>CM062816.1:618697768-619297768 GCA_031772625.1 Pinus tabuliformis
TCGGTCTTCAGAGTCATTAAGTTTCCACATAACGGTAAGATCGTGACTATTGATCAGCTGACATACTTTTCATCCGACCCAACCTCTTTAGAAACTATCCAGCATGTTGGTAAAACGACAATCCCTTATAGGGACATTGGTGTAGGTTTAGTTAAGGATTCCGGTTTACTGGGAACTTTTCCTCTCCCTCCACTCAATGCAGACCCTTCGTTCGCAACAATTCATATGATCACGTCAGAAAACATTATTTATGATGATCCTTGGTATGTTCCCTCTGACTCTGAGCTAGACTCACTCGGTGATGTTATGCCGTTGAGTCCGTATGAGATTGCTTATGAAGCTCTTATGTCTTTTACCGACTTTCATTCAACCGACCAAATGAATGTGGTCAGTGAAGAGTCACTTTTCACCTCACCCTTAGAACGGATAACGTTTCCCGAAGAAGTGTCATCTGACGAACAACTTCGCGAAATCCTAAGTGTAGATGATCTACCATGGGAAGATCTCCATCACAGATCTTCGTTTTTACCTAAGGATGATGCTTTGAAAATGATTTTTCATCTATCTTTACCGCTGAATATGTCAAAGACGCTCAGGATCCAACGAAACATTCTGATTCAGAGCTGAATTTAGGGAATATTTCTCGTACTATTCCCATTGATATTTCAGTGAAGCCCGGAATCAAGGAGAACATTCATATAGGTGCCGCATGTACTGACGAAGAAATTGAAACTTACAAGGCCCTATTCCAAGAATTCCGCGACGTGTTTGCCTGGTCCTACGAAGAAATGCCAGGAATCGATCCTGCCATTGTTGTTCATGAAATCAAAACCTACCCGGATGCTAAACCCATTCGGCAACGGTTGCGTCAGATTCACCCTCGAAAAGCAGCTGCAATCAAAGCCGAAGTCGAAAAGCTGTTGAAAGCAGGTTTCATTTATCCGATCCCGTTAACGGATTGGGTATCGAATATTGTTCCCGTCAATAAAAAACAAGGAACAATAAGAATCTGTATCGATTATAGGGATATCAATCGAGCTTGTCCAAAAGACAACTATCCTACGCCTTATATCGATCAAATTATTGATGATTGTGCCGGAAGTGAGATGTTTTCCTTCATGGATGGTTTCTCAGGTATAATCAAATCAATATTCTACCTGCCGATCAACCAAAAACGGCATTCATTTGTCCATGGGGGACATTTGCTTATTGCAAATTACCTTTTGGCCTTAAGAATGCCGGTGCTACTTTTCAACGGGCCATGTCTTATGCATTTCATGACATCAAGCACATTGTGCAACCCTATCTCGATGATTTGCCTGCTCATTCTTTACACCGAGCTGATCACCTTGTCCATTTACGAGCAATCTTTATGAGGTGTAGGCATTATCGAATTCGGTTGAATCCCCACAAGTGTGTTTTCTGTATAGAAACAGGTCGATTGCTGGGATTTGTTGTTTCCAAAACCGGCATTCGCGTCGATCCCTCGAAAGTCGAGGCTATCATCCAATTGCCTCCTCCTTCGAGTTTGCGCCAACTCCAAAGTTTGCAAGGGAAAGCAAACTTTTTACGCCGATTCATCCCTAACTACGCCGAGGTCACTAAAGGTTTTACACGGTTGTTGAAACAGAACGTACAATTCTTTTGGGACGAGATTGCTCAACAATCTTTTGATGCACTGAAACACGCGTTGACCCATGCACCGTTATTGCATCCTCCCAACTACAACCAGGACTACTTCTTATACCTCGCAGCTTCGCATTCCACCATTGGAATGGTGTTAGTTCAAGAAGATGAATTCAAGGCAGAGCATGTGATATATTACCTTAGCAGAACCTTAAATCCAACTGAGTTAAAATATTCGCATGTGGAGAAATTGGCCCTGGCAGCCGTTCAAGCTGTCCAGCGTTTTCGTCACTACATTCTTCTCCGCAAAACTACTGTTATTTCGGATTGCAACCCTATGATTTATATCTTGACAAAACAACTGCTAGGGGGCAAGTACTCTAAATGGATCGTCATCCTGCAAGAGTTCGACTTGGAGTTTGAGAAGTCCAAGTCTAAGAAATCTTTAGTCTTCGCGGAATTGATGTGTGATTTCCCGAGTGCTGACACAGAGACTGTGGCAGAGGAGTCCATTGCGGACGAATCTTTGTTTCTTATTAGCACTGTAGATCCGTGGTATGGGGATATAATCATCTATCTCCAAACCCAAACCTTTCGGCCTGAAGCTTCCAAGGAAAACCGTCGAAAAATTCGGTTTCAATCCCAGCAATACAGAATTATTGGAGATACACTTTATCGCCTGGGGGCAGACTTAGTTTTTCGACGTTGTTTAACTCACGATGAGGCTGAGAGAGTTTTGAATGATTGTCACTCTGGAGCATGTGGCGGTCATATGTCTGGGTATGCCACAGCTCAGAAGGTGTTGCGCGCTGGCTATTTCTGGCCGTCTATGTTTAAAGATTGTATCCTTGCCGTCAGAAAATGCCACAACTGTCAAGTGTTTGATCGCAAGATGCGCGCTCCACCTGCTCCTCTCCACCCTATAATTGCCGCTGGTCCATTCGCCAAATGGGGCATTGACTTTATTACTTGTAACCCTCACTCGGCCGGGGGGCATGCGTATATCATCCTTGCGGTTGATTATTTTACTAAGTGGGCCGAGGCGATGCCTACATTCGACGCAAGCGGCAAGACAGCTGCACTTTTCGTATTCAATCATATCATAACTAGGTTTGGTGTCCCACAAGCAATCATTACGGACCATGGAAGCCATTTTCGAAATGTCATGATGACTGAACTTACAAGCCAGCTTGGTTTGCGCCACGATAGCTCTACACCTTATTATCCGCAAGCCAACGGTTTGGTTGAGTCAATCAACAAAGTTCTAGTCGTCATGATTCGACGGATCATTGGTATCCATCGAACGAATTGGCATAACATGTTATTTTCGGCACTATGGGCATATCGAACTTCAGTGAAAAATTCAACAGGTTTCACCCCTTTTCAGCTAGTTTATGGCTTAGAAGCTGTGTTACCTATTGAGTGCGAAATCCCATCACTTCAAATGGCTGTCGAATTACTTCCAGCTACTTCCGAAGAGGAGAAACGGTTGTTATACTTAGCTAAATTAGATGAGACTCGACGTGACGCTACTTTAGCTATCGAGACTCACGCGAAACGAATGAAAGCTCAGTACGATAAAAATGTAACCCCTCGAAGTTTTTCGGAAGGAGACCTAGTACTATTATATGATCAAGCGAACGATAAGCTAGGTGCTGGAAAATTCGTTCCCATGTGGCATGGGCCCTACATTGTAAAGCGAAAGCTAGCAAAAGGGGCTTATGAGTTAGTTGATTTTGATGGGGACTCTTTGGGCAAACCCAGAAATGGACTTTACCTAAAGAGGTATTATGCTTAAAATGATGGATGGAGAAATTTTTAGATAGGTTAGATTTCCTTTCTAGCTAGCAAGTGTGTTAGTTTAGTCAGTGTGCTTAGCTTAGCAAGTGTGGTTTTTCGTCATTATTTTGGCTCATCTTGGTTTTACTCTTGATATTGTAGATGTCGACGCCTCTCCAAACATACATTGGATTTGCTGATGGTGCTTGTCGTAGTACACGGAATATCTCTTCCGCAGCTTGGGTTATCTATTCGCCCTCTGACGAGTTAGTTTCTATGCATGGGGTAAGCCTCGGTCAAACAACGAATAACATTGCAGAATACAGTGCAGTGGTTGAATTATTATCCGAATCTATTTCATTTGGAATTCGACGTTTGATAGTGAGGTTAGATTCTGAACTTGTTGTATTACAGCTTAATAGAGTTTATGCCATTAGAAATCCTGTGTTATTAAGGTTGTTTTTGAGAGTGCGTCTCTTGGAACGTGAATTTGATTACATTGAATATCAACATATTCCAAGGTCTTTGAATACATTAGCAGATGCAATTGCTTCTCAAGTGTTGGACAGACATTTATAATAATCATGCAAGTAAATTTAAAGACATTTCATCATACATGTTAAACAAGATAAGCCGATAATAGTGATATATAGATATAGATAGAAGTGTGTCCAAAAATATATACATCGTCTTCGATCATAGGTTTAACACACCTTATGATCGGCAAAATGATAGTGCAAAAAGTCAAAAATGTCACATGTGACTACAAAAGTGACTAGTCAATCACTGGTGGTGCTCTCTGTACGACACCACTGCGCGGGCTATCTTGCGCAGAAATCTCCTAAACGGTCCAGGGACTGCAACCACGAAGCGCTGAAGCCTCATTGGAATGTCATCCATAGTAGTCTCAGGTATATCTGCCGTGAGACGCTCTAGATCATGCTCCAAATCGGCTAGTACTTCTGCTGTCGCATCCTGTAAGGCCGGTGCCGGTGCAGCTGGATGTCGTCTGTCGTAAGGCCGGAGATTGGCTGGACGCTGTGGTCCAACATCTGCATTTTTAAAATTTTACTGTTACGTTGAGACGATATATATGAAAAATAAAAAATACATAATTAGAAAACTTGTGAAAATGAAAGTACCTCTGTCATCCCATTGTTCTCCCTGTGGAAGAACCATGTCCGGATCACCTCTGAAATCCATTCCGGCATATGGAAAGTCTTGTATCACAAAAAGCTGGCCCTCTAGCCAGTCGAAGTAACTGTCAGAGAATCGAACCACTGCAGCACCCTCGTCAGGATGCCGGGCCATCACCGCAACCCATCGAACAAGCTTTGGCTCCCGAGGACCCAAGTCATCAACAGTGAGTTGCTGAGGGATCAGCATAGGAACTCTCTCCAAGGCAAAGCTCACGACTAGAGGCCCATATCCAAAAGTCTTTAGTCGTCCGTTCTTTGCCTTGGTTAGTTGGCTCTTCATATGAGCCGACACAGCTTCGCACCAGTTGAAGATGGTGCCTTGGTAACAGTCAACTGCCATCCGCATTTGGGATCCGGAAGCAATGTGCAAGGCGGCCGCGCCACAAATCCTAGTGACCGTAAATGCAATAACTCTAAGTTCCGCCAGAGCGATGTGCTTTATCTCCACGCCTTTTTATGGCGAGTCCCTGGTCTGCACCACTCCTCGCGGAGATCATCAAGGGATTGGCCACCCGGCCTGGTCCCCGCAAGGTTGAGTTGCTCACCTCTGTTTGGCAAGCCAGTGAGAAAGTATACATCCGAGGGCTCTATCTCGAGCTGGTGCCCTCCAATGTAAAAGCATTGATCTTGAACGTTCCATCGCTCAACTAGCCATTCCAAAAATCTTACCTGGCCCCTCATGCCCGGTATGGTCCAATATTTGTACAATCCACATGTTCTTAAGGCATCCAGAGAGGGTTGGTGGTTAATCGCAGCTTCATCGTCTTCTACGTGCTCTCTCTCTCTCCAGTCTAACATGTTTTGGGCCCTGCACATCAAAAGAGTCAATTAGAAATTAATTTGAGAAAATTTGGTGGTTTTTTGAGAGAGTTAGGGTTTTGAAATGCGCCCTTTGCGGAAGACGCACCCCGGCTTTTTAGCACAGGGCGTCCGGACGCAGCTCGCCTGAAGGCGGACTGCGTCCCCAGACCTTTTTCCCGTGTGAGAAAAAGTCGGGGGACGCGGCTCACCCGAAGGGCACCTGCGTCCGCCGAGGGGCGCATTTTGAACCCAAAACCCCCCAAAAAATGAAACAGAGACCAAAAACAAAAAACTAAACGGATAAAAATGAAGAGTGGGATGTGTAAAATACCTCGGTGAAGCGGCGTTCGATTCCGACGGTCAGATTTTCCGCAGCAACCACGGGAAGTTTCTTGTCAAAAGCTCCTTTTTCAACCTCAACAGTGAAACGGTAAAAATGACATGGTAAAAGGTCTTTTTATAGGTTTTTTGGATGAATTAGTTCATTTTTTACCATGAAAAGATGTTTTCAAATGTATTTTTGCCTATTTTAAACAGGTATGAGTAATGTGTCGCTTTTGTGCAGGACGAAGGGATTTCAAGGGAAATTGTAATTTTTCACAAACAAAATTTCAGAGTCATCTTTTAAGCCCTTTTCTGACTCCTAAAACATGAAAAGATCGCCGAGTGTTTCTTTTTCACTCGTTAAAACGGAATTAAAAGACGGTCCCCTTTTAGCTCTTTTCTGACCGTAAAATCAGGAAAAGATTGCCGGGTTTTTGTCGTTTCAAACTCGATAAGGAAATAAAACGACGTGTCTTTGATCGCTTTTTACTTTTCAGGTCAACGATACTATTATGAAAGTACTCCTTGGTCGCAAGATCAAGCGGTTCCCCCAGGTATTATTTTATACTTTTTCGGGCTTGAGGGACACAAATATACGAAAAAGTTCAACGTGGAGTTTCCTTAAGTTTTTCAGACTCTCTAAAATTGAAAAACGCCGAGTTTCTCCTATACTGGGCTCGTTAAACTTTTACAGTAAAGGACCTGTTCAATTACAAACAGGAACGAACCACTCCTTCCTAGGGTTCGCATTTAAACTAGGTTGGACTCGTCCGAAGGATGAGCTTATAATCAAGCATATGTTATCCTCCTCAAGCTTGTTAAAAATAAAGAGGTACTTGCCAGAAATGGTGGGGGAAAAAAGAGAAGAATGAACCTATTTGTCACCTTTTGCCTCAGAAGAAACTTTATTACCGCTCTTGAACACGACACTTTTCATTCACCTGGGTTGGGAAATCTTTTACCTCACAGTTGACTAAATCACTTTGAAAATCTTTAACCGGGTTCAGGGATCAACTTTGAGTTATTCGTCACCAAACCATCTGTTGTGTCGTTATGTGTTCAAGAGGTCTGCAAGCAAAACTTTCATCTGCAAAATACTTGTCATCCATTGACCATCCCTGAGTCAGTCCTTACAGCAACATTTCTTCAACTTGAACAATGATTTCGTGTTGCAGGCTTGCCTGCAACGGGTCGCTTTCTATCGACATCGACACATTATCTAGAAAGATGACTTAGGAATCGACAGTACCTTGAAGTCTGCATGCATCAATGGCAGGTTTCTCGCCTTTGACGTCAGTTTACATCATTGACTTTCGATCAGAGGATTCCGTGAAGTGTTCGACATCAAAACATCTATTCACATTTCACGGGTTGTGCTTGGTACTTTGAGAACCATTGACATTACTGGTGGTTTCTCTCACGCTTGTTAACAGTTTACATCATTGACTGGTAATCAAGTGGTTTCTACCATGTTCGACATCGAATCATTTAATCACATGGCTAGAATCGTACCAATTCGGGAAGTAGAAGTGAAGACCCTGGATCTAGTTTCTACCATCCAGGCTGCGAGGAGTTTTGTATTCATTATCTATGTAGACTAATCATAAACAGATGGCTGCGTCCATACTGTGTCTACAAAAGTCTATAAAAATGATGTACTGCAAGATCATTCCTGTATCAGAATAGTTAGTCCATTAGTTAAAGTTTTGAATCTGAGTATGGGAATGCCTACCTCAGTGATGATATAATCTTATCCATGTATTTTGTGTTGAAAATTGCAGGTTCCAACCAGGCCATCCACAAGGCAATCCTTGAAATGATAAAGCGCTTCACCCTTCCTAGAATTACAAAACCCTATTCTATTCCAGGCTTCGCACTTTAGGGGGCAATCTGTTACACTAAAAAATGTCACCTTGACTACTTACAGTTAGTATGGCTCCAATCAACAAGTCATGCTACCCTCTTAGGCAAGTCTCATGCCTCTGTTATCCATCTCAAACTCAAAGAAGAGAGAAAGTCTTGTAAAAATCATGTTTATCTCTGGGGTCGCAGGTTCTCTCTAGCCTTACCTGCGGGGACGCTGACCATGTTCACAAAATCCGCGTCCATAGACGCTCTGTATGTTAAGGGACAGGTGCGTCCCTCTGTAAAAGGCAAAATGCGCGAGTTTTATCTTGAAAAAGTTACTTGTGGTTACTTCTAGAACATTCTAGAGGTCGGTTTGATGAAATGGATGCGCCTCCAGTTGGTTCATGTATCTCTATTAAGGGGGAACTTATCCCATCAATAAGGGAGCTATCCCACCCATAGAGGGGGATGATCCCATTGATAGTGGACCTGAATAACCTCTTTACAGCACTATAAATGAAGGCATTGAGCCAGAAGGAGAGGAGGTTGGAGCTATACATTTTCTTTGGGTAAATGCTGCAGGATTTAGGTCTTCCATTAGAGCCTTTGTGAGGAGAGATTGTCTTCACTTGATTCTACTTGGGAGAGGGTGAGCTTTGTCAAAGTAGAGGAAAACCCTTGATGGACCCTGGGAGGAATTTGCACAACACCAAGGCCAGGTTGTAAGAGTTTCTTTGTTTCGTTATTAATACAAACTGGTTTATTTTTCTCAATAGCTTGTGTTAATGAGTTATTTCATGTGTTCCTTGGTCTGCATGTTGAATATATGTTTTATTATATGAAATGCAAGTGCTTGGTAATTGTTTGATTGTTTGTGGTTGCAGGAATTGACTTGAAGGAGGAGCTCATCCGGATCGTCAAGAACGGACTTCAACAACAGCGTTTTGGAATAAGGTAAGCCTAAACACTTGTAGTTTTCATGTTGTAAAAGGTGTATTTAGAGAAAGATCACTCCATTTTGTCTTGTTTGTCATTAGAATGTCTTAGACTTCTAGGAAGGTCAGTCGTGTCCGCACCCTTGACAGATTCCGTGTGACAAGGATGATGACCCTCAAGGTACGGCAGTACAATTCACATGGTGGGAATAAAGGACTTGGCGTCGACCACCATGCAAAATCTTCTAGTCGAAGGTCATTGATGTATACCTGTCACCGGAAGTGAGAAACTTGCCATTGAGGCATGCAAGCTTCAAAGTACTGAAGGGGGTGTTCCTAGATCAACTCCTTGGATAATGAGCTGATGTCGACAAGGAGCGATCCGTCAAAGGAGGGCCTTAATGAATCCCACATCAGTGACACGGAACGGAGCTAGTGATTGTGATGAGGTGAAAGCAAACTGTGATGTATGATTCAGGGTGGCGGTCATGAAATGGATGAAGGACAATGTATGGCAGTGGATGGGACACGGTTGACTCTTTGCAGAACAACATCTCTTGAACATATAACGACACTGATGTGATGGATTGGTAGCATTACCCCAAATGTGGATGGTGTGGCGAGGACCATGGTGATGAGACCGGTGAATGAAACAACCCAACCCGATGTGATACGGAGGACAAAGTGTCATGTTCAAGAGCGACTTGCTACCATTAAAGCTGTGAGGTTCTCCCAATTTTTCCCCAGTCATTGCTAACCAGTACCTCTTTATTTTTATCAAGCTTGAGGAGGATAACATATGCTTGTTCTATAACCTGCCCTTCGGGCAAGCCCATCGCTATGTTTTAACGAGCCTAGCGATAGGGAAACTCGTTCTCGTCTAAAGACAAGTTTGTTTCTATTTAATGAATTTAACGAGTCTAACGACAAGGATAACTCGGTCCTTTTCATTTTTAGAGAGTCTGAAAAGGTACATAAAGTCAACTCCAGAATTCCTTTTTCGTCATCTAATCCCTTAAGTCTGAAAAAGTATAAAACAATACAGAAGGGATGAATTTTCGATTGCTTTAACGAGCCGAACAAAACAAGCGCTCGATCTTTTTGTGCAATAATCCCTCAGGTCCAAAAAGATTAAAATCTAGAGGAGGGATAGCTCTTCCGGTTGTTTAACGAGCTGGAAGGCCAAAACTCGGCAAACTTTTCATATTTTACGAGTCAGGAGAAAAGAGCTCAAAGAAGACTCGTCTTTTGAGGAACGAGTGATAAACAGGGATAGCAGCAGATTCCAGGTACAGGTTGGAATTTTCCAATAACGGCAGTGTCACAAGGATGGCTAAGTGAAATCACTCTTCGCAGCTGTTCCTCAAAATGGGTAAACAAACATATGGAGATGAACGATTGGCCAAATGAACGGATGGAGGTGAGACTGCAAGAACACGACCAAGGGCTTTTAATATGGCTGTCAAAGGTTACATTTACCAAGGTTATTTACCGGTTCATTTTTTCTGGGTGAGCTTGAACTCTAGGGGAAGATTGCTCACAACTTATGTTTATTTTTTAACGAGCATGAACTATGTGCTAAAACTGCTCGGATCTTGCGTTTATTTTTTAACGAGCATGAACATTGCTAAAACTTCTCGAATGATGGATGCCCCCAGCATAATAATGCAGACGAGGCATATACCCCCTAAACCTTAAGGGGCAGTTCATTTTTTAACGAGCTTGAATGCGACCAAACCTTGCTCAATTATACCAGTCATAATAAAAGAAACACCTCAGGTGAGATAGCTATTTTTTAAGGAGCTTTATCTCACGAAGCTATGCTCCTATTTGGCCAGTTTTGACTTTTGCCCCACATCCTTTCTTTATGCAAGCTGGAAACGGCTAATCCTACGAGTTTAATGGGTTAGACCTACAGGTTTAAAGGGAGGACCTAAAAATTTAAAAAATAAATAGTCGTCCCATGCTTGCACTCCAAAAGGTTTGCATGCCCCCAGGTATAAAGTATAATTTCGAGGCGCTGCCTCTTTCTTATTACCCGAAAAATGGTTCTATTTGCTGCCGCAAACTAAACTCTTTTTTCCGGCGATGTCTATTACTAGGTTGCTAAGGATGGTGACTACTTGTTGCAGCAATTTCATCTCTTTCTTTGGAGGCTGCCCCTACTTATCCTTCAAAACATATGTTTTAATGGGTGAGGCTTGCCTTCAAAGATGGTGGCTACTTGCCGCCACAAATGGATCTCCTCCCTCAGGAGAGCCTACTTTTTAGACAAAGGGAGCGAGAAGCTGATTATCTCACTCACATAACTTTGACAAAAGAACTTTATCCTAGAACAACCCTCTCTTCCTTCCTTCGGACGGGGTACGGACTAGTCCCATTCTTCTGCGGAAATTAACTTTATACCCAGGGTTTTCTCTGCCCAAGGCAGGCCAGGGTGCATGCCCCCTGGGTCCCAGTTCTTTCTTCCGAATCACTCGCATTCATCGGGAAGTAGAACCGGGGGTGGAGGCATTCCTTGAGTGAATAAACCGTTAAGGGATGGTATTTGACTATTTGCGATGCGTGATCCTGGAAATGAAAGTTGGTCTACGAGCTTGACCATTCTTCCTTCGTGCGGAAAACACATAACAGAGTGAGGACACTATCGCCTCCATGCAATATATATAGTCTCGTCCAAGGAGTAAGTTATAAACCAAGGGTCCCTGGACGACCATGACGTTCATATGAACTGTCTTCCCCCTCAATGTAATGGGAACATTGGGGAGAATCCCTAACGGGCGACTGGTTCCTTTATCAAAACCTGATAGATTTCTCATCTCAGGTAAAAGCGCCGGGGAACCCAGTGCTTTCCAAGAAATAGAGGAAAGGATACTCACAGATGCCCATTCATCAATGATAGTTCCAGCCATCACCATTCTGTAGATTTGGACGATGATTCTGAATGGGATACTGGCTGGTAACCGGGGTCTGCCTAGTTGATTCCAATCAAAGGACATAACTAGGTTGCTTGGTGGTGGGACCAAATACACGGCCGGATACGACCCTGACGATGTTCCTTCCTGCGATAAAGGAATGGGCGCGTTGCCCTGATGCTCATCAGAGTCTGTGTTGATGAAAAGAATCTGGATAGTGTCATCCTTGTTCTCTTCAGTGAGGGTGTCATTTGAAGATGTATCTTCAACGACGGTGTCATTTGAGGATGAAACCTCTGAAGGAAGAACCGGGTCAACTGCCGTTTCAACCTTTAGACTTTCGTCTGGTCTGGATTCAGTAGGTTCATTCTCAATGACCGACACTTCAGCTGACCACTTGATCGGGCCAGCTGGATTTTCAACTATCGAGGGACTTGGCACGAGTTTTTGGTATCCAGGAGGAAGTCGTAACGGTGAAACCGGACGATCTTCCAAAACTCTCTTCGCCTCATCTAAGAATGGACAACGGTGGATGGCGTGATCGCCTTCACACAGTCTACAGGGTGATCTTGGTCTCCCTCTTTGTCCTTCACTCTCGCTAGTTGACAGAATGCAATCAACATGTCTATCAGAGGTTGATGCTACCAGATTGTGCAACCTGGGGGACCAGTCCCTTAGTATCCGGGGAATACAAGGACAGTCACGGTGGAAGTGGGTCCCTTTGCAAATGACACATGGCAATTTAGGCCCGGTCGGTGTAGTGTGTGGATTTTTGTCAGATGTCTTTTGCTTGCCCCCAGTCGCCTTCGCCATAGGCCCCTTCTGCTTCTTTTCTCTCTTCTTCTTTTCTCTCTTCTTCTCCATGGGAGGCTGACTTTTGCCGGCTCTACCTTGCGAAGATGAAGGATCAGAGGAAGAATTGTAAGAAGTGGAAGGCTGGTGGGTAGCTTTAGAATGGTCTGACTGTTGATTCGACTGCTCAGGATTAGTGGTGATCTGAACTACATTAGTTGAAAAGAGCCATACAGGTAGGCCAATTGTCAATCCTGGAAGTGACAATGTGGCCATATGAGGCGCACCAACATCTCCCTAAGAGGAGAAGGGATTGGGACTTCCACCAAGGTGACTTCCTTGGTTGGTGGGCTCCATACTTTTCAACTGAAAGAACAACGTGGGAATAACAGGTGATTATGTTCCGATTAAAATAAATTTTATTAACGACGCTTTAGACACAACTTTGCTTTTTCATGTTTTAAGAGTCGAGAAAAAGCTAAAGATGACTCTAGTCTCCTTCGATGTTTTAACGAGCCCAAAGTGACAAATGCTCGGATGGACTTTTTCAGTTATAGAGTTTGAAAAAGGCCAAAAGAAACTTCTCTGGAGTTCTAGGCAGAGGGTGTGCCAAACTTTTCACGAAACCATAGAATACGTTTTACAGTACGGGTGGTCGATCTTCGTGAATGCTGTGTTCACTGCATCGCGATCAGTAGGGCGGCCGACACGGTTTCCTATGGATAAAGGCTTTGTTCCTATAGGGGTCTCCCAATATATACGCGATGGTACGTGGGAGCACAAGTCCGTATTAGTGCCACCGACTCTCAGGAGGAATCACCCACCTTCGTAGAGATCGACAGTCACTATGTTTAACGACGCCGGAACACGTCTCTACCTAGACCTCTATGTATTTGCGTTATGTTACAAAGCGTTGTTATGTAAATTGAATTTATTTTAATGTTGATCTTGTTTAGCAGTTTGCCTTTAAGGATCACCACGAGATGTATGTAACAAATTCCTAAATGCAGTCTAAGATGAGAAGAAAACTTTTCAATCTTTCAACTTTGAAAATCTTAACTACTGAGGGAGAAGAAAGGCAAATCTTTTCACACAGATCATAGAGCACACACTAATGCAATTTTTTCCTAAATCAGCATGCAAACAGTCAAATGCAAAATGCACAATGCATGTATTTTCTTTTCCCTTTCTTAATGTTGATGTATTACAAAAAGAAAGTTGTTATATAACTTTGATTTCGATTTCAAGAGAAAGTAAACAAGCTAGTCCAAAATCAAAAGACACCTTAAGATTTACTTGTTTAAACACTGGAAATGCATGAAATCAAACCATAATGATGGAAGTAAAAAGACTAATCAGCTATGGACAGCAAACAAGCTAACTCTATAGACCAGCAAAATACCTAACACAGGTTCAGATCTAAGAGGCCAAAGCAAGACTAGTTTACTCTTCGTTATGGGAAATTGTAAATGAAGTAAGAAATACAAAAGAACAAGTACAATTTCGTTATATAACAGAGGCGGAATGATGACAAGTAAGGTTGGTTTCAGAATAGGTACAAGACTGACAACTAGCAGCAAAATCTATAGTGAAAACAGGCAAGAAAAAGGGAGGAAACCCCAAATGCACAAGGCAAAATTGGGCCAACGCAGGTGCTGCACAGCCAGTCTGGCTCTCAGCGCAGGTAGCCCCTTCGGGACCTGCGTTGCAAAGCAGGTAGCCTGTGTACTACCTGCTTTGGAAAACGAAAGTTGCGTTTTCTCAGTTTCCGGGTCACAATTTTCTCAAAAATTCACAATTTTTGCTCAAATCAGAAGCTATCAGTCAAGCACACACTAAGGGATGACAAGGAAGATGAAAAGCTATCACTAAGAGCTTACAAGGATCCTTGTATATCAGCTCTTCAAATCATGAACATGCTCAAAAATGAGCTAGAGTAGCTGCCCTCTACTTCGCTTTTGATATAGTCAAAAGCTTTTCGATTTGGTACTCTTTTGTTCAGGAAATGAATAGCAAAATACTACAAACAATCAAACAGATACGATCCCCAGCGGAGTCGCCAGTTTGTTGTAGGGAAAATTATCCGATTCGGATGACCCTATCCCACTCTAAGGGTGATAGTACCTCAGCAACAACTGTAAAGAAAACTACTTAAGGTTTACTTCTTTACGAAAGCAAGAGAGAATGAAGAAATGCACTAACCCTTGCCTTGCGCTTAATGTCAAATCCAAACTCTTCTCTTCGCTGCTTGCTCCTAGCTCTTTGCTCTTTTGCTGGCCCAGCTACAATGAGATCCTGCAAAACAACAAAGAAGGAAACTACAAGAAGCATGCAATCATAACTGATTCAAGGATTAGCATAAATCAAATATACAATTATCACAATACATCATTGAAACAAGTGCATATAGAAGAACCTCAATAGCTTTTATTAATAGAAGAAGTAAAGTTCTGAGAAGGTTACAACCATTGAAGGCCCCAATCCAGCAACACCTCCCAGCAGAAAGAATTTCTCCTCTTCACCTCCTTCAAGCAATCACCCAATAGCTCTATAGTGAAACCAACAACATATCATTACTTTGCACAAAATTCCAGCCTCCTGAGCTCATAGGAGAGAGCTCAATATATAGATGAATTGAGAAAGGATGAGTCAGCTTGCAACTGATGTGTAGCTGCCTTGTGTCCTCTCTCTCTTCAGTTGATCTTCAGTTCTTGAGTCCACTTGGAGAACCTTTCTTCCACTTGGAGAAACAGAGCCTCTGACTCATCACAAGGCGAAATCCCTGATCCAAGTGTCATTTTTGGAAGATTCCAGAGCAATGACTCAGTGTGCCACTTGTCCCATCTCGCTCAGCGCAGGTGGCCTTTGTTCTACCTTCTTTGCAACGCAGGTACACCATGGAGGAGTTGAGTTTCAGCGCAGAAGCCTAGTGGAGCACCTGCTTTGATTTCAGGATTGCTTGTTTTTGAGTGTTTTCAGGTGGAGAACTGATCTCAGAGCTGTTGGTTTGCTGACCTTGTTCCTCTAGGGGTAGGAACATCATGTTTAGGGACTTTGGATCCCTTGGATTATCGACAATTCATGCCTAATGCTGTAAGGCACAAAATTGTCTATAACAAGGCCCCAATACAACACTCCTCCTGCCATCTTGCCTCCACCACCAGTTCAACCTCAGCCATTACCTCCTGCTCCTCCAAGGCAACCTCAAATGCCTGCTCAACCGAACCCGAACCCCAACAATAGACAGGCCCATCAGGTATACACTGGGGAAACCTCATGCCCTACCTATGCTGTGGAGATCCAGGAGATCAATCTTCGATCTGGAAAGACTCTACCAGATCGCCAACCTCCTCCCTCAGAGGATGAGGAAGATAAACAGGAAAGTGAACCGAAGGTTATTCCACCCTTTCTTGAGAGACTCACAGCCACCACACAACCCAACCCAGAGGAGGATGAGCTTCTGGGTGAGCTCAAGTAGTTGTGTGTAAAAATACCACTTCTCCAAGCCATCAAGGATGTGCCAATATACAACAAACTGGTTAAGGAGAAGTGTTTCAAACACCCAGGCAGACGGAAGAAAGATGCCTCAACTATCAATTTCATAGGACAACTGTCTGACCTTATGTTAGGACAAGTCATCTGCCCAAAGTACCTAGATCCTGGAAGTTCTGTAGTAGATGTTCACATCAATAGCACCATTATACCTCACACCTTGATTGATATGGGGGCTGCCATTAATGTGATGACCAGGGATACCATGCTTAAGCTTAATCTTCAGGGTTCCTTGAGGAAGACCTCGATAGTACTGCAATTAGCAGATCGCTCCACCGTGACTCCCGAAGGGATTGTGGAGGATGTCTTGGTCTCTATTGACTCTTGGGAATACCCTGCAGACTTCCTGGTTCTGCAACCAAAGGCCAAGCTTACTGGATATCCTCTCATTTTGGGAAGGCCTTGGTTAGCTACTGCATATGCTTACATAAGTTGTCGTGCAGGAAACATGACCATCAAAAATGGTCCCATGTCCAAGTAGCTAGTCCTATACCCTCCTGCCCAACCCTCCTTAGAGCATGACATACCACTCTGGTTGGAAGAAGGAGAGGAAGACGAGGTGTACTCAGCACCTCTGTGCACCTTAGATACCACTAGAAGAGACCCCCCAACCGAGGATGACTTGATCGAGACCTTGATCCAGAATCCACCTTCTAGTGCACTACCCTTAGAGAAATTGGTGGAGGATGCCCAAGCCAGCACCTTAGTGGATCTTTGTACAACCAACCCTGTTGCTCCCAGAGTCAAGAATGTGGAGTTCAGCCCTGAGAAAGCATTGAAGATCAGCTCCTCCCTATCTCCTTCCTAGGAAAAGGAGTTGTGTAGTCTGTTGGCCAACCACCTAGATGCTTTTGCTTGGAGCTATAAGGAAATGAAAGGAGTCCATCCTTCGGTTTGTACCCATCATATATACATCAAAGAGGATTGTAAACCGGTTAGGCAACCTCAGAGGAGAATGAATCCAGCCCTTAAGGACATTTTCAAGGAAGAATTGCAAAAACTGTTGGATGCCAGATTCATCTACCCCATCTCAGATAGTGAATGGGTGTCCCCTCTAGTGTTGGTTCCCAAGAAGAATGGGAAATGGAGAATCTGTGTGGACTACCGAGAATTGAATAAATCTACCAAGAAGGACCATTTCCCTCTACCTTTCATAGATCAAGTATTGGATGGACTGGCAGGAAAGAAGTTCTTCTCTTTCCTGGATGGGTTTAGCGGGTACAACCAAATCCAAATCAGCCCATAAGACCAAGATAAGACCACCTTCACTTGTCCTTGGGGTACCTTTGCCTACCGAGTCCTTCCCTTTGGGCTATGCAATGCTCCTACTACCTTTCAGAGAGCTGCCTTGAGCATCTTCTCGGAGCTGGTCCATGATGCAGTAGAAATCTATATGGATGACTTTACTCCTTATGGGGCCAACTTCTAGGAAGCATTGTCCAACCTGGGAAAAGTCCTAACCAAATGCACCGAGATGAACTTGTCCCTTAGTCCTGAAAAATGTGAATTCCTAATGACTGAAGGGACCGTGCTAGGCCATACCATTTCTTGCCAAGGGTTGCAGGTGGATCCTAACAAAATTGCTCTCATCAAGAGGGTTCCACCTCCTCAAAAGGTAAGGGATGTCCGGAGTTTCTTGGGATTGGCAGGATACTACCGGAGATTCATTAAAGATTTCAGCAAGCTAGCCTCGCCATTGTTTGGCCTGTTGGAAAAAGATGTGGAGTTTAATTGGACTGACGATTGTCAGAGGGCTTTAAATGAATTAAAGGACAAGTTGGTGTTAGCCCCAATCCTGAGAGGTCCAAACTGGGCCCTACCTTTCCACATCCACACTGATGCCTCGAACAAAGCCATAGGTGCAGCTCTAGGACAAGTTGAACAGAAACTTCCATATGCCATTTACTTTGTTAGCAAAAACTTGTCCAAAGTTGAGCTGAATTACACTATAACCGAGAAAGAATTCTTGGCTGTGGTCCATGCACTGAACAAATTCCGACATTATATTACTGGTTACCAGACCTTTATACATACTGACCATGCTGCAATCAGATATTTAATGAATAAACCAGATGTGAATGCTCGTATTATTAGATGGTTACTTTTATTGCAGCAGTTTGATTTGACCATTGTTGACAAACCAGGTAGAGAAAATGTTGTTGCTGACTTTTTATCTAGATTGGATTTGTCTGCAGATGAGGATGGAACAGTGGATGACTAGATGCCCGATGAACATTTGTTTGCTATTTCAGTACTCTCTCCATGGTTTGCTGATATAGCAAACTATCTTGTTTCAGCACAGTTCCCTCCACACCTATCTTCCAGAGAGAAGAGCAGAATCATCAGAAAAAGTGCCTCATTTACTTGGATCGGGGGCAATCTGTTCAAGCTTGGCCCTGATCAGATCTTAAGGCATTGTGTAAGGGAGGAGGAAGTCTTTGATATCCTCCTCACTTGTCATGATGGGCCTTGTGGAGGACATTTTGCAGCAAAGAGAACTGCCTTCAAAATCCTGCAGGCAGGCTACTATTGGCCCACACTTCATCAAGATGTCAGAAGATATGTCAGTCAGTGTGACCAATGCCAAGGAATGGGGAAACCAACCCAAAGGGATGAGATTCCTCTCCAACCTCAAGTGACTCTTGAGCCATTTGAGAAGTGGGGCATGGACTTTGTGGGCCCAATCAACCCCTCTTCGAGGCAAAAGACTTACATCATTGTGTGTACAGACTATTTGACAAAGTGGGCAGAGACCAAAGCAATCAAGGCAGCAACAGAAGAAAAGGTGAATGAGTTCCTAAGAGAAAACATCTTCTATAAGTTTGGCTATCCAAGAGAGTTGGTCACCGATCAAGGGAGCCAGTTCACCTCCAACCTGGTTGAAGATCTCCTAGCTCATCACAAGATCAAGCATAGGACTTCCACCCCTTATCACCCTCAAGCAAATGGGCAGGTGGAAGTCACCAATAGAGAATTAGAAGGGATCTTGACTAAGGTGGTGAGCAGCAGCAGAAAGGACTGGGCAGATCGCCTGGTTGAAGCCACATGGGCTTACAGCACCACTTGGAAGACCACCACCGGCTTCACACCGTATGAGCTGGTCTATGGAAAGAGAGCTTTGTTGTCCATTGAGTTTGAATACAACACTTTGAGGATGGCAGCTCAGCTGGACCTAGATCTCAGCCATGCACAACAAGAATGGCTACTGCAGCTGAATGGCCTGGATGAGCACCGAATGCAGGCCCTCCTTCACTCAGAAGTGGTTCAACTTCAGAGAAAGGTGTGGCATGACCAACATCTCCATGACAAGCAATTTCAGCCGGGAGATTTGGCTTTGTTGTATGACTCCAGATACAAAGATTTCAAGGGGAAGCTGAGAACCAGATGGCTAGGACCATATGCAGTGGAGAAATGCCATGACAATGGATCTGTCCTCATTCGAACCATTGATGAAGAAGCCATTCCCATGTTTGTCAATGGGCATCGATTGAAGATCTACAGGAGACCTCTCTCAAGACAAGAGTTCATCAAGACTATGGAGAAATCTATATTGGTCCTAGAGAAGGGTTCTGCCTCTGCTTTTGGCATACCTTGAGGGATATAAAAAAAAAAAAGAAAAAATAATAAAGATCCTTGGGTGAAAACCTCTCTGAGGCGCCCAAGGCAGGTGGTAGGGGTGAAAACCTCGTTGAGGCGCCCCTATTGTCTTTCAAAAAAAAAAAAAAAAAGGAGAAAAGGTTTGAAAAAGATCCTTGAGTGAAAACCTCTCTGAGGCGCTCAGGGCAGATGGCACGGGTGAAAACCTCTTTGAGGCGCCCCTGTTATCTCTCAAAAAAAAAGAAAAAAAAAAACAATAAGCAAAATATGGTAAAATTGCATGCAGGTTGCAGATGTTCTATGGAGGAGAGGAAGCCTTCAACTCAAAGCCAAGGGTCCTTATCATGCTGTCAAGGAACCTCACCTGCACCTCCTCCAAGGGTACCCATGTTTTTTTCAAGGTATGTGCAATTTTATCATGGTTTGAATCTTCTACAGGAAGATGCAGTCTTTCTACAGGAAGATGCAGTCTTTCTACAGGAAGGCGCAGATTTTCTACAGGAAAGTACAGACTTTCTACAGGAAGGCCGAACTTTCTACAGGAAGCTCTGTGTTCTACAGGAAACTTCCTGTAGAAGTTTGGGACGACCCAGAATTCCTCTTAAAATGAGATTTAGCGACTATGGATTGGTTTGGATGCATGCAAGCCTCTGTTGGCACCCTTGCACATTACTGTCACCTTGCTCCACCATCCTTGTCGACATGCGACCAAGTTCCCTGCACCAACAAAGAAGATCGATGAGTTCTCACGGAAAAGCCATTTTCAAAGTTAAACAAATGCTGGGATCTCATACCGCAGGCATCAGAAGCTCTGGGAACGTGATTGAAAGGCCAGATCCTCCGTCGTGCAGCATGCACCCAAGGAGGAAGAACTGTTACGAGACACCTCGCGGGAATCCTGTAACAGTTCAACCTGCTCGAGTGGATACCATTCACAGCACCACCATCTGCAACGAAACGCGGGCGCATGCAACCAAAGCCTCCACTCCACCGTCGGCAGCCTGTAACCGCGAGCCTCTGGGTCTGTGTAAGTCGCATGCAGCAGGTAGATCCACTCACCATCGTCCGAGAACTGGAAAAATCGTGTGCAGCCACGTAGGTAAGTGTCTCAACCCTTCCTTCCATCAAATCGCATGAATTTTACTTTGAAATTGTTTGCATGGCGTAAAAGTGAATGGTTGGGCAGCCGTATGGCCAGTCGACTAGCCACGTCGGCTAGTTAAAGTGTAATTGGATGTTTGGGTGGTGGCCACGAAAAAGAGAGAAATGCACGTGAGAACACTCCCGTCAGAAGCATGAGTTTAACAGGAAAAGGCGGCAGAAAATCTGTGGGAATGGATGTGGCAGCAAGTGAATACGCAGGAAAATGATGGATGACGTCGCCCAACGGTCCGGCGGGGACAGCTCATCCCCACGCCACGGATTGTGCCGATTCAAAATCTAATCGGCTAGATCATGCGCATGCATTTATCAACCACCACTTCAAACTCGGGTGGCTATTCTGATCTCCTCTGCACTTTGATACACCGAGCTGTTGGCTACCAGAATGCCGGTGAAGAACACCTCGAGTGCGGGCCAACTACAGTCCTCCCCGAGAATTGCGCACAGTTTCTACAGGAACGCAGTTCTACAGGAACGCAGTTCTACAGGAACGCAGTTCTACAGGAACGCAGTCTCTACAGGAACGCAGCCTTCTACAGGGAAGAGGGTGCCTCACGGAAAAAAAGGTGGCCAATTAAAGAGGTAACCCTGAACTCTTCATGCAACTGGTTAGTAAGAGTGGCAAGACCATCGTCCACAGTCTGGTCATAGAGATATTGGTGGAATTGTTGTTTGTTGTGCCTATGCTGTCGTTCTACAGGATGTCAGTATAAATAGATTGTGTTGAATTTTGTGGATTATATGCATGCTCTGTCTTAATAGACCAAATCTCTTTTGCATTTGCCACCTTTAATTAAAAAAACCATGTTCATCATGCCGGGTGGGTTTATAAGACGAGAACCCACTGATTCAACCAAATTAAGGGAAAACCCGGCAGTGGTAGAGCTCTTCACCGGAGCACAATGGATGCCTTTTTGTGATAAGCCGCAGGGCTATGATGATGAAGTGGCCGAAGAATTCTTGCAGGCTCTGAAGCCTAAATCCCAGACACTGGCCACAGTGAACTTCAGAGGTCTAAGCCTTAAGCTCACCCCGGAACATATCAGTCGGATCACAGAACTTCCTATGGGTTTGCCGTGGGATAAGGAAGAACGAAATTTGAGCCTGCAGGCAAAGAAAGAATTCTTTCCACCTGAGGAAGAATTCTCAGAGGAAAAAAATGGGGTGCGAAGAATGAGCCTGTTGCCACCTTGGAATGAAGTCAGTTTGCAAATCATGAAATATATCACTTGTGAAGGTCGTTTCAGCATCGTGTATGCATATCACTTTCAGCTGCTCACTGAATTGAGGCACCAAATTGATCTTCCTGTAGAACAAAAACTGAGCATCCCTTATTACCTACTGCAATCTCTAATGGAGTGTGCCACAAAGCTGAAAGAGGGCATACCAGATCAGATAGCCCACCATGGGTTGATCAAGCTTCTTGTGGAGGATGCGCTGCACTCATATAAGGTTCCCCTCTCATTGGAATCCTTCTGGAATTTGACAAAAGATGGGGACATTAAAATGTTGATCGAAGAAACGGGTTCCTCCAGCAGTGAGGAACAAGAAGCAGTGGCTGAGGGACAGAGAGAAGAAGGCAAGAAGACCCTGACCACAGTACAGAAGAGAGAACAAAGGAAGAAGCATGAGGAAAAGGAGGACAAAGAAAAATGTCGCACACCTATACTGTCAGCAAGAGAAAAGAGGATGAAGAGCAGAATGGACAAAACTGAGGTGGTCCACGTCAGCCCAAGTACCTCAACAGCACCTGCAACCAAAGCAAAAAGCAAAACTCAGGCAGGCAAGCAAGCAGAGGTGGAGACACCTGTGTCTACAGGAAAGCAGAAACAGGCTTCTACAGGAAGCCCGAAAACAAAAACAAAGGCTTCTACAGGAAGCTCGAAGATCATTGAGAAGTAGGCTTCTACAGGAAGCCCAAAAACAAAGACAAAGGCTTCTACAGGAAGCCCGAAAATCGTTGGGAAATAGGCTTCTATAGGAAGCCCAAAAACGGAGACAAAGGCTTCTAAAGGAAGCCCGAAATTGCAAAAACAGGCTTCTACAGGAAGCCCGAAGACAGAGACAAGGGCTTCTACAGGAAGCCCGAAATTGGAAAAAGGGGTATCTACAAGAAGCCCGAAAGTCATTGAGAAACAGCATCCTACAGGAAGCCTGAAGACAGAGAGAGGGCCTTCTATAGGAAGCCCGGGAGTGGCTAAAGCCAGGTCTTCTACAGGAAGCCCAAAAGCGAGAAAGAAAGAATCTTCTACAGGAAGCCCGAAATCTGAAAAGGAGGGGCCCTCTACAAGGAGCTCTGAGAGAGCAAAACGCAAGAAAGAGAAGGCTGGTACTCTCGAAAAGGAGGCAGCAGTGGCACTGGTCGCCCTCAGTACACCTCCAAAGCCGAAGGAGAAGAGAGAGAGGGAGACCCCTCTACCATCTGAAGCCAGGAGAAGCAAGAGGATAACCACGGGCAAACCACAGCCTCCACCCGGCAGCCAAACCCTTTTAGGGGATGTCCCTACTTCACCCAGTGCAAGAACCCCCTCTAAAACATCAGCCACCCCCGAGAAGGGGAGCCCAAAAATAACTTCCTGGACACGAAAAATAGGCCAATCGCCTTCCGAAGCCCGGCTCAAGGAAATAGGAAAGGGGGAAGAAGCATCACCTTCGTCACCACCAGGGGTAGCAAAGGCAGGGCCGCCAAAAAGGAAGAAGCGCCACCCTCAGCAGAAAAGGCAGGGCCACCAAAAATAGGAAAGGAAAAGCATGCTCCGGGCTTTAGTTCTCGGCCAAAGACGAGGAGCTAGGGCAAAGTTGCTCAAGGATGAGCAAATAGTTTAGCTGGGGGGTGATGATGAGCCCCAATTTTTGGTACAATTTGGGCTCATTTGGCCTACTTGCTCTGCTCAAACCATTCATTTTTTATTGCTTATGCACTCATTTCTTGGTTTATTCGTGTTGTTTGTAGAAAGAAGGGTAGGCATTCTATCTATGTGACTAATACATTATGATTTCAGGTTTTAGGCATTGACTACGTGAATAATACTCGAGTCAATGCCTGGAATTTCATCATATGACCAAGCAAAGACGTCTCTGAATTCGCGAAAAAGAGCGTTATATATTTCCAGTTCTGAAGGAGAACATCCTTTGCCGACATAAATATTCTCTACAACATTTGTCTTAGTCGAGATATTTATGGCTATAGTCTCTTCAATATTGGATAAGTTTCGCTCGGAGTCCATCGTATTTACAGTATTTGATAGGAATTGAAAAACTGAAGGGTGGTAAAGGTCATGCTGAGTATCTTCTTCATATTCTGGAAGAAGGGAACGATGGTGGCAATCATTCCATGGTGCCCCCTCAATCAACATTGATTGCAGGATTCCTTCGTCAGTCCCATGTACTTTCGACCAAGGATCTAATGGGGTACCATATTCTCTAGACCTATCTACCCAAACACTTGATGAGTGTTGATTTGGGTTCGCCTCCCATGCCCAAAACATTGATTGCTACAATATTTCAATGGGGCTTGGGGGCAAAACCATTGCATGATCCATTTCGACATCGTCTTCTGAGATCTTCTTGGAATATATCATGTTGCAGGCTCTTACGAATGCTACTTCTCCTATATAGAATGGAGGCGGAAGTGCGCAAGTTCCCATTAATGTGGGGTCTTTCAGTAGGCCTACTCCGATGTCTTGAAGCAAGTGGTTGCTTCCATGGATCATGGGAATGCTTCCTGTAACTTGTGAACCATTAGGGAGGAAGTCTTGTTGGTTGACGATCGTAATCCCTCCTTCAAACGGGAATGCGATCTTCCTAAAATAAGTCGACACAACAGCAGCCATGGCATAGATCCATGTTCTTCCCAGTATGATGTTGTAGTCAAGATTCCCATCGATGAATTCAACATCTATTTCTACTGTTTTTCCCCCCAGTTCAACCTTCAAGTTATTAAGGATACCGTACGGGGTATAAGTCCTTCCGTCGAAAGCTTTTAATGTCGTCAAAGATCGCGACAAGGTTGGAGATCCTAAATTTTTCCAGCAACTCATCGACATAATACATGTATATGCCCCC
Source organism: Pinus tabuliformis (assembly GCA_031772625.1). NCBI lineage: Eukaryota > Viridiplantae > Streptophyta > Pinopsida > Pinales > Pinaceae > Pinus > Pinus tabuliformis. The sequence goes on from CM062816.1 coordinate 618,722,363, forward strand.
TCATCAATAATCGTTCAGTGAACAGTTTTGTTGAGGGCTTTCACTTGAATAAGGAAAGCTAGTTGAGTTGGTAACTGAGGCTCGTATGCTTTGTGATCAAAGGATACAAGATTGGAATCCTTAGGATCAACCCCACCAATAGCCGATAACAAAGCCTGCCTTTGGGATGGGCAATTTTGTAGTACTTCAAGAGTCGACATAGCGGATGGCGATTGGGCCAAATCTTCCACTATGTTATAATGTTGCGCCGCTCTGGCGCGAGGATTAAATGTCGACTTGTGTACTACTCCCTTCGGAGGTTTTATTGTTAATTCAAGAATGGTGGGTGGTACAACTTCTGTCGAAGTTGTTGTCGAACTACTTGGTTGATCTTTACCTTTGTCGTTCGACAGCTGCGGATTCCCGTAATCTTTGTTCCTTGTCGAAATCAAAGCATCATTCTGCTGTTTTGAGACCGACAACATAAGCACTTGCGACGGGGAAGCATTTCCACTACCAACCAGATTTTGACCTGGATTGGGAAACGGATCAGTTAACACAGCTGAGGTTTGCGAACTTTTGAAGAATCTTTTAAGCTCAGCTTTGTATGGACATTCGTTTGTCCAGTGACGCTCGTCACATATATGACACCCTGTGGTAGGGGGTTTCCTATTTCCAGGAGGGTTTGAAGAAGTTTTTTGGGGGGATGACTCACCCTATTTCTTCTTCTTCCCTTTGTTTTGCTTCTTCTTGCTCCCTAGTTGTTTGGTTTCTTTGCCCTTATCTGCGGATACGACATTTACTTCCGAAGCAAGAATTTCATCTTTTGCACTTTGATCTGAATTCTTACGGGCTTTCTTAGACGAAGCCTTTGTCGATTTCGCGTTTGCCGTGCCAATCACGCCATCCCCGGCATGAGATTCACTATTTGATTTAGGAGGAGGAGGAATTGAAAATTCTGGTCTAGGGGCGTCAGGTATTTTTTCGTAGAGCGTGCCAGACTGAGTATAAACTAAGTCTAGATATTGTGCACGAGCAATAACTTGCTCCTCTGTTACGACTCCCCCCTTTGCCACATCTTCTGTTATAGCCGGAAGTAATGACTTTATAAACCATTCAGCTAATAGCTGATCAGGAACGTACGTTTTCACCATCCTGCGACGATGACGCCACTCATGTATATGATCGGATATATGAGTGGCAGTTGTGATGAGCCCCAATTTTTGGTACAATTTGGGCTCATTTGGCCTACTTGCTCTGCTCAAACCATTCATTTTTTATTGCTTATGCACTCATTTCTTGGTTTATTCATGTTGTTTGTAGGAAGAAGGGTAGGCATTCTATCTACGTGACTAATACATGATGATTTCAGGTTTTGGCATTAAAAGGGAGCAAAGACCACGAAAAAGGATACAAGGAGACAATGAGGTGGCACTGCTGGTTTTTAGGAGAGGATGTCCACGGTCTTGAGGACCTTCCTCGTAATTACCACCATAGCTCCGAGCTCCAATCCATCTCCCCACCGAGCTTAGAGGCAGCCAACTGTTCTACAGGAACAGCAGTTATAACTGTTCTACAGGAACAACAGTTATAACTGTCCTACAGGATCAGCAGTTTAACCTTCAGTTGGACAGCCGAGCTCCACAAATCAAGGACACCTGTTGGTTGATCATTTTTCATAAATACTGAGGTCGTAGCCTTGGATAGAATATTTTTGAACTTTTGTATTGCTCTTGTAATTTGGAAGTACGAGCTACAGCTCAGTGTTTGTTCCTTTTGTAAGCCAGTTTTGGCATGACATCAGATTTTCGTTTATGAATAAAGGCAGGCAGATTTTGATCTCATTCTGAGTTTCTAAGGGAGCTATAGCTCTCATGTTAGGGCCCAACCTGAGAGCAATAGATCCCCTCGGTGTTGTAATGTTATTTGCATTTCGTTCCAGCACTTTGAGTTTTTACTTTCACATGCAAATCGAATTTACAGTCTGTTAATTTAGTCTTTTTCATGAGATTGAATAGGATTAGTTTATGGTGAATTTGTTTTCAGTTGCTTAGATTCGATAGGAGGATAGTTATAATTTATTGGAGCTCCAGAAAAAGGTTGTTAAAGCTCACTTCCATCTCTGTTAGGGATTGGGGTGCAGTCCATAACCAACCACCAAAAAGAAACGCAGTTCTTCTCACTTCCATGCAAGCTGCAACATAGACATTTTCGTTGAAGATCCATCCATGCACTTTTGATATTGAACCATACTTCTACATTTCACTTCCATGCACGAGTTTCATTTCTTGGTTTTCCATTGTTGTTCATAGGTTTCATGGCACAGTTATCATAGGTTAATGAATTCTCGTTTTTGGTGCATAAGTCATTTGTTTCATTTACGCTGCTCCATATCATTCCACTTCCTTCTTCTGCTTCTTCATCTCTCCTCAATCCACCTACTCAGCCTCTGTCCAGCTCATTTACCCTCCAACCCATCCATTAATCACTTAGCTCCATCTACTTAAACTTCCGTTGATCCCATCCTTCCAACCATCAACCCACTGTATGCACTCTTCCTCCATCTGACTTCTCTGATCCTGAGCCATCACCAGCTCCATCTCCATCTCACCTATCCTCCCACACCACTCCAACACTTCACCATCTCCCAAAACTTCCACGGCCAAACATCCTGTAGAATTGCACAGACTTCCTGTAGAAATCCCTGAGTTTCCTGTAGGATCCCCTGCAGACTTCCTGTAGAAGCCTGCAAACTCGGTTGCTGAGCATCCGAATGTGGTAGACTTCTGTGGACTGATGCTAGAGACCCTCTGGGACCTCCCCTAGCCATCTTGACCTTGCCCATGCTTTCCTTCCATTCCAACCGCCCCTGCACAACCAAACCCTAATCAAAAGCATCATCATAATAAATCCAACCACTTAATGAAAAAATACGAAAGCGTGTATTTTCAGATGCAAGTAGCTTAGATGCATGTATTTCAGCTCACTACAAGTAATGGCATTAGTGGTAGTAGTTTCATTCACAGTTTTGCATTGTAAGGGTCTAGCTAGTCAAATTAGGGTTTACTAGGGTTTTCATGCTTTATTGGCTTTCAGTTTCTTTCTGCAATTAGACTAGTCTCCTTTGAGTTAGCTTTCATCCATCATTCATAAAGCTTCTTCTGTGAGCATATAGAAGTTGGCTTGAGCCCTAGCGGACTTGTGCCAGCTGACCAAGTGACAGCTGCGACAAGAGCTAGTACTTGTGCATACAGCACCGTCACTTCCAAGTTTGTACGAACTACCGGGTTGATAAAATTAGAGATAGGAAGCTCCAGGAGTTGTAGCATTATTGCTACAATACTGGAGCCCACCAAGTTGTCTGCTTGAAGTTGGTTAATATTTCTGTTCCCATTTCATACCTTATTGGTAATTGAAAATGGGTTAAGAAAGTCGTGGCTAGGGAGCTAAACTTGTCGAACAAGGCTCTAGGTAATTCAATATACCATTTTTCCGCTGGACCCGTTAACGTCCTCTGGAAAAGGTGAAGCCTTATCGAATCATCTTTTAGGGTGTTTGATGAACACCACAGATGAAAATTCATCACGTGGTTTGATGGGTCTTCACCTAGATTTCCATTGAATTTAGGAATGTCAGATGGAAGTTTGTGAGGAATCGTTGGCCACCAAGGGGCGTAAGCAATCGGATCGTTGGTTAACCGGTGTAAATCGGGTAACTCTAAAGTTTCCACAAATGGTAACTGTTGATTCAGGTTAGGTGAAGCATACCCAGGGTATGATGGAATCGCTTGAGCAGTGGGTCTTTGCATACCAGCATAATGTAATTGATGTTGGTATGATTGATACGGTTGGTGGACTTGACCACTGTAAAGTGGTTGGTTTTGACCGTTTTGAATATACGGTTGTCCACTGTTCGCAAAGATCTGCTGCTCAGAACCTTGGTACACTTGCTAGAATTGTGGTTGTTGATATTGCACCAGCCATGGTTGTGAGGCCATGTTCTGTTGCGCTATACTAACCGATGGACCAAGGTGTGGGGTGATTGTACCCATTTGGACCTGTATCACCCCACCAGTTGGCGATTGTGGTTGTGTCCCAGGGTCAAGGGGCTATTGCATTACAACCTAAGAAATCTGAGGTTGACATACAACAGGCATCGCTTGAACTTGTGACACTATTACAATAGCCGGTGTGGTCGGGATGTTCGACATAGGTACACACTGTTGCATAGAATATACAACCCTCGGTTGTTGAGGTAGCATAGGTACCCAACCACTTGATGTAACTCTAGTATAACCTGAATACTGTTGTGAACTCCCGTATGGATACCCTCCCGGAGGGGGTTATGAAAGGGAATACTGTCCCCCATACGGTAGCAATCCGGAACTCAAGGGGATTGTTTGTCCTTGGGGACTGGATTGCCCAAATTAACCTCCAAATGGATCAATCTGGCGAGTCTCAACATAAGAGTTGCCGAATATTATTCCGGATGAACAAACTGGAACAGACCACACTGTCGAAATAGTCCCTTGGTGGACTCCTTCTAGCGGTTGCGAGCTAGTCGGGACAGATGGTATGCCGGCAAACATTGTTGGAGTGACGGCAGGGGCTTCTGCTGTCGCTGTGTCGTTCGACACAGTCCTAGATGTTGACGGTTGTTCAGACATTTTGAGTCTATCCAATAGATTGCCTAGCGATTCTACAGGAACTTCCACTTGTGGTGGATTAACTTCTGATGAAGGAAATAGAGTGACCCCGACTCCAAAATGGGTTGGAGTACTTGCTTGCGGATCCTCTACAATTTCCTCTATCGCAATCAAACCCGGTGGAAGAGGAAGACCGTCAGGTCCGTAAAATATTTCTGGTGCCGAAGAAGGGGTTGAATCGACAGCGACAGTTGTTTGAGGAGCAAGACTCTCTGAACCGGTTACAGATGGAACTGGTTCAGTAACGCAAGTATTTGCCCCCAGACTAGGATCAGTGTTATTGTCCCTCTGTGGCTGTTGAACTTCTTCTATAGAGGCAGGGTTTCCAGAAATGTTTGGAGTAACCGGAATCTCAGATGTCGTTGGAACACTTGTTCTAACTTTGATAGGAGATTTCAAATCGGTTAAACGAGTTCGCTTTGTCCGTACTGTTTTCGATTCTAGAGACAAAGACGGTTGACTCGTAAGCCTCCGCGAACGACGGGGTTTCAATTGACTTTCTTCCACGATTGCGGATTACTCGATCAACCAAAATACAAAAGGGGAAAGTGTGTTTCCGAATTAAATGAATTTTTTAGATGCTTTTAGACACAACTTGCTTTTTCACTTTTAAAGAGTCGATAAAAAGCTAAAGATGACTCTAGTCTCCTTCGATGTTTTAACGAGCCCGAAGTGACAAATGCTCAGATGGACTTTTTCTGTTATAGAGTCTGAAAAAGGCCAAAAGGAACTGCTCTGGAGTTCTAGGCAGAGGGTGTGCCAAACTTTTCGCAAAACCGCAGAATACTTTTTAGGGTACGGGTGGTCGATCTTCCTGAATGCTGTGTTCAGTGCATTACGATCAGTAGGGCGGCCGACACGGCTTCCTAAGGATAAAGGTTTTATGCCTATAGGGGTCTCCCAATATATACGCGACGGTACGTGGGAGCACAATCCGTACTGGTGCTATCGTCCCTTAGGAGGAATCACCCACCTTCCATGAGATCGACAGTCACCAGGCTTAAAGACGTCGGAACATGTCTCTAGCCTAGACCTCTATGTTGTGCATTATGTTGCAAAGCATTGTTAAGTTCATTCAATTTATTTTAGGTTGATCTTTTTAAAGTTTGTCTTTCAAGGTTCACCACGAAATGTATGATACAAATTCCTAAATGCAGTCTAAAGATGATAAGTAAGCTTTATATCTTTTCAACTTTGAAAATCCTAGCTACTAAGGGAAAAGAAAGACACCATCTTTTCTCAAAGAGCAATCAGCACACTCTAATGCACTTTTCCTAAATCCAACATGCAAACTATCAAATGCAAATGCACAATGCAGGTGTTTGTTTTTCGCTTTCTTAGTATTGATGCCTACAAAGAAAGCTTTTTGTACAACTTTGAATTTGCTTTTAAATGACGAATACAAACAAGTTTACTTTTTTGAAATCAGAGAAGATAGAAGAGATTATAACACTTAACGATTTTTGAAATGAATACTTGTTTCGACACTTAAAAGAGACAAACTCAAACCAATAAGCAAGAGTAAATGTATAATCAATCTGCAAACAGCCAATGAACTCTCTTCTAAGATCACAATCAACAGATCTGAATCAAGGGCTACAGGATGACTATTTCACTCATGTAAAGGAAAACTGTAAATGACGCCACAAACACATAAAAACACTCACAGCCTTTTTGTACAAAAGGAGGTGGAATCTAAGCAGAGAAAAGGAGTTATCAGACTAGTACCTATGCTGGTTACACGCTGCAAAATCAGAGATCAAAACAAGGAAAAACAGAGCAGAGAACCCCAGCTGCACAAGGCAAAACTGGTTCAGCGCAACCTCAACATAGGGGTTTTGACATTCAACGCAGGTAACCTTCACGGGAACTGCGTTGAAATGCAGAATCCCTTCACTGGGTCTGCGCTGAAGGAGAAACTCTCGTTTCCCTCAGGTTCTGAGTCACAGTTTGCTATTTAATTCACTATTTCAGGCCAAATAAAAGCAACAAATAAGGTACAATCAAAGGGATGCTTTGAAGGGTACTAAGATCTATCACAAGGATCCTAAAATCATTTATGAGTCCATTGTTCAGATCATAGACAAGTCCATTGATTGGATCAAAGCAGCAACTTTCTACTTTGCATCCGGGAAAGATGCAGTTCGATTGTTGTTGTCAATTCTATGAAGCAAACAATGATAGAAACACAAATAAAATTACTAAAAAAATGTCCCCAGCGGAGTCGCCAATTTGTTGTGGGGAAAAATGGTTATGCAGGACGATCCTATCCACCTAAGGTGTAACAGTGCCTTATCAACAAACGAGTACAGCTATGCTGGTTTCTTCCTTTATGAAATGTGAAAGAAGAGAGATCAATAGACTTACCGGTGTCTTCCATTTGTCCCTCGATCCGGTCTCTCTTCTCTTTGGGTTTTCACAGCTACTTGCCTTCTTGCTTATCCAGCTTTAACCTGCAAGATCACAAGAGAACAACTACTTGTGACAAGAGAAGAACACTACACAAAGACAGATATTCACATTCATAACTAGTTTAGGATTAGAAATAAACCAAATACACTAATACATTCATACATCAAGAATACATCAGAATATAGGAGAAACCAAGATAGCTTTATTGATGAATAACAAGGTTCAGGAAGAGATACAACCCAGAGGGCTCCAATCTAGCATCTCCTTCCAAGCAAATGAAATTCCTCTCTTTTCCACCTTTCAAAGCATTAAGCACCCAATGATTCTAGTCTCAAACCAACAGCAATTCTTTTCAATAACAAAATTCCAGCCCCTAGATCTCATGGAGGAGAGATCCATATATAGATGTTTGGAGATAGGATGAGTCAGCTTGAGATCTGACTAGTGTCCTCTCCCTCTGTCAGTTCTTGAGTCCACTTGGAGGTTCTTGTTTCCACTTGGAGATTTGGAACCTCTTACTCATCACCAGTCGAATTCCCTGAGGCAAGTGTCATTTTGGAAGCTTCCTGGGTTTTGACACCTTGAGAAATGAGCCTGCCACTTGTCCACTCTCGTTCAGCGTAGGTAGCCTTTGTTCCAGTTGACATTCAACGCAGGTAGCCAGTGTTGGCTTTGACATTCAACGCAAACAGCTAGTGTTGCTACTGAAATGATCCTGAATTGACTTGTTTTGAGCAGTTTTTGGTGGAGAACTTTTGTGAATTGCTGTGGTTTGTTAGCCTTGTTCCTCTAGGGGTAGGAACAACATGTTTAGGGACTTTGGATCCCTTAGATTATGGACATTTCATGCTCAATGTTGTAAGGCACAAAAATGTCTATAACACTAAAGCATGAGGTCGTTAATCTTTTGATGTCGGGTGAAATGCTTTATCATGAGGATCCAAAGTTTTTTGAGCTGGAAGGCGACTTGTAATAAGATACAATAAAATACATTATCTTCATAATATTTTTCATGATCTAGTTGAGGCGGGCATTCCCATGCTCAACTTTATAAATTCATTTTCATGTACATAAGACAGACAACCATCTATGTGGTAGACTGATGACTCTGATAGAGTCATCATCCTTTGATTCAGATGATCATCTGTGTAGCAATGATGTACATTTGATGTCTTTATTTTCCTTAATATATCGCACCCCGGATGGATGAAACTAGATCCAAGGTCTTCAAACTCATCCAATCTTCACTCGGAGTACAAGTCGATCCATGTGAAAGATGTTCTGGAGTCAAACATGGAAAGACATCGCCTACTTACCAGCCAATGATGTAAGCTGTTAACAAGCACGAGAGGAATCATCGATAATGATGATGACCCTCAAGGTACTACAATACAATTCACGTGGTGTGAAAAGGGACTTGGCATTGTGTTAGGTTCCTATACCAATAGGTTTCATTTTTCATGATTGACTGAATAAGTCCCAAATATGATCATCCTTTCCATGCTACAAAGGTTCCATATTCTCCAAAAAATCAAAAATTTAAAAAATGTGAAGAGCGTATGCCCTAAAAGAAAAATCAAAGGGCAAAAAGAAGGGAATGGTCAAGAGAAAAATAATAAAAATGAACCCCAAACCAACAGACCAGGAAAGTGTGCTAGTTCAAATGCCACTACTGTTCCATTTTTGAAGAATTTCATTGTGTGCAGGTGGTTGACTCTTGCCACAGTTGATGAATAGCCAGACATTTCAATCCTGGCTAGGTCATGTTTGAATTTACTTGTCTTTAGAATAGAGAATAAAGCTATGTCCAAACATTTCAAGCTTGGCATATAAGTAAATAGGTAGAGAAACAAAGGATCCCAACTACTTAATCTGGGCCTTTGGAAGAGATAAGCGTAGACTTAGAGAGGAGGGCAGTCAAAAGAAAAACAAGAGAGAAATGGTTTGCTAGTTCAAATGCACCCTGCAAAAGTGAAGAAAAGATGTTAGGTGTGTTAGACTGGGTAGGCAGTTTTGAGGTTGCAGAAGCAGGTTTATAAGCAGCTTGGTCTGTTCAAGGTAGTTCATATCTCATGGATATCTGAAATGTAGTGGCAGTTGCTTGGCTGCAAAACAGGTGAAGCATGACTAGTTTCCCCTCTCATTTCCCCAAGAAAGCTTACTAACATCCCTTCAAGGACATTGAGATCTGCTCAGTGGTCCTAGTCCATTTCATTTTATGACAAATACTAAGTGGAACTCTGTGTTTACTTAGCCAAAACAAGCCACATTTCTTGTGTAAAAATAATCATTCAATTTTCCTTTCATTTCCCTATGCCTAAGTTTTTTTCACTCTATAAACTTAGCATTTATTCATACAGCTCCATCCCATATATTCATATTAACATGTTAACTTATTGTATAACTCCCATATAATATTCCCGCCCCCATTATGCATAACATACATAAAAACCCCCAAAAAATATAATATCCCTACCCCTGGCAAGTATAGCCATATAGCAAAGTTTCAGGAATTAAAAGGTTTACCAAAAACCTTATAATAGCCCTCCGCGTTCAAAAATCATTGGAGTTTATTTCACACTCGGTTAAATAAACAACCGCACCTAAGCCTCCCACAGAAACAATATAATAACCCCTGCGCGCATGTAAAAAATTGGGTTCAATTTAACATTCGGTTAAATGAATAACCATTCCGCAAAAATCCAAAGTTAAATACATTACAAACCCTGCAAAAAACATTATTAAATGTTGAAATATTAACGCAGGTCCCCCTGTTATAAACCTCCGCCAGCTACACCACCCGTCGACCATTGGATCTAGCGCCACAGATCTAATGGCTATTAGCGATATCGAAAACCCCCATGTGCCGAACGTTAGCGTCTGGGGGATGGGCAATATTTCTTCCATACCAGAGACACAGATCGGCTTCCCGGCATGATCGGAGCCCCCCCCTCCAAAACCACCATGGCCCAATGGCGGTGCGGGGAATACCGCTTACCGCCCCACTACCTCCCCGCTGACGTCATGCCCACATCATCAGCTGACTTCGCATCCACGTCGCCCGCCACCACTCTGTATCAGCGCCATGTCAACTGCTGACATCAACACCTCACCTCCGTTTTACCCGCAACGTCATCTGACACGTCATCCTCCATACCCCGCTACACGACAAAATTACGTCATGCTGACGTCATCTAACAGAAGCGCGCCAAATCCCACCAAAGTCAAATTTTTTGTTTAAAAAAGCACAAAAGCATCGATTTCACTCATTTGTGTTTGTCTCCTCTGCGTGTCCTTTACATGCTCATTTACGTTCCACCACCCAACAAATTTACTCCATAGCTCGACCCCTTCGCTCAACTCGCCACCTTCTAATCGCTCATTTCACCATTAAAATAGGTATTTACATGAATTTTGCTCCCAAACCTATTTTTCTTTGGTTTTCTCTAAAAAATCAGCCGAGAACCCAAATTTGAAGAAAAAATCGGTGCTATCTTCAGAAATATACACCGTAACCTCTGTTTTGCCCAATTTTAACCAAATATCCATCAAACCCCATCTCCCTCTGCAAAAATTCGCCCACTGAGTCAGACCCGAGGTCACATTAAATTTGCATTTTCTAAATGAAAAAGCCCTGAACTGTTTGTGTCTATTTTTTCACTGGAAAAACTCTGTGAACTATGTTTTCCTACAATGTGTATCTAGTGAATTAATTTTGAGATCAAATTCGGTTTGTGTTTCCCAGAAAAAATCCACAGAGCTATTATTTTGCCTATTTCACTTATACAGACCCAAAAATTCCAATTTCAAAAGTCACAGAATTAAGCTATGGAAGCCCCAATGGCCTTAAATGTTACCCCTCTCAATGCACCCCACAAGGAATTGGAATCGCTACCTTTGGCCGATCGGGATTATCTAATCCAAGACTTGGTTGGTGACAGAAACCACCTGCAGGTATTCTGTTAACTCAGGAACAGTCATCTAAATAACAATGCTTTCTATGGGATATGGGAATCAAATCTACCCATATACTTCCTCCCTTCTGTCAATGTCTTCCCTAAGATAATTAACCTCTGTTGTGAAAACTATGAACCAACCCAAAGGGCTGTCAAAACTCCATTTGGGACCATCCTCTTTCCTATAACTCTTGACTCCATAAATCAAATGCTAAACTTCAAACAAACTCAGCTTTTATTTCCTCTTACTATGAAATTCTTGCTTGATGAAGGTCCTAAACTCTCCAGCTCAGAGATAACCCAAATTGCCCAAGTATTTATGAGAATAGATCACCAGCCTACAGAGCCAACTCCTTTTCACTATGCATGTTTCAATGAAGTGGGTAGATTACTTGTTGATATGATATCTTATGTTCTGGGGTTCAAGACAAGTGAGCATATTGATGAAACTATATTGGTCTTACTATCCATATTTACCCCAAGGCAACCCCCTACTGTCAAATACAATTATGCCAAATTCATTGCCAATAAGATACATGACCAACTCTTGAATCTAGATAGGGAAGGAGTCTTCAAGTACTCATCCCACATCTATCATCGGTTCCTGTATTATCAGTTAGACTTTTTCCAATTTCCCATCAAAAAATTGGACTCTAAAGGAGAAAAGAGGTCTGTGATTTTTTGGACCTTAGTCTTCCATGAAGTCTGCAACTCTCCCTACTCTTACTATGAGTTCATTGACATGTTTGCCTATCCAGTCTCTTCTCTCCTAAAGAGAGCTCCTCCTCCTCCTAGACTGTCTTATGATATGCAGAAAATATTGCAGCTCTCCAAAAACTACAAAATAGGTGACTGGTACTTCTACCAGAATCACACTATCATTAGGATATATGGCTGTGAGCTGTGCCCCTACAGGCTGCCAAAATATGTGCCTATGAGACTGTTTTCCTTGGAATATTACAGGAAATTTATCAATTCCGATTTGACTCATTTCCATAGCACCGAGAAAAAGGTTCAGTTGAAACTGAGAGACCAACTAGGCCCCTATGTCATGAACAAAAAGGAAGGATGGCAAGAGGCTAATCAGATATTGGGTGAAAAACTGAAATTAAAAAGGAGCTTTTGGTGGGTACCCTATGACCCAAATGGCTTTGTCAATGCAAGAAAAATAAAATATAGGCTTTCAGCCTATGAACATTGCAAAATCCCAAAAATATAAAAATTTGCCAACCAAGATGAATGGGTAGAAGGCACACTAATTGAACAGTTCACTGAGGAAGAGAAAATGGAGAAAACTGTGAAAAATCTAGAAAAAACCCTTGACTTAGATTCTTTTGGGCAGGTGTCATTCAAACTGCCACAACAAATTGTAGAAGGCACATCAACTGCTGCAGCTTCACAAGCTACCCAAGAAAGGACTGCACCAGCAGCAGGGACAGTAAAAGGCAAGGAGGAAGTAGATACAGAGCAGGAAACAATGACAGACCAGCCAACTACCTCAAAGGAACAGGGTCAAGGGCAAGCCCCTTCACTACAGACAGAGGTACCACAGGTACCAGCATTACAGACTCCTCTCAATGAGGAAAGAAGAAAGAAACGGGACAGAGAAGAAACCACACCTGCAAGTGGGTCAACAGAGCAGCCAGAGGCCAAAAGGCAAAGAGTAGGTCCTCAACCTGAAGAGGAAATTAGTGAAGAAATAATAGGGAGTCCAAGGAAGGAGAGGGAAACCAGCCAACAGACATCTACTAGCTCTCACAGGCAAGAGATGGAGAGGCAACATGGTATGGAAGTGTCCTCCTCAAGGTGGCAAAGTAGCCAACAATCTGGTATTAAAGGAACATTCATGGAAATTAAAGCCCAAAATGAATTATTAAGAATACAACTTTATGATCAATTTCTCAAAACAACACCCTCCAAACAACAAATACTAATGGCAGCTTATGACATTAAGGATGAAAAATTGATGTTAAGTCATTTCAAGCCTAAACTTCAACAACCACAGACAACTGCGAACTACATAAGAACAAATCTAGAAGTCCTCGCCAAAGATATATACCCAATGGACCAAATTGAGTTGCACAATTAAATAGGTGAAATGATCTATGCTACATTGGGAGAAGGCAATGCTGGCCCACCAATTGAAGGAGTCATTAAGCAATACATCTGCCCAATTGGATTTGGAAAAAATATCTTCCTTGGCTAAAGACAATAGAATAAAGACCTTGGAGGAAATTATTATTGAACTAGGGCTTGATCCTAAGGATGCCAAGGGCATCAAAGCCCTTATAAAGAAAAAGGAAGAAGATATTGCTGCACTTAGAAAGCAATTAAAATTGCATGTAACCATGCACCCACAAACTACAAAACTTGCACAAGAAAAGGCAAGTGAAGACATGATGGATTTGCTGATGAGAATGAATCAAAGGCTAACTGCAATGGAGCAAGAATTGGAGAAAGCATTGCAAGCCAAGTAGGGAGAGTTGACCTCCCAGCCACCTGAAACATCTCCAACATTCACCACTGCCCCTCCCACAGTTGCAGCAACAATCCCTCCTAACATCCCAGCATCGACAACAGGTACATCAGCCATAGATGCTTCAGCAACAGCAGCAATAACAACACCAGAATCTAGCATGAGCATGGAAGAACTAATGAAAGCAGTAAAAGAGCTAGAAGTCCAAATGTCAGAGCTAAAAGAGGCCAAAGAAAAGTTGGCCAAGCTAGAGGTAAGCTATGAAAAATCTAAGATAACAGTGGCTGAGAAAACCAGAGAGATAAAGGCCTTGGAGAATAAGGTGAAATCCTTAGAAAAAGATCTCACTCTTCATAAACCTCTAGCAGACATTAAAACAATTTTGTGGACCAAAATTGGCCAGTCTATCACTGACCAATGGCAATCAATTCAGATGATACATGAGCAAATAGAATTGATAGAAATAGCCCGAGCAGAGATTCAAAAGGCCAGGGAATCATTGGGAAGCATGCCTGAGCATGCCAATAGACTCATTCAATTTTTGAATACTCATACCAAAGAACAACTAGCAGCCCTTGATATCAGAGATAGAATAGGTACCATTTTGATAGTTAAAAATGTACTAACCCTGAGGAATTTTCTTCAAAATCTGGAAAGAAAGTGCCAAGAAATGCAGACAGAAATAAATGCCTTCAGAGAAAAGTTTTCAGTGTGTTATCACTCAGGTTGTCCCTTGGCTCCTTAAGGGATACGACTGAGGTAACCACAAACCAACCTTTGGGCTACAGGTCCTAGCCTACCTGCAGTCAGAGAGGGCTCTCTCTTTAAAATTTAGCTTTGTTTTGGGTTGATTTTAGGCTAGTTATGGTGTACATGGGTTTTGTTTTGATTTTGAGGGAAGGATGATGTTTTCAAGCAGAGTTGGGATGTATAGTGTGAGAAGTTCAAACCATTGGGCATGGAGTCATGGATTAGGGCTTGCTGTTGCGTTTTCTTGGTCACAAGAGGAATACAGAGCAGGATAGCTACACATAGAACAATATCAGGCTGGAATAAAGATGGAATGAAGGTTAGAGATTAAAGGCAACTAAGGATCTTTCATTAGCTAACAGAGAGGGAAGGTGAATGAAAGTTTGTCTAGGAGCAGTCAAGAATTCCTAAATAACAGTCATATGTGAAAGAAACAGGGTAAAAATGATCATTTAAGTATGCATATTCATAACCATTTCTGAAGAAAACATATAGAAATAACAAGAACTGAGCATAGGGTGCAGTCAAGAAAAACCTAAACTATTCTTCTTTCTTGCTATTTAGATGGTAACACAATGGTGGCGTGAACATATATAAACTGTAAACAGAGATAGGATAACACTTATTGAGCCATGTAGTAGCACATGAATTCCAAAGTCACTCTTTGGCCATTAAATAACACAACAGTTAGTTCTTCATCCAAAGCAATCTAGCAGTCTTCGATTATAGAACTCTCAAAGTATACAGCGCAAGTCTCGAATGAGGATTATCAACCAACCAACCCTTTAAACAATGAATTAGGGTGGTTTATATAGAGAAAAATATCCAAAAATATCTATTACAGTAGACCTAAACAGATCTGAGGGAAATGAGTTTTTTAATCTGATCTTGTCCTGAAATTAATGCAAGAAGATATTTATTAGAGCTGAGCTGGAGGTAGTTGCATCAAAATGAGTTAATATGGTGTCCTTGGTGGCTCAGTGCAGTGTTTCTGTAATTTATGTGCCTTGTCTTTTATCTGTACCTCTTAGGCAGTTATGCTGCTTTTTAGGTGGCCTTCATGTGTACTAATCTAGATCTGATGAGCTTTGAATGTCCTTTACTAGTTCTTTGACTTGGATGGAGGCCTTTAATGTTCACCTACTTTGATATTGTCGATCTGATACTCTTTGCCGCTTCACTGGTACTCTTGAATTTAATCTGGGCTTTATCTTTTCTCTGATACTCTTTAACACTTGAATCGGGCCACTTTCTCTCCCTTGATATACTTGAAACTGTCAAATCGCCCCTTTTCTGCCCTTTCAAGGCAAAAATAACTACTGCAAATGCTCTTCGCGGCCCCTAGAATGCTATCGGTGCTGGCCGATTGAATATGAACATACCAGCATACCTTTAGTTCTCTAGTTCTGTTTATGCTGTCTTTTCTTTAGTTTCTCTGTTTCCAGTGTTGCCTCCTGCGAATTTTTGGGTTTTGCAGGTAGCCGAGCAAGGAAGCTCTCCTTTTTGAGCCATTTTTCTTAGCGATGCGCGATTAGCGCTAAGCAAACTGCCTCTGTTTCTGGCTTCGGGAATTCTTTGCTGTGATTTTCGCCTTTCGCGCCTTTTCGGTGATGACGTTAGCATGACGTCAACATGACATTAGCGGTGGGTCCCGGTATGGCAGGGTGACGTGGCAGTACGGCAGGGTGACGACGTGGCACAGGACACGGTGGCAGGGTAGGGACGGAGACAGATGCGTTGGCAGTGACGTGGTGCTGACATCAGGGGCGGAGAGACAGAAGGCAGTTTGTGGTTTCATCAGACCGCCTTCTGTATGAGGGTGATATGTGTCACAGGGGCTCTGATACAATCGTGTGGAGACATGCGTCTTTTGTATTGTGGGGAAACCGCTAGCCTATCGGAGGCTAAGAGTCGGACGTCGGGGTGGCTCCGAAATGCACCTGGGTCGTTGGATCTGGGAGGGCGGATCGGAGGGCCGACGGAGCGCGAAGCTGGCGGTAGGTTAGTGTATAGGGGCCCGCCATATATTTGATTTATTTATGTGGAGGGGGGGTCAAAACTTTGGGTTTGTGGGTAATGTGGGTTTTATTTGGTTTGTGCACCGGGGGTAGAGTTTAATCAAATAATTAAACAAAACCCGAAAATGTGAGCACATAGGGTAAAACATTAATGTTTACAGGTGAGAAGGGGGAAGGGAATGGTTATTAGTTTAGCCAAATGCTAAATCAATCCCAGGTTTGAACGCGGAAAGGTTAATGCCAAGCCCCAAATGAACTTAGCATTTCCCCAAACTGATGTTATAGGGCTATAGTGCCAGGGGATGGGAATATGTACATAGGGGAGCTATTTAGTGATTTTTAGTAAGGGGAAGGGGAAATAGATAGGAATTTACATAATAATGTTAGAAGTTAATATGAAAATGACAAGAAAACGCTAAGTTTAGAGATCGTAGGCGACTTAAAAGGGAAAATTGACTCATAGAGTGAATAAGAGTACTCCTAGGCAAAGCAAACCTTTACTTAGGCCAATGATATGACAAATGATGAAACTTAAGAGATATCAAGCAGATCTTGACCTCTTTGGGGAGGTTAGTGAATGATTTGGGGAATAAGAAGAAGGGGGTGTTAGACATGCCTCACTTGAGCTCCTCCAAATGAAAAATTGCTTCATAATTGTGATCTGAATAGATATAACACTTGAAAACATAAAATGGATCACATAGCTTGATTCTGGAACCACAAAACTACTTACCCAACCTACTTACCTAGCATTTTTTCTTTTTTTTGCATGGGTGCACTTAGACTTGCAGACCCTGATTGTCTTCTTTTCTTTTAACTGCCCTCCTATCTAAAATCAACCCTTATCTCTTCCAAGGGCCTAGATTAAGCAGTTGGGCTTCTTCATTTCTCTACCTAGCTACTCATCTGCCAAGCTTGAACTGTTTGGACAGATATTCATTCTCTATCTTCTAAAACAAGAAATTTAAACCTAGGGAAGCCAAGATTAAGCTGTTTGGCCTTCCCTTAATTGTAAAACTCTTCAAAAATGGTATGATTCTTCAAAACAGAACTTCTTGGAAATATGGAACCTTGCATCATGAAAAGATGATATATTTGGCATGTAAAACAGGCAGTCATGAAATATGAAACCTATTGCAATAGGAGGCTAACAGTGGCTCCACTTGGGGATGGTTTTTCAAGATGAAAAGCCAAGAACAGAAATTCAGAATGCCTTGATCTTCAATTGTTGTTTTAAACTGAAATTCTCCTTCTTCTCAATGCCTTTGACTGAATTCTTATAAGCTAATATGTAGTATCCTACTGAGCTGAATTGCAGAAAATTACAGCTCTGCTTCTTGCCTTTTGGGTGCTTGTAAACATATTGCAATCTACTTGAGCTCTTCTTTGGAATTGTTTCAAAGGAACAGAGATCTGAAATAGAGCTTTCTTTGATCTTTCCTTCAAAATTTTCTGCGTTGTTCCCTCTTATTGGTCTGTTATAAGAAAAAGTGTTGAAAATACAAATATTAATATACAGATAGTATACAGAGCTGTGTTGCGTTCAACAAAAGGGATCATGATAGTGCTTTAGCATTCGGCCATTGACAGGGCCTTCTTCAGCTGTGCTGCCATCCAAAATTCAAATTCATCAGAAAATATGTGTTGTTGCCTCTGTAGAAATCTTCAGCCTTGGTTCTTTTGTCAAACATTTTCTTGAGCTTCTCTTGTAAAATCTGAGCTCTATCATACACTTGCTCTCTTGTTTGCTACAAATGGATGGTTTGGTTTATTCTTCTTTGGATATAATTTGGCTCTGCCTGAATCTATTGCAGCAATTTGATAACAAGGATTCCCAAATAAGAGGGGAACTTGGCCTCCATGCCATAGACTAACTCATATGGGCTCATCCCAATGGATCTCTTGGTTGAAAATCTGTCTGCCCATATGGAATTTATGAGATTTTTGTGTCAGTTCTTCTTGTTCTCTTCCAAGACTTTCTTAATGATGTTAATCAGACTCTTGTTGGATGATTCAGCCAAGCCATTACCTTGAGGGTAATAGGTTGTGGAGTGACCTAAGGTAATGTGGAATTTGTGGCAAAAACTGATCATTTTCTTGGATTTGAAGGCAACAACGTTATCTGTAATGATCTTCTCAGGACAGCCAAATCTGGACAAAATGTTGGTTTCAAGAAATTGGATGATGGTGGAGTCATTGGCTTGCCTACATGGGATGGCTTCAATCCACTTGGTAAAGTAATCTGTGGCTGTTAGAATCCACTTATGTTGGCCAGAAGAGGATGGATGGATTTCTCCAATGAAGTCAAGACCCCATTGTTGAAAAGGCTTCTCGGTTGAAATGGGCTTAAGGGGTAAGGGAAGAAGCTTTCTTTTGCCTTCAAAGATTTGGCATTTGTGGCATGAAACAACAAACTTTCTCACATCAGCAAATAAAGAGGGCCAATAGAAACTAGCCCTTAGTATCTTATCAACAATGGACTTCCAATATAAGTTCCCTCCACAGTCCCCTGCATGAAATTCTTTCATGACACTGTCAGTTTCATTCATAGTTAGACAATTCAGCAATATTCCTTCATGATTTTTCCAAAACAGGGCACTATCTAAGACACAAAACTTTGATGCTTTCATCTTTAAAAATCTCTTTTTGGTTCTGGACAACCTTGGAGGAGCACACAGGTTTAACAATATAAAACATATATCAGCATACCATGGGGATTGCAAAAAAGCTTCACTGATCTGTGGAGTCGCCAGCTCCTGTTCATTGTCCCATTCATTAATGTCTAAGGCTTGAAAATTGGTTTCGAACATCAGTTTGGCTAAACCTTGTCCCTTTATCAGCTTGGTGGGTTTTATCTCAATGTCATACTCAAGGATATTGGCAATCCATTTGCCTC
Source organism: Pinus tabuliformis (assembly GCA_031772625.1). Taxonomy (NCBI): domain Eukaryota; kingdom Viridiplantae; phylum Streptophyta; class Pinopsida; order Pinales; family Pinaceae; genus Pinus; species Pinus tabuliformis. The sequence continues at coordinate 618,741,555 of CM062816.1, forward strand.
TTTTGCCTTCTATGCCCTCCTGAGTTAATATGTCTTTTACAACAGTATTTGGCACATAAGCAATCACATGTGAATATAAAATGTAAATTTTGAAATTTTTGATTGCTTTAACAAGGGCATATGCTTGATTCTCCATGATTTGGTACTTCAAGGGTGCATCTCTAAGGGCTCGGCTGAAAAATGCAATTGGCTTTTCATTTCCCTAATCATCTTTCTGCAAAAGGACAGCAGCAATGGTGTGTTCATATGCAAATGAAAAAATGATGAAATCTTTATCAAATTGAGGACTTGTGAGGACTGGAGCTTGAGTTAAGGTAGATTTTATGCCCTCAAAGGCTTTCTTGGCCTCTAAAGTCCATTTTACCTTGGAATCCTTCTTTAACATGTTATTTAGCATTCTTATCAGCTCGGCTAGATTTGGGATAAATCTCCTTAGGAAATTTATCTTTCCTAGGAATGCTTGCAACTCTTTGATGTTTCTTGGATAAGGGATTTGAAGGATGGCTTGAATTCTTTCAGGATCAATTCTAATTCCATATTTTGAAATGATATGGCCTATCAATTTTCCTTCTTTTAGGCCGAAGAGAGATTTCTTAGGATTTAAGGAAATGCCATATTTCCTACAGGTTAGGAACACTTGCCTTAGGTGTTTAAGGTGCTCTTGATTAGATTTTGAGAAAGGGGTAAGGTCATCAAGGTAAACCACTAGGAAATCATGGATTTCCTTGGCAAATGTAATGTCCATGGCCCTTTGAAAGGTAGCACCTACATTCTTTAGTCCAAAAGGCATTTTCACATATTTAAAGGTTCCCCACGGTGTTGCAAATGTTGTCTTGTCTTGGTCATCCAGGTGAACAAGTATTTGATTAAAACCTGAAAAGCCATCTAGCAAAGAAATTCTGGAAGACCCCACTACTCTTTGTAGAATGTGGTCCATTTTTGGCAGTGGGTAGTGATCTTTAAGGGAGACTTGGTTCAAATTTCTTAAGTCCACACATAGTCTAATCTCCCCTGTTTTCTTCCTTGTGGGAACAAGATTGGATACCCGTTTATGAAAATCTAATGGGTGCTATGATACCAGCCTCAAACATTCTTTTCACTTCTTTCTCAATCAAAGGGAGAAGCACAGGATTGATTCTCCTTAGTTTCTATTTGAAGGGCTTTTGATTTGGCTTTAAGGGAATGGTATGTTGAATAACGGAGGTGTCATAGGACTTAAGGTCCTCATAACTCCAGGCAAATACATCTTGAAACTCTTTAAATAAATCAACATATTTTTGTTTTTGATCGGGAGGCAAATACTTGGACAATTTAATCATTTTGGGCTTCTTTGTTGTCCCAATTTTACAGTCTTCCACAGCAGCGTTTAAGGGCTACATCTTTGGCTTTTTGGGGACATCATTTGAATCAAATATGTCTTCTAATGGAGTGAGGCCAGCAGGTAGAAAATTGTCTTTTAAATCAATCTCTTCAGCCTCTGCTTCAGCTATTTCATCTAAATGCATTTGCTTTAGCTCTTGCATGTTTTTCTCATAAAAAATGGTTGGGTGCAGCATTTGATTTGCTGCTTCAGCTGTTATAGTTTGCTCATTTTGGCTCATTTGCTGTTGTGGGTCATCCATGGCATCTTCATCAATGTCTAAGCTTGAGAATTCTTACTGTAAGGTAAGAAAATTGTTGATTTGAGCATCATCCTCAAACACTTGCCAATCTTTGATATTGTTAGGGACAGTAGGCCTGTGCTTTATCTCAGCAGTAAAGTGGTAATTGGGCTCAAAGGGCAGCTTGCAAGTGCTAGAAAAAGTAGCTAGACTATGAGCATGCATGTTATGACTTCTAGAAATCTTAGCAAGCTTGGATTCGGTGAAGGAATTGAGTATTTCTGTGGCAGCAGACCTATAAGCTCTTAGCCTATTGTCATTAGTAACAAAGTTACCTTTCATCTGTTGAATGATTAAATCAGAGTCACCTAGAATGGACACTTTTGCAGCTCCTAGAGCTTTGAGCATTTTAAGGCCTAAAAGGAGAGCCTCATACTCTACCATGTTGTTGGTGAATTTGAAGTTTAGTATGTAGGCATGACCCTTTGCATGGCTGTTATGTCTATTGTGAATCCATATTCCTGCCCCTGCTCCTAGCTTATTAACAGAACCATCAAACTCTAAATACCATGTGATTTCTTGCTTGTGGTTAGTATTAAGAGTTTCAGTCATTTTAGGATTGGGTGGACCTAGGTTTTGTGCTTCATGTGGTTCTTCTTGTATTTTGGTTGCACTAATTGTTTTAACAGTTTGACGGGTATGGGAAACCAGCTCTTGATTGATGCATGTTTCTTGTTCTAAAGGCAAAGGCTTCTCATCAGTGGGAGGGCAGCTGTCATCATTGAACAATATAAAGGAATCCATATCAGAAGGTATTGAGTAAATGGGAAAGTTTTGGGGTTTTTCCTCACTACTTACCACATACTTCATCAGTGTTTCTCTATACAGTGACTTTGGTTGCCCAAAGACTGAAATAGTGGCATAGGAGAGTTCTAGTTGGAGAGATCCTTGGAGTTTTGCTCCCCAAGATCTTGATAAGAGCATGCCATACTTTGGTGGAATGTCAGAAACCACCACGTCCATTAGGATCGTTTTGTTGGGAAATTGGAGTAAAGACACACAAAGGTCTTTGATTAAGCCTAAACACTTGACCTGACTAGTATCAAATGAGAATAAGTCTTTGTAGGGTCTAGTGACGTCAAGGTTTAGCTTCTCCATTACAGCTTTGGGCATTAGATTGTGTGAAGCACCTGAATCAAACATAACATTGTGCAACACTTTATCATGAATGTGTAAACTGACATAAAAGGGTAGAACAACTCCATGTCCTGATTTACCATTAACTTCAGGACCAAAAAGTAATTCAGGTTGATTATCTAAGACATTAACATCATCCCTATTTTCTGGAATTTGCAGTGATCTTTTGATTTGCTGTTTGTACACATCATGTTTGGCAAGCTCAGAGAGAGGAATATATATCTTTAATTTACCAATTTCTACTTCTAAATCAAAAGGTTTTTCTGACTGTGTTTTAGTATTGTGACTAGCAGATTTTCCCTTTTCAATTGTGTCTTCAGTGATCTTCTCTTGGTTATCAGTGATTTCTTGATATTGTTCTGTTTTGGGAAGGCTTTGGGGAGTGATATTTACATTGTCTTTTGAGGGAAAGGATACAAAAGGCTAGTTATTAGAGGGCTGCATGTCAGATACATCCTCTATGGTCACTTCTTTTAATTTTGGGTCTGTTTTATCAGTAGGGTCTGTGATAGCGGCCTTGTCTTTTACTTTTTTAGGTTTCTTGGCATCCTTTGGCTTGATGGGATCAAACACATCAATGGTTCTTGTTCTCAATTTGTATTGTTTATGGACTTCGTAGACAACTAAATCATATCCTTGCTTGAAGTCAAATGACTCTCCAGACTTGGTCTGAAATTGCTTTATATCATGGTCATCTTGGTCTTCTTGGGTTAGGAATACTTGTTGTTCACTTTTTAAACCCATCAAGTTTATGTGAGTGTCCTCTGTCTGCTCACTAGATGTGGATGCTTTAGCATAGTTTTCATGAAAAGGAGGTCTTATATCATGGTCAGGACTTTCCCTTCCAACGTTTGGGTTCTGATTTTTTCTAAAGTTTGGATTTCTGATAGGATTGTTTTGTTGTCCTTCCATGAGGCTTTTCTTTCAATAGTTCCCATCCTATTTTCAAAGTTGTCCATACCTTTGATGATTGTGTCCAATTCTTGCTCAAAGGTTGAAGGTTCATCTTTAAAAGTGGTTCTTCTCTCAGCTCTTGCCCTATTTCGCTTGGCAATCAGATTTGCCTCCACACTAACAGCTACATTCTGCATGTCTGCTAAGGTTTGAGGGGCTCTTTCCCTTAACTGATAAGCCATGTATGAATCAAATCCATCAGGGAATTTTTATAAAGCAAGATCAGGTGGAGGTCTAAGGTTTTGTGGAATAACATTGTAAACATTGTTAAACCTGGCACAATAGTCTAGGACAACTTCTTGAGGGCCTCTTTTGATAGTGTCATACTCAGATAATATGTGCAGAGGGTCGTTCTTCTTCTCCCACCTGTTAAGAAATGTTTGGTAAAGGGCCTCTGGGTCAGCTATGGAATTTGCGTAAACATATATAAACTGTAAACAGAGATAGGATAACACTTATTGAGCCATGTAGTAGCACAGGAATTCCACAGTCACTCTTTCGCCATTAAATAACACAACAGTCAGTTCTTCATCCAAAGCAATCCAACAGTCTTTGATTATAGAGCTCTCAAAGTATACAACACAAGTCTCGAACGGGGATTATCAACCAACCAACCCTTTAAACAATGAATTAGGGTGGTTTATGTAGAGAAAAATATCCAAAAATATCTATTACAACACACCTAAACAGATCTGATGGAAATGAGTTTTTTAATCTGATCTTGTCCTGAAATTAATGCAAGAAGATATTTATTTGAGCTGAGCTGGAGGCAGCTGCATCAAAATGAGTTAATATGGTGTCCTTGGTGGCTCGATGCAGTGTTTCTATAATAATTGTGCCTTGTCTTTTATCTGTAACTCTTAGGCGGTTCTGCTGCTTTTTAGGTGGCTTTAATATGTACTAATCTGAATCTAATGAGCTTTGAATGGCCTTTACCGCTTCTTTGACTTGGATGGAGGTCTTTAATGTTCACCTGCTTTGATATTGCCGATCTGATACTCTTTGCCGCTTCACTGATACTCTTCAATTTAATCTGGGCTTTATCTTTCCTCTGATACTCTTTAACACTTGAATTGGGCCACTTTCTCTCCCTTGATATACTTGAAACTATCAAATTGCCCCTTTTCTGCCCTTTCAAGGCAAAAATAACTGCTGCAAATGCTTTTCGCGGCCTCTAGAATGCTATCGGTGCTAGCCGATTGAATATGAACATACCAGCATACCTTTAGTTCTCTAGTTCTGTTTATGCTATCTTTCCTTTAGTTTCTCTGTTTCCAGCATTGCCTCCTGCGAATTTTTGGGTTTTGCAGGTAGTCGAGCAAGGAAGCTCTCCTTTTTGAGCCATTTTTGTTAGTGATGTGCGATTAGCGCTAAGAAAACTGCCTCTGTTTCTGGCTTCAGGAATTCTTTGCTGCGATTTTCGCCTTTCGCGCCTTTTCGGTGATGACGTCAGCAGTGGGTCCCGGTATGGCAGGGTGACGTGGCAGGGTGACATGGCAGTACGACAGGGTGATGACGTGGCATAGGACACGGTGGCAGGGTAGAGACAGAGACAGATGCGTTGGCAGTGACGTGGTGCTGACGTCAGGGGCAGAGAGACAGAAGGTAGTTTGTGGTTTCATCGGACCGCCTTCTGTACGAGGGCGGTATGTGTTAGAGGGGCTTCGATACAATCGTGTGGAGACACGCATCTTTTGTACAGTGGGGAAACCACTAGCCTATCGAAGGCTAAGCGTCGGATGTTGAGGCAGCTCCAAAATGCACCTGGGCCGTTGGATCTGGGAGGGTGGATCGGAGGGCCGACGGAGTGCGGAGCTGGCGGCAAGTTAGTGTATAGGGGCCCGCCATATATTTGGTTTATTTATGTGGCGGGGGGGTCAAAACTTTGGGTTTGTGGGTAATGTGTTTTTTATTTGGTTTGTGTGCCCGGAGTAGAGTTTAATCAAATAATTAAACAAAACCCGAAAATGCGAGCGCGCGGGGTAAAACATTAAGGTTTATAGGTGAGAAGGGGGAAGGGAATGGCTATTAATTTAGCCAAATGCTAAATCAATCCTAGGTTTGAACGTAGAAAGGCTAATGCCAAGCCCCAAATGAACTTAGCATTTCCCCAAACTGATGTTATAGGGCTATAGTGCCAGGGGATGGGAATATGTACATAGGGGATCTATTTAGTGCTTTTTAGTAAGGGGAAGGGGAAATAGATAGGGATTTACATAATAATGTTAGAAGTTAATATGAAAATGACAAGAAAGCACTAAGTTTAGAGATCTTAGGCCACTTAAAAGGGAAAAATGAATCATAGAGTGAATAAGAGTACTCGTAGGCAAAGCAAACCTTAGGCCAATGATATGACAAATGATGACACTTAAGAGATATCAAGCAGATCTTGACCTCTTTGGGGAGGTTAGTGAATGATTTGGGGAATAAGAAGAAGGGGGAGTTAGACATGCCTCACTTGAGCTCCTCCAAATGAAAAACTTCTTCATAATTTTGATCTGAATAGATATAACAGTTCAAAACATGAAATGGATCACATAGCTTGATTCTGCAACGACAAAACTACTTACCCAACCTACTTACCTAGCATTTTTTCTTCTTTTTGCATGGGTGCACTTAGACTTGCAGACCCTAATTGTCTTCTTTTCTTTTAACTGCCCTCTTATCTAAAATCAACCCTTATCTCTTCCAAGGGCCCAGATTAAGCAGTTGGGATCCTTCATTTCTCTACCTAACTACTCATCTGCCAAGCTTGAACTGTTTGGACAGATATTCATTCTCTATCTTCTAAAACAGGAAATTTAAACCTAGGGAAGCCAAGATTAAGCTGTTTGGCTTTCCCTTAACTATAAAACTCTTCAAAAATGGTATGATTCTTCAAAATGGAACTTCTTGGAAATATGGAACCTCGCAGCATGAAAAGATGACATATTTGGCATGTAAAACAGTCAAGCATGAAATATGAAACCTATTGCAATAGGAGGCTAACACAGTGTTGCAGAGCAAAGGATTACCCAGCTTATTGACCAGCAATGGGAGACTGTTAACACATGAACAGTATGCTCACAGGGTAAATACCTATGTTACCAATCAAATTACAGCATCATCAAGCATTTCAGACGAGACAGTACCTCCCTCTGGACAGAGTTTATATGAGAAATTGGAAAATATGTTCTATATTGAACATGAAATAAATCATCTTTTTGAAGTCCAGCCCAACTTCTATAGGTATACTGAAGCTGATGAAACACTAATAAAAATACAAACACATCAGTTGCCAACAGACCAATGGTGGCAGGAAATGTTAGAGGTTTTACCAAGGTAATTTTGGTTCTTTTTCTTTTTGATCATCTGCATATCAGCAAATTCAAATGCACGGGCCACCTGTCAGAAAATGAAAACAGTAGGAGGAGGAAATCAGGTTGGGACTGCAGCTCATTAATTCAAGACCGCGCATAGATAAAGGGTCGAGACAGCAATGCAGAAACACAGAATGAAGAGACAGCTAAAGGGCTGGGACAACGACCCAGAAACGCAAAATGAAGAGACAGCTACCAGCCGACTCACTCAGTTCAAAAGGTCAAATATATCTGAAAAACTAAACAACCAGCACACCAACATTTACTTCTGCATTCATTTCTCTCATTTACTTCTCCTGTAGAGTAGGTGGAGGAAGTTATTGCTGGATAGTTTATCTACACGATATTTTGTATCTCCTTTTTGTATAAATACCTCCCCATGAGATGTATTCAGGGTTGGTGATTTCTTCTCTGGACTGCACTGTAACCCTGAGACATTTTAATACAAAGGTTGTTGAAGTTCAATGCTGCTGGACCATCTAAATGTGGATTTGATGTTCTAGGGCCTGCTACAGAATCCATGTGTCTTTCTATGGATCAATAAGTTGTTCTAAACCGTGTTTTTTGTTTTCAGTATTTGCAAATTTCATATATGTCTCACAATCTTAGTAAAAGGGAAAAAGAATAGCCCAAAATTTGTGTAAAATACACTCTGTGTTCAATCTCTATTGTTAATTATGTTTTCTTCAAAATTAGCATAAACAAGAATTCTTAGCTGCTCCTGTTTCCACTAATTCTCTCACTTTGGATATTGCCAAGGAATTCTTTACTGCTCCTTGACAATATTAATGCACTTTCCCTCTGCCAACATGATGAAGGATTCTTAACTGCCCTTCACCCACTGGCTTACATTCCATCAATTTCTATATTTTAAAATTGTTCCAAGATCGATTATCTTGCTCTGTGGTATTTCCCTTTATCAAAGAAAACGCACTCAACATTTCATCCTCATAGACTCCATTTTCCCAATGGAATAAACTATTTTGGACTTGCATCCCAGCGCCGTTTAAGATCACCATCCAACAAACTTAAACAAAACTCTGTACATCACAACTAGCCTAAAATACCTCGAAACAAAGCTAAACTATAAAGAGAGAGCCCTCTCTGGTTGCCAATTGGCTATAATCTGCAGCTAAAAGATTGGTTAGTGGTTCCCTCGGCCGTATTCCCTCCTTAGAGTTTTCCTGGAGAAAAACCTGAGTGATAACATCATTGGCGACTCCACTGGGAAACTGAATGACTGTTTGTTACCACTGTCTATTTTCTAAAGCTACAGGTGGAGCCTGAAGTTAGCCAGGTAGCCTTTGAAACTGGTTTTGCTGTGCATTTATAGGAGTAAATAAACGTTGCTTCAGTCAATCTCCAATATAGTTTTAAGCTTTAAACAGTTGTCCCAATGATTTGATCACTTTCCTTGTTTTAACATATTCAAAGGAAAGCCCAAAGCCTCCTATATTTCAAAAGAGCTTCCTTAAAATATTGTCAAAAACTGTGATATTTAAACATTTCGAGAAAATACCAAAAATAGGTTTAGAAGCTGGCTCCAAAGAAGAAAGTTCGTTACACTAGATCAAATCCTGATCTAGATCCTCCAGCTATTTTTGAAAATCCTAATTTGATCTCTAAGAGCTTCAGAAGACAAGAAAGTCTAGAAAATTTTGTTGATTTACACCTTGATATACTTTAGCAAAATCTTACGAAATCCGATCTTACTTTGGGGAGGGCAGCAGTCCTTTCTGTCAATACTACAGCCTCTCTGAGTTCTTCATCCACACCTCAAAGCATCCTATCCACTGCTCATATTTCCACTCTTGTCCCTGCTGTTCCAGCTGTCCTATTTCTTCATGTTGTCCCATTTATCTCTGCAAATATGGCAAATATATATGCTCCTCTGATGTTGCCTACAAATCTAGGGGCTATGCCTCAAGATTATCAAAGAAAAATTACATTTTTTGATGGCACTAGCACCTATACAGCTCAACAACATACAAAGAAAATGCAAGATTATTTTGAGAACTATGAAATTCATGATGGTGATGTGAGAATGAAAATATTTGTCCAAAATCTAACTGGTGATGTAAGGACCTGGTTTATAACACTTGCTGCGAACTCTATAGCTGACCCAGATGCCCTCTACCAAACCTTTCTGAATAGATGGGAAAAGAAGAAAGACCCATTGCATATCCTCTCTGAATATGAGAGCCTAAAAAGAGGCCCACAAGAAACTATCCAAGACTATTGTGCTAGATTCAATAATGTGTACAATGCCATTCCTCAAAACCTTAGACCTCCACCTGGCCTAGCCTTGATCAAATTCCCTGATGGATTTGATTCTGACATGGCATATCAGCTAAGGGAAAGGGCTCCTCCTAGCTTAGAAGACATGCAAAGAATAGCGATTAGTGTAGAGGAAAACTTGACATCTAAGAGAAATCGGGCTAGAACTGAAAGGAGAATAACTTTCAAAGATGAGCCTTCTGCATTTGAACAAAAACTAGATGCAATCATCAAAGGTGTGGACAGATTGGGTGATAGAGTGGAAACCATTGAAAGGAAATCTTCTTGGGATGGTCAACCAAGTAACACCACTAGGAATCCAAACTTTAGAAAAAATCAAAATTCTAACACCAGGAAAGCTGGCCCTGATCAGAATATCAGACCTCCATTTCAAGAGAACTATGTCGAAGCCTCAACCTCTAGTGAGCCAACAGAGGACACCCAAATCAACCTAATGGGTTTAAATAGTGAGCAACAAATCTTTCTAACACAAGATGACCAAGAGGCTCATAATTTCAATCAATTTCGAACCAAATCTGGATAATCATTTGATTTCAGGGAAGGGTATGATGCAGCTGTCTATGAGGTTCATAAACAATACAAATTAAGGAGCAGAACGGTAGATGTTCCTAAAACTAGCAAGCTGAATGATGCCAAGCAGCCTAAGAAGGCAAAGGATAAAACTTCCCCGATAGAACTCCCAACTAAAATAGACCTCGATCCAAAGGAAACCACTGTTGAGGACATATCAGATTTACAACCCTCAAAAAATCAGCCATCCACCTCCTTTCCCTCAAAAGAAAATCTGAACTATCCTCCTGAAAATAATTCAAAATAGATTTAGTTCAGAGCAACACTCATGATGAAGAAAAGGTCACTGACAACACAGCAGAAAAGGAAAAGCTTGCTGTCCACAACACAAAAATTCAAGTGGAAAGACTGTCACATGGAATAAGTCGATCTTGCGGACAAGATAGACCTTCCTAGAATCTAAAGAAGACCTAATTGTTACACTAAAAAATGTCACCTTGACTACTTACAGTTAGTATGGCTCAAATCAACAGTCATGCTACCCTCTTAGGCAAGTCTCATGCCTCTGTTATCCATCTCAAACTCAAAGAAGAGAGAAAGTCTTGTAAAAACTATGTTTATCTCTGGGGTCGCAGGTTCTCTCTAGCCTTACCTGCGGGGACGCTGACCATGTTCACAAAATCTGCGTCCATGGACGCTCTGTATGTTAAGGGACAGGTGCGTCCCTCTGTAAAAGGCAAAATGCGCGAGTTTTATCTTGAAAAAGTTACTTGTGGTTACTTCTAGAACATTCTAGAGGTCGGTTTGATGAAATGGATGCGCCTCCAGTTGGTTCATGTATCTCTATTAAAGGGGAACTTATCCCATCAATAAGGGAGCTATCCCACCCAAAGAGGGGGATGATCCCATTGATAGTGGACCTGAATAACCTCTTTACAGCACTATAAATAAAGGCATTGAGCCAGAAGGAGGAGAGGTTGGAGCTATACATTTTCTTTGGGTAAATGCTGCAGGATTTAGGTCTTCCATTAGAGCCTTTGTGAGGAGAGATTGTCTTCACTTGATTCTACTTGGGAGAGGGTGAGCTTTGTCAAAGTAGAGGAAAACCCTTGATGGACCCTGGGAGGAACTTGCACAACACCAAGGCCAGGTTGTAAGAGTTTCTTTGTTTCGTTATTAATACAAACTGGTTTATTTTTCTCAATAGCTTGTGTTAATGAGTTATTTCATGTGTTCCTTGGTCTGCATGTTGAATATATGTTTTATTATATGAAATGCAAGTGCTTGGTAATTGTTTGATTGTTTGTGGTTGCAGGAATTGACTTGAAGGAGGAGCTCATCCGGATCGTCAAGAACGGACTTCAACAACAGCGTTTTGGAATAAGGTAAGCCTAAACACTTGTAGTTTTCATGTTGTAAAAGGTGTATTTAGAGAAAGATCACTCCATTTTGTCTTGTTTGTCATTAGAATGTCTTAGACTTCTAGGAAGGTCAGTCGTGTCCGCACCCTTGACAAATTCCGTGTGACAAATTGGCGACTCCACTGGGGAATCCATTAATGAGAGAGTCTTTTCCTTTATATGAACTTTGCTTTGAGAAAATCATTTTTATTTTCTGGTTTTTGACTGTGAGAATTAGTATTTGGGTGGCTTAGCTTTAGATTTAGTTAGATTTGGTTTTTCTTCATTTTTCCAGAAGGACGCACCCTCTGAGTACTGCACAGTGCGTCTTTGGACGCGCTGTTTCCGTTTGCACAGAGCGGGGCCGCACCTGTGACAACGGGTTGCCTGCGTCTTCCTGTAAAACTTAAGAAAATTCCATTTTTGCTTTAAATTGCTTTTAGATTTTGTTTTTCCTTAGTGTTTTCTGCCCAGATCCTTTAGTACCCTGTCAAGAATTTTCACCTGAACTAGTTTTGTGAGCTTTGAGTGTTTTAGTGGTTTTCAACGAAGTTTAGACCTAGGGTTTGATTTTTGGAAAGGCTTTGTAGTGACTTTGATAGTAGAAAGTTGTCCAGCCTTAGATCTCTCTGGTTAGTCAACCTTCTTAGAAGTCGGGCCTGTCGTAAAGTCTCCTTTTGTGAGCAACTTGCCATTTGAGTTGTTTTGGGTCAAATTTCGATTTGCTTGTTTATAAAGTATTGATTTCCATTTTACAAAAAGAACAAAAAGATTAGAATTTTGTTTTGACTAGTTTTTGGTTCTGCAATAAGCTAGTCCTTGATTTGATTGTGATCAAGTAAAACACCTTAGAAATAATCATTGTTAGTTTTGGCCTCGTTAAGATTGCTTAGAGTAAATTTGCCTTTAGTTTGCTTATGAGTGCATTTTCATAGATTTTAAGAGTTGTTAAGATTGATTTTTGGTTATATTAGATTTATTTGCTTTATTAAAAGAAAAATACAAAAACATCTTCTTAAAAAGTCTTGTTTCAAGTAGCTTTTTGTTTTCAAAAGAAGAAAAGAGTTTTTTCGTGCATGTAAAGAGAGGTTATGTTTTTATGCTTGGAAAAGACAAACGAATTGTTTCTTTGATTGTCTTCAATTAAGAAGTTGCTTTTATAAAGATTGCATTCTCTCAACTTTTTAGTTAAGCAATTCATCGAAAAAGTAAAGTAGTGGATAAATCATTCTAGGTGCATTTTGTAGTGGTTTCGAGTCGAGTCAACACACCACTGGTTTCACTTCCATCACCTTTTGACTTAAGAAACAACCTTAAAAGTAACGCTTAAATTAAAATCAATCTAGTAATCTTTATTTTTCTAGGGCTCTGAAGCACCAACATAGCTTAGGCTAGGGTCTTGGAGTAGGTGAGTACTTAACTCTCCAAGACTACAAAACCAAACAGATAGTCTATCTTGAGTAGAACAAATCCAATTGTTTCAGTTACATTCTGGGAAAGCTCCTCTTAAAGGAGAAGCACGAGCTCGTGTCCGAACCAGTGAGGGGATCATTCCTCCCTCGTTGGGAACGACGCCAGGCAGTACGTATTACAAACGGTAAACCTCGGATTAACCATTGTCGAGGAGCCAGGGGTCACTTATCGGTAAACCTTGGATTGTTGTCAAGGAGCCGGTAAGGGGATTGGAGCTTGCTACTCTGCCCTTGCGTGCTGTCGGAGTTTAGACTGTTCCCCCAGGTGTAATTGTTGTGATTGGTAACCTTAGTGGCCATAATATCTAGGATTCTACCCAAGGTGACGGTGGAGGGAAGGTCCCACTGTACCTGGAGCAGACGTCGGTTATACTCACTTGGATTTTCTGGGGGGTTCGCTTCACTTCGAGACGGTTAAAGTGGAGGAACTTGGTCCAGTCTATTCATTAAGCAGGTTGCCGGGGTAACTGTTCCACCCACCATTTCTGTACTGAATCCTGCGAGGTTGGGCCTAATCACCAACTAGCGCTTTTGGTCCGGAAGACTACTGTTTGTGTGTGGTTTGACGCTCTAGATTATTTAGGCGTGTGCTTCAAATTTGTTTGGTTCTTTAGAAGACTTTAGGTGGTTTGATTTGAAATTTTTACTTTGTTTTCGTGTGTTGTAGTTAAAAATCTTTAATTGTGGCGGAATTACCGAGACAGTCCCGTAGACTTCGGGGCAAGTCTCCTGAGATTGTTACCGGAATAGATTTGTTAAGAAAACTCCGTAAATCGCGGGGTGAATCTCCTGAAGACATTCCGGGTCATTTAGAAGGGTTAAAGGTCCTTGTAACTCCTCCTAGTGGCAGTAGAGTAGGATCACCTGAAGAAGGAGAATTTTCCTTGGTAGTCCATCCAGATTACCAAAGTTAGAAACAGGTTACAATCCCGAAGCTGTTACAGTTTCCGAGCTTGCTGGTAGTTTTTCATCTGCCAGTGAAACAGGCGAAGAACCTGAAATTTCCGAACCTGTTACTCCAACTCCTAGTGTTCCTGATTCACCAAGAATAGAAAGAATTATCACCGAAAATCTTCCTGTTGGATTAATTGCTATAGAAGAACTTGTTCCAGAGGAAGAAATAGGCGTTTCTGATTCTGAAGATCTAATTACCCTTGATCTAAGGGAGCGTGAATCCATCTTTTACAGTCCTCCTAGAAGTGAATCTTGGTACCTTGCATTAACCAATTTTTTAGACAACTCAGTAGGTTTTTCTACACCTCGTACTCCGGTTCCACCTAGAGGAATTCATTCTCCTGTAAATATGTCTGGTCAGTCATCTGTGTTTTCACAAAGTCCTGAATCATTTTTACATGGCGGTCCTTCTGTTCCTACTGGGTATCAATCACTTTCTGGTACCTTTGCGGGAGCATCTCCTCAACCCATTGATCATGGGTTATTAGTTGGAAACAGTGGTAATGTACCATTGAGTATAGGTGACGTTTATATGATGTCAGGTTCAACTCCCATTAACCAACCTCAAGGTGGCCAATTACCGCCTGGGGGGCAACCTTCGTTAATGCCTGGGGGGCAACCTCAAGGTACTTCATTCGTGACTGGGGGGCAACCTCAAGGGTATCAACCCCAAGGGTATCAACCCCAGCCTCAATATGTACCCCAAAGTCAACCTCAAGGATGGCAACCTCAAGGATGGCAACCCCAAGGGTATCAACCCCAAGGGTATCAACCTCAAGGATACCAACCTCAAGGTCAAGGTCAACCCCAGTATTCGTATTTACCTCAAGGTTATCAACCTACGGGTCAATACCCTGGTCAAGGTTATCAACCACCTCAAGGGCAATCATATGGGACTGCACCTTACAGTTATCAACCCTATCCTCAATACGGCTATGGATCTCAGTATCCTCAACCTGTTACGAGTCAATACCCTGGAATGTTAACATGGGATCCGTCACAGGGTCAACAGATGTCGCAACCAAGTATACAGTCGGTACCTCAAGCAGGACAACCTGCAGTTCCTGGTCCACCCCAGCAACCGCAACCTGTCCAGTCAAGTGTTCAGACCCCTGTAACTTCCGTAGTTACTCAGCCGCCAATTGCACCTGGTACTCCACCTCACACGGCTGCAGCAACTACCGCTTCATCTACCATGCTTACTTCTGGAGTATCGGCAGCTCCGGTTTCTACTGTCCCTGTAACCACTCCTCAGACATCTGTACCGTTGTCTGGACCCACGGTTCAAACCACAGTCCAGATGCCTGCAGGCCAACCTGGTACAAGTACGGTTGTTACTACTCAACCTCAATTTGTTCAACCTCCGTACCAGGGACAGTATCAACCTGGGCAAGCTGCCCAACAACCGGTTTACCAGTATCAACCGTATCCTGGGTACACTTATCAACAACCTCAGCAACCCCAGTACGGTCCGGTTAATCCTGGTTTTCCAGGAGGATATAATATCCCAAATGCGACTCCTGTTCCTAGTTATCCTGGATATCCTCCTCCTGGGGCTGGTATTGTGACTCAGAGTTTTAGAGATCCTAACCGGCAGTTACCGTTTATTGCGACTTTAGATTTACCCGACTTGACGCGCCTAACGAACGATCCAATTCAATATCTTCAGTTCTGGCCGCCAATGCCAAATAAGTTGCCCAGCGATATACCCAAGTTCGAAGGTAAGTCTGGAGAGGATCCGTCTAATCACGTGATGACTTACCACCTCTGGTGTGCATCAAATTCCATCTCAGATGATTCCATCCGCTTACGTCTTTTCCAGCGTACACTCATTGGTCTCGCAGCCAAGTGGTACATTGAGTTACCACGGGCCTCTTTTTACAACTTTAGCCAGTTAGCTACCTCGTTCTTAACTCATTTTCAGTTACCAGTCAGATACGATAATGGTACAGAATTATTAACTTCGCTAAAACAATCGACATCCACGTACATTTCTGATCACATCCATGAGTGGAGACGTCGAAGGAGATTAGTGAAAGTTTTTATCCCGGACCAAATCTTAGCTGAATGGTTTGTCAAATCATTATTACCAAGAATTACTGAAGATGTAGCTAAGGCCGGAGTAGTTACTGAGGAGCAAGTCATTGCTCAGGCACAATACCTTGACTTAGTTTACACTCAGTCGGGTACGTTACACGAGAAAATTCCGGATCTTCCAAAGTCAAACCAAATCGCTGCTGCTCCTTCGGGATCTCATGCCGCTGATGGTATGATTGGTATCGTGACTACGAAGAGTAAGAAGAAGTCTTCCAAGGCCTCCAATACTCCAATTATCACTTTGCCTGATTCTCCGACAGGAGAGTCTTCTCCTCCTGAACTTACCGCCGACATTCACGCTGTAGAGTCATCTACGGCCAAATCAAAAAACGGTGGAAAGAAGAAAGGAAAGAAGAAGGCTAAAGCAGACAAGGCTCCAAAGGAGAAAACGGAAAAGTCGGAAACCAATGACGAAAAACGCAAACCTCGATATCCTTGTCTTATTTGTGAAGAAGATCATTTTACGAGAGACTGCCCTCATCGGGCCGAGGTAGTGAAAATAGTCAAAGGTTCTCCCACTCCTGCTGTGTTAAAAAATCCATTTCCAGAGCAGGAGAATAAGATGATAGGTTCTTCTTCGAATGCCAGTGAAGAACCCATTTTGATGATGTCTCATGTCAGGATTGCGACTCGATCGCAAGATTATGGTAGTAAGGCTCCTGTTGATGGTAAGGAAGCAGAATCTTCTCACTCTAACCCATCAACCTCAGCTCCTGGTTCCGATCCACTACAGATCGAAAAACCTAACCCAGACTTAGTGATTAAGCCGCCCGCCAAGGGTGTACTTCGAAGGTCTGCTTTCAATCCACATGCGAGAGCAGCCCAGAATTACAACATTGTTGAAGACTTAGCTGTTTCACCTTCAGCAATGTCGGCACTCGAAGTGCTGCAATCATGTCCAGCGCAACGAAAATTGCTTTTGTCGGCTATTGGAGCTGTCGATGTTCAGGACCCGAACCTAATGATCTTTGATCTAGAAAATAGTACACCGCGTCTCCCCCATCAAATGGCTTTCCAAATTCCAGTGATAGTCAAAAACAGGCCTATTCATCGGACTGTGATTGATGAGGGAGCTTCTACGTGTATTATGTCGATTCAATGTTGGAGATCGCTTGGTTCTCCTTCGTTGAACCAATCCCCCACCATCCTTAAGGCCTTTGATGGCCGTGGGTTCCGTCCGTTTGGTATTCTACAAGAATTGCCTATAGGGGTCGAAGGTAAAACCGTTAGTCTGGATGTGGAAGTGGTTGATGCCCCTCTAGACTACAACCTTCTTTTGGGTCGAAGTTGGTCATATGCTATGACAGCGGTCGTTTCATCGGTCTTCAGAGTCATTAAGTTTCCACATAACGGTAAGATCGTGACTATTGATCAGCTGACATACTTTTCATCCGACCCAACCTCTTCAGAAACTATCCAGCATGTTGGTAAAACGACAATCCCTTATAGGGACATTGGTGTAGGTTTAGTTAAGGATTCCGGTTTACTGGGAACTTTTCCTCTCCCTCCACTCAATGCAGACCCTTCGTTTGCAACAATTCATATGATCACGTCAGAAAACATTATTTATGATGATCCTTGGTATGTTCCCTCTGACTCTGAGCTAGACTCACTCGGTGATGTTATGCCGTTGAGTCCGTATGAGATTGCTTATGAAGCTCTTATGTCTTTTACCGACTTTCATTCAACCGAAGTCGACCAAATGAATGTGGTCAGTGAAGAGTCACTTTTCACCTCACCCTTAGAACGGATAACGTTTCCCGAAGAAGTGTCATCTGACGAACAACTTCGCGAAATCCTAAGTGTAGATGATCTACCATGGGAAGATCTCCATCACAGATCTTCGTTTTTACCTAAGGATGATGCATTTGAAAATGATTTTTCATCTATCTTTACCGCTGAATATGTCAAAGACGCTCAGGATCCAACGAAACATTCTGATTCAGAGCTGAATTTAGGGAATATTTCTCGTACTATTCCCATTGATATTTCAGTGAAGCCCGGAATCGAGGAGAACATTCATATAGGTGCCGCATGTACTGAAGAAGAAATCCAAACTTACAAGGCCCTATTCCAAGAATTCCGCGACGTGTTTGCCTGGTCTTACGAGGAAATGCCGGGAATTGATCCTGCCATTGTTGTTCATGAAATCAAAACCTACCCGGATGCTAAACCCATTCGGCAACGGTTGCGTCAGATTCACCCTCGAAAAGCGGCTGCGATTAAAGCAGAAGTCGAAAAGCTGTTGAAAGCAGGTTTCATTTATCCGATCCCGTTAACGGATTGGGTATCGAATATTGTTCCCGTCAATAAAAAACAAGGAACAATAAGAATCTGTATCGACTATAGGGATATCAATCGAGCTTGTCCAAAAGACAACTATCCTACGCCTTATATCGATCAAATTATTGATGATTGTGCCGGAAGTGAGATGTTTTCCTTCATGGATGGTTTCTCAGGCTATAATCAAATCAATATTCTACCTGCCGATCAACCAAAAACGGCATTCATTTGTCCATGGGGGACATTTGCTTATTGCAAATTACCTTTTGGACTTAAGAATGCCGGGGCCACTTTTCAACGGGCGATGTCTTATGCATTTCATGACATCAAGCACATTGTGCAACCCTATCTCGATGATTTGCCTGCTCATTCTTTACATCGAGCTGATCACCTTGTCCACCTACGAGCAATCTTTATGAGGTGTAGGCATTATCGAATTCGGTTGAATCCCCACAAGTGTGTTTTCTGTATAGAAACAGGTCGATTGCTGGGATTTGTTGTTTCAAAAGCCGGCATTCGCGTCGATCCCTCGAAAGTCGAGGCTATCATCAAATTGCCTCCTCCTTCGAGTTTGCGCCAACTCCAAAGTTTGCAAGGGAAAGCGAACTTTTTACGCCGATTCATCCCAAACTACGCCGAGGTCACTAAAGGTTTTACACGGTTGTTGAAACAGAACGCACAATTCTTTTGGGACGAGATTGCCCAACAATCTTTTGATGCATTAAAACACGCGTTGACCCATGCACCGTTATTGCATCCTCCCAACTACAACCAGGACTACTTCTTATACCTCGCAGCTTCGCATTCCACCATTGGAATGGTGTTAGTTCAAGAAGATGAATTCAAAGCAGAGCATGTGATATATTATCTTAGTAGAACCTTAAATCCCACTGAGTTAAAATATTCGCATGTGGAGAAATTGGCCCTGGCAGCCGTTCAAGCTGTCCAGCGTTTTCGTCACTACATTCTTCTCCGCAAAACTACAGTTATTTCGGATTGCAACCCTATGATTTATATTTTGACAAAACAACTGCTAGGGGGCAAGTACTCTAAATGGATTGTTATCCTGCAAGAGTTCGACTTGGAGTTCGAGAAGTCCAAGTCTAAGAAATCTTTAGTTTTTGCGGAATTGATGTGTGATTTCCCGAGTGCTGACACAGAGACTGTGGCAGAGGAGTCCATTGCGGACGAATCTTTGTTTCTTATTAGCACTTTAGATCCGTGGTATGGGGATATAATCATCTATCTCCAAACCCAAACCTTTCGGCCTGAAGCTTCCAAGGAAGACCGTCGAAAAATTCGGTTTCGATCCCAGCAATACAGAATTATTGGAGATACACTTTATCGCCGGGGGGCAGACTTAGTTTTTCGACGTTGTTTAACTCACGAAGAGGCTGAGAGAGTTTTGAATGATTGTCACTCTGGAGCATGTGGCGGTCATATGTCTGGGTATGCCACAGCTCAGAAGGTGTTGCGCGCTGGCTATTTCTGGCCGTCTATGTTTAAAGATTGTATCCTTGCCGTCAGAACATGCCACAACTGTCAAGTGTTTGATCGAAAGATGCGCGCTCCACCTGCTCCTCTCCACCCTATAATTGCCGCTGGTCCATTCGCCAAATGGGGCATTGACTTTATTACTTGTAACCCTCACTCGGCCGGGGGGCATGCGTATATCATCCTCGCGGTTGATTATTTTACAAAATGGGCCGAGGCGATGCCTACATTCGACGCAAGCGGCAAGACAGCTGCAGTTTTCGTATTCAATCATATCATAACTAGGTTTGGTGTCCCACAAGCAATCATTACTGACCATGGGAGCCATTTTCGAAACGTCATGATGACTGAGCTTACAAGCCAGCTTGGTTTGCGCCACGATAGCTCTACTCCTTATTATCCGCAAGCCAACGGTTTGGTTGAGTCAATCAACAAAGTTCTAGTCATCATGATTCGACGGATCATTGGTATCCATCGAACGAATTGGCATAACATGTTATTTTCGGCGCTATGGGCATATCGAACTTCAGTGAAAAATTCAACAGGTTTCACCCCTTTCCAGCTAGTTTATGGCTTAGAAGCTGTGTTACCTATTGAATGCGAAATCCCATCACTTCAAATGGCTGTCGAATTACTTCCAGCTACTTCCGAAGAGGAGAAACGGTTATTATACTTGGCTAAATTAGATGAGACTCGACGTGACGCTACTTTAGCTATCGAGACTCACGCGAAACGAATGAAAGCTCAGTACGATAAAAATGTAACCCCTCGAAGTTTTTCGGAAGGAGACCTAGTACTATTATATGATCAAGCTAACGATAAGCTAGGTGCCGGAAAATTCGTTCCCATGTGGCATGGGCCCTACATTGTAAAGCGAAAGCTAGCAAAAGGGGCTTATGAGTTAGTTGATTTTGATGGGGACTCTTTGGGTAAACCCAGAAATGGACTTTACCTAAAGAGGTATTATGCTTAAAATGATGGGTATGGAGAAATTTTTAGATAGGTTAGATTTCTTTCTAGCTAGCAAGTGTGTTAGTTTAGTCAGTGTGCTTAGCTTGTGTTTTTCGTCATTATTCTGGCTTATCTTGGTTTTACTCTTGATATTGTAGATGTCGACGCCTCTCCAAACATACATTGGATTTGCTGATGGTGCTTGTCGTAATACACGGAATATCTCTTCCGCAGCTTGGGTTATCTATTCGCCCTCTGACGAGTTAGTTTCTATGCATGGGGTAAGCCTCGGTCAAACAACGAATAACATTGCAGAATACAGTGCAGTGGTTGAATTATTATCCGAATCTATTTCATTTGGAATTCGACGTTTGATAGTGAGGTTAGATTCTGAACTTGTTGTATTACAGCTTAATAGAGTTTATGCCATTAGAAATCCTGTGTTATTAAGGTTGTTTTTGAGAGTGCGTCTCTTGGAACGTGAATTTGATTACATTGAATATCAACATATTCCAAGGTCTTTGAATACATTAGCAGATGCAATTGCTTCTCGAATGTTGGACAGACATTTACGATAATCATGCAAGTAAATTTAAAAACATTTCATCACATATGTTAAACAAGATAAGCCGGTAATAGTGATATATATAGATAGAAGTGTGTCAAAAAATATATACATCGTCTTCGATCATAGGTTTAAAACACCTTATGATCGGCAAAATGATAGTACAAAAAGTCAAAAATGTCACATGTGACTACAAAAGTGACTAGTCAATCACTGGTGGTGCTCTCTGTACGACACCACTGCGCGGGCTACCTTACGCAAAAATCTCCTAAACGGTCCAGGGACCGCGACTACGAAGCGCTGAAGCCTGATAGGAATGTCGTCCATAGTAGTCTCAGGTATATCTGCCGTGAGACGCTCTAGATCATGCTCCAACTCAGCTAGTACTTCTGCTGTCGCGTCCTGTGGGGCCGGTACCGGTGCAGCTGGATGTAGTCTATCATAAGGCCGGAGGTTGGCTGGACGCTGTGGACCAACATCTGCATTTTGAAAGATTTACTATTAGTTTTGAGACGATATATATAAAAAATACAAAAAATACATAACTAGAAAACTTGTGAAAATAAAAAGTACCTCTGTCGTCCCATTGTTCTCCCTGTGGAAGAACCATGTCCGGATCACCTCTGAAATCCATTCCGGCATACGGAAAGTCCTGTATCACAAAAAGCTGGCCCTCTAACCAGTCAAAATAACTATCTGAGAATCGAACTACTGTCGCGCCCTCGTCAGGATGCCGGGCCATCACCGCAACCCATCGTATCAGCTTTGGCTGCTGAGGACCCAAGATATCAACAGTGAGTTGCTGAGGGATCAGCATTGGAATTCTCTCCAAGGCAAAGCTCACGACTATAGGCCCATATCCAAAAGTCTTTAGTCGTCCGTTCTTTGCCTTGGTCAGTTGGCTCTTCATATGAGCCGACACAGCTTCACACCAGTTGAAAATGGTGCCTTGGTAACAGTCAATTGCCATCCGCATTTGGGATCCGGAAGCAATGTGTAAAGCGGCCGCGCCGCAAATTCTGGTAACCGTGAACGCTATGACTTTGAGTTCCGGTAGAGTGATGTGTTTTATCTCTATGCCTTTTGAATGGTGAGCCCCAGTGTGCACCAATCCTCGCGGAGACTATCAAGGGATTGGCCACCCGGCCTAGTCCCCGCAAGACTGAGTTGCTCACCTCTGTTTGGCAAGCCAGTGAGAAAGTATACATCCGAGGGCTCTATCTCGAGCTGGTGCCCTCCTATGTAAAAGCATTGTTCTTGTACGTTCCATCGCTCAACCAGCCATTCCAAGAATCTTACCTGGCCCCTCATGCCCGGTATGGTCCAATATTTGTATAATCCGCATGCTCTTAGGGCATCCAGGGAAGGTTGATGATTTATTGCAGCTTCATCTTCCTCTACATGCTCTCTTTCTCTCCAGTCTAACATGATTAATGCCCTGCATATCAAAAATAGCAATTAGAAATTGATTTGGGAATTTTTGGTGGTTTTTTGAGAGAGTTGGGGTTTTGAAATGCGCGTTTCTCGGAGGACGCACCCCGGCTTTGTAGCACAGGGCGCCCGGACGCAGCTGGCCTGAAGGCGGGCTGCGTCTTCCGACCGTTTTCCCGTATGAGAAAAAGTCGGGGGACGCAGGTCACCCGAAGGGCACCTGCGTCCGCCGAGAGGCGCATTCCAAAACCAAAACCCCCCCAAAAAATGAAACTAAGACCTAAAAATTAATTCTAAACGGATAGAAATGCAGAGTAGGATGTGTAAAATACCTGGATGAGACGGCGTTCGATTCCGACGGTCAGATTTTCCGCAGCGACCACGGGAAGTTTCTTGTCAAAAGCTCCTTTTTCAACCTCAACAGTGAAACGGTAAAAATGACATGGTAAAAGGTCTTTTTATAGGTTTTTTGGATGAATTAGTTCATTTTTTACCATGAAAAGATGTTTTTGAATGTATTTTTGCCTATTTTAAACAGGTATGAGTAATGTGTTGCTTTTGTGCAGGACAAAGGGATTTCGAGGGAAATTGTAATTTTTCACAAACAAAAATATCAGAGTCATCTTTTAAGCCCTTTTCTGACTCCTAAAACATGAAAAGATCGCCGAGTGTTTCTTTTTCACTCGTTAAAACGGAATTAAAAGACGGTCCCCTTTTAGCTCTTTTCTGACCGCAAAATCAGGAAAAGATTGCCGGGTTTTTGTCGTTTCGAACTCGATAAGGAAATAAAACGACGTGTCCTTGATCGCTTTTTACTTTTCAGGTCAACGACACTATTATGAAAGTACTCCTTGGTCGCAAGATCAAGCGGTTCCCCCAGGTATTATTTTATACTTTTTCGGGCTTGAGGGACACAAATATACGAAAAAGTTCAACGTGGAGTCTCCTTTAGTTTTTTCAGACTCTCTAAAATTGAAAAACGCCGAGTTTCTCCTATACTGGGCTCGTTAAACTTTTACAGTAGAGGACCTGTTCAATTACAAACAGGAACGAACCACTCCTTCCTAGGGTTCGAATTTAAACTAGGTTGGACTCGTCCGAAGGATGAGCTTATAATCAAGCATATGTTATCCTCCTCAAGCTTGTTAAAAATAAAGAGGTACTTGCCAGAAATGGTGGGGGAAAAGAGAGAAGAATGAACCTGTTTGTCACCTTTTGTCTCAAAAGAAACTTTATTACCACTCTTGAACACGACACTTTTCATTCACCTGGGTTGGGAAATCTTTTACCTCACAGTTGACCAAATCACTTTGAAAGTCTTTAACCGGGTTTCGGGGATTAACTTTGAGTTATTCGTCACCAAGCCATCTGTTGTGTCGTTATGTGTTCAAGAGGTCTGCAAGCAAAACTTTCATCTGCAAAATACTTGTCATCCATTTGACCATCCCTGAGTCAGTCCTTACAGCAACATTTCTTCAACTTGAACAATGATTTCGTGTTGCGGGCTTGCCTGCAACGGGTCGCTTTCTATCGACATCGACACATTATCTAGAAAGATGACTTAGGAATCGACAGTACCTTGAAGTCTGCATGCATCAATGGCAGGTTTCTCGCCTTTGACGTCAGTTTACATCATTGACTTTCGATCAAAGGATTCCGTGAAGTGTTCGACATCAAAACATCTATTCACATTTCACGGGTTGTGCTTGGTACTTTGAGAACCATTGACATTACTGGTGGTTTCTCTCACGCTTGTTAACAGTTTACATCATTGACTGGTAATCAAGTGGTTTCTACCATGTTCGACATCGAATCATTTAATCACATGGCTAGAATCGTACCAATTCGGGAAGTAGAAGTGAAGACCCTGGATCTAGTTTCTACCATCCAGGCTGCGAGGAGTTTTGTATTCATTATCTATGTAGACTAATCATAAACAGATGGCTGCGTCCATACTGTGTCTACAAAAGTCTATAAAAATGATGTACTGCAAGATCATTCCTGTATCAGAATAGTTAGTCCATTAGTTAAAGTTTTGAATCTGAGTATGGGAATGCCTACCTCAGTGATGATATAATCTTATCCATGTATTTTGTGTTGAAAATTGCAGGTTCCAACCAGGCCATCCACAAGACAATCCTTGAAATGATAAAGCGCTTCACCCTTCCTAGAATTACAAAACCCTATTCTATTCCAGGCTTCGCACTTTAGGGGGCAATCTGTTACACTAAAAAATGTCACCTTGACTACTTACAGTTAGTATGGCTCAAATCAACAGTCATGCTACCCTCTTAGGCAAGTCTCATGCCTCTGTTATCCATCTCAAACTCAAAGAAGAGAGAAAGTCTTGTAAAAACTATGTTTATCTCTGGGGTCGCAGGTTCTCTCTAGCCTTACCTGCGGGGACGCTGACCATGTTCACAAAATCTGCGTCCATGGACGCTCTGTATGTTAAGGGACAGGTGCGTCCCTCTGTAAAAGGCAAAATGCGCGAGTTTTATCTTGAAAAAGTTACTTGTGGTTACTTCTAGAACATTCTAGAGGTCGGTTTGATGAAATGGATGCGCCTCCAGTTGGTTCATGTATCTCTATTAAGGGGAAGCTTATCCCATCAATAAGGGAGCTATCCCACCCAAAGAGGGGGATGATCCCATTGATAGTGGACCTGAATAACCTCTTTACAGCACTATAAATAAAGGCATTGAGCCAGAAGGAGGAGAGGTTGGAGCTATACATTTTCTTTGGGTAAATGCTGCAGGATTTAGGTCTTCCATTAGAGCCTTTGTGAGGAGAGATTGTCTTCACTTGATTCTACTTGGGAGAGGGTGAGCTTTGTCAAAGTAGAGGAAAACCCTTGATGGACCCTGGGAGGAACTTGCACAACACCAAGGCCAGGTTGTAAGAGTTTCTTTGTTTCGTTATTAATACAAACTGGTTTATTTTTCTCAATAGCTTGTGTTAATGAGTTATTTCATGTGTTCCTTGGTCTGCATGTTGAATATATGTTTTATTATATGAAATGCAAGTGCTTGGTAATTGTTTGATTGTTTGTGGTTGCAGGAATTGACTTGAAGGAGGAGCTCATCCGGATCGTCAAGAACGGACTTCAACAACAGCGTTTTGGAATAAGGTAAGCCTAAACACTTGTAGTTTTCATGTTGTAAAAGGTGTATTTAGAGAAAGATCACTCCATTTTGTCTTGTTTGTCATTAGAATGTCTTAGACTTCTAGGAAGGTCAGTCGTGTCCGCACCCTTGACAAATTCCGTGTGACAAATTCAGGTTGTAAGAGTTTCTTTGTTTCGTTATTAATACAAACTGGTTTATTTTTCTCAATAGCTTGTGTTAATGAGTTATTTCATGTGTTCCTTGGTCTACATGTTGAATATATGTTTTATTATATGAAATGCAAGTGCTTGGTAATTGTTTGATTGTCTGTGGTTGCAGGAATTGACTTGAAGGAGGAGCTCATCCGGATCGTCAAGAACGGACTTCAACAACAGCGTTTTGGAATAAGGTAAGCCTAAACACTTGTAGTTTTCATGTTGTAAAAGGTGTATTTAGAGAAAGATCACTCCATTTTGTCTTGTTTGTCATTAGAATGTCTTAGACTTCTAGGAAGGTCAGTCGTGTCCGCACCCTTGACAAATTCCGTGTGACAAATTGGCGACTCCGCTGGGGAGGCTAGAGAGAACCTGCGACCCCAGAGATAAACATAGTTTTTACAAGACTTTCTCTCTTCTTTGAGTTTGAGATGGATAACAGAGGCATGAGACTTGCCTAAGAGGGTAGCATGACTGTTGATTTGAGCCATACTAACTGTAAGTAGTCAAGGTGACATTTTTTAGTGTAACACTAATGACAAGCAAACCAATCACACACTATCTTTCTCTAAATATGCTTTTATAAACAATTAGGCAAACAAGTATTTTAGGGCCTACCTTAGGTCCAACGCAAGTTTGTGGAAGCCTTCACTCCTTCGATCCAAATGAGCTCCTTTGTTGTGAATCTGTAAACACAAACAAGCAAACAAATTAAATAGCACCTGAAAAGCCAATATCATAAAACATATTTAACATGAAAGTCAAGGAGTTCATGAAACAAATAACATGAGATACTTGTTGAGAAAAATGAGTTTGATTGTATTAATTCAAAAGAAGAAGAACTTTACAACCTGTGCCTTGACACTGTACAAGCTCCTCCCAGGGTCCAGCAAGAAGTCTCCTCTACTTTGACAAGTTTCGCTCTCTTCCCAATGAAGCCAAAAAGGTATGTGATCTCTCCTCTTAAGCTCAACTAGGAAGTCTTAATTTCACCAGCATTTATCGTAAAAAATGTTCAGCTTCTAACCTCCCCAGCAACCAGCCCAATGCCTGAATTTATAGTGCAATGGAGGGAAGTTACTAGGTCCTCCTTCAAAGGGATAAAGCCCTCCTTCAAAGGGATAGCTCCTCTCATCAAGGGATTAGCTCCTTCTCTTTTGGGATGCATGAACCACCTAAGAGCGGCAAATCCACGTCAAAATTCCTTCTAGAATCATCTAGAATTAACCCAAAGTGAGTTTTTTAAAATAAACTTGCGCCTTTTTTACTTTCACAGGGGTCCGCACCCACACCTTTAGGGACAGAGCCGGCAGGTCCGCAGTTTTTGTAAACAGAAGGTGCGGGACCACAGGTAATAGTGAGAGAAAGTTCAGAACTAGAGTTTTATTGATTTTCAATGTCTTTCTCTCATTTTCAAAGCTTGACTTGAAGAGCTGAGGTCTGAGACTTGCTTAGGAGGACAGTACAAGTGATGATAGACCCATACTGACTGCAAATAATCGTGGTGACGATATTTTTGTGTAACAGATCGCCCCCTAAAGTGCGAAGTCTGTAGTAGATGAGAATTCCATTTATCATTTAGGAAGAGTGAAGTAATTTATCATTTCGAGGATCATCTTGTGGAGAGCCTGGTTGGAACCTGTAAAAACATTCAATGCAAGATATATATATATATATATATGAGAGCATATCATCGTTGAGGTAGGCATTCCCATACTCAGATGAAAACTGACTTAGACAACTGACTACTGCTCTGATACGGGAATGATCTTGTAAAACATCACAAGTATAGACTCATGTGGACACAGTATGGACGCAACCATCTGTTTATGAATAGTCCATTATATAATGAATACAAAATTCCTCGCAGCCTGGATTGTGGAAACTAGATCCAGGGTCTTCATTTCTGCTTCCTGAAATAGTACGATTCTATCCATGCGAATGAATGTGCTGATGTCGAACATGGTAGAAACCACTTGATTACCAGCCAATGATGTAAACTGTTAACAAGTGTGAGAGAAACCACCAGTGATGTCAATGGCTCTCAAAGTACCCAGTACAATCCATAAGATGTGAATAAATGTGTTGATGTCGAACATGTCACAGAATCCTTTGATCGAAGGTCAATGATGCAACCTATCGTCAAAGGCAAGAAACTTGCCATTGAGGCATGCAGATCCCAAGGTACTGACGATTTCTAGATCATCTTTCTACATAATGAGTTGAAGTCAATAAAAAGCGATCTGTCGCAGGCAAGCCCACAACACGAAATCATAGATCAAGTTGAAGAAATTTAGTTGCAAGGACTGACTCAGGGATGGTCAAGATGGATGAAAGATATTTTGTAGATGAATGGCTTATTGGCAGTGACCTCTTGAAGACATAGTGACACAACAGATGGTTTGGTGACAATTGACCCAAATTTAATACCCAGAAACCGGCTGAAGACTTTCAATATGGTTTGATCAACTGTTAGGCAAAGGATTTCCTAACCCAGGTGAATAAAGGTGTCGTGTTCAAGAGTGGTTACAAAGTATGACAAACAGGCTCATTTTTCTCTCTTTTCCCCCACCATTTCTGGCAAGTACCTCTTCATTTTTGACAAGCTTGAGGAGGATAACATTTGCTTGATTATAAGCTCATCCTTCGGATGAGTCTAACTTTGTTTAAATTCGAACCCTAAGAAGGAGTGGTTCGTTCCTGTTTGTAATTGAACAGGTCCTTTACTGTGAAATTTTAACGAGTCCAGTATAGGAGAAACTCGACGTTTTTCAATTTTAGAGAGTTTGAAAAAACTTAAGAAGACTCCAGGGTTGACCTTTTTCGTAAATTTGTGTCTCCCAGGCCCAAAAAAGTATAAAATAATACTTGAGACAACCGCTTGATCTTTACAACCAATGAGTACTTTTCGTAATTAGTGCCCCTAATACGAAAAAGTAAAAAGGTGATCAATGACACGTCGTTTTATAACCAATATTGAATTTGAAACGACAAAAATCCGGCAATCTTTTCATGTTTTTACAGTCAGAAAGGAGCTGTAAGTGGACCGTCTTTTTAGTTCTGTTTTTACGAGCTTAAAAAGAAACACTCGGCAATCTTTTCATGTTTTAGGAGTCAGAAAAGAGCTTAAAGATGACTCTAACGTTTCACTTTTTTGTAAGTTTTAATGAGTTCTAAAAAATAATAAAAATGTACTCATGGTTTTAACTTTTTCGTAGGTTTTAATGAGTTCTAAAAAATGATAAAAATGTACTCATATGGCCAACTTTCAATTTAATTTACGAGTAGGAAAAGACGGAAAGAACTCGGAATTTTCATTTGTTTTAACGAGTCTTGAAAATAACTGAAATTGACTCGAGATAGGTTTCATTTTTACAAAATCTTGAAACAGAGAAAAACTATGCTTCAAAGTAGTTTCATTTTTACACAAGCTTGAAACAGAGAGAAAACTGTGCTTGGCTTGATGCCCCCTAAGCATAATTGCTATAGCGCATGCCCCCCAGCTTCATTTCATTCAACCAGTTGGATGAAATGAAAGTTCAATTACGAGATCATTTGAAAGACTCGACCTACAACTGTAAGAAAATTATGAAAAAAACTGAAATAACTAACCTAAATATACAACTTAACATTTATGAGATCTAGTCAAACTCTCGACTCAATTAGAGGAGGATTTGTTTCATTTTTTAACGAGCTTGACACAGGAAAAGAACTATGCTCGGATTCAGTTTCATTTTTACGCAAGCTTGAAACGAAAAACTATGCTTGTTATAAGTTCGCATGCCCCCAGCATAATGACGCAAATCAAGATACATGCCCCCCAAGCTTCATTGCATTCAACCAGGTGGATGAAATGAAGGTTTACTTTCGAAATCTTGGAAAGACTCGTGGGAGTTGTTTCATTTTTTAATGAGGTTGACACAGGAAAAGAACTATCCTCAAAACCCTTGTTTCATTTTTTAAACGAGCTTGACACAAGATAAGGAACTATGCTCATAACTACTCTCTACAATCTACCTAACAAGGAACTATACTCTAAAAACCTTGATTCATTTTTTAATGAGCTTGACACAAGACAAGGAACTATGCTCTAAAATCCTTGATTCATTTTTTAATGAGCTTGACACAAGAGAAGGAACTATGCTCATGACTACTCTCTACAATCTACCTATATAACCTATCCTTGTTCCATTTTTTAACGAGGTTGACACAAGACAAGGAACTATCCTCGAACCTGATTCATTTTTTAACAAGGTTGACTCATTAACAGGAACTTTCCTCGAGACTAACTGATTCATTTTTAACGAGGTTGACACAGGAAAATAATTATCCTCACACCTGATTCATTTTTTTAACGAGGTTGACTTAGTAACGAGAACTATCCTCTGACCAACTGATTCATTTTTTAACGAGGTTGAAATAGGAAAATAACTATCCTCATACTCACTGATTCATTTTTTAACGAGGTCGACACAGTAAAAGGAACTTTCCTCGAGCCAACTGATTCATTTTTTAACGAGGTCGACACAGGAAAAGAACTGTCCTCATACTCACTGATTCATTTTTTAATGAGGTCGACACAGTAAAAGGAACTTTCCTCGAACCAACTGATTCATTTTTTAACGAGGTTGACACAGGAAAATAACTGTCCTCATGATAGCCTATTTTATTTCTGTTTCATTTTTTAACGAGGTTTATACAGGAAAAACTATCCTTGTGCAACTAATTCATTTTTTAATGAGGTTGACACAGGAAAAGAATTGTCCTCATGATAGCCTATTTCATTTTTTAACGAGGTTGATACAGGAAAAAACTATCCTCGTACTCATTGATCATGGGTTCCAACTGGAAGAAAGACATGTCAATGGACACACCTTGATCATGGCTTCCAAAAGGTCTTCATCAGAAGGAAGAATAGTTCTTTGGAAGGAACACATGTCAAGG
Source organism: Pinus tabuliformis (assembly GCA_031772625.1). Taxonomy (NCBI): domain Eukaryota; kingdom Viridiplantae; phylum Streptophyta; class Pinopsida; order Pinales; family Pinaceae; genus Pinus; species Pinus tabuliformis. Next base: position 618,772,387 of record CM062816.1, read on the forward strand.
GACTCAAAAGGGATAAGAACATCGTGTTCAAGTAATCCCATAGAGTTTTCCATGTCAATTACCAGATCTAAATCAAAGGAAGATGAGCAAACAGTGAGAGGCTCACTTACATCGGTAACTGAAAACATGGGACCAGTTGCCACATAATTAACCCGTGGCGGGGTAGATACCACTTTAGAATCGTGAACATTTAGGGGTGTCATATTATTGGTAGTTGAAACAAGACTAGGGAATGAAAGCGGGTCTACAGTCACAATATTTCCATTGTGAGGGAAAGACATCACACGAAAGAGTGTCGATACGACAGCTTTCGTTGCATAAACATAGTCTCGCCCAAGGATTAAATTGAAATCCAAGGGACCTTGAACTACCATAAGATCAATACAGACAATTTTACCTTCCAAGGTAATAGAAAACTTAGGAAGGATACCTAAAGGTTCACTAATGGTTCTGTTAAAAAGATTCTGCGTAATAGGTGCAAGTTGAGGGGAACCCAAAGCTTTCCAAGCAGTTGAGGATAAAATACTAACAGAAGCACCTTCATCTACCTGTGTGTGATGCATGTCCCTACCACCAGCCTTGATAATGATTTGGAAAGGGATGGAGGAAGGAAGACGAGGTTCTATCAGTCTATTCCAATCAAAGGAAAAGACCTCAGTACTTGGAGGGGGTTCTGTAGAAACAGGTGAAATGCCCCCCGGCATAGAAGAATCTGATGTAACAAAAAGAACCTCAGTGGTATGAAGTTCACTCTCTAGAGGGAAAGTGGGATCAACTGAACGTGAAATTGAATCGACCACTTGATCAACTAATGGATCATCAACCTGCGTGACATGAGTTTCACTCTCCAATGGAAGAGTGTGATCGACTGTACTTGGAATTATATCAATCACTCCGTCAGTTGATGGTAGGTTGGGAGAAAGTTTATGGTAACTAGTTGGAAATTCTTGTTGTGGAACAGTAAGGTTTTCCAACAATTTCGAGGCTTCATCCATGTGAGGTCAAATGTGAGTTTGATGACTCCCTTTGCATAACTTACAAGGAAACCTAACTTTACCCTTTTTCCCAGGAACCTGACTATCACTGGTTGATGGATCAATGGAAAGTTGATGAGATTTTTCTGACCATATTTCCAAGACCTTTGGAATACCAGGACAATTGATAAGGAAGTGGTCACCATTACAAAGCCTGCAAGGGTATTTGGGTTTATGATTCATGTCGGAGTTTTCCTCAACACAACTAACACTTACAGCCACAGTTGGTTGGTTGACTTCTTTCTTATCTTGCTTCTTCTTCTTCTTCTTCTTCTTCTTCTTCCCTTTCTTCTTCCTTTTAGACACCTGGTTACTAGCGTCAAGGCTTTTACCAAGCGAAGAGGAAGAAATGGAGGAAGAAAAATTAGGTGAAGAAGGTAAAGGGTCAACAGAAGGTTGGTGATGTTGAGATGGTGAACTCTGTTGAGGTGAAGCATTCGGTTGAGGTGGAACAATTGGAGTATTTGGGGCCAATGAAGTTGAAAATAACCATATTAGTAAACCTATTGTAAATCCAGGTAATGACAAAGTAGCCATATAAGGAGGACCAACATTTCCAAAATAAGGAAAGGTACTAGGATTCTCGTTAAGAGGGGTTCCTTGGTCGGTAAATTCCGGAACACTTGCCATTATATTCAACTTCAGTGAATTTAAAACTAAAATTAACAATTCACAATTCACACCTATGGTCTCTAAAAGTAAAAACAAACAAATTAACATGCGCTATCAAATCTAGGAGTCAAACCACACAAAAACAGTAACTTTCCATATCGAAAACACTAGTTTGTGATGAAATCCAACGTCGCAGAGCTTAATACAGAAATGGTGGTTGGAACAGTTACCCCGGAAACCTGATTAATGAATAGACTGACACAAGTTCCTCCACTTAACCGTTTCGAGTGAAGAGAACCCCCCAGAAAATCCAAGTGAGTCTAGCGGACGTCTGTTCCAGGTACAGTGGGATCTTCCCACCACTGTCACCTCAGGAAGAATCCTAAAGAATATGGCCACTAAGATTACCAACTGAAACAAATATACTTGGGGGAACAGTCTACGATCCGATATGCACGCAAGGGCAGAGTAGCAAGCTCAATCCCCTTGAAGGCTCCTTGACATAATCCAAGATTTACCAACAAGTGACCCCAGGCTCCTCGACAATGGTTAATCCGAGGTTTACCGTTTTTAATACGTGAATATCTGGCGTCATTCCCAATGAGGAAGGATTGATTCCCACACTAGTTCAGACAGGATCTCGTGCTTCTCCTTTAAGAGGATCTTTCCCAGAGCATAAATGCAACAATTGGATTTCTTCCCTACCACAAGATACAACTACTTGTTTGTTTTTACTGTCTTGGAGAGTTAATTACTCTCCTACTCCAAGACACTAGCCTAAGCTAAGTTAGTGTATAAGAGCCCTAGAAATAAAAATGTTGCTAGATGAATTTTACTTTAAGCATTATTTTTTATTGGTTTTTGTTTAAGTCAAAAGGTGTGGAGATGAAACTCATGGTATGAAGACTCGACTCAAAATCACCAAAAATGCACCTACGATGATTTAAACAACCTTTTATCTTCGATGAACTTCTAACTAAGAAAGAGTTTGAGAATGCAAATACTTTGTAAACACAAATCTTTCTTAATCAAACAAATTAAAATAAGAGCTTTAGTCCTTTCCAATGCACTCAAAACGAGACAACTAGTTATTTCACAAAAATTTCCCTTTTTCGTTTCAAAGCACCCAACCACTACAAAAAACAAACTTTTTCCAAAAGAGATTTTTTTATTTTTATAAAACACTCAAAACTATGGAAATGACTAACTTTGAGATCTATTCCCCAGCGGAGTCGCCATTTTGTCACACGGAATAAGTTGATCTTGCGGACAAGATAGACCTTCCTAGAATCTAAAGAAGACCTAATGACAAGCAAACCAGTCACACACTATCTTTCTCTAAATATGCTTTTATAAACAAAGGCAAACAAGTGTTTTAGGGCCTACCTTAGGTCCAATGCGAGTTTGTGGAAGCCTTCGCTCCTTCGATCCAAATGAGCTCCTTTGTTGCGAATATGTAAACACAAACAAGCAAACAAATTAAATAGCACCTGAAAAGCCAATATCATAAAACATATTTAACATGAAAGTCAAGGAGTTCATGAAACAAATAACATGAGATACTTGTTGAGAAAAATGAGTTTGATTGTATTAATTCAAAAGAAGAAGAACTTTACAACCTATGCCTTGATGTTGTACAAGCTCCTCCCAGGGTCCAGCAAGAAGTCTCCTCTACTTTGACAAGTTTCACTCTCTTCCCAATGAAGCCAAAAAGGTATGTGATCTCTCCTCTTATGCTCAACTAGGAAGTCTTAATTTCACCAGCATTTACCCTAAAAAATGTTCAGCTTCTAACCACCCCGGCAACAAGCCCAATGCCTGAATTTCTAGTGCAATGGAGGGAAGTTACTAGGTCCTCCGTCAAAGGGATAAAGCCCTCCTTCAAAGGGATAGCTCCTCTCATCAAGGATTAGCTCCTTCTCTTTTGGGATGCATGAACCACCAAAGAGCGGCAAATCCACGTCAAAATTCCTTCTAGAATCATCTATAATTAACCCAATGTGAGTTTTTTAAAATAAACTTGCACCTTTTTGACTTTCACAGGGGTCCGAACCCACACCTTTAGGGACAGAGTGGGTAGGTCCGCAGTTTTTGTAAACAAAAGGTGCGGGACCACAGGTAATAGTGAGAGAAAGTGCGGAACCAGAGTTTTATTGATTTTCAATGTCTTTCTCTCATTTTCAAATCTTGACTTGAAGATCTGAGGTCTGAGACTTGCTTAGGAGGACAGTACAAGTGATGATAGACCCATACTGACTGCAAATAATCATGGTGACGATATATTTGTGTAACAAAGACCATTCAACCTAGAAACATAAATAAGCAAGTTAAAAGTAGCAATTCCATTGTCCAAATTGGCTAAACATGAGATTTATAGGGAACAAATCAACAGGTCACTTCAAATATCAGAGAATAGAGATGCAGTCAATGTTTTAGATGACCAACCAGAACTAATTTTTGGTCCTGAAGTAAACGGTAAAACAGTAGATGGAGGAGTCCCTCCATTCTATGTAAGCTTAAACATTCATGACAAAGTGCTGCATAATGCAATGTTTGATTCAGGAGCTTCCCATAATCTAATGCCTAATTCTGTGATGGAAAAGCTAGATCTAGACATCACAAGGCCCTACAAAGACTTGTTTTCTTTTGATTCTAGCTAGGTCAGGTGTCTAGGCCTAATCAAAGACCTTTGTGTATCTCTAGTCTAGTATCTGTCCAAAACAATTTTAATGGATGTGGTGGTAGCTGATATCCCACCTAAATATGGAATGCTTTTATCTAGATCTTGGGGTGCAAAACTCCAAGGATCTTTTCAACTAGATATGGCATATGCCACCATTTGAGTCCTTTTCCAGCCAAAGAGATTGTACCAGGAGACATTGATGAAATATGTGGTCAGCAGTCAAGAGAAACCCCAAAACTTCCCCATTTATTCCCCACATTATGATATGGATTCGTTTATCTTATACAATGCTGAAATATGTCCCAAAATTGATGCCAAACTGCTAGAGTTATCACAAGTGAGAGATATAAATGAAGAATCTACTGCCCAAGATAAAAAAATTGTTGAAATAATTGATGCAACAAACAAACAAGACATACCATATGATTCACAAAATCCAAATCCACCTATTAAAACAATTTGCAAAACTCCTAAGGCTGGTTACAATCAAGAAACCTTATGGTACTTAGAGTTTGATGGGTTAGTAAATAAGTTAGGAGCAGGGGTAGGGATTTGGATACACAATATGCGAAATGACCATGCCCAAGGACATGCATATAAGATAAATTTCATATGTACAAAAAATATGGCCGAATACGAGGCCCTTTTGCTAGGACTCAAGCTGATTAAAGGTCTAGGGGCAGCTAGGATTTCCATTTTAGGGGACTCTGACTTGATTATCCAACAGATGAAGGGAAACTTTGTTACAAATGATCTCAGGCTGAGGTCTTATAGAGGGGCAGCAATTGAAATACTCAACACCTTCTTAGAATCTCAGCTAACCAAAATTCCTAGAAACCACAATTTACATGCTCACAGCTTGGCAACTTTTGCCAGCACTTGCAAGCTTCCATTTGAGCCTAATCACCACTTCACTGCTGAAATTAAACACAGGCCCTCTGTTCCAGACAATGTTAAAAATTGGCAGGTGTTTGAAAATGATACACAAATCAATAATTTCTTGACTTTAAGGGAGGAATTTTCAAGCACAAACATAGATACAAGCACCATTTGTGAAGAACAGCAAGTAGACAAAATTGAGGAAAATATATCAGCTGAAATAGCAAATCACATTTTGCATCCAACAATTTTTACCAGCAAAAATTTACAAGAGCTGAAGCAAATGGACCTTGATGAAATGGCTGAGGGAGAATCTGAAGTAATTGAACTGAAGGATAATTTTCTGCCCACAGGCCTAACTCCTTTGGAAGATATTTTTGACTCAAATGATATTCCAAGAAAGCCAAAAATGCAACCATTGAATGCAGAAATTGAGGACTGCAATATTGGAACCACAGAAAATCCCAAAATGATAAAACTGTCCAAAACATTGCCTCCTAACCAAAAGCTGAAATACATTGAGTTGTTTAAAGAGTTTCAAGATGTCTTTGCATGGGGCTATGAGGACCTCAAGTCCTATGATACTTCCGTCATCCAACATACAATACCCTTGAAAGAAAATCAAAAACCTTTTAAACAAAAGCTTAGAAGGGTGAATCCTATCCTCCTCCCCCTTATTGAAAAAGAAGTTAAAATAATGTACGAAGCTGGAATAATTGCACCTATCAGGTTCTCCGAATGGATTTCAAACCTAGTGCCTACTAGGAAGAAAATGGGAGAGATAAGACTGTGTGTTGACCTAAGAAATTTGAATAAAGTCTCTCTCAAAGACCACTACCCCTTACCAAAGATGGATCGCAGTTTACAAAGGGTAGTGGGAGCTTTTAGGATCTCATTATTAGATGGATTCTCAAGATTTAATCAGATCCTAGTTCATCTGGATGATCAAGATAAAACTGCCTTTACAACACCTTGGGGAACCTTCAAATATGTAAAAATGCCTTTCGGACTTAAAAATACAGGGGCTACATTTCAACGAGCAATGGACATAGCCTTTGCAAAAGAGATCCATGATTTCTTAGTCATATATCTCGATGATCTCACTGCTTTTTCAAAATCAGACTAAGAACATTTAGAACATTTGTGACAAGTGTTCCTAATCTACAGAAAATATGGCATATCATTGAACCCAAAGAAATCATTGTTTGGCCTATAAGAAGGCAAACTCCTAGGTCACATAATTTCAAAAGATGGCATTAGAATTGACCTGGACAGAATACAAGCTATTCTCCAAGTGCCTCACCCAAGGAACATCAAAGAACTACAAGCTTTTTTAGGAAAGATCAATTTCCTAAGAAGATTCATACCCAACTTGGCTGAACTAATAAGATTGTTGAATAACATGCTGAAGAAAGATTCCAAAGTCAAATGGACAATAGAAGCAAAACAAGCCTTTGAGGATATCAAAATAGCTTTAACAAAAACACCAGTCCTCACAAGCCCCAAGTTTGATAGAGACTTCATAATCTTTTCCTTTGCATTTGAGCATACTATTGCTGTTGTCCTATTGCAAAAAGATGACCAAGGATGTGAGAAACCAATAGCCTTCTTCAACAAAGCACTTAGAGATGCACCTTTAAAATATCAGATCATGGAAAAACAAGCTTATGCCCTTGTAAAAGCCATCAAGGATTTCAGAGTTTATATCTTGTATTCTCATGTGACAGCTTATGTCCCAAATGCCGTGGTCAAAGACATTCTAACTCAAGAAGGAATTGAAGGAAAAAGAGGCAAATGGATAGCTACCATACTAGAATATGACATTGAAATCAAGCCAACAAAACTGATAAAAGGACAAGGACTAGCTAAACTTATGACTGAAACCAACTTTCAAGCCCTTGACATAAATCAACTGGATAATGAGCAGGAGATGGCGACTCCACAGATCAATCAAGCCTTTTTACAATCACCTTGGTATGCTGACATATGTTTTGTATTGTTAAACCTGCAAGCTCCTCCAGGATTATCCAGAACTAAGAAAATATTTTTGAAAACGAAAGCTTCCAAATTTTGTGTTTTAGACCATGCTCTCTTTTGGAAAAATCATGAAGGTGTTTTATTAAATTGTCTAATCAAAGAAGAAACTGACAAAGTACTTACAGAATTTCATGCAGGGGATTGTGGTGGACATTTATATTGGAAATCAACTGCTGATAAAATCCTAAGGGCTGGGTTTTATTGGCCCACCCTATTTACTGATGCAAAGAAATATGCAACTTCTTGCCACAAATGCCAAATTTTTGAAGGCAAGAAAAAGCTGCTACCCCTGCCCCTCAAACCCATTTCCACTGAAAGACCATTTCAACAATGGGGTTTAGACTTCATTGGGGAAATCCACCCTTCATCTTCTGGCCAGCATAAATGGATTTTGACTGCAACAGACTACTTTACCAAGTGGATAGAGGCCATCCCTTGTAGGCAAGCCAATGACTCAGTAATCATGCAATTCTTAGAAACCAACATCTTGTCTAGATTTGGTTGCCCGGAGAAGATTATTACAGACAATGTTGTTGCATTCAAATCCAAGAGAATGATCACTTTTTGCCATAAATACCACATTACCTTAGGCCATTCCACAACCTATTACCCTCAAGGTAATGGCCTAGCCGAATCCTCCAATAAAAGCCTAATCAACATCATTAAGAATGTCTTGGAGGAGAATAAAAAGAATTGGCATAAAAAACTTGTAAATGCACTATGGGCAGACAGATTGACCACCAAGAGAGAGGCAAGATTCCCTTCTTCTTTGGGAATCCTAGTGATAAAGTTGCTGCAAGAAATACAGGCAAAACCTAATGATATTCAGATAAGGATCAATCAAACTATTCATTTGCAGCAGACAAGAGAGGAGGTATATCAAAGATCGCAGGTTTTACAAGAAAAACTTAAAAAGATATTTGATAAAAGAACCAAAGCAGAGGATTTCTTCATTGCGGATAAAGTTTTAAAGTGGGATTCTAGAAGGGAAGACAAAGGAAAACATGGCAAATTTGATTTTCTATGGAAAGGACCTTTTGTTATTCAGGTTGTACAAGGAAACAACACCTATTTTTTGAAAATCTTGGATGGTATAGAGGCAGATGATGGGCCAGTAAATGGTCGAATGCTGAAGCATTATTTTGATCCGGTTTGTTGAAGAAATCAGCACTTTAGTTTGTACATAACAGTGTTTACTTTCTGCAGTTTATTACAGCAATATGATAGGGAATAAGATGCATCAAATTTTGAGGGAAAGGCAAGGAATTGTGCCACCTTATGGTATTACATTTTGAGTTTATCAGAAGAAGTTAAAAAGGAGACTTGGGAGCTGTGAAAATGATGACAAATATTCAGATAGAGTAACCTAAAGAGAGTTGCAACTAAGTGAATTAATTCATGAGAAACACTTAAATTTTGCAAAGGCACTATGTCGTGTGCAGCAAAGGAGAAATTTCAGAATACAACAAGAATTGAATATAAGGCCCTCTGACCTGTTGTTCTTGACTTTTCACCAGGAAAAGCCATCCCCAAGTGGAGCCACTGTTAGGTTCCTATACCAATAGGTTTCATTTTTCATGATTGACTGAAGAAGTGCCAAATATGATCGTCCTTTCCATGCTACAAAGGTTTCATATTTTCCAAAAAACAAAAAATTTAAAAAATGTGAAGAGGGTATGCCCTAAAAGGAAAATCAAAGGGCAAAAAGAAGGGAATGGTCAAGAGAAAAATAATAGAAATGAACCCCAAACCAACAGACCAGGAAAGTGTGCTAGTTCAAATGCCACTACTGTTCCATTTTTGAAGAATTTCATTGTGTGCAGGTGGTTGACTCTTGCCATAGTTGATGAATAGCCAGACAGTTCAATCCTGGCTAGGTCATGTTTGAATTTACTTGTCTTTAGAATAGAGAATAAAGGTCTGTCCAAACATTTCAAGCTTGGTAGATGAGTAAATAGGTAGAGAAACAAAGGAGCCCAACTGCTTAATCTGGGCCCTTGGAAGAGATAAGGGTAGACTTAGATAGGAGGGCAGTCAAAAGAAAAACAAGAGAGAAAGGGTTTTCTAGTTCAAATGCACCCTGCAAAAGTGAAGAAAAAATGTTAGGTGTGTTAGACTGGGTAGGCAGTTTTGAGGTTGCAGAAGCAGGTTTATAAGCAGTTTGATCTGTTCAAGGTAGTTCATATCTCATGGATATCTGAAATGCAGTGGCAGTTGTTTGGCTGCAAAACAGGTGAAGCATGACTAATTTCCCCTCTCATTTCCCCAAGAACACTTACTAACATCCCTTCAAGGACATTGAGATCTGCTCAGTGGTCCTAGTTCATTTCATTTTATGAGAAATACTAAGTGGAACTCTGTGTTTACTTAGTCAAAACAAGCCACATTTCTTGTGTAAAAATAATCATTCCATTTTCCTTTCATTTCCCTATGCCTAAGTTTTTTCACTCTATAAACTTAGCATTTATTCATACAGTTTCATCCCATATATTCATATTAACATGTTAACTTATTGTATAACTCCCATATAATATTCCCACCCCCATTATGCATAACATACATAAAAACCCCCAAAAAATATAATATCCCTACCCCTGGCAAGTATAGCCATATAGCAAAGTTTCGGGAATTAAAAGGTTTACCAGAAACCTTATAATAGCCCTCCGCGTTCAAAAATCATTGGAGTTTATTTAACACTCGGTTAAATAAACAACCGCACCTAAGCCTCCCACATAAACCATATAATAACCCCTGCGCGCATGTAAAAAATTGGGTTTCATTTAACATTCGGTTAAATGAATAACCATTCCGCCAAAATCCAAAGTTAAATACATTACAAACCCCGCAAAAAACATTATTAAATGTTGAAATATTAACGCAGGTCCCCCAGTTATAAACCTCTGCCAGCTACACCACCCGTCAATCGTCAGATCTAACGCCACAGATCTAATGACTGTCGACAATATCGGAACCCCCCATGTGCCGAACGTTAGCGTCTGGGGGATGGGCGATATTTCTGCCATACCTAAGACATGCGTCGGCTTCCTGGCGTGATCGGATCCCCCCTCCAAAACCACCATGGCCCAATGGTGGTGCGGGGAATACCGCTTACCGCCCCACTGCCTCCCCGCTAACATCATGCCCACATCATTAGCTGACGTCGCATCCACGTCGCCCGCCACCACTCCGTATCAGTGCCATGTCACCTGCTGACATCACCACCTCACCTCCGTGTCACCCGCCACGTCATCTGAATCGTCATCCTCCGTACCCCGCTACACGACAAAATTACGTCATGCTGACGTCATCTAACATAAACGTGCCAAAGCCCACCAAAGTAAATTTTTTTGTTAAAAAAGCACAAAAGCGTTGTTTTCACTCATTTGTGTTTGTCTCCTCTGTGCGTCCTGCGCATGCTCTTTTACATCTGAGGTAGCATTTTAACAGCACGGTTTGCCACCCAACAAATTTACTCCATAGCGCGACCCCTCGGCTCGACTCGCTACCTGCTAATCGCTCATTTCACCATTAAAATAGGTATTTACATGAATTTTGCTCCCAAACCTGTTTTTCTTTGGTTTTCTCTAAAAAATCGCCTGAGAACCCAAATTTGAAAAAAAACGTCGTGCTGTCTTCAGAAATATACACCGTAACCTCTGTTTTTCCCAATTTTAACCAAATATCCATCAAACCCCATCTCCCTCTGCAAAAATTCGCCCACTGAGTCAGACCCGAGGTTACATTAAATTTGCATTTGCTAAATGAAAAAGCCCTGAACTGTTTGTGTCTATTTTGCCACTGGAAAAAATCTGTGAACTATGTTTTCCTACAATGTGTATCCAGTGAATTAATTCTCAGATCAAATTCGGTCTGTGTTTCCTGGAAAAAATCCACAGAGCTATTATTTTTCCTATTTCACTTATACAGACCCAAAAATTCCAATTTCAAAAACCACAAAATTAAGCTATGGAAGCTGCAATGGCCTTAAATGTTACCCTCTCAATGCATCCCACAAGGAATTGGAATCACTACCTTTGGCCGATCGGGATTATCTAATCCAAGACTTTGTTGGTGACAGAAACCACCTGCAGGTATTCTGTGAACTCAGGAACAGTCATCTAAATAACAATGATTTCTATGGGATATGGGAATCAAATCTACCCATATACTTCCTCCCCTCTGTCAATGTCTTCCCTGAGATAATTCACCTCTGCTGTGAAAATTATGAACCAACCCAAAGGGCAGTCAAAACTCCATCTGGGACCATCCTCTTTCATATAACTCCTGACTCCATAAATCAAATGCTAAACTTCTAACCAACTCAGCTTCTGTTTCCTCTGACTATGAAATTCTTGCTTGATGAAGGTCCTAAACTCTCCAGCTCAGAGATAACCCGAATTGCCCAAGTATTAATGAGAATAGATCGCCAGCCTACAGAGCCACCTCCTTTTCACTATGCATGTTTCAATGAAGTGGGTAGATTACTTGTTGATATGATATCTTATGTTCTGGGATTCAAGACAAGTGAGCATATTGATGGAACTATATTGGTTTTACTGTCCATATTTACCCCAGGGCAGCCCCGTGCTGTCAAATACAATTATGCCAAATTCATTGCCAACAAGATACATGACCAAATCTTGAATCTAGATAGGGAGGGAGTCTTCAAGTACTCATCCTACATCTATCATCTGTTCCTGTATTATCAGTCAGACTTTGTCCAATTTCCCATAAAAAAATTGGACTCTAAAGGAGAAAATAGGTCTGTGATTTTTTGGACCTCAGTCTTTCATGAAGTCTGCAACTCTCCCTACTCTTACTGTGAGTTCATTGACATGTTTGTCTATCCAGTCTCTTCTCTCCTAAAGAGAGCTCCTCCTCCTAGACTGCCTTACAATATGCAGAAAATATTGGAGCTTTCCAAAAACTACAAAATAGGTGACTGGTACTTCTACCAGAATCACATTGTCATCAAGATATATGGCTATGAGCTGTGCCCCTACATGCTGCCAAAATATGTGCCAATGAGACTGTTTTCCTTGGAATATTTCAGGAAATTTATCAATTCCGATTTGACTCATTTCCATAGCACCAAGAAAAAGGCTCAGTTGAAACTGAGAGACCAACTAGGCCCCTATGCCATGAACAAAAAGGAAGGATGGCAAGAGGCTGATTAGATATTGGGTGAAAAACTCAGATTAAAAAGGAGATTTTGGTGGGTACCCTATGACCCAAATGGCTTTATCAATGCAAGAAAAATAAAATATAGGCTGTCAGCCTATGAACATTGCAAAATCCCATAAATAGAACAATTTGCCAACCAAGATGAATGGGTAGAAGGCACACTAATTGAACAGTTCACTGAGGAAGAGAAAATGGAACAAACTATGAAAAATCTGGAAAAAACCCTTGACTTAGATTCTTTTGGGCAGGTGTCATTCAAACTACCACAGCAAATTGAATAAGGCACATCAACTGCTGCAGCTTCACAAGCTACCCAAGAAAGGACTGCACTAGCAGTAGGGATAGCAAAAGGTAAGGAAGTAGTAGATACAGAGCAAGAAACAATGACAGACCAGCCAACTACCTCAAAGGAACAGGGTCAAGGGCAAGCCCCTTCACTACAGACAGAGGCACCATAGGTACCATCATTACAAACTCCTCTCAATGAGGAAAGAAGCAAGAAATAGGACAGAGAAGAAACCACGCCTGTAAGTGGGTCAACAGAGTAGCCAGAGGCCAAAACGCAAAGAGTAGGTCCTCAACCTGAAGAGGAAATTAGTGAAGAAATCACAGGGAGTCCAAGGAAGGAGAGGGAAACCAGCCAACAGACATCCACCAGCTCTCACAGGCAAGAGAGGGAGAGGCAACATGGTATGGAAGTGTCCTCAAGGCGGCAAAGTAGCCAACAATTTGGTATTAAAGGAGCATTCATGGAAATTAAAGCCCAAAATGAATTATTGAGAATACATCTTTATGATCAATTTCTCAAAACAACACCCTCCAAACAACAAAGACTAATTGCAGCTTATGACATTAAGGAGGAAAAAATGATCTTAAGTCATTTCAAGCCTAAAGTTCAACAACCACAGACAGCTGCGGACTACATATGAACAAATCTAGAAGTCCTCGCCAAAGATATACACCCAATGGAACAAATTGAGCTGCACAAGCAAACAGGTGAAATGATCTATGCTACATTTGGCAGACAAGGCAATGTTGGCCCACCAATTGAAGGAGTCATTAAACAATACATCTGCCAAATTGGATTTGGAAAAAATATCTTCCTTGGCTAAAGACAACAGAATAAAGACCTTGGAGGAAATTATTATTGAACTAGGGCATGATCCTAAGGATGCCAAGGGCATCAAAGCCCTTATAAATAAAAAGGAAGAAGATATTTCTGCACTTAGAAAGCAATTAAAACTGCCTGTAACCATGCACCCACAAACTACAGAACTTGCACAAGAAAAGGCAGGTGAAGACATGATGGATTTGTTGATGCGGATGAATCAAAGGCTAACTGCAATGGAGCAAGAATTGGAGAAAGCATTGCAAGCCAAGCAGGGAGAGTCGAACTCCCAGCCACCTGAAACAGCTCCAATAGTCACCACTGCCCCTCCCATAGTTACAGCAGCAATCCCTCCTATCATCCCAGCATCGACAATAGGTACATCAACCACAGATGCTTTAGCAGCAGCATCAATAACAGCACCAGACTCTAGCATGAGCATGGAAGAACTGATGAAAGCAATAAAAGAGCTAGAAGTCCAAATGTCAGAGCTGAAAGATGCCAAATAAAAGTTGGCCAAGCTAGAGGTGAGCTATGACAAATCCAAGATAACAGTGGCTGAGAAAACCAGAGAGATAAAGGCCTTGGAGAATAAGGTGAAATCCTTGGAAAAAGATCTCACTCTTCATAAACCTCTAGCAGACATTAAAACAATTTTGTGGACCAAAATTGGCCAGTCTATCACTGACCAATGGAAATCAATTCAGATGATACATGAGAAACTAGAATTGATAGAAATAGCCCGAGTAGAGATTCAAAAGGCCAGGGCATCATTGGGAAACATGCCTGAGCAGGCCAATAGACTCATTCAATTTTTGAATACTCATACCAAAGAACAACTAGCAGCTCTTGATATTAGAGATAGAACAGGTACCATTTTGATAGTTAAAAAGGTACTAACCCTGAGGAATTTTGTTCAAAATCTGGAAAGAAAGTGCCAAGAAATGCAGACAGAAATAAATGCCTTCAGATAAAAGTTTGCAGTGTTGCAGAGCAAAGGATTACCCAGCTTATTGACCAGCAATGAGAGACTATTAACAAATGAACAATATGCTCACAGGGTAAATACCTATGTTACCAATCAAATTACAGCATCATCAAGCATTTCAGACGAGGCAGTACCTCCCTCTGGACAGAGTTTATATGAGAAATTAGAAAATCTGTTCTATATTGAACATGAAATAAATCATCTTTTTGGTGTCCAGCCCAACTTATATAGGTATACTAAAGCTGATGAAATAATAATAAGAATACAGAGACATCAGTTGCCAACAGACCAATGGTGCCAGGAAATGTTAGAGGTTTTACCAAGGTAATTTTGGTTCTTTTTCTTTTTGATCATCTGCATATCAGCAAATTCAAATGCACAGGCCACTTGTCAGAAAATAAAAATAGCAGGAGGAGGAAATCAGGTTGGGATTGCAACTCATTAATGTAAGACCGCGCACAGATAAAGGGCCAGGACAACAATGCAGAAACGCAGAATGAAGAGACAGCTACCAACCGACTCACTCAGTTCAAAAAGTCAAATATATCTGACAAACTAAACAGCTAGCACACCAACATTTACTTCTGCATTCATTTCTCTCATTTACTTCTCCTGTAGAGTAGGTGGAGGAAGTTATTGCTTGATAGTTTATCTACACGATATTTTGTATCTCCTTTTTGTATAAATACCTCCCCATGAGATGTATTTGGGGTTGGTGATTTCTTCTCTGGACTGCCTGTAACTCTGAGACATTTTAATACAAAGGCTATTGAAGTTCAATGTTGTTTGACCATCTGAATGTGGATTTGACGTTCTGGGGCCTGCTACAGAATCCCTGTGTCTTTCTATGGATCAATAAGTTGTTCTAAACCGTGTTTTGTGTTTTCTATATTTGCAAATTTCATATATGTCTCACAATCTTAGTAACAGGGAAAAGGAATAGCCCATAATTTGTTTAAAATACACTCTGTGTTCAATCTCTATTGTTAATTATGTTTTCTTCAGAATTAGCATAAAAAGGAATTCTTAGCTACTCCTGTTTCCACTGATTCTCTCACTTTATATATTGCCAAGGAATTCTTTACTGCTCCATAATATTCATGCACTTTCCCTCTGCCAACATGATGAAGGATTCTTAACTACCCTTCACCCGTTGGCTTACATTTCATCAATTTCCAGATTTTAAAATTGTTCCAAGATCAATTATCTTGCTCTGTGGTATTGCCCTTTATCAAAGAAAACTCACTCAACAATTCATCCTCATAGACTCCATTTGCCCAATGGAATAAACTATTTTCGACTTGCATCCCAGCGCCATTTAATATCACCATCCCACAAACTTAAACAAAACTCTTTACATCATAACTAGCCTAAAATACCTCGAAACAAAACTAAACTATAAAGAGAGAGCCCTCTCTAGTTGCAGATTGGCTAGAATCTGCAGCTAAAAGACTGGTTAGTGGTTACCTCGGCCGTATTCCCTGCTTAGAGTTTTCCTGGGGAACAACCTGAGTGATAACATCATTGGCGACTCCACTGGGGAACTGAATGGCTGTTTGTTACTACTGTCTATTTTCTAAAGCTACAGGTGGAGCTCGAAGTTAGCCAGGTATCCAATGAAACTTTCTTTGCTGTGCATTTACAGGAGTAATTAAACGTTGCTTCAGTCAATCTCCAATCTAGTTTTAGGCTTTAAACAATTGTCCCAATGATTTGATCAGTTTCCTTGTTTTAACATATTCAAAGGAAATCCCAAAGCCTCCTATATTTCAAAAGAGCTTCCTTCAAAATATTGTCAAAAACTGTGATCTTTAAACATTTCCAGAAAATACCAAAAACAGGTTTAGAAGCTGGCTCCAAAGAAGAAAGTCGTTACACTAGATCAAATCCTGATCCAAATCCTCCAGCTATTTTTGAAAATCCTAATTTGATCTCTAAGAGCCTTAGAAGACAAGAAAGTCTAGAAAATTTTGTTGATTTACACCTTGATATACTTCAGCAAAATATTACAAAATCCGAGCTTACTCCGGGGAGGGCAGCAGTCCTTTCTGTCAATACTACAGCCTCTCTAAGTTCTTCATCCACACCTCAAAGCATCCCATCCAGTACTCATATTTCCACTCTTGTCCCTGTTGTTCCAGCTATCCTATTTCTTCTTGTTGTCCCATTTATCTCTGCAAATATGCCAAATAGTTATGCTCCTCTACTGTTGCCTACAAATCTAGGGGCTATGCCTCAAGATTATCAAAGAAAAATTACATATTTTGATGGCACTAGCACCTATACAGCTCAACAACATACAAAGAAAATGCAAGATTATTTTGAGAACTATGAAATTGATGATGATGATGTGAGAATGAAAATATTTGTCCAAAGTCTAACTGGTGATGTAAGGACCTGGTTTAGAGCACTTGCTGTGAACTCTATAGCTGACCCCAATGCCCTCTACCAAACCTTTTTGAACAGATGGGAAAAGAAGAAAGACCCATTGCATATCCTCTCTGATTATGCGAGCCTAAAATGAGGCCCACAAGAAACTGTCCAAGACTATTGTGCTAGATTCAATAATGTGTACAATGCCATTCCTCAAAACCTTAGACCTCCACTTGGCCTAGCCTTGATCAAATTCCCTGATGGATTTGATTCCGACATGGCATTATAGCTAAGGGAAAGGGATCCTCCTAGCTTAGAAGACATGCAAAGCATAGCAGTTAGTGTAGAGGCCAACTTGATATCTAAGAGAAATCGGGCTAGAACTGAAAGGAGAACAAAGTTCAAAGAAGAGCCTTCTGCATTTGAACAAAAACTAGATGCAATCATCAAAGGTATGGACAGATTGGGTGATAGAGTGGAAACCATTGAAAGGAAATCTTCTTGGGATGGTCAACTAAGTAACACCACTAGGAATCCAAACTTTAGAAAAAATAAAAATTCTAACATCGGGAAAGTTGGCCCTGATCAGAATGTCAGACCTCCATTTCAAGAGAACTATGCTGAAGCCTCAACCTCTAGTGAGCCAACAAAGGACACACAAATCAACCTAATGGGTTTAAACAGTGAGCAACAAATCTTTCTAACAAAAGATGACCAAGAGGCTCATAATTTCAATCAATTTGAAACCAAATCCGGAGAATCATTTGATTTCAAGGAAGGGTATGATGCAGCTGTCTATGAGGTTCATAAACAATACAAATTAAGGAGCAGAATGGTAGATGTGCTTGAAACTAGCAAGCTGAAAGATGCCAAGCAGCCTAAGAAAGCAAAGGATAAAACTTCCCTGACAGAACTCCCAACTAAAATAGACCTCGATCCAAAGGAAACCACTGTTGAGGACATATCAGATTTATGCCCCTAAAAAAATCAGCCATCCACCTCCTTTCCCTCAAAAGAAAATCTGAATTTTCCTCTTGAAAATAGTTTCAAAACAGATTTAGTTCAGAGCAGTACTCATGATGAAGAAAAGGTCACTGAGAACACAGTAGAAAAGGAAAAGCTTGCTATCACAACACAAAAATTCAAGTGGAAAGACCCTTCAACCTAGAAATGGAAATAGGCAAGTTAAAAATAGCAATTCCACTATCCGAATTGGCTTAAACATGAGGTTTATAGGGAACAAATCAATAGGTCACTTCAAATATCAGAGAATAGAGATGCACTCAATGTTTTAGATGACCAACCATAAATAATTTTTGGTCCTGAAGTAAACAATAAAACAGTAGATGGAGGAGTCCCTCCATTCTATGTAAGCTTAAACATTCATGACAAAGTGCTGCATAATGCAATGTTTGATTCAAGAGCTTCCCATAATCTAATGCCTAAGTCTGTGATGGAAAAGCTAGATCTTGACATCACAAGGCCCTACAAAGACTTGTTTTCTTTTGATTCTAGCTAGGTCAGGTGTCTAGGCTTAATCAAAGACCTCTGTGTATCTCTAGTCCAGTATCCATCCAAAATAATTTTAATGGATGTGGTGGTAGCTGATATCCCACCTAAATATGGAATTCTTTTATCCAGATCTTGGGGTGCAAAAATCCAAGGATCTTGGCAACTAGATATGTCATATGCCACCATTTTAGTCTTTGGTCAGCCAAAGAGATTGTACCAGGAGACATTGATGAAATATGTGGTCAGCAGTCAAGAGAAACCTCAAAACTTCCCCATTTGTTCCCTGCATTCCGATATGGATTCGTTTATCTTATAAAATGTTGAAATATGTAACAAAACGGATGCAAAACTGCTAGAATTATCACAAGCGAGAGATATAAATGAAGAATCTACTGCCTAAGATAAAAAAATGTTGAAATAATTGATGCAAAAAACAAACAAGACATACCATATGATTCACAAAATCCAAATCCGCCTATTAAAATAGTTTCCAAAAGTCCTAAGGCTGGTTACAATCAAGAAATCTTATGGTACTTAGAGTTTGATGGGTCAGTAAATAAGTTAGGAGCAGGGGCAGGGATTTGGATACACAATATGCAAAATGACCATGCCCAAGGACATGCATATAGGCTAAATTTCAGATGTACAAACAATATGGCCGAATACGAGGCCCTTTTGCTAGGACTCAAGCTGATTAAAGTTCTAGGGGCAGCTAGGATTTCCATTTTACGGGACTCTGACTTGATTATCCAACAAATGAAGGGAAACTTTGTTACAAATGATCTCAGGCTGAGGTCTTATAGAGGGGCAGCAATTGAAATACACAACACCTTCTTAGAATCTCAGCTAAGAAAAATTCCTAGAAACCAATCATCCTTTGCAGCATCCGCTTCAGGACCTTGTTGATTGCCTCAACTTGTCCATTAGCCTACGGATAATACGGAGTACAACTGTCATGGGACAGCCCTAATTTGGCAGCCAACTCAACCATCATGTGATTGCAAAAATGTGATCCATGATCTATGACTATGGCTTGTGGAACGCCGAATCTGGAGACTACATGATTGAAAAAGAAGAGGGCAGCCGTTTCGTCGTTGTTGTTTAATGTATGCATCACCTCAGCCCATTTGGTAAAATAGTCTACTGTGACTATGATATACCCATGCCCCCCAGCCGAGGTGGGGTTACATGTCATGAAATCTATGCCCCATTTGGCAAATGGCCCAACAACAACTACTGGTTGCAGAGGTGCAGGTGGTATTCTGGTTTTGCAATCAAAGATTTGATAGGCATGGAAACTTCTAACTGCGGTTATGCAATATTTGAACATTGTTGGCCAGAAGTATCCTGCTCATAAAATCTTTTGCATCGTAGCGTAACTAGATTGATGCCCCCCACACGCACCTGAATGGCAATCATTCAGTACTTTTTCAGCCTCCTCATTGGTGAGGCACCTCCTCATAACTGTATCAACACCACGACGGTAAAGTGTATCACCGACGATCATGTAGTCTTTTTCTTGGTATGGAATGCATCGTTGTTCCCAGCGGGAGGTATTAGACCTGTATCTTTGGGTTTGGAGATAGATTATTATTTGTCCATACCACTGATTGCTTGAAGATATCAGAAACAAAGATTCGTCCACGGTTGTTTCTTCTGATGTTGCATCGTTGGACGACGATGGGAGATCGCATAGTAACTCCGCGAAAACTAGGGATTTCTTCGATTTTGATTTTATAAATTCCAGATCAAACTATCGTAGAATTTCTATCCATTTTTAATATTTTCCCCCCAACAACTGTCGCAACAATATATAAGTCATGGGGTTGCAATCTGAAAAAATGGTAGTTTTTCGAAAGAGGACATAATGTCGAAATCTCTGTATCACTTGAACAGCTGCAAGAGCTAGCTTTTCAATGTAGGAGTATTTACTTTTTGTATCATTTAAGTTTCTACTAAAATAATATATAGGATGTTCAATTCCATTTTCTTCTTGAACTAAAACCATTGCGATGGTCATATCCGCTGCAGCCAGATACAGGTTAAAGCATTTTTGATAATCAGGAGCATACATTATTGATGCTTTTATTAGGGATTCTTTTAAAGCATCAAAGGAAGCTTGCGCGACCTGATCCCAGGTGAAGGGTACTTATTTTTCAATAGACGAGTGTAACCTTTAGCAAGTTCGGCGTAATTTGGAATAAACCTCCTCAGAAACTTTTCTTTCCCTTGGAGTTTCTGAATTTGAAGTAGATTTGAAGGTGGAGGCAAATCAATGATTGCTTGAACCTTACATGGGTCGAGACAAATCTCATCCTTTGAGACCAAAAAGCCAAGTAAACAACCAGAAATGACACAGAACACACATTTGTGTGGATTGAGTCATATCTTGTAGTGTCGGCAACGTAGAAATATCGCTCTCAAATGCTACGAATGATCGGTCCACTTTCGCGAATGAGCCAGAAGATCGTCGAGATATGGTTGAACGATGTTTTTGATGTCATGGAAGGCATAATTCATTTCCCTCTTAAATGTTGCCCCTATGTTCTTTAAACCAAAGGGTAACTTGCGACATGCAAATGTGCCCCACGGACAAATAAATGCAGTCTTTGACTGGTCCTGTGGACGGATATTTATTTAATTATACCTGGAAAATCCATCCATAAATGAAAAGATTTCACACCCAGTGCATTCATCAATTATTTGGTCAATGAAGGGTGTAGGGTAGTTGTCTTTCGGACAAGCTTGATTTACATCCCTATAATCAACGCACACTCTAATCGTTCCTTGTTTTTCATTACAGGAACAATATTCGATACCGAATCAGTTAGACGAACCAGGTAAATGAAACTAGTATGGAGAAGTTTTTCAACTTCTGCCTTGATGGTAGTGGCTTCTTGGGGTGCACCTACCATAGCCATTGTCGTACCGGTTTGACATATGGATACATCTTAATTTCGTGTTCAACTATGCTCGAGTCAATGCCTGGCATTTCAGCATACGACCAAGAAAAGACATCTTTGAACTCATGAAAAAGAGCGTGATATATTTCCAGTTCTGATGGAGAACAAGATTTGCCGACATGAATATTCTCTACAACATTTGTTTTGGTCAAGATATTTATAGTCTCTTCAATATTGGACAAGTTTCACTCGGAATCCCCCGTGTTTACAGTATTTGATAGAAAATCAAAAACTGAGGGATGATGAAGGTCACTAGGAGTATCTTCCTTTTAATTCGGAATGTGGGAACAATGGTGGTAATCTTCCCATGGTGCCCCGTCAATTGTCATTGACTGAACAATTCCTTCGTCTGTAGAATGTACTTGCCACCAAGGATTTGAAGGGGTACCATATTCCTTAGACTTATCTATCCAAACGCTTGATGAGCGTTGATTTGGGTTTGCCTCCCATGCCGAAAACATTGATTGCTACAATATTTCTATTGGGCTTGGAGGAAATACCTGCAGATGATCCATGTTAATATCATTTTTAGAGATCTTTTGAATAGAAGATATCATATTGTAGGTTCCCACCGTTACCACTTCCACCAGATTGATTGGGGATAAATGTTCACTGGTCGACGATTGTAATACCTCCTTGGAAGGGAAATACAATCTTCCTAAAGTAGGTCGACACAGCGGCAACCATAGCATATATCCAGGGCCTTCCCAGTTGGATGTTGTAATCGAGGTTTCCGTCGATTACTTCAACATCAATTTCTACCGTTTTTCCCCCCAGTTCAATTTGCAAGTTACTTAAAATCCCATATGGGGTGTATGTTCGTCCATCAAATGCTTTTAATGTCATCGAAGATCGCGACAAGGGTGGAGATCCTAAAGTTTTCCAGCAACTCATCGACATAATACATGTAGATGCCCCCTCATCAATAATTGTTCGATGAACAGTTTTATTGAGGGCTTTCACTTGAATAAGGAAAGCTAGTTGAGCTGGTAACTGAGGGTCATATCCTTTGTGATTAAAGGACACAAGATTGGAATCCGTCGGGTCAATCCCACCTATTGCTGATAATAAAGCTTGCTTTTGGGAGGGAAAATTTTGCAGTACCTCAAGTGTCGACATAGCGGATGGCGATTGGGCCAGATCCTCCACTATATTATAATGTTGTGCTACTCTTGGCATGAGGATTAAATGTTGATTTGTGTACTAATCCATTTAGCAGCGTTATCATTAGTTCAAGAATGATGGGTGGCATAACTTCGGTCGAAGTTGTTGTCGAACTACTAGGTTGGTCATTGGCCTTGTTGTCTGACAGATGTGGATTCCCATAATCTTTATTCCTTGTTGATATCAAAGCATCATTTTGGTGCTTCAAAACCGACAACATTAGCACTTGGGACGGGGAAGCATTGTCACTAGCAACCAGATTTGTTCCTGGATTTGGAAACGGATGAGTCAATACTACCGAGGTTTTTGAATTTTTAAAGAATTTTCTAAGCTTAGCTTTATATGGACACTCTCTTGTCCAATGATCCTCATCACATATAAGGCATGGACGATTTGGTTTCCTATCTCTAGAAGGGTTTAAAGAAGACTTTTCAGGGGACGACTCCTCCTTTTTCTTCTTCTTCCATTTCTTTTTCTTCTTGCCTCCTGATTGCTTGGTTTCTTTGCCTTCGTCAATTGATACGACATTTACTTCCGAGGCTTGAAGTTCTTCATTTGCATTTTGACCTGAAACCATGCGGGCCTTCTTAGACTTAACCTTTATGGTTTTTGTGCTGGTAGTTCCTATCACGCCGTCCCCGGCATGAGAGTCTTTGTTTGATTTAGGAGAGGGAGGAACCGAAAATTCTGGTCTAGGAGCATCAAGGATTTTATCGTAGAGCGTGCCAAACTGTTGGGTCCCTATAATACTAGTGATTACCCCATTACTATTGTAGTTGTACCCCTTATTAATATTGTTGTGCCCCTATTGTCCCCATATTGTTATTACTGTGCCCCATAGAATCCCTCTATTATTATTTTTGTGGCTTTATATTATTATTGTTAGGTCGGCTAGGTTATATTGTGACTCCTTAGACTCCTATATATAGAAAGGAGGTTTTGTCATTTGCATCATCCAAGAATTTTTCATTTATGTAATGTAAAGGAGGTTTCCCCCTGAAGAGGCTGAATTCTAAGGCGTTGATCTATCTTTTTTATCTTTTTCTTGAGCTAGTTTCATAACATTTGGTTTCAGAGCTTTGGATTCTAGGGTTTCGCTGCTCCAAACAGGTCATCGTGGAATTTTTTCTATAACTTTTTTCGGCAACGTTTCAGAAGCAAAAAAAAAACCCATTTGAGAAGAAATTGCACTGAACCTTAGGTCTGAATTTCAAAGCTTTTCGCTCTATATTTGCGGAGATATGATCTGAGGAAGTTGGTCTTTTTGCAGACTCCTGAATTACATTCCAAACAGGTGACCTGGGGAACATCATCATAACTTTCTCTCTAAGCATCGGATTGAAATTTTGTAAGAAGGTACAAAAAGAGGACAGATTTTAGTTTCTTGTATATATTTTGTAGAGCCAAAGGTCGAAACAAGGACACGTGGCACGTCATACAAATTCGCTCTACTGAATTAGTCTATAATCAAGTCACTGTGGGAGATTTGGTATAACTCTTCATTGGAGAATCCAATTGGGGTTAGATGGGTGGCATTGGAAAGAGGACACAGAGGGCTACCGCAGATCACAATTTCAGAACTGGATGATTCGAAATTACAGAGATACATCAGAGGCAATATCGAGCTCCTACAAAGTGAAAAAAGGTGTGTAGATTTTTTAAATTTTTGCCTAAACTTGGTTTGAAAAATTATTTTGAAGGAATTCAAAGGGCATAGTAGAGCATTAGTATCGGTAACTGATGCCCTGAGGAAAGAAAATTCAAACACCTAGTAAGCAATCTGAAAGCTCTAGCATAACTCATGAAGAAGAGGAAGAAATGCTACATGATATATCAAAATTACAAGACCAAGTGAAACAAATTTCACTCTCACAAAAGCTAACAGAAGCTAAGATAAATTGCGTGGAATCTAAGATAAAGGGCGTGGAAGCCAAGATTGATAATTTGAAGATAGATTTGAAGGCAGATTTGAAAAAATTTCTACAAGAAATACTTACTAATGGTGAAAGGGGAGTAAAGGAAACTCATGATGCGAACAAAGGAAATGTTAATCATGATTTCATAGACTCTAATGTTGGATCGAAGACACACCATATTCCAAAAATCGATATGAGGAAGTTTGATGGTAAGGATCCCGCAACATGGATATTACAGATGGAGCAATTTTTCGATCTCAATAATGTGCAAAACACACAAAAGGTATGTATTGCAACTTTATATTTGGAATGAAATAAGTTTGTATGGTATCAATGGCTTTGCTCTCATAAACAATTTATCACTTGGGAAATTTTTACGGAAGAATTGATAGCACATTATGAGGATACAAAAAGCAACACCTTTTTTAGCCAATTGATAAGTCTCAAACAAAAGGGTTCAATAATGGAGCACATTGAGGAGTTCAAAAAATTGAACATAAGGGTAAAAAATATTCCAGAGGAGCATAGGATTGATGTGTTCATAGGGTCTTTAAAAGATAATATCCAACATGATGTTTGCCTTTGGGAACCTAATTCATTAGAGAAGGCATTTAGGTTAGCAAGAAAAATGGAAAGCAAAATTATGGCAACCAAGAAGCATACCACTCACAACTATAAAGACAGAAGTGTTGTTGCCGCTAGTCTTCCATAGCCTATAAGGTTGACACCACAACAATTGGAAGAAAAAAGAGGAAAAGGGATTTGTTATAGATGTGATAGCAAATACACTAAAGGTCATAAGTGTGTTGAGAAGAAATTATTCTACATAGATTGTGAAGAGTGTTGGCATTATAAGACAAGTATTGTCCTTGATGGCAAATCACACTGATAACAAATCATAGTGCAGAAGGATAGCAGCAAGGAATTGATGATTAGTCTACAAGTATGAAGAAAAATATATACACACTGGTTCACTATATACCAAGTCGCGTATACAAGCAGGTTCACTATATACCAAGTCGCGTATACGCAGGTTCGTTATATACCAAGTCGCGTGTACACGCTGGTTGGCTTCAGTAAAAGCGCGTGTATGTGGAAAACTTATCTTTGGTCCACGGCGGTTATTCCTTGGAAGTTGTGCCTATGGTTTTGGACCTTGGTGTCTCGACGGACGTGTTGATCCCTAGTTTTGAAGATGATGGTATTGGATTTCTATGGTTTTGGCCCTTGGTATTGAACAAGGCCTAAGGCTATATAAGGAGAAGGAAATCATTAGGCAAGTGTATCTGAAATGTCTTGAATATCTGATGAAGTATTAGATCTAGTATGCAGGTTATTGGTTGATGATGTATTGCTTGATCTGAGCTAAGGAGAGATCTCATCGGTTGATGGAGAAAAAGATCTAAGGAGAGATCGGGATCAAATGGTCTAAAATGAACTATCTTTATATAGTTGATTATGTGTATTTCTAGATATGCATACTGACGCAATGTTATGTTCTGGGTATAACTGATGCCTGGTACAACTGCAAGTTATGAAAAATTATTTTTAGATCTGTACACATGTTGTCTTCGGTAAAACCGCGTGTATACGCGGGTTTCCTTCATTGAAGTAGCGTATATCTTTTGGAGCTTGATTTTTGGGTTGCAGCTGGGTCTGACTGTTATTGCAGAGTTCTGTAGTCTGATCTATGTTCTCGTGAATGGGTTTGACAGGGTTTCAGTGGTTCAGTGATTGTTGGTTGTTTTGTAATCTGCTATGAAAGTTGAATGAATTGTGGTCTTCAGATTGTAATGTTGTGCTTCAGGAGTATCCAGTCTGAAAATTGATGAAAAGTGGTACCTGAAGTAAAGAAGATTGTAGGCCAGCACATACGTACTAGTATCTTAGCTAGTACAAGAGCAAAGGGGGTTGGAGCTCCCTTCCAAGGAAGTTTGGAGAACGAGAGAAGGTTGAAGCCTTCTGCAGGTTGTAGCCTGCATACTGGTATAAGGCTGCACCAGTACAAAAGATTGTAAACTGAAGTTCTTATTAAAGAAAGATAGAGACGACTTGTAGCAGGTGGTTTTCACCCACATTGGGTTTCCACCTTATATCATGGTGTTCATGTGTGTGGCTTTTGTGTGATGATCTGTTCTGTTATACTGCATCTGTTTACTCTTAATATGATGAATAATGTCCTGATGCATTTAACTGAAGATAAACTAACTGAATTATAAGATTTATGGTTATACGCTGGTTTCTTTAGACACAGTAGCGTGTACACGCTGGTTCACTTAACTGAAGTAGCGTATATGTTTCTGAGCATTGAAAAAGTTTTATTGATCTGATAATACTGATTCACCCCCCCTCTCAGTATTATTTCCAACAATTGGTATCAGAGTAGGTCCTTCAGAGAAGCTTGATCGCTTGAAGGTAGATCGTTCATCATGAGCAACTACAAGAGAGAAGCATCAATCAGGCCACCGGTTTTTGATGGGACAAACTTCAATTATTGGAAGGTAAGAGTTACTGCCTATCTTCAATCTCTTGGTACAAAAGTTTGGGACATCGTAGAGACAGGCTACACTTTTCCTTCAGCTACTCCTACAGATGCAGCCGAGAAAAAGAAATATGAAACAAATGCGAAAGCAGTCAATACTCTATTGGGATGTATATCTCAATCAGAATTCATGAAGGTAATGCACTATAAATCTGCAAAAGAAATATGGGACAAAATTGTCACGAGCTATGAAGGAGACGAACAGGTAAAGCGTGCTAAACTTCAAACTCTTAGGATTAAGTATGAGATCTCTCCTTAGCTCAGATCAAGCAATACATCATCAACCAATAACCTGCATACTAGATCTAATACTTCATCAGATATTCAAGACATTTCAGATACACTTGCCTAATGATTTCCTTCTCCTTATATAGCCTTAGGCCTTGTTCAATACCAAGGGCCAAAACCATAGAAATCCAATACCATCATCTTCAAAACTAGGGATCAACACGTCCGTCGAGACACCAAGGTCCAAAACCATAGGCACAACTTCCAAGGAATAACCGCCGTGGACAAAAGATAAGTTTTCCACATACACGTGCTTTTACTGAAGCCAACCAGCGTGTACACGCGACTTGGTATATAGTGAACCAGCTTGTATATATTTTTCTTCATACTTGTAGACTGATCATCAATTCCTTGCTGCTATCCTTCTGCACTATGATTTGTTATCAGTGTGATTTGCCATCAAGGACAATACTTGTCTTATAATGCCAACAATCTCCCCCTTTGGACTTGATGGCAACAACACCAAATCAAATCACTCTCCCCCTTTGTCATCAAGGGCAAAGGGCTATGCTCCCCCTGAGTACATGCTGATATCTTTGCTTGGCTGTAGGCAAGATCTACAAAAGATGTTCTTCAAAAGAACCAAGACTTATACACCATAAGGGACCTCCCTATCACCAAAAGACTCAATCCATATTCCCAACCAAGAGGAGATACATCAGAAACAACCAATTATATTACATCATTCATCCCAGGCACAGTGGGGAAACCAACATAGGACGTTACATGACCTTGACACCATAAAAGAGATATTACAAAAAAATACATGACATAGAGACAACAGATCTAGACCAAGACTTATGAAGATCACAAGCAGCATCTGATAAACATCTTTTTAGATCAGCAACCAAGATTTCCTTCTGAGCTCCTTCTCTTGAAACCAACAACAGTTGTGTACTAGAACCAAAAGCATCTAAATGCCAACAATGCTTTATGAGACTTTAAGCTGCTCCCCCTGAACCTGTGCCTGCTGCATTCTAGCATACCTATCTCAGACCTTCTCCAACCAGAGTCTGCCCTTGTTGTTCAGAACACCATATACGCGAATTCTCCTGCATAAAACAACGTATGCACGCGGATATGCTTTCTGCAACACGCGTACACCATACACGCTACTTTCCCAGCATAGATCGACGTATATACGCGGATATCCCTTACGTAACTTGCATATACCAACTTTTCTGTAGAACAGACAAGCTTCAACAGCAAGATGAAGCATCAACTACTCCCAGCTTTTGTCTGAGATATTCAAAAGTTTCCCTGGGCAGTGGTTTTGTGAGAATGTCAGCAACTTGTTCCTTAGAAGGAACATACTCCAACTTGACCTTCTGCTCAAGCACTTGTTCCCGAAGAAAATGGTACTTGATTGGTATGTGCTTGGTCTTTGAGTGCATGACTGGATTCTTTGAAATGCTGATTGCACTTGTATTATCACATAAGATAGAGACTGGTGAAGTGCAGGTGATTTGAAAATCCTGCAAGGTCTGCATCATCCAAAGAAGTTGTGTGCAACAAGATTCCGCAGCCACATATTCTGCTTCAGCTGTAGATAAGGCAATCGAGCTCTGTTTCTTGTTGAACCAAGATACTAATCTGGAGCCCATAAATAATGCACCACCACTTGTGCTCTTCCTGTCATCCACGCTTCCGGCCCAATCTGCATCTGTATAAGCATGAAGTGTGAGATCTGTATCTCTAGGATACCATAAGCCATAATTTTGTGTCCCTTGAAGATACTTGAAAATTCTCTTCACTGCCTGAAGATGAGTCTCCTTCGGATTTGCTTGAAATCTTCCAACTATTCCTACTGCATGCATGATGTCTGGTCGGGTACCTGTCAAATAAAGAAAACTCCCAATCATGGATCTATAAGTTGGTTGATTAACTGCTGCTGATTCATCATTTGCACTAAGGCTGCATCCTGTAACCATGGGTGTACATACTGGCTTTGACTCTTCCATGCCATACTTCTTCAAGATCTGCTTGAGGTACTTGGTTTGAGACAAGAAGATGCCTCCTTCATTTTGTTGGATTTGCAATCCAAGGAAGTATGTCAATTCTCCAAGTAGTGACATTTCGAATTCTTTCTGCATAACCAAGGCAAAGTTTTGACTCATAGTCTCTTCATTGCTGCCAAAGATAATATCATCTACATAAACAACAAGTATTAGCAATTTGTTATTTTCAACTTTTATATAGAGATTGCTATCTGCTGATCCTTTTGAAAAGCCTTGTTGGTGAAGATATTTGTCCAACCAATAGTACCAAGCCCTTGGAGCTTGTTTGAGACCATAGAGAGCCTTTTTCAATCTGCATACAAGGTTTGGATCATTCCCAAGAATGAAACCATCTGGCTGTTCAATATATACTTCTTCTTCTAAGTCTCCATTCAGAAAGGCTGATTTCACGTCCATTTGAAATACCTTGAAGTTTTGAAAGCTTGAGAGAGCAAGGAACATTCGGATGGCCTCAAGTCTTGCTACAGGAGCAAAGGTCTCTTCAAAATCTATCCCTTCTTGCTGCGCATACCCTTTACAAACAAGTCTGGCCTTGTTTCTAATTACTTCTCCATTTTCATTCAATTTATTCTTGAAGACCCATTTTGTCCCTATGACATTCTTATCTTTTGGTCTAGGAACCAGTTCCCAAGTGTTGTTCTTTTCGATCTGCTCAAGTTCTTCATCCATTGCTTTGACCCAAAATTCATCTTTGCATGCCTCTTTCACATTTTGTGGTTCAGTGGAAGAGAGTAATGCCAAATAGCTTGAAGCTTCTGCAATTCTTCTTCTTGTTTGTATTCCTGCTTCTTTCTGCCCCACAATCTGAGATTCTGGATGATTCTTTTGAACATATCTGGATGGAGTCTTCTCTTCTATTCTTGTCTGCTCCTTTGGTTCTTCTTGAGGTTCTTCTTCTTCGTCATTCTGCCTTTGAGGGTAGCCTTCATCTTCTTCAATGTCTTCATGATGAACTTGCCTAGGAATATATCCCTTCTCATCAACCACTACATCAATGCTGTCAACAATTCTGCCAAGTCTTTTGTTGTAGCACTTGTATGCTTTGCTATGTGGAGAATAACCAAGAAGAATGCCTTCATCTGCTCTTGGTTCAAGTTTTCCAAGTTGCTCATCAGTATTCTTAATATAACATTTTCTCCCAAAGATTTTGAAATGCTTCACCGAAGGAGTCTCACCACTCCAGAGCTCATGAGGTGTTTGAGTGTTGTTTACTCGGACATTTGTTTTGTTAAGAATAATAACCGCAGCATGTGCAGCCTCACCCCAGAAAGTTGCGGGAGTACCTGATTCATCAAGCATATCACGAGCCATTTGTTGGATTGTTCTGTTCATTCTTTCCACAACCCCATTTTGCTGAGGAGTTCTAGCTGTAGAGAATTCTCTTCTTATCCCATGTTCTTCACAGAAATCGAAAAATTCGTTTGAGGTAAACTCCCCACCTCTGTCAGATCTGAGGCACTTAATTTTGTGTCCTGATTCATTTTCAACCAAGGCTTTGAAGGATTTGAATTTTTCGAATGCTTCATCCTTGTGCTTCATAACCATTAACCAGACAAACCTGGAGAAATCGTCAATGAATAATATCAAATATTCTTCTCCTCGAGGTGTCCTTTTCCTAAATGGACCACATACATCTGTATGGACTAGCTCAAGAGGTATGCTGGCTGATCCTTCCTTCTCTGGAAAGTTAGTTCTGGTTTGCTTTCCAAACTGACAAGATTTGCATACACTACAACAAAACCAGCGATTTGCGCCAGATTTAGCACCAGATTTTAGTGCATTTTTTTTGTAATTGTGATGAGCAACCTGGCGCTAAATCTGGCTCTATTGTACAATTTTTAAAGCGTCCTTTTTTGCACCTGATTTTGCATCCTTTTTCACGCTATATTTTGCATCATTTTTTACACCAAATTATGCATCATTTTTTGCGTCAAATTTTGAACCAAGATTTGCATCTTATTTTATGACAGGTTTTGCTTCTAGTTTTGTGTCATTTTTTGCATCTATTTTTCATTCTCTTTTGCTTCCTATTTTGTGTCATTCTTTGCTCCCATTTTTGCACCATCATTTGCATCAAGTTTACACTGTATTTTGAATCCAATTTAACGTCTTTTTATGCATCCATTTTGTATCAGTTTTTGCATCTAGTCTTACGCCAGGTTTTGTATCTAGTCTTACACTAGTTTTTGCTTCTATTTTTGCACCAGCTTTGGTGCCTATCTTTGCACCATGTGTTGAATTTGATTTAGCACCAAATTTTGCATCCATTTTTGTGCCCATTTTTGCATCTTTTTTTGGACCATTTTTTACATCCACATTTACGTTTGATTTGTCTCCATTTTTCCCATCTCATTTTGCACCATATTTTGCGTCATTTGTTTCATCCAATTTTGCATCATTTTTAACACCATCATTGGCATCTAATGTTACATCATTTTGAGCATCCAAATTTGCATTTATATTTGCATCTTATGTTGAGTCATGTGTTGTGTCCACCTTTGCATCTTATTTTGTGTCTAATGGTACATTCAATGTAGAGCCATTTTTTACGTCTAATTTTGTATTTGTTTTTGCACCAAGTTTTGCATCCAATTTTAAG
Source organism: Pinus tabuliformis (assembly GCA_031772625.1). Lineage (NCBI taxonomy): Eukaryota > Viridiplantae > Streptophyta > Pinopsida > Pinales > Pinaceae > Pinus > Pinus tabuliformis. The sequence goes on from CM062816.1 coordinate 618,804,287, forward strand.
ATATGTTATGCCCCTTTTTGCACCATTTTTTTGTGTCTACTTGTGTCCAATGTTGCACCATTATTTACACCGACTTTTTCATCCAATTTTGCATTTTTTTGGTGTCTAGATTTACATTGTTTTCACCATCCAAATTTGCATCTTTTTTTGCCTCATTTTGTGTCCACATTTGCATATAATTTTGTGTCTGAGTTCGAGCCTAAATTTGCATGAGATTAGGAATCATTATTTACATCCAATATGGCATCCTTGGTTTCACCTTTTTTTCAGCCCCATTTTGCATCATGTTTTATGTCTTTTCTTACATCTTTTTTTTTTTCCTTTTTTGCACCCAAGTTTGCATCCCAAATTTACACCATTATTTGCATCATCATTTGGCATATTAATTTGTAACATTTTTTGCTTCTTTTTAACACTCAACTTTGCATCTTATTTTACATCTAGTTGTTGTCTTTTTTTGCATCTAATTTGGTGCCCATTTATGTGTCCTTGTTTTTGCCCAATTTGATATCCTTTTGTATGCCATGTTTTGTTCCCTTCTTTGTGTCAACTATTGCACAATTTTTCACTTCTAATTTAAAACACTTTGTATGTCAATTGTTTGCATTTTGTATTAATTCCTAGTTTAACATCCAATTTTACTTTCAATTTTGCATCCATGGTTACATCCGCATTTGACTTCTTATATAGAGTATATTTTTCTTTACATATATGACCCCCTTTATAGATTCATAGTGAAATATATGATAGTTTCTAAATATCATTAAAGCAGATATCACAATTCAAAATCATTTGTAAAGAAATTTAAGAGAAATTGACAACATCCATCCAAAAAAATAACAATGTGTCATTAACAATTTTCAAAACATGTATAAAATAGCAACATAATACTAATAAAATCAGTATTATTTTTAATCAAAACAACTAAAATTCAAATATGATTAACAAATCAAAATATTTCATGAATATCGTTATTCTACGATAAATTAACAACATACATAAATCAAACTCATCGTATGCTTACAAAATCAAAATGTCTCATTGATATAGGGTAAATTCACAACACCCATCTAAACATAACAATGTCATTCTACACAATAATTTCTTCATAAAAAACAATGCATGTGCATGCCTAGCTACCACCACCAAGATCATCCTCATGATCATCTTGACCATCCTCATTACTCTAATCCACATCATCACCAACACCGCAACTATCATCGTCATCTCCTCCTTCACCACCATCATCCTCATCCTCAACCTCAACATCTCCTGATATATGTTGAACATAATTTGGATCATCGTCTTGGCAATCATTACCTATAGCATTCTGACAAAAAAAATCAATATTACATGTTAGTATTAATTACATAACACAACGCATGTTTTTGTTATACAATGTTAACCATAAAATGAGGTAAGATATAATATCTAATAGTACTAAAAAATAAAATGAAAATATGGTTTAAAAGTATATTGGAAATCCAACTAAGATTACATACCATAGAGTCCATCCAAACAACAAATTCAACCCATCTCTTTTGCTGCAGCACCTCCTTTTCCAAATGATTTGGAGGTCTTCCATATTTTAGTTCCTATCAATCAGTAAATAGGGAGAAATTAGATAACAATGACTTTCTTCTAGTACAAAATTTATTTAAAAAATATCACATGTTTAATATACTTACAAAGGTTGTTATCAGTGCTTTTAAACCTTTCTGGCCACTACGATGAGTGACTTTTGTCTTGGTTAACCTCGCCTTGGATGCCTTGTCCTTAAACATAAACCAATTCAATTTATTTTCACACAAATACATGTCTAAGATACTTGTAAGTATTAATACATTCTAAATAATGTTTAATGAAAAATTCAATACCTGAATGCTCTCATTGCCGACTTTTCTTTGTGCATCCAACTTCTCATATGATTTTAGAAGTTCTTTCCATACTTTAAAAGGTATGTCAATAGGTGTTTGTTTCAGTCTTTGATCTTGAGGCATTTTTTAAATTTTTCTTGTTTGGTTAAAAAATTTGGTTAAAAAAAACCGAACAAGTAATTCACATCAATGGCATGGGGACTCTATGGATATGTGTAAAAAAATGGCTATAAAGAAAACATCCAAAAAACATATGAGCTCTCCCTTTGATGGTCACTTGGGGCATATGGTTGGAAAGGAACAACTCCATTTTCGAAAATCAAGGACAATCCTTTCTCAAAGTCCTTCCTAATATTTGCTCCAAATGTCTTAAAATGAAAAACAAAATTCAAACATCATCCTTAAACATCTCCCTTAAATATAATATTGGACCATAAATTCTTCACTTTTATTTTTATCGGCTCTGGAATGATTTTTCTATATGCAATTATATAATGAAATATGCGTGCACTAATGAAAAAACATCGAGTTTCATTTTTCATAATCACAAACAATGAAAAGAGAATCACACGTAACTAGCATCATTTTGGAAATTTTATATTTATTAAAAATCTTTAACATGTTTTCCTCCCATATCTCATAAAAAGGTGTGAAATTTTTTATATACTCTCCAATAAGCACTACAACAAAACCAGCGATTTGGAGGTTTTACACTAAGTTTTTCAACATCGAGCTTACTAGGGCTTGCACCACCGGGGTTATTAGTAAGAATCTCATGAGGTTTGCATCGCCATGATTATTAGAATCAAAATAGTAGGATTTGCACTAAAAAACAGTTCATAGAGCTTTCCTGCTGGGGAGAAAATCACAAGTTCAACTTCTGCAGTGCAGAGCAACGAGAGCTCGTAAGCTTTCTTCAGCAATCCACCTACATTTGGAAAATGTAGCCTGCCTGTTGGCGATGTTCTCAATCCTCTTCCTCTGCATCTTTCCCCTCACTATTCTTGTATGTCCTCTTTTGTTTTTCCCTCCAAACAAACCCTCTCAAATTGAGAAAGCAGAACAACTCACTCGATAAGAATCCGAATCCAATTATCGCTTCTAACAATAACCCAATACGATACCAGAAGTGATTACACAAAACCTCATTGACTCTTCATTTGTTTGGAAAAGAGCCAAGCATATACTTCTGACGAGGGTTTCCGTCTCAAGTCTGGCTCGCAGGACGTCGCTTAGTCAATTGCGAGAAAAGTTTTCCACTTGCCTGTCACATACGGTTTGTCACACTATATATTAAAATAAGGTTGATCATACTAACAATAAGGTTGTATAGTTTAAAAGGAGGGCTCTCCTGACTGCATTTGGTTGGTTTATAGAAAAGATTGCTGGAATGTGTAATGTGAATGCTCTGCTAACTATTTTTTAAGCATTTGGAAGTATTAAAACCCCCTAGGATAATTAATGTAAGACCTGTTAATTAATGTGTAAAGATGGCTATTGTCCTTGGGCTACCTTAGCTGTTCGTGTTTAGTTATCTATGGTATTATGACTCCTCAAGTCACTATTAAACCATAAGAACCATGCCCAGGCAGACTAGTGTGACATTGTGGATGACAACCAAAACTAGACTCATATAACCTCCTTTTTCATCCTTTAAATTGCAGAATTAACTGACTGTTCTAGTAATCGTTCTTGAGCACCTGAAGATGTGCACCCTAAATAATAAGAATAATACCCTGTAACATATGAATAGTCCATCCTGTGCATGTAGGATATGCACATGAGGTCCAATAAAATCACTAACCAGAATACCAGGTGTTATTAAAGCCTCTACAGGTTGATATATATGAATGTTACAGTGTGCAGGAGTATGATTCAATTCCATACGAAAATACAAAACATCTGATAGGATTTCCTTATACCTCATAGGCAAACAACCATTGTCCCTTCTATAGATGAGCAGAATAAGTGCTTGGTTCTCTACACTAAATAAAGACAAAGTATAGTACTTATTGCTGACAAAATAGGATTTAAATCGCGGTTCAATTGCTTGACATTCAGCTGGTCACAGAATTGTAGAGTGCATAATCGTAAGTGATGTTGCGAGCCTCATTGCTCAAAGTCTAAGGGTCTTGCGAGCCATAATCACAGCCATGTATGGCATATCTTGTAATTATGGCATTTTATGAGGTCAATTCTTGTGAAGACATTTCAGTTTATAATAAATTTTGCACCTCAACAGAGTTTTGGCAAGACCTGGCTGAGCTAGGACATCAACAACACAGCTGATATGAAATAATCTAGCCTCAAGAGGGAGCCTCTTTTGTTTCATCACTCTAACAATCTATGAAGTGGTGGAAAGCATAACAACTTCCCCTTGAATATGACACCTAAACTGAGTACAAATCCTAAATGATGCAGCCCTTGGTGCATGTCTCTCAAAGTATCGATATTTCAAATGTTGAAAGCTCTTGTGCCCATTTGATATGCATTCGATTGCAGTTCCCCTGAAGAAAGAATCTTATAAAGGTGAGGCCATGGCCAATATGTTAGCCATATCCATTGGAGTTGCCATTGCTTGACAACTTTAGTGTGATCAGTCCCACCATGATTCACATGGGCTTCTAATCAACACTGGCTATTGCTATTGTAAGAGTCTTCAAGCTCGTTGAACCCATAGTATTGATAAGTGTATTATTTGGGTCTCTGGTTTTCAAATTCTGCCTATGTTTTCCTCTCAGTATCATTATTTCAAATGCTGAAAGCTCTAATTCCCATTGTTGTGTATTTGATTGTGGTTTCCCTAAAGAAAGAAGCTTATAAAGGTGAGCCCGAGGCCAATATGTTGGCCATATCCATTGGAGTTACTATTTCAGTTTATGGGGAGGCCAAGATGAATGCATGGGAGGTGATTCTCCAGTTAAGTGCAGTTGCATGTGAGACTACCCAATTGGTTCTCATACAAATTCCACGAACATCAAAAGGGATTAAGTTGAATCCCATCACATCTTTGTTGCTCCTTGTTGCCTTGTTTTTCTCAGCACCCCCTGGGCCTTAGTAGAATACCCATTTCTGATAATCATGGTCTCTTCCTTTGATTTGGATTACATGACATTTCTGCTTGTGCCTTGGCTCTTAATCTTGCAGTGTTTCTTCTGATAGGAAAGACTTCAGCCTTGACTATGAATGTTGCTGGTCTTGTCAAGGACTGGCTGCTCATAACATAACCTTTGTCTGTAATAAATGAAAAGGTTACAGTCATAAACTTGAGTGGGTGTGGACTGGCTTTTCTCGCTGTCTGTTACTATAATCATTTGAAACTTCAAGCTCCCAGTCCAATGACAACCAACCAAAATACTTCAGCAGTGCAGCTGATGCCAATGATGAAGGAGAAGGTTTGATAATGACGAGTGGGAGATTCTCAATCAGAGATTCAGAACCAGTAGAGAAAAATCAAACTCAAGCTTCAGGATTAGGTATTTAGATCATTAATATTGTCTTGTGCTAGAAATTACTGTTCTTGGATTGGCTCCTCTATGCCCAGATTTATTTGCAGGGAACAGGCCAGTCATTCACAGTGAAGAAGATAATGACAAGATTAGTGTATAATGATGGACAAGATGGTGCCATGGTGCCAACCTAAATCTCAAGTAAGGAGACATCTGTTCATCAATTTGTCAAGAAGCATGGCCTACAATTCAATTGCTCTAAGCCTATCACTTCTTCCACCTGTCAAATAAATTGTTTCCTGTTTGTTTAGTTGACTATGGTTCTAATAAATATACTATTGTTTGATGTAAAAAGACAAAACAAAACAAAAAATATGGAAAGTTGTGACCCCATTTTCTAACTACAAATTGAAATCGGATTACCATAGTGACCACCTCTGCTTATTGGAATCAAAAAGGGGGTGGGTTATGCATAATCCTCCGTATCATTTGCTATTACCAGAGATAATTAAAGCCACCCTAAACTCAAGTCTTAACTATGCTGATAGGGTGTTTGGGGAGGGGGATCCCTTACCAACCCACTATAATCTGCACAAAAGCATCCTAAGAACATATGCAAAATCAACCCTTCAATGAAATGATCCAAGAATATAGGTACTCAAACATTGATTTTATCAAAGAAAAATACAAGACAGAAAGAAAAGATCATAACAAGGATTAGAAGAGTCTAAGAACAGTGCTCACTGTCTACAGAGCCAAGACGAATGCAGAAGAGTTCTTCCTTCAGTTCCCCATCTGAGAAATCAGTTGCATGCCAGACCCAAGTTTTATCACTACCTGCGTGCTCCTGAAGTGACATTGGGGAATGAATTGCAAGGCAAAAAAAAAAAAAACAATATAATCCAGATAATAAGGATCAACACAAATTCTCGGCACAGAAAGCCTCTTAAAACTTGGACGTAAGATAAGCTATTACAATCTCAGGGGGGAAATTACACAAAAAAAAAACAAACAAACAAATTTACATACTTAAATGGTTTGCACATATTTTCAATGTCTTGGATTGCCTCATGACCAGCCGAACCTTTGTAGTATCCTTGTGCTTAAGAAACTTTACTGTTCCTACACCACGCTCCTTCCATTGATTCCCATCATTGGATGAAAAATTGGAATGAAACTCTTTAGCAGATTGTTCTTCTTCCTACCCCACCACCACCATAAATGCCAACAAGTATATATGAAAAGGAAATATTTCAGGACTTTAGAGCTCAAAAAAGTTCAATCACTATCACCCCAAGTTCTGCTGATATGAAAGCCTATTTCTATAGAGAAGAAGTTCTTCGATACTCTGTTCCTGACAGGGCTGTCTCTTACAGTACTGTAGATGGGAGTAATGCAGTTGTTGCTCCACTAAGGAAATTTGGTTGCAAACCTACCATAATGCATACACCATAGAGAATTATGACTCTTATTGAAGGATTGTCATTAGGGAACACTAAAGGAGATTACTTCATTGATAATGAGCCAAAATGGAAGTAATAAAATATCTATGTTGAGAGCTATTGCGGGGATGTGGTGTTTTGGTAAAGGAACTAATAGGTTCCATATTAAACACAAAAATAAAGAATCAAATAAATCTACTTTACCAGAAGTTGTCAATCATATTCAGCGACTTAAGTCATGTTGTGATCTTGAAGTTACAGTGAATGACAAGGCCTGATCTCAAAATTTCATAAGGGTCCGAGTTGCTGATTGGAAGGCCAAGGCCCTGATCTTGAAGGCCAAGATTAGGACTTGCTGGAGGGTGGACAGTCCTTATGTTAGGCTTGAATCTGCTCTAAAAAAGCAGCATGGAGGGCAGCATCTTATTGGAGGAGAGCCGCAGAAAGGGAAAGCAATTCTGGGCTAGTTTGATGAATTGTTAGGGACTGTGATTGGTGCCCTAAACAGTCCCAGAATTGCAGCAGTGCAGGAAGAAGTCTACAGCACTTTTAAGAGATGCTTTGAGCATTCGGTTGGCGATGTTTTGAAGACATTTTCTTCAGTGTTGCTATGTGCTAGGCCACGGGCCATAGCACCATAGCAAGGGTTACCTTGGGGCTGCTGTCTTAGGATTGTTCGGAGACTGATCAGATTAGCCATTTATCACAGTCAAGGGAGTTTTGGCCTGCAACTAGAATTGCTGGAGCAGCTAGCAATTTGAAGAATGCTGCATCAGGATATGCTTCAGCACTCTTGATGATTGAAGACTGTCATAATGGTGTACCTTCTTCTGCTGTCATAAAATCTCAGATTTATGTATTTGTACGATCTCTCTCTCTCAGATTTATGTATTTGTACCATCTCTCTCTCTGCTGAACTATTGAAGATTATAAGAAGAATTGATCAAGGGTTCCCCACATTGGGGTTTGTCCCTGGCTGGTGCCACATCTTGTGTCCTCTTCTCTTAGCTTGTCTTCTACTGTTTATGTTTATGTTTTATCTGCACTTTACTATCATGTTGATGCGATTGCTAATCTGAATATTGTCATTGGGCTAATATGAAAAATTGAAGTAAATTGCTCTAAGCATAGATCATACCTAAAATTAACACATGCAAAACTTATCCATGATGTGATGATGTTCCAGCAGATGATTAGCAGAGAGAAGTTAGACGTGTGAAATTTAGCCTAGAAGCCTATTTTCAAACCCAAACAAATCTAGCAGGCCAAAATAATATATGATTCCATCAGTTAAATTGGATGATCAGTCCTCGCGAAATTTAAGAAATTGGTTTCTGGAATTCCTGATGTTCAAGCCCAACACAATGGAGTATGTCCTGGATGTGCTAGTGGAAAGAAGAGAAGGGGTCCATTTCCCTCTAGTGAGAACAAGACAAAAATACAAAAGACATCCTCCATCTCAGTCATTACGAGATATGTGGTCTGATGCCCGTACATTGGTGGTCATCTCTACTACATTATCTTCATTGATGATATTTTAAGGAAGACATGGATATATTACATGAAGCATAAGGATGAGGCCTTCGATTTGTTCAAGAATTTCAAAGCCTTGGTCAAAAATCAATCTGGAAAGAAAATTAAGATCTTCAGGTCTGACATTGGTGGAGAGTACATTTCCAATGAATTCATAAATATTTGCAAGAAGGCATCACGAAAGAGATGATTGTGCCCTATAATCTCAAACAAAATGGAATAGCCAAAAGGAAGAACGGGTCTATTGTAGAAGTTGCCCATGCCATGCTCCATGATCAAAAGTTGTTGAAGTTCCTTTGGGGGATGCAACTAATGCAGTTGTATATGTTCAAAACAGGTACCCCATCAATCATTGGACAACAAGACTCCTGAAGAAGTATTCACAGGTTTATTCAAGTTGACCCTCACACCCTTGAAGAAGCTGTGAAAGAACAAGTTGGAAGGATGCTATGGTGTTTGATCCTTGTCTTTGGTAAGTCAGGAATCTCACCCAAACATATGATGCAATGTGTTCTACCACATGACTCTTGAGGGTTATTGTTTGGAAGATCAAGAAGCAATAGGATGGATGAGATATTGTATCATGCCTATTGCTCAACATAGGGTGGAAAATGTTAGTTCCCCAATGAGATGACTTAGGGTGAGAGTGTCCCATAGGACCTTCTTCATTGTCCAATGAAATTTTACAAGTAGGCATCAGTCTCTCTTTCAGCCCACGGGAAAAATAGAACATGTAAACAATAGCTAGTTACTCAGCCATTTCTATATATTCTGAGATATCTTTAAAAGCCCGCAAACCAGATCTCAGTTGGGGAATTAGCTGGTTATGTAACTCAAATGTATAGCTGGGGGAAATGTACAATATTTTGATTCTGTTGAGATTAAATTCATTTTTCTGTTGAGATTAAATTCCAAAATGAACCAGTTTCTTATTCAACATCTTAGTATCACTGAAATACAAGCAAAGAAGTTCAGCAGTTATGAGGCAATAACAGTAAGATTAAAATTCTCTCCTTTTACACACCTACACAAATAATTGTGACCAAGAAGATAATTGATTTTGTCTTCTACTGATATGGGATCAAAAAACTAATATCATTACAATTGGGCATTATATGTATGTCAAATGCAAACTGCTTCTCCTACTACAGTGTTTAACCAATTCTTAATCAACAGCACGCATACTCAATTTATTTGCATCTAGCAAGAATGAACCCACAAGCATAATGCTGGCCTAAATGATAAAACTGGGATTCCATATATGTATAGAGAGCAACTTTGCATACTTTGTAACATTTCGACAAAGTTTCAAGAGAGAGATAATTTTCTGCTAAAGCCCCCATAATATGTTAAGATGCACTAGACAATCTTAATTTTATTGTTCTGATGACATAGTGCCAGCTCACTAGCCTACCTATGATATCAATACTTCTCCTGAGTTAAAATTTATACAATTTTAAGCAAATATATAATAAATACAGTAATTTAACCATTAAAAGCATATCTACCAAAACAAATTTGCATCCAACCAATAATAAGGATAACGATTTGGAAATCTTTGAACTAAAATGCACCAAACTGAAATCGTGTTTTTTTTAAAACACTTTGGAAATTAAAGTGGGCAGTAATACACTCAACCCTTTTGCAGTTTTAGTCATTACATAAAACAGAAATTACAACAATAGGACTGTTTTAAAATTACAAATTTTAAGAGAATACTATTGTATGCATGACACAACTAAATGCATTGTGACATGCTTTACCCTGGATTTCATGGCTAAGTACATACCCATGAAACTTGAAAGAGTTGTGGCAACAAGTCGTTTCTGTAACTAAAGAGAAGAATTTTAATTTGGTTGTTCACATTCATATCAAGTATAAAATCACCCAATAAAATTTCTCTCGAGGCATTAACAACGACCAACCTCTCACAAAAGAAGCGCTTACCAGTTTTTGGCAATAGTCAAATTTAGCGCCCTCTCTCAAAGTCAACACGAGTCCTACTGGAGACTCCTTCATAACTTTCCTTCATTGCAGACCCAGCACTTGCCTTCATGGTTCCTCCACCTCCAATCTTGTCCATTGCTTTCTTCCCTTTCTTCACTTCCGTCAAGAAGTGATCCAAACCAAATGGATCAGCTTCTTCTGCATCCTTTTCAAACTCAACAGGTCTGTCCCTAGGTCCACCCCTTTCAGTAGCACCAGCAAATCCTTTATCAGCTCTGAAACGGTTAGTCTTAAGCACCTTATCAAGCTGTTCATCTGCCCCTCCGTACATTTCATTATCTGCATCCTTCTTGGGTCTATAAAGAGTGGACAGTGTGTTATGAGCAGTAAATAGACCTTTATCATAAATATTGTATTGATCATCAGTTGCAAATCCAGACTCCATGCCCTTCTCCTGGTTGAATAGTCTCTGATCGTAGGCAACTTCACCTGTACCTGCAGTGGTATTGGCCATTCCGAGCGCAATTTTCTCACTAACATCACGGTCTCTGTCTCTGGTAATCTTGCTTTTCTTCCCAACGTGCCCTTCTTTAGCCTCCAACTTTCTTTCCCTTTCTCTCTCCCTTCTCCTCTCATCGCGAAGCGCTTCACGCTTAAGCCGTTCCTCTCTTTCCTCTTTATTCTCTCTTATGTTCTCCTTGGGGGCATCACGATCAGACTCCGTCTTCCTTTCACTGCCACCTGCAAAGGGCGTGATAGTTGCCCTTTCAGGTACTCCAATAGCGACCTTATCACCACCACCAGCACCGGCTCCGGCACCTGCACCTGCACCTGCACCTGCTCCACTTCTCTCCATCCTAGCTCGTTGATCCAGAGCACGCAGTTCCTGTTCTTTCTTCTCCTTCTCCTTGAGCATCAACTCCTTCTGGATCTTGGATCTCATCTCAACCGCCTCTCTGGCCTTCTATTCAGCTACATACAATGCCTCTGAAAGCTTCGCAAAGTTGTCATTAATCTGGACCTCCTGGAGCCCTCTTCCATCAGCCGCAAGACGCTTGTCGAGCGGAATTGTATACCCTCTGGGATTCTTCCAATTGGAGATGCAAGGTGGGATTTTCCAGTCTTGCTGATCCTTGACAGTCACAGGCCTCGGAGGTGAATGCATAACAGGAATGGGGGGTGATCCGGAAGCTTTTGGTACCCTCTTATGTTTGAACTTGGGAGGCTCAAGAGGATCCTTGGGCATCAACGCTCACGGGCAGAATCTTGGTGTCTTTCCTTTCTTCCTTGCGCCCCATGTCCAGTGGATATTGAGCAATGTGAATCTCTGGGAAGGCGCCCCCATCGCCGAAGTCTTCGATCTTGCGAGGGACAAATCCTGCCCGCTTCCCGTAAGGGGGTATTTGCTTAACCTTTACGACCGAATTGGGCTGGTGTTGATCTACCCGATCCCTGAACCATGGATCCGAAGCAAAATCATACTGTGGCCCGTTGTTTACCTTGGGAGCTGGAAGGCTCCCAAGTAGTGATCCTGCCATCTTCGAAAACGGACTAAGCACTGAACACAGAAGAACAGATAATACAATTGAAACCTAGTCCAAAAAGAGCTTCAAAATGAATCCTGGCGCTTCTGCAGAGAGAATAATTTGAGGGTTTTATTTATATTTTTACCCGTGGAATGAAGAATCGGTGCGCCGTTCGAAGAATTTCAAATTCTCTTCGAAGCTCTGCAGTTGAACATCGGAGAGCAGCACCAAACCCTGATCGAAAAAATGAAACCCTCTCTGCGGTAAGCTGTCAAAATACTTATACGGGACCATGCAGGTTACAATGTGAATTTGTTGGTCGGCAGCCGGCTCGTTGAAATTTAAATAAATCCTTCAAAGATTTATCCCATCGATTTTATCCCATCGATTTTCTCCCCTTGTGTTTTCGGCGGTGAGCAAGTTTAGTGGTGGTGCGTAAAATAATTTTGCATAATGAAATTATCTCATGAGTTTATTGAGGTTCAAGTCTCCCCGTTACTTAGATTTGTAATGGAAAAATATTGGAAAATAAAATACCTTTTCTAAAATAACATTAAAATTAAGGCAAGGAATTGGGTATCTCTTCTAGTTTCATTAAGATCCCTTCATGTTGTTTAATTGATTTGATATTATTATTTGAACCTTATTTTTCATTTTGAGTTTTAAGTTCTTTATACGGTGTAATGCTTTATCAATGTTGTAAAGTTAGATTTAATCAACTTTTTTTAATGAAAAATTGTTTTTATTTGGTTAAGAATTTTCCTTTTTTGAAGGTAAAGAAATAGATTAACTACTGAAGATTCAAAATATCTTGCAAGAGTGAAATTACTAGGAAGTAATTATAAGTGGTATAGTTTTTCTTTAATAATAATAATGAGTCAACCTATATTAGCCTAGCAGATAACAGTTAGTGATGGTTAAGTTAGTGATGGTTATCCTCACTGTTGGTTTTATAATTGAGTTATGATAGATTTTCTCACTCTTTAAAAATAAAAATAAAAATAAGTAATATGTTACACTTGCTTTATACATTATGGAATCTAACCTTTGATTATATGTTGTTCTTTATAAGTAACATTATCCATGAGTGCCCGTGAACTACATGTTGAATTGCATGTTGTTCGTACATTCCCATAGAATGGGAGAACTTGAAATTCCTTTGCATTATAGAGTCGTTGTCCATAGACTTTATGAAGAGGTGAAAGTCAAAATTAGGTTCCAAATAAGGTTTTACGACACATGCCAATTATTCCTAGACTACAACGGATGTTTCGTTGTAAATATCTTGCACAATTGATGGATTGGCATGCAAAGAATAGGAGTAAAGATGGATTCATGTGAATTCCTATGGACTCCAAAGCAATGAAACATATAGAGGAAAAATGGCCAAGAAAATTCAAGGATGAACCTCGCAGTATTAGGTTAGGACTTGCAATGGATGGAGTGTGCCCTTTCTCTTTCTTAAGCTCAAATTATAGTGTTTGGCCAGTTGGACTGATAGTATACAATATTCCCCCATGGATAAGTGTTAGAAAGGAACACCTTATGCTAACAGTCATCGTTCCAGGAAAACATCAAGTGAAAAAAATGGATGTTTACATTGCACCTTTTATTGATGAGATGCAATTGTTATGGAAAGGCATAAGAATGTATGACATATCACGTCCTCCATCAAATAGGTCCTTCATGTTTTATGGCATACTATGTTGGACAATTCATGATTTCCCAGGACTTGGTGTTTGTTCTGGTAAGAGATCAAATAATTTGCATATTCGTAGTACATCATAATTTATTTTCAATTCAAGTTGTATATAAGTATTACATTATTATTGTTTTCTTATGTAAGCTAGTTATTGATTATAGGGCTACAAACAAAAGGGATTTTTGCATGTCCAAGATGTGCAGAACAATTTGAGGGGCGATATTCTAAAGATCTACACAAAGTTATATATGCAAACAACAAGGTTTTTCTACCACCTGACCATAAGTTCAGAAGCCGCCTAAAGAATCAATTTGATGGAAAAATTGAAAATAAACCTCCTCCCAAGGTTATGGGTCCAGCTGATTGGCTTAAAATGTATGGAGATGCTGAATCAAAAGCTTGGAACCATTTTTTTCGTCATGATCATTCAATTGAGGAACCAGAACAAGTTATGGTTGAAATGCCAAAAGGAATGAAAAGGAAATCCATATTTTATGATCTCCCTTACTGGAAGTATCTATTAATATCTCATTTAATAGATCCTATGCATGTTTTCAAAAATGTCCCTGATTCTATTTTTCGACATATATCTAGCAAAGATAAAGACACTTTGTCATCAAGGAGGGATATTGCTCTTTCACGTACCAAATTTGATAGAAGACATTTGTGGCCAAGTAAGGAAAATGAATCATATGCAGAAGCTCCATGGATACTAAAAAGGAAAGAGTTAGATCAACTAAAAAATGTGATTCGTTCAATAAGAACACCCACTAGATATGGATCATCATTGAATAAAGCTTTTACAGTAGAGGGACATATCACAAGATTCAAAACACATGATTATCACAATTTTATGACGGTATTAACATCAATTAATTGTTATTCTTATCATTTACTTACTAAAACTTATTTTGATATATTATGATAAATCAATACTAATGAACTATAATAATTTGGTTTGATAGCATATCATGCCACTAGCAATAAGAGGGGATTCATGCCTTACAACTGACTTAAGGAATGCCATATGTCAATTGTCAGCCTTTACGAGGTATGTGGTCGCTTGATATTTACAAGGTTTTACATGGTATGAAATGTTCCTCTATATGATACAATGATATATTATATCTCATTCTAAATGTCACTAAAAATTCATACTAACTTAATGACAATATCTAATTAGGTGGGTGACCTCTAAAGAGATCCATGAGTCTGAAGTGCCAAGATGGAAGAAAGAAATCACAGAAATTGTATGTGTATTTGAAAAGGAGCTCTCTACAAGTTTCATGGACCTACAGGTCCATTTACTTATACATCTAGTTGATGACATTGAAATGGCAGGTATCATTTCAACAAGATGGATGTTTTTCTTTGAGAGATACATGAAAAAGCTAAAAAGATATGTTCGATAGAAGGAACATCCAGAGGGTTGCATGGCTGAAGGGTATGTACTAAATGAAGCATTTTTCTTCCTATGTGAATTCCTTGGTAAAGATTTTGAAGATGGTGCACAATTTTGGGATCAAGAACGTGCATCTGATATTATAGATGGAGAAAAGCCTCAAACTAATGGTGTTCAAGAAGTAATTGGTATGTAAAATATTCATTATTATAGTTATTTTAGAATCATTTACTATATCATTTTGGGCTTCCCGAATTGAAAGAATAATATTTTAAGTTTGAATTATACATGTTGATTTTTAATAGGTGTTGATGAAAGTGTTGTGCTCAACAAATTTGTCCTCTACCAAATGGAATTCATGAATAAATGGATTGATATGTATGATATAAAAAGGAAAGAAGTGTTAGAAGCAAGGAAACAATTTAAGATATCAAACCCAAGGAATACCCCACTTCCCACTAATATTTCCGGTCAATGGGGAAAAGAATGCACAATAGAATAGGTTTCTAAACAAATTCAAAACCAAATAGATGAGGAAGGAATAGATGCAAACATAATAGAAGATGAGATCAACATGTGCAGAGGATGTGAAAAAAAGGTAAATTTTGAATTATTACAAAATGTTGCTTGAATACATTAATCACATTGTTAACTATTTAACTATGCACAATCATATTTAATTTCACTCAAGTAAATGGCTTGTCACAGGTGAGGAAGTATCCTGAAATGTGGGCATACAGTCATCATTATCGTGTAGAAAGAGTAGATGCAAAAAGACGATCCTTCGATTGTGGTGTCATGGTTGATTTCAAGCAATCAAGTCGAGCAAGTTCAAAAGATAAAAATGTTATTGAAGGGAATCTTCAATACGTTGGAAAAATACAAGAAATTATTGAGTTAGATTACCGCTCTTTCAAATGTAGTATTTTTAAATGTAAATGGTATGAAGCATTTAACAGGACACGGAGACATGATATCCATAGTGGATTGTTTTCTATAGATTCATCAAAATACCTGCCACTGGATAAGGAGCCCTATGTTCTACCAATTCATTGTGAGCAGGTATTTTTTCACTAAAACAATATAAAAAATATAAGAAATAACGGTTGTATGTAATTTTGTAATTCATTTTTTATTGTGGATATATACATTCTCATTGATAATAAAATTTGATACCACTGGAGATCTAATATATTTATCTTCTTCACATGCAGGTTTTTTTCTATGAAGATATTTTGGATCCAAAATGGATATTTGTCATTCATTATGATCCAAGATTAAGGCATATATTCGAAGATGCCTCAATCAATACAGAGAAAAGTAATGATGACCAACCAAATATAGTTCAAGAATCGGGGAACATTGAACAAATTGACATCAATGATGATGTTCAAGATGATGATGTTCAACCATAGGACTGTGAACTAGATGATGGTGACAACATTCCTTTAGCAGTATGGACAAGCAGGGCTAGAGGTGTATTTTCACAAAATGATAAATTAGATGAGGCAATTCACCATGACAACCAACAATTTCCAAAGGAAAATGATCTTATAGAAGAAGGCAATATTGATGATATACAATATGAAGATCAAATTAATAGATCTGGTAACACTGATATTTTTGATGACGAAACAACTTTTATTGATACAGAATATGACGAAGGTGAAGATGATGATGATCACAATATTACTTTAGCAGAATGGTTTAGGAAGAGTAATATTAATTTCTTGCAAGAACATATGAACATTGACAAGGAAGCATTGGAAGACATAGATGCAGATGATAACATAAATGAAGACTTCTAGATAATTTACAGGGTATGTCATTCATGTTTAAATAAGGACAATTATTATGTCCCATTTTCAAATGATTCATTGTTATTTGGTTGTAATAGTCATTTAATTACCATGTTTAGAACTCATAATCTAAATTGGTGTTTTGAATATTCTTATAGGTATACTCATTACTTGATGCAATTAATGTCATTAAAATGTATGTTAGTTAATATGGTTTGTTGGTTGGAAATAACAAGCTCAGTTAGTTAGATAAGAGTTACTATGGTTAGTTTCACCTATTAGTTGAAAATGGTTAGAAATAATATGAAGTTATGACTGAGACAAAATGAAAATAATTTATGTGTGTATAAATTGTCACATATTGTGAATATAGACAAATATAGCTTAACACACAAATATAACTTGTTAAGTTGAATTTATGGAATTAATTAACACAAATATATTAAACTACACTAAATAAAAATTCGAATTATTAAGGATATTTGGATGGGTAATGAAGGTGATTCAAATTTTCTACTGAGTTTATTCATTTTTGTGATCAATAATAACTTTCCCACACGCAGGTAATATTTTCCCCATATAGGGAATCCCTAATGGCATAGGGTCCCTATCATTGTATTGTTGTCATCGTTATCATCATTTAATCATCATCCTCATTTCCATTGTCATCGTCATCATATTCACCATCGCCACCACTATCATAGGTCATTTTTGATAACGATTATCATCATATCTTCCTTGGTTTCTAATATATATATGTATATGATGATGATGAGAAAAAAAAAATCATTGGTCATAAAAGGTTACCATACGTCTAGACTATCTTTAAAGGTAGATCAAATTATTTTTTTGCACACTTCCAAAACATATGGTTTCTATTCCAAGGTAGATCTTGAACACATTGATGAATGCAACTTTGTCTTGGATGTATCATCCAAGCATTCTGTATATTTACAAGTTCACTTGTCATTTTCATTGTTTTTTAAAATGTTAAATATTTTCACGCATGATATACTGAATAGTTAATGGACACTACAAATAGTTTCCAATACGGTTGATATTATTCTACTTATATGCTCTTTGTAACTGAACAAAATTATTAATATTGTCTTGAAAATTAGACTTGTAGCACAAAGAAAATGGTTGGGAATTATTTAATGACTATATCAATTCACAACTACTAACAATTGTTTTTGCTTTCTCCTTAAGTTTTGCAACCCAATTTGACTCAAATTTGCTTAACAGTGAAAAACCATTTGTCAATACTTCAGGTTTTACAAAATTCCTATAAACAACTATATCTACTTGGTAATCTAAAAAATATCAACAAATTCACAATCTCATATATTAATCAGAAGTGGCCATCGTCAAAGTGAATCAAATACCAAGAATGATCTATGTCTGCTAAAACCTATAATCACATTGTTTCCTTAATAGCAACTAAAAACTTCTATACCCAGTTGTTGAACTTTTGCAACCAATTATAAACCTTCAACAACAAGTAGTTTTCTAACGAGAATTATTGCCATATCTTCCTTGGTTTTACAAGGAAAAAGAAATAAAATTTCATTTGTTATCAAAGGTAGACCAAATTCATTATTTGCATACTTCCAAACCTAGGGTTTCGTATCCAAAGTAGATCCTAACCACATCAATGAAACAAACTTTGTTTTTATGTATCATCCAAACATTATGTACAATTACAGACTCACCTCTAATCCATTGTTTATAAAAATGTTGAATATTTTCATACATGATATACTGAACAATTGGACAATGAAAATAGTTGTCATCACTATTCTTCCATTTATATGCTTTTTGCAACTTATTTGAAAGAGCAATTTTGTCCCAACAATTATACTTGTAGCATAAAGAACATGGTTAATACATATGATTAGACCAAAAACTAGTTACTACCAAAATTCAACCAAAAAAAATATTACTTCATAAAAATAGAATTAAAAACAAAAAATATAAAAACAAAAATTTCCCAAATTAAAAATAAATAAATGATAAACTTTTTTTACCAAAATTTAGTGATTTTTTTAGTGCTAATACTAACATCACCATTACAACAAGATATTTTTCTAGTGCTAATATTGCCATTACCACAAGATATAAGAGGGATATAATGCAAAAAGTTTAATAATAATATGTATGTAGAAGATGGTCTTCAGACTGGTGAATTCATGATAATCAATGGGACTATAGTCAAAATAATTGGATGTTATTTACTTTTTTACATAGATTGTCAAAATAATTGCATAAATCGGTTTTTTTTAACCAAAATTTAAAAAAAAACTTTGCTAGTGCTAACATTAGAACCACCATTACAACAAGATATCTTTCTAGTGTTGACAACACCATTATAGTAAGATACCTCAAGAGAGACAGAAAATTTTAGAAGTATGATAGTAATACGTATCTAGAAGATGGTATTGAAACTAGTAATTGTTCACGAATCCATAAGATTGTAAGGTCATTCTCATTATCATAATCATTGTCATCATCATCACCATCATCCTTGTCATTGTTATTGCCATCATTACATTATCATCATAATCACCATTCATGCCATCATCATCATCATTATGGACATTGTTTGCAATTGTTCATAATTGTAGATGTTGTAAGAAATATCATCAACCCAAAAAATGTGATCAGTGCTAGAAAAGGGTTGTTTAGGACACATTGATATACGTAAGAGAAATAACAACTCTATATTTGACAGATGATCGATGATGATCATCATCACCACCATTATCATCGTCATTGTCATTTTTATCATCCCCATCATCATCATTAATGTAATTTCTATCGACATTGTTGTAATGATGCATCATCATCATTCATGCCATTATTGTTTTTGATGAGGACCTAGATGAAAATGATGATCATGACACCAAAGATAATGCTTATGATTATGACAATGACAACATCTAAAATTGGGAAGATTCGCCAACGTCATTAGCATCGTCATCATCATAATCATTGCCATCATCATCATTGTCATTGTAACCACTATCGTCTTTATCATCATAATCACAATTCATGTCATCGCCATCATCTTCATTTTCATCATTGTCAATATTATTGACATTGTCATCAATTGTTCATAATTGTCAATGCCATAAGGAATATCATCAATGCAGAATATGATGAGTGTTGGAAAAGGGATGCAAAAGCGAACATAGAAATGGGGGCAACAATAGAAGTAAAATTGGATGAAAAGTGGATACAACATAAGTAGATGCACAACAACATGAAAAACCTGACACAAAAGTGGATGCAAAAGTAGATGCAGTTGTCAATGCAAACTTGGATGCAAACATGAAGGCAAAAGTGGAAGCAAACATGGGTCCAATGGTAGGTGTAAAACTTGGCACAAATTGTGGTGAAACAAATGTGGATGCAACAACGGAAACAAAAGTATATGCAAAAATGGATGAAACAAAAGTGGATGCAATAGGGGATGCAAACGTGGAAGCAAATGTGGTTGCAATGGTAGGCGCAAGATATGGTGCAACAAAAGTGGATGTAACAATAGACAAAAAAATATGCAAAATAAGATGCAAAAATGGATGTAAAAGTGGAAGCAAACATTGATGCAATAGGCAAAACAAAATTGGATGCAAAAAATGGATATAATGTAAGTAGATGCAAAAGTAGATACAAAACGAGGTGCAAAACCCAATGCATAAACCTGACATAAAAGTGGATGCAAAAATAGATGCAATATTTGATGCAAAAGAGGATGTGAACATGGTTGCAAAATTGGAAGCAAACATGGATACAATAGTGAGTGCAAAACATGGTGCAAATTGTGGCATAACAAAAGTGGATGTAATGATAGATGCAAAAAAAGAATCAAAGTATGATGCAAATGAAGATGTAAAAAGGGATGCAAAAAGTGTAATTTAAAATGGGTGCAACAGTGGATGCAAAATTGTGTGCAAAAGTGGATGCAATAGAAGTCGATGCAAAAGTAGATGCAAAACGATACACAAAACCCGATGCAAATCCCGGTCCAAAATTGGATACAAAAAGGGATGCAAAAATAGATGTAGTAGTTGATGAAAACCTCGACGCAAATGAGGATGCAAACGTGGATGCAAAATTATAATCAAAAGTGGGTGCAAAAGGAGGTGCCAAACTCGGCGCTAATTGTGGCACAAAAATATTAGATGCAATAGTGGGTACAATAATAGATGCAAAAGAGGATGTAAATATGGATGCCAAACAAGAGGGAAAAGTTGATGCAACAAAAGTAGATGCAAAATTTTATGCAAAACTAGGCACAAAACTCGATGTAAAACTTGGCGCAAAAGGGATGCACAAATGGATGAAAAAATGGATGCAAAAAATGATTTAAAAAAGGATGTAAAAAAGGATGCAAAAGTCGATGCAAAAGTTGATGCAAGTGTAGGTGCAAAAAGTGGATGCAAATGAGGATGCAAAAGTATGTCAAACAAAATTAGGTGCCAAACTTGATGCAAAACCTGGAACAAAACCTGGTGTAAAGGATGACACAAAACTTGGCATAAAATTTGGTGCAAAACGTGGTGCAAAACCTATTGCAATACCTGGTGCTAAACTGGATGTAAGATTTGGTGCAAAACTTGATGCAAATTTTGTGTCAAGTTTTGCACCATATTTGATAAATGGATGCAAATAGCACCAAAAATGGGCTCTAGATGCAAAAAAAGAAGTAAAAAGGGACGCTAATTGCTGGTTTTGTTGTAGTGATATAGTGTTGTCTGGAATTTTGATATCTGGAAGACCACGAACTGCCTGATATTTGCATGCTTTCCTTATTTGTGAAAAGCTTAGATGCCCCAACCTTCGATGCCATACCCAGTGTTCATCATCCTTGCTCAAATATCATTGTTGTGGTCCTTCTTCAAATATGTATAGATTATTTGGAGTCCTTCTTCCTTTGATCACTATTTTACCTGTGTCAAGGTCACGAACACAACATCCATTTGATCTAAATATTACTTCTGTTCCTTGATCGCACATCTGACTGACACTCAGAAGATTATGCTTCAATCCATCAACATACAAAACATTTCCAGCTTTGACCTTCTCTTTCAATGGAGCAACACCTTTTCCTTTTATGGCTGCAGAGATATCGTTTCCAAAAGAAACTTTCTTCCCCTTTTCTAATGCGATATATGACTCAAGCTTTTCTTTGTCCCCTGTCATATGCTTCGAACATCTGCTGTCAATGTACCATAGACTTTCTTGACCTTCTGCATAAAAGGCTATCCCACATCTTTCTGGCTGTGGTTCCTTTATTCTCCATGTTCTGACATTTGAGGTTTGTTCCTTCTGAGTTGTCTTCCGGAACCTGCTCCTGCATTCAGAGTCTTCATGACCAAAGTTATTACAAATAGAGAATTCAACTTCATTTTCAAGAACCAAAAAGTTGTTATAAGTCCTTTTCATGGTTCCAGTCATTCTCCCTTGTTTTTGAGCTTCTCTAGTCATGATTGTCTTGTAGGCAACACATTGAGCTGCTTTGTGACCGAAGTTATGGCAAGAAAAGCATTGGCCATTAAAGAAACTTCTGCGATAATTAGATCTATCATCCAACCGATTGTAGCTTCTATTCACATTCATTCTTGGAGCAAATTGGGAAGATTTTACCTGAGGCTGATTGTAGCTTTTATTTGTCCTTAAGGCAGTTTGTCCCCGAATTTCTTGATGGTCTTTATTTGTTCTTGAGGTAAACTGTCCCTAATTCACCTGATGACTTTTATTTGGCCTTTGCTCACTTCTCCTTGTTGCATCAAGATAGCTTTTAGAGGTAGAGGCTTGAGATGTTTCTCCATTATATCCAAGACCTGTCTTGATCAGAGGAGATCGCTGCACATTGATAATCTCATCCAAGGTTTCAGATCCTTTAACAAATTTAAGATTAATCGCTTTTGTTTTCTCAATCTCCTTTCTAAGACAAACAATCTCACATTCCAATTTTTCAAGATGTTTTTCCTTTTCAGCTAGTTGACATTGTAGAGAATCAATAATAGCACTCTTCTCTTCTAAGCAAACTTTGAGATCTTTCATTTCTTCACAAAAGCCTTCTACATCTATAGCATCCATATAGTCATCATCTTCAAAAGCCATTAAAAGTTTATATCTGTTACCTTGTTCATATTCATCACTATTTGAAAGACCATCACTATCTTCATGAGTGTAATAGCTTTTCTTCTTTTCATTTTGTTTCTTGTTCCATTTAACAGGTTCCTTTCCCTTGTCATTCTTATTTTTGTGAGGACATCTGGCAGCATAATGATGTATCTCCTCTTGGTTGGGAATATGGATTGAGTCTTTTGGTGATAGGGAGGTCCCTTATGGTGTATAAGTCTTGGTTCTTTTGAAGAACATCTTTTGCAGATCTTGCCTACAGCCAAGCAAAGATATCAGCATGTACTCAGGGGGAGCACAGCCCTTTGCCCTTGATGACAAAGGGGGAGAGTGATTTGATTTGGTGTTGTTGCCATCAAGTCCAAAGGGGGAGATTGTTGGCATTATAAGACAAGTATTGTCCTTGATGGCAAATCACACTGATAACAAATCATAGTGCAGAAGGATAGCAGCAAGGAATTGATGATCAGTCTACAAGTATGAAGAAAAATATATACACGCTGGTTCACTATATACCAAGTCACGTATACAAGCAGGTTCACTATATACCAAGTCGCGTATACGCAGGTTTGCTATATACCAAGTCACGTGTACACGCTGGTTGGCTTCAGTAAAAGCGCGTGTATGTGGAAAACTTATCTTTGGTCCACGACGGTTATTCCTTGGAAGTTGTGCCTATGGTTTTGGACCTTGGTGTCTTGACGGACGTGTTGATCCCTAGTTTTGAAGATGATGGTATTGGATTTCTATGGTTTTGGCCCTTGGTATTGAACAAGGCCTAAGGCTATATAAGGAGAAGGAAATCATTAGGCAAGTGTATCTGAAATGTCTTGAATATCTGATGAAGTATTAGATCCAGTATGCAGGTTATTGGTTGATGATGTATTGCTTGATCTGAGCTAAGGAGAGATCTCATCGGTTGATGGAGAACAAGATCTAAGGAGAGATCAGGATCCAATGGTCTGAAATGAACTATCTTTATATAGTTGATTATGTGTATTTCTAGATCTGCATACTGACGCAATGTTATGTTCTTGGTATAACTGATGTCTTGTACAACTGCAAGTTATGAAAAATTATTTTTAGATCTGTACACAGGTTGTCTTCGGTAAAACCGCGTGTATATGCGGGTTGCCTTCATTGAAGTAGCGTATATCTTTTGGAGCTTGATTTTTGGGTTGCAGCTGGGTCTGACTGTTATTGCAGAGTTCTGTAGTCTGCTCTGTGTTCTGGTGACTGGGTTTGATAGGGTTTCAGTGGTTCAGTGATTGTTGGTTGTTTTGTACTCTGCTATGAAAGTTGAATGAATTGTGGTCTTCAGATTGTAATGTTGTGCTTCAGGAGTATCCAGTCTGAAAATTGATGAAAAGTGGTACCTGAAGGAAAGAAGATTGTAGACCAGCACCTACGTACTAGTATCTTAGCTAGTACAAGAGCAAAGGGGGTTGGAGCTCCCTTCCAAGGAAGTTTGGAGAACGAGAGAAGGTTGAAGCCTTCTGCAGGTTGTAGCCTGCGTACTGGTATAAGGCTGCACCAGTACAAAAGATTGTAAACTGAAGTTCTTATTAAAGAAAGATAGAGACGACTTGTAGCAGGTGGTTTTCACCCACATTGGGTTTCCACCTTATAGCATGGTGTTCATGTGTGTGGCTTTTGTGTGATGATCTGTTCTGTTATACTGCATCTGTTTACTCTTAATATGATGAATAATGTCCTGATGCATTTAACTGAAGATAAACTAACTGAATTATAAGATTTATGGTTATACGCTGGTTTCTTTAGACACAGTAGCGTGTACACGCTGGTTCACTTAACTGAAGTAGCGTATATGTTTCTGAGCATTGAAAAAGTTTTATTGATCTGATAATACTGATTCACCCCCCTCTCAGTATTATTTCCAACAAAGAGGAATAAGAAAAGGAGCAAGAAAGGTCAAAAGAAGAGGATATACTCCAGGAACAAAGCCTAGATGAAGAACAAATGAATCCGACCATATCTTGTAATGCATTGGTGGGAATTACCACTCCTCAAACCATCAATATAAAAGGACAAATCAAGAAGAAAAAGGTAATAGTGTTGATTGATTCAGGAAGTACCCAAAATTTTATTCATTGTAAGGTAGCAAAAGAATTGAATTGCTTCTTATATCCAGCACCAGAGTGTCAAGTGATGGTTGCAAATGGAGGAACAATAAATTGCTTTGGAAAGTGCCATAATATCAAGCTATCCATGGGAGAATGTGTATTGACTAGCCCAATGCTTTCCATTCCAATGGGAGGTGCTGATGTTGTATTAGGAGTCCAATGGCTACAATCCTTGGGTACAATTAGCTTTTAATTTTCAAGAACTTTTCATGAAATTTTCTGTGGAAGGAAAGGAAGTTGAATTAAGGGGTATTGCAGGGAAATCGGGAAAGATCATCAACTCTAACGGTATGAGAAAGCTTCTAAAAAAGGAACAAAAAGGTGTAATTGCACAATTATGTTCGCTAGATGTTTCCACATTGGAATCATCTATTTCTCCAGATCTCCAAAAAGTCTTGGACAATCATTCCAAGGTATTTGAGACTCCCAAAGGTCTCCCACCTATTTGTGATCATGATCATGCTATTCATGTGATTCCAGGAAGTGTTCCTCCAAACATGAAGCCATACATATATTCATATGCCCAAAAGAGTGAAATTGAACGTATGGTTGCAGAAATGCTAGAGGCTGGTATAATTCAACCGAGTCAATGTTCTTTCTCTACTCTAGTAGTATTGGTGCACAAGAAGGATGGATCATGGCGCATGTGTCCGGATTATAGGGAGCTCAACAAGCTCACTATTAAATATAAGTTTCCCATTCCTGTCATTGATGAATTACTGGATGAACTGCATGGATCAATTTACTTCACCAAGTTGGATCTTCGTTAAGGATATCATCAAATCAGAATGAAGACTGAAGACATTCCGAAAATAGCATTTAGAACTCATGAGGGTCATTATAAATTTTTGGTCATGCCTTTTTGGCCTTACCAATGCACCTTCAACATTTCAAGGTTTGATGAATTCAATGTTCAAACCATTCCTTAGAAAATTTGTGTTAGTATTTTTTGATGATATACTAATCTACAGCAAGTCTTGAAAGGATCATGTTGAACATGTTGATAGGGTGCTACAACTATTAGAGGAGAAACAATTATATGCAAAAGATCCAAATGTTTCTTTGGAGTACAAGAGGTGGAATATCTGGGTCATATTGTATCTCATGAAGGAGTTAAGGTAGGCCCTAGCAAAATTAAAGCCATTAAGGAATGGAAAATCCCCACATCCATAAAGCATCTGCTGGGATTTCTCGGGTTGACAGGGTATTATTGCAAGTTTGTTAAGAATTATGGGAGAATAGCAGCACCTCTAACAACACTATTGAAGAAAGATGCATTTTCATGGACTCTAGAAGCAACAAAGGCCTTCGAACATCTTAAAGAGGAAATGTGCCAAGCACCTATCTTAGCTACACCGGACTTCACAAAAACCTTTATTGTGGAATGTGATGCTTCAGGAAATGGAATTGGTGCTGTTTTAATGGAAGATGAAAGACCCATTGCTTTTTAAAGTTGTCCAATCAAGGGAAAGTTTTTACACAAAGCTATTTATGAGAAGGAAATGTTGGCAATACTCCATTCACTTAAGGAATGGCGACCCTACCTAATGGGAAGACACTTCAAGGTAAAAACGGATCATGATAGCCTTAAATACTTTTTAGAACAAAGATTATCCTCTGAAGAGCAACAAAAGTGGGTCACAAAGATGTTGGGTTATGACGTTGAAATCATCTACAAAAAAGGAAAGCAAAATGTTGTGGCAGATGCACTCTCAAGAAAGGATGAGGATGTGGAAGAATTGTTGTGCGCCATTTCTATTATCGAATCAGATTGGATAAATGAAGCAAGGGAGGAATGGGAAAATGACGAAGAAGTGTGGGCACTTATTCGAAAGTTACAACAAGATTCCATTACATCGGATACATTTAGCTGGAAAAATGATTCGTTATGGTACAAAGATCGCTTATATGTCTGTAAGAATTCCCAACTAAAACAAAAGATTCTTATGGAATTGCACACTTCTCCCTCAGGAGGGCACTCGGGATTTTTTAATTCTTATCACAGGGTTAAGAAGGAATTTTTTTGGGATGGCCTTAAATCAGATATTCAAAAGTTTGTGGTGGAATGTTTGGGTTGCCAACAAAATAAAGTTGAAACAATTAAGACACCAGGTCTATTACAACCTTTATCCATTCCAAGCCAACGTTGGGAGGAGGTTTCAATGGATTTTATCACAGGTTTACCCAAGTCTGAGCGAAAGAATGTCATCATGGTGGTAGTTGACAGACTTACCAAGTATGCACACTTTTGTGCATTATCACATCCATTTAAAGCCAGTACAGTTTCTACTGCATTTATGGAAACAATTCAAAATCTACATGGAAACCCGAAGATTATTGTAAGTGACAGAGATCCCATTTTCGCCGGAAATTTTTGGACAGAATTATTTTCTTGTCTTGGTACTTAGTTAGCTCATAGCTCATCTTATCATCCTCAATCTAATGGGAAAACTGAGATAGTAAACAAATGTTTGGAAGGATATCTTCGTTGCTTTGTATCGGATAAAAAGACACAATGGGTCAAATGGTTGCTTCTAGCTGAATGGTGGTATAACACTTCCTCCCATATAGCAAAAAAGATGACCCCATTTATGGCACTTTATGGGTATCAACCACCACATCAAATCATATTTAAGAGAAAATTCTAAGGTTCAAGTAGTTGAACATCACATCGAACATCAACAACAAGTCCTCCAACTCTTAAAGGATAACCTCGTGTTGGCACATAATAGAATGAAATAATAGGGAGATCAACATTGCAACAAAAGAAGTTTTGATGTAGGTGATTGGGTATTCCTATGGCTACAACCATATAAGCAAATTTCCCTCAAGCAAGCTAAGAAGGATAATAAATTATCACCAAAGTATTATGGTCCATACAAGGTGTTGCAAAATATTGGTACTATGGCATACAAATTGGAGCTTCCTGAAGCTTCTCGATTGCACCCATTTTTCCATGTTTCATGTTTAAAGAAGGTTATAGGCAATAAGCTCCCAGTTCAAACAATATTGCCAAAACTTGACGAGGAAGGAAAAATTATATTGGAACTAGAAGCAGTGACAGAAACAAGAACTCGACAACTATGAAATCGATCAGTTCAGAGTATCTTATCAAGTGGAAGAACTTATCTGCTAAAGATTCCACATGGGAGGATGAGAATTTTATACAGAAGCATCCAAAACTACTCAAGCGTTGAGGACAACACTTTTTTGAAGGAGAGGGGCATGTTGGGTCTCTATAATACTAGTGATTACCCCATTACTATTGTAGTTGTACCCCTTATTAATATTGTTGTGCCCCTATTGTCCCCATATTGTTATTACTGTGCCCCATGGGATCCCTCTATTGTCATTTTTGTGGCTTTATATTATTATTGTTAGGTCGGCTGGGTTATATTGTGACTCCTTAGGCTCCTATATATAGAGAGGTTTTTTCATTTGTATCATCCAAGAATTGTTCATTTATGTAATGTAAAGGAGGTTTCCCCCTCGAAGAGGCTGAATTCTAAGGCGTTGATCTATCTTTTCTATCTTTTTCTTGAGCTGGTTTCATAACACAGACTGAGTATAGATCAAATCTAAATATTGGGCACAAGCAATGAATTTCTCTTCAGTGACGACTCCTCCCTTTGCCACATCTTCTATAATAGAAGGTAATGATGACTTAATAAACCATTCAGCCAATAGCTGATCAGGAACATATGTTTTTACCATTCTACGATGACGTCGCCACTCATGAATATGATCGAATATGTGAGTGGCCGTCGTTTGCTTGAAATTGGTAAGAAGCTCTGTTCCTGTTTCGTACCTTATGGGTAACTGAAAATGGGTTAAAAAGGTTGTGGCTAGGGTACTGAAGTTATCAAACGAAGCTCTAGGAAATTTGATATACCATTTTTTTGTCGGACCAGTTAGCGTTCGCTGAAAAAGGCGAAGCCTGATCAAATCATCATTTATAGTGTTAGATGAACACCACAGATGAAAGGTCATCACATGATTCGACGGGTCTTCACCAAGATTTCCATTAAATTTAGGAATATCTGACGGAAGTTTATGAGGAATCGCTGGCCACCAAGGGGCATAAGCGATTGGATCGTTTGTTAGCCGATTTAGATCTGGTAACTCTAAAGTTGCCACGAAGGGCAACTGCTGATTCAGGTTCGGCGAAGCATACCTAGGATAAGATGGGATTGCCTAAGTAGTGGGTCTTTGCATACCAGCATAATGCATTTGATGCTGATAACTTTGGTAAGGTTGATGGGCATAACCAATATGAAATGGTTGATTTTGACCGTTTTGAATATGCGGCTGCCCATTACTTGCAAAGACTTGGTGCTTAGATCCTTGGTAAACTTGTTGGAATTGTGGTTGTTGATATTGCACCAGCCATGGTTGTGAGACCATGTTCTGTTGTCCAATATTAGCAGTTTGACCAAGATGAGGGGTAATGGTACCCGTTTGAGCCTGGGTCACTTTAGTTAAGGAGCCACTAATCGATGATTGTGGTGGTGTTATAGAGACAGGGGGATGTTGGATTGCGACCTGAGAGACTTGAGGTTGGCATACAACATGCAACGTTTGTACTTGTGACACCGTCACAATAACTAGTGTAGTGGGGATATTTGACATAGGCAGATCTTGTTGCATTGAGTATACAACTCTTGGTTATTGAGGCAGTATTGGCATCCAACCACTGGATGTAATTCCAGCATAACCTGAATTCTGTTGCGAACTCTCGTATGTTTGACCTCTCGAAGGAGACAATGAAAGGGCATATTGCCCCCCATACGGTGGTAATCTAGTGCTTAAGGGAATGATTTACCTTTGAGGACCAGACTGCCCAAATTGACACTATGAAGGATCAATTTGCTGAGACTTACATAAGAGATTCCATATATTATTCTGGATGAACAATCGGGAACAGACCATACTGTCAAAACAGCCCCTGGATGGATTCAATCCAACGATTGAGAGCTAGTTGCGATAGAGGGTATGCCGTCGAACATTATTGGAGTGGTCGTAGGAAGTTCTGACGTTGATGTGTCAGATGACACAGTCCTAGATGTCGATGGTTGTTCAGACATATCTAGTCTATCCAAAAGATTTCCTAGCGATTCTACAGGAACTTCTGATAACGGTAGACTAATTTCTGATGAAGAAGGATGTAGGGTGATCCCAACCCCAGAATGCGATGGAGTACTAGATGGGGGATCCTCCACAATCTCTTCTATAGCAATCAACCCGGGTGGAAGAGGGAGACCGTCAGGTCCGTAAAATATTTCTGGTGCCGAAGAAGGTATAGATTCTGTAGCGATAGATGTTTGGGGAATAACACCTTCCGAATCAGCTGTAGATGGAGCCGGTTTAGGTATAGAAGTGTTTATCCTCACACT
Source organism: Pinus tabuliformis (assembly GCA_031772625.1). Classification (NCBI taxonomy): domain Eukaryota; kingdom Viridiplantae; phylum Streptophyta; class Pinopsida; order Pinales; family Pinaceae; genus Pinus; species Pinus tabuliformis. Next base: position 618,834,651 of record CM062816.1, read on the forward strand.
AGGATCAGTTCTACTATCCTCTAGTGGCTACGGAACTTCTTTTGTAAAGGCAGGGATACGAGAAATCTTTGAAGTAACTAGAGTCTCCGAGGGTATCAGAACACTTGTTCCAACTAGACCAGGGGACTTTGAACAGGTTAAACGAGTTCGCTTTGTCCGGAATAGTTTTGATTCTGGAGACAAAGACGGTTGACTCATAAGTCTCTGTGAACAATGGGGTTTCAATTGACTTTCTTCCACGATTGTGGATTACTCGATCAACTAAAAATAGAGGGGGGAAAAAGATTCCGAATTAAATGAATTTTAGACACTTTGACACAACTTGTTTTTTCAATTTTTAAGAGTCAAGAAAAAAAAAAGATGACTCTAGTCACCTTCGGTTTTTAATGAGCCTGAAGTGACAAGTACTCAGATGGACCTTTTCCTTTAAGGAGTCTAAAAAGGAATGAAAGAGACTACTCTGGAAATCTAGACAGAGGGATTACCAAACCAATCGCAAAACTGCAGAATACTTTTTACGGTATGGTAGTCAATCTTCCCGAATGCTGTGTTCAGTGCATTGCGATCGATAGGGCGGCAGACACGACTTCCTATGGATAAAGGATATAGCCTATTGTGGTTTCCCAATATATACTCGACAGTACATGGGTGCACAAGTCTGTACTGGCACTTGTCATCTCAAAGAGGAGGAATCACCCAACCAACAATGAAAGCGACAGTTACCAGGCTTTACGACGCCGAAATACGTCTCTAGCCTAGACTTCTACATGTTGTGCGTTAGGTTCCAAAGCGTTTTTATGTTCATTGAATTTATTTTATAGTTGATCTTTCTTAAGAAATTTTCCTTTCAGGTTCACTGCGTGATGTAGATATGCAATTCCTAAAATGGAATCTAAGATGATAAACAATCATTTAATCTTCTTTTTGCAATGAAAATCCTAGCTACTAAAGAAAGAGAGATGATATTCTTTCAACATAGAGCAGAGAGCACACACTAGATGCACTATCCTAAATCAAACCAGCAAGCAGTCTAAATGAAAATGCACATGCATGTATTTGTTTTCAACTTTCTTAATGTGTGAATGACAAGAAGAACGCTAATTACAAATCTGAATTACCTTTTCAAAGCGACAGTACTAATAAATTTCTCTTCAAAAACGAAAGGAAGATAATGACGACAATTTGCTCTTTTGAATTGAAAACTACTTTCGACACTTGAAAAAATACTAATTCAAATCAAATACAAGAGTAACTATATAATCAACCATCAATAACAATAGAATTCTTTTCTTTGACTGAAAACGACACTTGCGACACTTTCAAATCAAAAGACGATGGTTTGATTATGCTACTTTTTTGTAAAAGAGAACTGTAAATGGCTCACAATACATAAAAACATTCACAATTCTTTGTACTATGGAGGCGGAATCATGCAAAGGAAGGGAGTTTCTACAGTGGTATACTGATCACAGACAACAAAACTCCTGAATAAAGCTGAAGAGAGTGAAGACAAAAACCAAAATTTGAGAGCAGAAGAGGTCTTGTCTGATCAGCACACCTGCAACACAGGGAAAGTGCGATGCAGCGCACCTACTACACACAGGAGGTGAAATGCATCCAGATTCCCAAGAGGAGAAAGTGCGATGCTCCAGGGACGAGACTTCAACTTGGTTCAGGGTCACAGTTTGCAGCTCAGTTCAGGGATTTAGGCCGAGCAAGTGATGTTCAATAAAAATAAATCACATGGGTTGATCTAATGAGGTTACTAGAGCCACCACTAGGGCAATTAGAAGGTTTGCAAATCGATCATTCAGTTTATAAACAAAACCTAGAGATAGACTGAAGCAGCATTGATCTACTTTGCACTTGCATAGCAAATGTAGTTCAAAGGCTAGCTGGCTTGACTTCAGGCTCCATCTGTAAGTTTATAAAACAAACAAATATAGACAAGCAAACAATCTATTCGTTCCCTAGTGGAGTCGCCATTTTTTTATCAAGAAATCTAGTGTCCACTCGGAGCTGCTAGTCCCACTAAAACTAGTAGCTATCTTAGAAACAAACAAACTAAAACTACTTTCACTTTCCTTTATGAGAAGTAGATAAGAGGGGAACAAAGGACACCAACCTCAGTCTTGCGCTTAGTTCCTTGCTTGGTTCCTCTCCCTTCTAACAGATCCTTGCCGCTTTGCCTTCATCTACCCAGCTTCAAAGAGCACCTGTGGAATCAAAGCAGCATAATACTATCGAGGAACACAGGTCTACAAGCATAAACAATATAGGACCAGATTTATATTGACCACACAAATGCATATATCATCAAACATACAAGAATGTGGACGAAAACATGAATAGCTTTATTAATATCAAGAATAACAAAGAGGATTACAACCAATTGTTCTAACCCAGCATCATCCTCCTAGCATGAAAGCCCTTCTTCACCTCATGAAAAGCTTAGATCACCCAACACTATGATATTCCAGCAAGAAACCAACAACACATCCTTACAAGATACAAAATTCCAGCCTCCGGATCTCTAGGATGAGGGATCCATATATAGATGATTGCATGGGGGTGAGTTAGCTTCTGGGATTTTGATTAGTGTCCTCTCTCTGATAGTTCTTGATTCCACTTGGAGATTGATGATCTCTTACTCATCCCTGGGCGAATTTAGAGAGGCAAGTGTCACAGGAGAAGTTTCTGGAAGATTCCATGACAATCCACCTTGTAAACTGTCTCTGCCATTTTTGTACTCTCGCCCATCGCACCCTACAGAAGGGCTTTCCAGTATGAATCACACCCTTTTCACTGAGCAGGTGAGATGCATCATACCCTCTGCACTGGGCAGTCTGTATGGTCCATCCTTGACCAGTTCTGAGCAGTTTTCTGTGGAGAACTTCTGGGAGATGATGTAATCAATTGACCTTGTTCCTTTAGGGTGTGAAGCAATATGTTTAGGGACTTAGGAGCCCTTGGTTTATGGACATGTATGATTGGGGTTGCAGTGTCCAAAAATGTATATAACACTACCCACCATATTGCATAGTTAGTTGCTTTTCATATATTATTCATTGATAGATGTGAGAGAAATAAACCCCCCTGCAAATACTTTCTCAATCTGATAACATTAGAAGAGCTACTAATGAGTCAGTTCAATATTATTGTACTAGGTTCAATAGCATCTACAATGCAATCCCTACTAATATTAAGCCTCCACCTGACCTAGCATTAATCAATTTCCGTGATGGTTTTGACACTGACATGTCATACCAATTAAGGGAAAGAAACCTTGAAACATTGGAACAAATGCAAAGTAATGTTGTTAGTGTAGAAGCCAACCTGTTAGCCAAGTAAGCTAGAATGAGAAATGAAAAGAGAGTTGTAATTAAAGAGGAAACTTCCACTTTTTATGGAAAAATAGATAGTTTAGTAAAGGGTGTAGAGAGAATAATGGATAGAATAGAAAAGATGGAAAGAAAAACTCAATGGGAGAATAAAAAACCAGCCCCAATAAGAAACCCTAACATTAGGAAGAATCCTAACACTGGAAAGAATGATATACCAAATCAGAAAATTAGGCCTCCCTTCCAAGAAAACTATGTTGAGGGTTCACAGAGCCAAGAAGGAGAGGATGATACCCAAATAAACTTGTTAGGAATAAAAAATTAATATGTTGTTTTTCTTACTCAAGAAGAATAGGAGTTGTACATGTTGCAACAATTGCAATTAGAATCTGGTGAGTCCTTTGAATTTAAACAGGGTTATGAGTCAGCTATATATGAGTTTCACAAATAGTATAGCTTAAGAAGTGAAAAGAACAATGAAGCTCCCACTAAAAGATCAATCCAGACCCAAACTAAAAAAATAACAGAATCTCCTGTCACTAAAATTTTACAAATCCTCCCTAGGGGAACACTGGAGACTTCTACCCCAAAAATTGTAGATATAACCTCCACTGAAACTCAAACTAAAATAGTTGCTCAAAACATTCCAAATAGGATTAATAAAAGAAAACTACTGAAACACAAACTGAAATGCCAAGTACTGAAACACAAGATAAAAACACACAAACTACATTTGTTAAGGAAGATCTCATCCAAACAAACAAAGCTCAGCTCCCTTTCAACCTCAAAGCTGAAATAGAAAACTTGAATATATCAATTCCTTTGACCGAGTTACTAAAGGATAAATACTATAGATCACAGATAACTAAAACTTTAAATATAGGAGATGGAGAAGATGTTGTCAATTTGAATGATGATAAATCTAAATTATTGTTTAGCCCTGAGGTGAATGGTACTCATCAGCAAGGTGGAATCCATCCTTTCTACATTAGCCTGAACATTCATGACAAAATATTACATAATGCTATGTTAGACTCAAGGGCATCCCATAACTTGTTTCCAAAAGCAATAATGGAGGGAGTAAACTTATACATTACCAGACCATATAAGAACATGTTTTCCTTTGACTCTATCCAAGTTAAATGCCTTGGCTTGATTAAGGATTTATGTGTAACTCTAGTCCAGTGCAAAGAGTATAGTGATGGATATAGTAGTTGTAGACATCCCACCCAAATATGGAATGTTGTTATCTCGCTCATGGGGAGCAAAATTGTAGGGATCCTTGCAATTAGATATGCCATATGCCACAATATCTTTTTTTGGCCAACAAAGGAAACTGTCTAGAGAGACCTTTATAAAATACATGGTGAGTAGTGCTGAAAAACCACAAAATTTTCCCATATATTCCATGCATTCTGACATGGACTCTTTTATCTTGTACAATTCAGACCATGACAAAAAGGAAGTCACAGCTGAAGAACTGAAATACAAAACAGATGACAGTGAAAACATTTTTCATGAATCACTTTGGCATTTAGACTTTGATGGATCGGTGAATAGATTAGGGGCTGGTGCTGGAGTGTGGATCCACAATATGGAGAATAATCATGTCGAAGGTCATGCATTTAGGTTAAATTATAAATGCAAAAATAACATGGTAGAGTATGAAGCTCTGATCTTAGGATTACAAATGGTTAGAAAACTTGGAGCCAAGAGAGTTTCTATACATGGAGACTCAGAATTGATTATTAAAAAAATTAATGGTGAATACTCTGTAAACAATCCTAGACTGAGTCAATATAGAGAGATTGTCCTAGATTTGATCAAAGACCTTCTAGAAATAAATTTTGTTGCCATTCCTAGAAAACAAAATATGCAGGCCCACAGTCTCGCTACTTTTGGTAGTACCTGCAAATTTCCCTTTTAGCCCAACCATCAATACACTGTAGAAGTGACACATAGGCTTATCATACTAGACAATTTTAAGTATTGGCATATTTTCTCCCGGGATTCTCAGATTTATGATTTCATGAATGCTAAAGGTGAGTTTCAGAATTGTAATACAGATACAGATTGTATAGTAGACAATGACATAGATAATGACATAGATGTAAATATTTTAGATATAGGTAAACCCACTAAATTCACTGAATTAGAAGTAGATAACTTAAAAAATGTAGACATAGAGGAGATAATGAATAATGGTCCTAAAATTCTTAATCTTAAAATTAATTTTTTGCCTAAGGGATTAGTCCCCTTAGAAGATTTGTTTGACTCAAATGATGTAGCTAGAATAGCGAAAATGGAACCTTTAAGAGAAGACATAGAATAATGTAACATAGGAATTGAGGAAAAACCAAAACTCATTAAAATATCAAAAGCCTTACCTCCACATGAAAAGGTTAAATACATAAATCTGTTTAAAGAGTTTCAAGATGTATTTGCATGGAGTTACGAAGACCTAAAATCTTATGACACCAACATAATTCAGCACAAGGTACTTATCAAAGAGGCTCATAAGCCTTTTAAACATAAAATTAGGAGAATTAATCCAGTTCTTATGCCATCTATTGAGAAAGAAGTTAAAAGAATGTATGATTCCCAAATTACAGTTCCCATTAGATACTTAGATTGGGTTTCAAACTTAGTCACTACTAGGAAGAAAACTGGAGAAATCGGACTTTGTGTTGATTTCATAAATTTAAACAAGATCTCATTAAAAGAAAACTATCCTCTACCAAAAATGCACCATATCCTTCAGAGGGTAGTAGGCTCATCCATAATTTCATTTCTTGATGGATTTTTTGGATATAACCAGATCTTAGTTGAATCAGAGGACCAAGCCAAAACTGCATTTACTACTCCTTGGGGTACCTTCATGTAATTGAAGATGCCATTTGGATTTGTAGGTTTTAACCCTATATAGAAATTACCTGTATACAAATTCTAAAACAGAGAAAATAAACAATGCGAAATCATAACACATAAAACACATATACATAGAGATTTTTCCCTGGATCCCAAAACCGAGAGTACCATCTTGATTTTTCATTATGTTCCTTTCAATGTTATAATACATATTTATACATGCCGAAGCATCCAATACCATGGACCGAAAACCATCATGTCCAAAATTAAACATGTGTGAAAATCATGCACAAAACCATAGGTGGGTCTGCCCAACATAACATAGGGTCCAAAACCAAATTTTTCTGGGGCGCTACCCCAGACCCCATAAAGTGGGGTTACGGGTACCCCTCAAACCCCCTATTAACTACGTGGAAAGAATATAACACAACCCAAAATTCTCTCACTTGTTGTTTTCTTTCCACAGGGGGCCACAGGACAGCTTAGTCATTTTTCTAGCCCTGAAACGACCATTGTTTCTCTACACCAGGAGAACTTCTCAGAGCTCACAGATTTTGTCAATGCATCTACAGTATTGTTCAAAGTGTCCACCTTTACCAACAACACCTTTTTGTCTTCTATCATATCCCTCACAAAGTGATACTGAACATCAATGTGCTTTGTCTTGCAATGATATGCAGGGTTCTTTGCCAAGAAAATTGCACTTTGGCTGTCACAGTCTATCCTTATAGCTTCCTATACTAACCCCATACTTGAACACAATATCTGCAACCAAACTACTTCCTTCTTTGCATGAGTGGCTGCCATGTATTCTGCCTTTGTAGTTGATAGTGCCACTACAGATTGTTTCTTACTCATCCAATTGACTGCACCTCCAAATAGGTTAAACACCTACCCACTTGTAGATCTTCTCTGATCCAGATCTCCAGCCCAGTCTGCATCAACAAAGCCACGAATATCCAACACTCTGTCCAATCCTGGTCTTCCTTGGTAGCACAAACCATAATCACTAGTGCCACGCAAATACCTGAAAACCCGCTTCACTACTGTCCAATGCTCCTTTCCTAGTTTTGACATAAACTTGCTCAATACTCCCACTGCATGCGCAATGTCTGGTCCAGTATAGACCATTGCATACATCAGGCTACTGACTACACTTGCATATGGAACACGAGACATATCATGTTCCTCTTCTTGTGTCTTGGGACACTATTCAGTAGATAATTTTACACCTACAGGAATAGGAACCTTCACCAATTTATTATCCTGCATATTAAACCTCTGCAATATTGTCTTGAAATACTTCCTCTAGTTTAACCAGAGCTTTCTCTTTTCCCAGTCTCTTTTAATTTCCATGCCCAAAATATAGTTTGCAGCACGAAGATCTTTCATGTTGAATTTGGAGGACAATTGGGTCTTCAAATCCTAGATAATTTCTTTGTCATTTCCAACCAGCAACATATTATCCACATACAAGACCAGATAAATAACATGGTCACTAATTAATTTAAAATATACACAGTGATCTGCTTTACTTCTGGTGAAGCCAAGTCCCTATATAAATGTATCAAATTTTTGATACCACATCCTTTGTGACTGTTTTAACCCATACAGAGACTTCTTGAACTTGCATACCAGTTCTTTCTTACCCTTTGCTGCAAAGCCTTTAGGTTGCTTCATGTAGATTTCCTCTTCCAGATCCTTATGAAGAAATGTTGTCTTCACATCCATCTGTTCTACCTCAAAATCAAAAGTAGCAGCAACAGATAAAAGTAATATAATAGAAGCTACCTTGGCAACAGGAGAAAAAATATCACCAAAATCAATTCCTAGCACTTGGGAATAGCCTTTTGCTACCAATGGAGCTTTGTATTTCTCCACTTTTCCTTATGCATTTGTCTTCTTTTTGAACACCCATTTGCTGCCAATGGGTTTCCTTCCAGCCTGCAACTCCACTAGATCCCAAGCCTCATTTTTGTGCAAACGTTCCATTTCATCAACCATGGCCTCTTTCTAGAGTTTTTCATCCTCTAAATCTATTGCTTCCTTCACAGTTCTGGGATCATCTCTAGTAATAGATAAAGAAAAATTTGAAGAAAAAGTAGATGGACTATACCTTTCAGGTTGCCTTCTTTCTCAAACCGATCTTCTCACAGTTGGAGTTTGTGGTTCTTCATCTTCTGATTCCTCCTTTGTTGTAGAGTCTGATTGTTCCTCATTTAGCTTAAACTCTATCTTCTCAGGTTCCTTTCATTGGACTTCATGTTTAATAACATCTTTCACCTCTCTGAACACCACATCTTGACTATACACAACCTTCCGTGTGACTAGTTTCCAAAGCTTATAACCCTTTAAACCATCCTTATACCCAATAAAGATGCAATTTTCATATTTACTATCCAACTTGGTTCGTTTCTCCTTTGGAACATGTACATATGCATCACATACAAATACCCTCAGATGTGAAAGAGAGGGTTTCTTACCAGTCCATACCTCTTGTGGAGTCTTATCCTCCAACGCTGATGAAGGTGACCTGTTGACCGGGTAACATGCAGTATCCACCGCCTCTGCCCAAAATTCCTGTCCTAACCCGACACCACTGAGCATGCTTCTTGCCCTTTCCATCAATGTCTTATTCATTCTTTCTGCAACTCCATTTTGCTGAGGTGTATATGGAGTAGTCTTCTTCCGTGCTATACCACACTTCTTACAAAATTCTTCAAATTCCTTACTGCAAAACTCTCCACCGTTATCTGTCCTCAGCACCTTTATCTTCTTCTCTGTCTGGTTTTCCACCAGAGCCTTAAATTGTTTAAATCCGTCAAAGACTTCAGATTTCTTATTAAAGAAATATATCCATGTATTCATTGAGAAGTAATCTATAAATGATACACAATACAAAGACTTACCCAGTGATGGAACCTTCATAGGTCCAAACACATCATTGTGCACAAGTTCTAATATCTGTTTCGCCCTCCTACTACCAGAGGGGAAACTCACCTGATTCTGCTTCCCATATACACAATTTTCACAGAAATAAAAATCCAAAGAGCTATTACTCATACCTTCTACCATACCTTTACCATGAAGTATCCGAAGGCCCTTTTCTCCAATATGTCTAAGCCTTTGATGCCACAGCATGGTCTTCTCTCCAGAGGCCACTAGATGTTTTGCTCCACTTTCAAGAACCACAGAACTATTGCACCCATCCATAACAGTGCTACCTTGCAGCTTGTACAAAGTTACAATCTGAACTCCCAGCATCAGTACCAGTGCTCCCTGAACCATCATGCAGGCATCCTTCTCGAACATTGTTTTTACACCTGCATCATCTAGCTTGCTAACAGAAATCAGATTTCTAGCTAATGCAGGAATATGTAGAACACCTTGAAGTGTTCTAACCCTTCCACCTTGCAACTTCAACTTTACTTTTCCGCGACCAACGATTCTAGCCTTCTTGTCATCCCTCGAGAAGACGTCACCACCATCATATTTCTCATACTCGCAGAACCACTCTCTATGGGGAGTGAAGTCAAAGGACGCACCTGAGTCAATCAACCATGCTCATGATATACATGTGTACTTGTAGAAGCCAAGTACACATCCCCACCCTCATCTGAGGTGGTTTTCGCCTCTGCAGAAGGAGCCTCATCAGATCCCTTTCCTTTGTCAGGAGCCTTAGATTTACAGTCCCTTTTGCAGTGCCCTTCCTTTCCACATTTCCAACACACCACCTTTACAGGTTTTGCTGGAGATTTAGATCTCCCTTTAGATTTAAATCTCCCACTTGATGACTATTTTTGCTTTTGTTCTCGGTCTGCCCTTGTACAGACAAGGCATCACCATTTTGGCTCCCCATATTTTTCCGTCTCATCTGCTCCGTCAGCAAGGATGAGAATATTTCATCAAAATGCAAGGCAGTTGCAATGCTACCTATGGCAATAACTAGACTATCCCATGAATCTAGTAGAGAACACAACAAACTAATGCACTTATCTTCATCTGAAATTTTAATATCAACAGATGCTAACTGACTTACCACAGTATTAAATGCATTCAGATGCTCTGTCACCGAGTCTCCATCTTTCATCCTCAAGTTATACAACTTTTTCTGCAGGAACAGTTTATTCACTAGAGACTTATATTGGTACAAAGTCCCTAACTTGTCCCACAAAGCCTTCACCGTAGCTTCCCCTGATACACTCAACAATACTGAATCTGAGACACACAATCGTATTGTGCTCTTTGCCTTCTGATCCAACTTCTTCCATTATTCATCGGACACTCTCGTTGCTTTAGTACCTGGATCTACCATGATCCACTGGTCTTTCTCCACCAACAGATGCTCCATCTTGAGTTTCCACAACTCAAAACTCTGACCATTAAAGTTCTCGATCTCTATCTTTCCATTGCTCACCATCTTCTTTCACCACCAGAATCGATCTCACAGATCTCCCACTGAATAGGGTCTACCACAGTCCCGAGCAAAACCCCTCATCAACAAAGGCGTCCCCTTGAAGCCAAAACAGCTCTAATATCAAATGTAGGTTTTAACCCCGTACATAAATTACCTGCATACGAATTCTAAAACATAGAAAATAAACAATGTGAGATCATAACACATCAAACACATATACACAGATATTTTCCCCTGGATCCCAAAACCGGGACTACTAACTTGATTTTTCATTATCTTCCTTTCAATGTTACAATACATATTTATAGATGCCGAAGCATCCAATACCATGGATCGAAAATCATCGCATCCAATACTATTGACCGAAAACCATCACGTCCAATACCATGGACCGAAAACCATCGCGTCCAAAAAACACATGTGCGAAAGTCATGCACAAAACCATAGGTGGGTCCGCCCAACCTAACATAGGATCCAAAACCAGAATTTTCTAGGGCGCTACCACGGACCCCATAAAGTGGGGTTACAGGTACCCCTCAAACCCCATATTAACTACGTGGAAAGAATATAACACAACCCAACAGGATTAATGAAGGCAGGAGCAAAATTTCAAAGAGCTATGAATATAGCTTTTCTCAAGGAGATCCATGATTTCTTAATGGTATACCAAGATGACATCACATTGTTTTCTAAATCTGACAATGAACACCTAGATCACTTGAGAAGAGTTTTCATCAGATGCAGAAAATTTTTGTGATTCCTTTAAATCCCAAAAAGACACTCTTTGGTCTAGAAGAAGGAAATTTGTTGGAACATATCATATCTAAATATGGAATTAGAATAGATCCTACTAGAATAGAGGCAATCTTGACCATCACCCATCCTAGAAACATTAAAGAATTGTAGTCACTTTTAAGAAAAAATAATTTTCTTAGGAGATTCATTTCAAATTTGGCAGAATTGATTAGAGAACTAAATAACATGTTAAGAAAAGATTCAGCATTTAAATGGACAGTGGAGGCAAAACAATCCTTTGAAGCCATTAAGGAAGCCCTAACCAAAACTCCAGTCCTTATAAGTCTTGTATTTCAGAAAGATTTTATAATTTTTTCTTTTTCTTCAGAACACACCATTGCAACAGTCTTGTGGTGAAAGAATGACCAAGGATATGAACAACCAATTGCATTTTTCAGTAAATGCTTAAGAGATGCCACACTCAAATACAACATTATGGAAAAACAAGCTTTAGCTTTAGTAAAGGCTATTGTTGGGTTGTGTTAAATTCTTTCCACGACTAGCCCATGTAGTTAACCGGGGGGTTAGAAGGGGGGCGGAGCCCCCCCTTCGTTGCGCCGATTGTGTAGCGAGGAGAGTCACAGGGGGTTTGAGGGGTGTAGGTAACCCCACTTTATGGGGTCTAGGGTAGTGCCCAGGAAAATTTTGGTTTTGGACCGTATATTAGGTTGGGCGGACCTACCTATGGTTTTGTGCATGTTTTTCACACATGGTTTTGGACGCGATGGTTTTTTTTCCATGGTATTGGATGCTTCAGGATGTATAAATATGTATTGTAACATTAAAAGGAACATAATGAAAAATCAATTTGGTAGTCCTGGTTTTGGGATCCAGGGAAAAATCTCTATGTATATGTGTTTTATGTGTTATGCTCTCGCATTGTTTATTTTCTGTGTTTTAGAATTCGTATGTAGGTAATTTTTGTATGGGGTTAAAACCTACAACTATTAAAGACTTCAGAGTGTACATTTTTTATTCTCACATCATTGCTTATGTTCCAAATTTAGTAGTTAAGGACATTTTGAGACAAAATGGGCCTAAAGGAAAGAGAGGCAAATGGATTGCCACTATTTTGGAATATGACATAGAAATAAAGCTCATTAAAGTTATCAAAGAACAAGGTTTAGCCAAACTCATGGTTGAATCAAACTATTAGGCCCTAGATATTAGTTGCATTGGCGCCCTTGATGATCAGGAAGAGATGGCGACTCCACTGGTCAGTGAACCTTTTACAGATTCACTCTAGTATGCAGATATCATATTTGTATTACTAAACCTACAAGCTCCTCCTGGTTTAACAAGAGCTAAAGCTAGATTTTTGAAATTGAAGTCATTAAAATATTGTATCATAGATAATGTTTTATTTTGGAAAGGCATTAGTGGCATTCTTTTGAACTGTTTACTGAAAGATGAAGCTAATAAAATTATGCAAGAATTTCATGTAGGAGATTCTAGAGGACACTTGTATTGGAAGACTACTGCTAACAAAATTCTAAGGGATGGTTTTTACTGGCCCACCCTATTTGCAAATGTTAAGAAACATGTGAACTCTTGTCATTAGTGCCATATATTTGAAGTAAAAAGAAAGCTTTTACCTTTACCTCTCAAACCCATCTCCACAGAAATGCCATTTCAACAATGGGGGTTAGACTTCATTGGAGAAATACACCCAGCCTCCTCATCCCAACATAAGTGGATTTTGATAGCCACTGATTATTTTACCAAATGGATAAAAGCCATCCCTTCTAGACAAGCTATAGACATTGTCATTATCTCCTTCCTAGAAAATAATATCTTGTCAAGATTTGGATGCCCCCAAAAGCTCATTACTGATAATGCAACTGACTTTAAATCCAAGAAAATGATAGACTTTTGTAACAAATACCACATCACCCTTAGCCACTCCACTGCCTATTACCCTCAAGGTAATGGACTTGCAGAATCCTCTAACGAAAGCTTGGTCAATATCATTAAGAAATTACTGGAAGACAATGAAAAGACATGGGACAAAAAGTTGGTCAGTGCCTCATGGGCAGATAGGCTAACTACTAAGAAGCTAATTGGTACATCTCCCTATCAGTTAGTATATGGGACAGATGTTGATTTTCCATCCTCTTTGCGAGTGCCAGTGATGAATATCATCTAGGAATTACAAGTGTAACCAAATGATATCCAGAGAAGGATTAATGCAAACATACACTTGTAGCAGACCAGAGAAGAAGTATATGTAAAATCACAAGTACTCCAGGACAAAATCAAAAAGATATTTGATAAAAAGGCCAAAGCTGATGATTTTTACATAAGTGATAAAGTTCTTAAATGGGATTCAAGAAGAGAAGACAAGGGAAAACATGGAAAATTTGATTTTCTATGGCAAGGCCCTTATGCCTATGGTTACAGAGGTAACAATGCTTTTTTCTTGAGAGAGATAGATGGATCAGATCTACCAGGAGGACCTGTCAATGGTAGAATGTTGAAGCATTATTTTTCCATAGATTAACAAAACTTCACTTTACTTTGATCATTCTATAAAACATTGCAGAGTTTAGATTGGATTGGATGGTGATGTATTGAAGTTGAAGCCCGAAGAGAAGGCCCTAATCTTTGAAGGTTTCACCATCATAAGTATGAATAAGGAAGAAATCACAGAAAAATAGTTTAAAATGTAACTGCAGTCACAATTCAAAGGCTACTGATCTTAGAGTTCTCGACATTTCACCAGGAAATACCATCCCCATGTGGAGCCACTATTAGGGTCCTATAACAATAGGATTCATAATTTTGAATTGGCAATGGTTAGTCTTGTAATATTGTACATACTTTTGCTTTCTGCAAAATTTTTTCCATATTAAAAATTAAAAAATGTAAAGAGGGTATGTCCTAAAAGAAATATCAAAGGACAAAAAGAATAAGAAAAGTGAAAAAAAGTGAAAAAATATGAACCCCAAACAAAAACATATCATGAAAGTGTGAAATTCTATTGCCACTACTTTTTACTTTACTATGCAAAATAATGGTTATGTGCAGCTTGTCACAAATGCCACAACCCATGATAGTCAAACTGTTTAATCTTGACTAGTTGATGTTTTAAATTTCATGTTTATAGATAGAGAAGAGAGATCTATCCAAACTGTTTAATCTTGGTAGATCAGTAGTTAGGTAGAGAAATAAAATGTGCTCATAATCTTAATCTAAGCTATTGGAAGATATAAGGTTAGAATTAGATAGTTTTATTTTCAAAAGAAAAAGGAAAGAAAGCGTTTGCTAGCCTAAATGCACCTTATAAAGTGAAGAAAAAATGTTAGGATAAGTAAAGGGTAGGTAGAAGAAAGGTTGCAAAAATACAAGGTTGTTAAAGCATAAGCATATTTATCATGCTTAATCCTATGTTTCAGTGTGCGGGAGCAGTTATGAAAGTGAAAAGATGTTCACAAGCTAATTTAATTAACTTCCCCTCATTTCATTTCACCCCCCATTACATATTTGTTATTTTCCCCATCATCCCATAATTTCTTAAGAATATACCCTTTTCCCTTCATTTTGATCCTTACCCGTTGGTTTCACACATTTCCCTAGAAAATTACCCTCCAAAGGTCATTTCCCAATCCAAAACTCCTCTTCCCTAGTGTGAAACCCATTCCCCTTTGAAAAAATCATTTTCCCCTTATTAATTTTGTTATTTTATCTAAAAAACTCACAAAACCCCTTTATTCTAAGTTTTTTTCCCCCCTGCATTACTTAATTAACTCCGCCATACCATATTTCGCATAAAAAACCCATAAAACCCCTTTATTCTAAGTTTTACTCCCCCCTACATTACTTAACAAGCATTCACTATATCATATTTCCCCAACATAAAACCTTTTAACCCACCACCCTTGGTGCAGTTAACGAACCCCACCATATTAAACCTTGGTCCCATTATATTAAACCCGCTCATTATATTTTTAACCCTCACCATATCCATTAATTAATTACAAATCATTTGTAATTAACCCTCTGGCCCCACAAATATCTGCCCAATTTCCCTTCGTGTAGCTTCACCATGCAGAGCCATTAGATCTTGCACCCCCAGATCTGAGAGCGCGCATCCATATCGCATTGATTCTATTTCCTAGCTTTACCAACCCGAGAGCACACGAGATTCATGGTTTCTGTCAAGCCCCTTTCAGTTATGTGGCAGCTCTAGGTGAACTCACATGCTCTCAAGGAAATATCGCCCGATTGTCGAAAGCGATGCGATGGCCCCTGAAATCACCTCCCTACATAAAATGAAACCACCCACTGTTCATTTATATAAATTCCATGCCAAATGTGACCGTTACCCATTAAAAGTCTCAAGATTCTCATTTTCACTCTTTCCACTTATTCAAACTATGAAAGCTACTGAAGCCTTCCTGCGCCACACTAAGCCTCTGCAACTGAAATTGACCACCTATTACATTCCGGACACACACCTGACTCCTTCCACAGACATCTTAGTTCAATAAAGCCATTCATTGCCTTCCCCACATACCTATTCTTTATTGATGATTGTTTTATTTTGCAGGTGATTAGCAGAACGGGTGCTTGGATAAACAATTTTGATACTAGTTCCAAAACCTGTTTACTCCAAGATTCGCAAGGAAATGTATTCAAAAGGTTTTATTAAGAAGGAAAAGACAATTATCACAGAGCAAAATGAAACAATTTACACACTAAATGTTAAAACAGAGATGAAATTACTTTCACCAGCACAACAAAATATTCTTACAAACTACTCTCCAAGAAAAATTTTGTATTCTACATAGGTCTTTTAGTAAAAATAATTTTTACTAAAAACACAGAAGCATGAAAGAGTGAGTAAGATTTACAGTAAAAGGTAAAAATGAAAGTAGGTGATAGAGCATACAGTTAAAAGACTAAACAGAGGAGGCAAATGAAAGTGTATCAGATGAAAGGTCATAAGTAAATATGACATCCAGCGTGAAGACCAAACAACCAAGCAGCTTAAAGGGCAGAAGATCAAATATTAAAAGACAACAAAACCTAAATAACAGGGACAACAAACAGTAGTTGAATAGCTGTCTCTATCTTCTTGCATGAAGATATTTCCTTTTCCTAGATTAGTTCTCAATACAGTTTGAGATATTTTGTAAGTTTTTTTTGCATAAATACTTCATAATTTGAGGTATTGAGGGTGGATTTCTATACATTTTTAGAGTTACTTGGGTCTTAAACCTAAGGGTTATTATACCAATTTTCAAGTCGACATACTGGAGCAAGTAATAAAAAAATTGCACTACAGGATTCATAAGATGAGCTATTGCAGTGAAGTATCTTCTTTGTCTGATTTTGTTACTTTCTTATGTGTTTCATAAACTTAAATGTTATCTAAATTTGAATTAATTAACTAGAAATTTGACTTAGAATATGTTTTAGTACATTCTATTTTGCATAGTTAATCATTTATATTTTTTCCTCCGATATCCGAATTTGAGAACCCTCAATTTCTCTCCCATCCTGGTTGACCCCTTTCATTTGTCTTCATAATCTAGCCTAGGGAACCCTTAATTGATCCCTAGATCTGATTGGAAACCATTTCACCATCAAGCCATTGAGATTTGTAGTAACTCCTCTATCTTGCCTTGTAGACACTATTTTTAGAACTTAATCCGGTAATTTTTGTCTAACATTTGACCCCATAGCCCAGTGGTAAAGGACAACCCTTTTCTTCTAAGTAAATGGTCCCACCACCCAAATTCAAATCAAAAACCCAAGCCCAACCATAACTAGCCTAAAATCAATTAATTAAAACAAAGTTAAATAAAAAAGAGAGAGCCCTCTCTGAGATTAGGAAGGCTAGATCTTGATCTCCAAAGTTGGTTTGTGGTTACCTATATCATTTCTTTATCTAAACAACTTAGAAGAAATTTTGGAGTGATAACGGACTTGACAGACAATAACGTGAAGACAAGAAGTGCAACATGTTTTTTTTTCTGTACCTATCATCTAGGAACAATGAGAGGAAGATTTATAAGAAAAAAAGGCACTGAAGTTACTCACTATCCTTTGCAAAAATTAATCTTCAATTTAGCAACTGCTTAGCTCCAATATAATAAAGGCCATCAATTATACTCATGAAGAGATTATATTTCAAGGATAGGTTTTGGAGGAAGATTTACAATAAAAGAAAGGCAGCGAATTTACTCACTATGCTTTGCAAAAATTAATCTTGAATTTAGAAACTTCTTAGCTCCAATATAGTAAAGGACATCAATTATACTCATGACAAGTCTAGGAGGAATATTTATTAAAAAAAAGGCAGCGAAATTACTCACTATCCTTTGCAAAAATTAATCTTCAATTTTGCAACTACTTAGCTCCAATATAGTTAAGGCCATCAATTATACTCATGAAGATATTATATTTTAGGTATGCTTATGGATAGTAAGACAATATGCCTACATACCCTTATGCATGGTCTATTGTCAAACACAAATCTTACTAAGAATGGATCCTGTGATCAAGTGAAATAGTGCTAATGTCAATGATGAAGTGAGTGATCGAGTAAAATATGAATTGCTATTGATCTTTGGTTATATGGTTATGATCTTACTTCCCTCTTCTGCAACTAATTGTTGAACAATTCCACATAGATAAGTATTCCTAAATGTATATGTGAATTGTATTGAATTATTACTATTTTTTTATGGTTTATTTCATTGCTGAATTAATTTTTAGGTTGCCTCTCTAACTTCTTGTGTTAGTTGCATTTGTGATTTATGGATTCGTGATTAATGGAATAGTTGTGTGTATTTAGGTTGCATAAATCCATAGTTTCATGTCTTTCAATAGTAAATAGTTAATAACAAAAACAATTCAGTGCAGTTACTTCGTAAATTTGTGCGAATTTGTGTTCACTTTTTGTGTGAATTATTCAGTTCAGTTACTTCGTAAACTTGTGTGAATTTTTAAATTTGTGTGAATTTTGGTATAGATTTTATGTAAATTTGGGTGGTAAACTAAAGTACCACATCCTCAAAGTGCACAGAAGTTATTGGGTATATTACATACATGGACCAATACCATGTAGCTATGTTTGACATGTAGGCCCTAAAAATCTAGTTCCTATAAACTAGGATAACTACCCACAACGAAAACTGAAATGCATCTATAAATGGAACCAACATGATGGAATATGGCACATAGAAATCTAGGGGTTGAAATGCCCTTAATACACATTAGACGTCCAATGATCCAAATGACATCCGAACGCATTCACCAATTTTAAGAGCTTTAGTAGGAAGGCATCGACATATGTATAGAATCTAGCTCAGTGGGCCTTAGAATTTGTGAGAAAGAGTGAGTAGATCGCAGAGTATTGGCTTATTTAGTCTTTACAGAAAATTTAAGTAATTTTTAGCTATGAATCAT
This sequence comes from Pinus tabuliformis, assembly GCA_031772625.1. Classification (NCBI taxonomy): domain Eukaryota; kingdom Viridiplantae; phylum Streptophyta; class Pinopsida; order Pinales; family Pinaceae; genus Pinus; species Pinus tabuliformis. The sequence goes on from CM062816.1 coordinate 618,853,488, forward strand.
TTAATTTTTAAAGTAAATTCTACTAATTTTCATAACTTAATGGCTTATTTCAGTCTTTACAGAAAATTTAAATAATTTTTTGCTATGAAGCTTAAATTTTTAAAAATAAATTCTACTAATTTTCACAATCTAAGGGTGGTTTCACTGATTAGAAATAGAGAATGAATAAAAAGAATAGGAGCTTACTGATGATGACATCACCGCAAGGGTTGTAGAGCATCTTTATTATAATAAATGGCTTCCCAAAGTCATCAAATGCTAATGCCATCCCTTCAAATAGTAAAAATTGTGGCACAGAGATTAAAGCATAAACTTAAAAAGCAAGGATGAAAAAAATAGTGAATTTTGAACTAGAGATTTGAGGTGTGTGTACTCCTCCTTGTGTGGAATAAGACTAAAAGTGGCATGGAAATGCATCAAGGTTAGAAATGAAACATACGTGGGCGCCATTAATGGACTGAAGATCCAATGGTGGGGTTCAATATTAGACTGCCACTAGTAAAACCTTAATTGACAACTCTCTTCAATCTCATTTTCCCTCTCGCCCTGTGAAAAGTGAAAATATGCTACTCATAAACTTAAAAGCAAGGATGAAAAAAATAGTGAATTTTGAACCAGAGATTTGAGGTGTGTGTACTCCTCCCTGTGCAGAAGAAGACTAAAAGTGGGGTGGAAATGAAGCAAGGTTAGAAATGAAACATACCTAGGCGCCATTAATGGATTGAAGATCCAATGGTGGGGTTCGATATCAGTCTACTACTGGTAAAACCTTAATTCACAACTCTCTTCAGTCTCATTTTCCCTCCTGCACTATGAAAAGTGAAAATATGCTACTCATTTTCCCTCTGCCCTATGAAAAGTGAAAAGTTAATTCACAACACTCTTCAATCTCGTTTTCCCTTCCCCCTGTGAAAAGTGAAAATATCTACTCGTTTTCCCTCCGCCCTATGAAAAGTGAAAATTCACTACTTGTTTTAGAGCATAAATGAAGATTGGAATTGGGAGTGCTTTGTTACATCAAAATTAAGGTTGAATTCTTTAAAAAATGTTAAAATTTCTCTCCCTAAAAAACAATAATTACAATATTTATAGAGTATAGAGTAGATGTGTAGGTGTAATGTAAGTATGTAAAAAATTCTAAATAAGGGCTTAGTTAAATATTAATAGTAATAATAATAATAAAAGTCAAAAGTATGGGGATGAGTGAAAAATCTAAATGTTGGCTCAATTAATAATAAAAATAATAAAATCCAATTTGTTATATTTTGATTTTGTTATTAACTTGTGAATAGGTTTTGTTACAATACCATGAGCCAATACCATGGCTTATCAATACCTCAAGACCAAAAAACATAACTTATTTCACAACCAAAATATCTTATAACAATATGACAAGATTATTAACCATGGATATTCGGCCCCACTTTGCAGTGGATATTATTAACTTGTAAAAAATTGGTTTTGTTATAATACCATGGGCCAATACTATGGCTTATCAATACCACATGCTCTAAAAACATAACTTATTTCACAATCAAAATATTTTATAACAATATGAAAATATTCTTAACCATGGATATTCATTCTCACTTTACCATGGATATTATTAACTTGGAAATAGACTTTGTTACAATACCATGGGCGAATACCATGGCTTATCAATATCACATGCCCAAAAAACAAAACTTATTTCAAAATCAAAATATTTTATAAGGATATGACAGGATTCTTAATCATGGATATTCACCCCGGCTTTCTTATCGATATTATGAAATTGTGAATAGGCTTTGTTACAATAGCATGGTCTAATACCATTTCTTATCAATAGCACATGCCAAAAAATCATTTCTTATTTCACAATCTATATATTTTATAACAACATGACATGATTATTAACCATCGATATTCACCCCCACTTTACCATGGATATTATTAACTTGTAAATACTCTTTGATACAATGCCATGGGCCAATACCATGGCTTATCAATACCACATGCCCAAAAACCATAAATTATTTCACAATAAAAATATTCTAATTTAATTTAATTTTATAACGTCTTTTATTTGAAGCTAATAGGAAAAGGGTTGTAATTAGTTTTGAGATATATATAAACCCTCTACCCTCACGTCTACTAAAATTATTCCCATATAAGTTAAATTAAGGTTTTAATAAAATTAAAAATGAGAATACTTTTGTATTTAAAGATGTGAAATTTATATAATACAAATATTAGTAAAAACCAACATAGATCTATCTATCTAGGTTTGTCTGAAGTCTGGAATTGTAGCAAAGTTCTGGGTCAATATTTGCATATATGTACATAGGTTCATCTTAGCCAAAGAGCATATACACACAGGTTTTGGTCTTTCAAGTAGTGTATACAAAATAAAAACTTCTTTTTCAGATATGACTAATCTATCTGATCAAATTATGTTGTTTTACTGCTGTCTATTAATGAAGTCTTCTTAGATCTGAATGTAAAACTGAATGGATAAGGAGGTTGGCATTTGATAATATTTATTGTATAAGTGACAAGAAGTGATCTATGTCACTGCCTGTGTAAAGCTCTGTAAGTTGACAGTAGATATTCAGTATATTGCTGGTTGGTACAGACTTGATTCAAAAGTTTATGTTTGTTTTAGTTTTGAAGGTATATGCATGTTTGATTAATGGAAGTAGCGTATACACACAGTTTGGGTTCAGCCAAGTCACATATACACTCTAACGCATGATTTTTGAGGTCACAACTAGTTCTAAATGATGATACAGGGTTCTGGGTTGACCACAGTGTTCCAGTGTTAGTGATCTGACTATCCAAATTAACTGAATGTTGGTTGATGCAATTTAAGTTTAAATTTTTTTTGATGGGTCTAGTATGAAAATTGGATGAAATGTGGACTTCCGATTTTGGTGTTGTGATCCAGGAGTATCCAATCTGAAAATTCATGAAACATGGTCCCTGGAAAAAGAAAGAAGGTCGTAGCCTTGTGTAGGTCAGCACCTATGTACTAGTAAACATATTGGCTACTACAAGAGCTAGGGCGTTGCAGCTCCCTTCTAGTAGAAGCTGGAAAACAAGAGAGGGTTGTAAAATCTAACACCAGTACAAGATTGTAAACATATTTTCTTATTATTAAAAGAAGACAGAGATGACAACAACAGGTGGTTTTCACCTACATTGGGTTTCCACCTTAAATCTTGGTGTTCATGTGTGTTTCTTATGTGTGATGCTTTATTCTACTTTTACTACATTGTCTCATAAGTTACCGATGTACTGGTTTAAGATTAACACATGATAAATTGTCTAAATCACAAGTTCTCTGGATATACGTTGATTTCTCTAATCACAGTTACGTGTATATGCTAGTTCACTTCACTGGAGTAGTGTATATAAATCTGTTTGGGAAATAGAATTATTGATCTAATAATACTAATTCATCCCCTCTCAGTATTATTTCCAACATCCAGGTTAAGATGGATGTAGGTTGGCTTAATAATTTTGTAGTTGTATTTCATAAACTACCAGTTTTTTTATGGTTGTGTTTGAAAACATTTTTTCCATACTTGGTGTATTTATCATAATAATAATAATCTAATTTTAATTTAATTTTAAGCTTACCTTTTTTATGCAATGATTTTTTTGTTAGCTTATAGAGATAGACATGTTATACTTTTGGAATTTGAAAAGGAAACACATGGTCTTAACTTGGTTGTATTGAAAACATTTAAGTGTAAGAAAGAAACATGCCCTCTTAACCTGGTTGTATTAAAAACATAAGTGTTCTTGTACACTAGTTGGGTGCAAACAAGAGAGAGTATATGGTAAGTGGATTAAATAGTTAAAAACAAATGTTAGTTAAGGAGAAATTTACAAAAATCTAAAAAATAGGCTAGGGTTAGAATATTACTGTTTTGGGACATCTAAAGATTAAGGTACATTTTATGGAGGTGTAGTCTTGGACTTTTGGTGTGTGTTAGTGGCGTCAACTAGTGGTGGAGAGTCCAACCAATGAGTAGCAATGTATTTTCATTTACAAGGTTAGCATCAGTCAAGTATTCTCCCTCTCTACCCAACTTTAAGATGAGGAGTGTGCATAATGGACTTATTATTGTAACAAGTTGCAAAAATTTGATTATCTTTAAGTTCAGGGGCTTGAAGTGGCTGCCTCAACCTACAAATATTTAAAGGAACTATGTGTTTTTCAATTAAACCTGTGTGGAGAAGGAGCTACAAAAGAGGAAGGCCTTATGGCTATTTTTAAGGGGTTGTAATGACCCTCATCTTATGGTAAATATGTAGATATGATACTAATGGCCCTGATCTTAGTACATTCATGTATATAATGTAAATATTTTCCTATCACCTTTCATTGTATAAATATGATAAATATTTTGTGGTTACCTTGATGTACATGTTGAAGTTCCACTTGCATGATTATGGGAAACACTTCTCAATTATCCTTGTGTACATGGAGAAAATCATAACTACTCTATGCCCACAAATATAATAGTGAATAGTGTCTAACTGAATCAAAACCCTAACCATCAACCCAATCTCCATTGATGAGGCTTCAACCAATGGTCCTTACTTAATGTAACCACTTATAATTATTGATGGCCCTTTTTTCTAAGTCAATGAACCTTGTATTAACTAGGGGGAGTTAGATGGAACCTCAATGACTTCAAGGTGAGGGTAATAACCAAAGTTAAACATATACCATAATAACCTATACATATGTCCTTATACTGGGGCCTGATACAAGTATAACGAACTCTATTAATGGGCGGGTAAAAGAGCATATAGGTCGATTCATATAGTTGAATGAGCAAAAATAATTCGACCCAAGACCTAACAAGAGACTCATAGACACTCACAGGCATAATATTTACAGGCCTTGATATAATCAATGAGGGTGGGGAGATATTTTGAAACCTATTAGAACACATGAATGGATTTTTCTCCTCCCTCACACCTTGTCAATTCTAGAACGGATCTAGGAAGAGGTAAAATGATAGATAGGAAGAAAATGGGAGGCGAAATGGTAGGAAAAGGAAAATTCAGTTATCCAAGCCCTAACTAACTAGAAGGATGGAGTGAGAAGTAGAAAGAGAAGATAAATTGGGATAAGGAGAATAGGAAGCAAAAGAGCACAGTGAGAGGAGAGTAAGGGAGAAGGAATTGAGAGTGAACAAGATGAGGAGATGGTAATCAAAGGAAAGGAAGTCACTGGGTAACTACTCGAAGGGTGTTGTTACAAGGAGGGTGTCACACTTGGACATCATGGGGTTTGCACCACGAAGATAACAAACTGAATTCTGATGTCAGAGGTAAGCCTTTGTCATGTTGTTGAGCTTTACATTTGATCCAGGTGGATATTAGTGGCCACCCGCCAAGTCCACATGGACCACCACCATTGTTTCTTTCAACTTTTCACTTTCGTTAATTGTAGCATAGTTTACTATTTTTAGCAGTTTTTTGGGTCCTGAACTTCCGGAGCTATTTTGAGGCCCTAAACAATGTTTTTTGGGAAAACTCAAAGCAACATGGCTCCATGGGCCAATGTTGTTGTTCTCAAAGTTGTAGTTATTGGATGGAGCTTTCTAATGAGATATTGTGCGTGTCAAACGGAGATTGTATGCCAAAGTTATGACCTCGGGAAGTTGATGTACCAATTTACCCAAACAGGGCCCACAGTTTGGTGTTTCATGTTCTAGGGTTAGGTTTTTGGATGTTTAGGGTTTTCCATTGTTTCTCAACAATAAATAGACCTTCGAGCCTCATTGTAACATAGTTTAGAGGAATGTAGCTGCCACATCTTTTCTCAGAGATAAGCTACCATCACCCTAGCTAGTTTATTTCCATTTCTGTTTGTAAGCAAATTTCAGTATTTTACAGTAATGAAATCAAGTATTATTTCTACTGCATATCTATATGTATGGTTATATATGTAATTTGTTGCATTCCTATTTAAATCTAGATTAGTGGTATCAGAGTTCTCTGCTCTTTCTTTATCTTTCTTTGCATGTCCACAATGAGGTCGAGATATAAGGAGTTAGGGCTTGAACTGGTCAAACCTTCGCAAGACCAGCCTCGCAAATCCCAACGACCTCCCATGGAGGATGAAAAGAAAGAGGAGGGGGTAAGAGATCTTATCAAAATATTGCTCGAAGAGGTCCTTGAGTGAAAAAGGAACGTGATGATGGAAAAATTTGTCCAGATCCTTGAGCGGCTACCCAGGGGCGACACGTCTACATCTAGCAGCTACTCTAGAAGTGCCACACCCTTTAAGGTACAAGTTAACTTTGAAATTCCCATATTTTAGGGTCAAATAGATGTAGATGCCATAGATAAATGGTTAAATCTGCTGGAAGGGTATTTTTATGTTCATGATTTTTCTGGCAAGGAAAATATTACTTTCGCCCTTCTCAAAGCCACCCCCATGTCAAGGACTGGTGGGAAACCTACTGCGAGCAAAAGGATGAAAGTACAACCTCACTATTTTCAGCCGTACCCACTTGGAATTCATTTTGGATTGTCGTCAAGGAGCCGTACTACAATGTCAGAAGCTATGAGGATCAATACATAAAGTGGACCATGCTGCAGCAAGGAAGGGACTAGGACGTGCCAGAGTTTACCAATATTTTCCATACCCTTCACACAAAGTTGGGTATCAAGGATTCGAAGAAGCATTTGGTACTCAAATACCGCAACTACCTGCACAAGTACATCCATGAAGAAATAGAATTCCTGAACATCTCCTCGTTCAGCATGGCATGCTGATATGCCATCAATATTGAGAAAAAGTTTAAACAGAAGAAGCAAGACTTTGGATCTATGAATCTGAAGCAAGGGAAAGGTGCCCCCAAATTGTAGAACAAAGGACAAAGCCAAGGTGGGGTGGCCCAAGACAACCTGCCAAATCTACAAGCAAAGAATAGCGTCGTGGAGCCGAAAAAGGACATGGGAAAGTGGTGTGAGTTCCATAGGAGCTCCACTCACAACACAAGTGAGTGTCGAGCCAAGCAGTCACTAGTGGCCAAGCTAAAGGTTTTAGAATTAGATGCATGTTCTGACTCTGAGTCAAAACCTGAAAATGGAAATGACAAAGTGAACTAGATTATTAATGTGGAGCCCAATGCCATAGTTGCCACCATGAAGATCCAGAAGGAGGACCCTAAAGATCTAGAGGAGGAGGAGTGTCTCTTCCACTCCTAGATGTGGGTAAAGGGCTCCCAGCTACAGTTCATTATGGATAGTAGGAGCCAAAAGAACCTCATTTCGGCAGAGGTCGTGAAGAGGCTAGGCTTACCGACCACAGCACATCCACAACCGTACACCATCGGGTGGCTTCACCAAGGACGAGATCTTCGCGTGAGCCAGCAGTGTCGCCTTCCATACAACATCAAGCCCTTCACAGATGAGGTATTGTATGACATTGTTTCCCTTGATGTTTGTGATGTATTATTAGGACAACCATACTTGTGGAAGCAACATGTTGTGTATGAATCAAGGCCCCGTGTTGTTATTGTTACTTTGGGAAATAAGTTTTACAAGATACCGGAGGTAGCACGGCCTACCACCATCTCTTTGGTTACTGCAAAACAATGTAGTAAGTTCATTTCCAAAACTAGGACATTTGCTTTCCTTATGATACGTCCTCAAGGAAAGAAGAAGACAGTGGCTACGACCTCCAGACAGGGCCCCTCCGCACGACAACTACAGATGGAAAAGGTCATGGAGGAGTACGAGGACATATTCACCTCACCCACAGGGGTTCCACTACACTTTCAGGTCAAGCAGTCCATCAATCTGACCCCATGTGCACCGCTGCCCAATGGACCAATATATTGGTGCTTTTTTTTGGAGAATGATAAAATCAAGAGGTAGATTCAGGAGCTACTGCAGAAAGGTCACATCTATCCGAGTTCATCACCCTGTGGGAGCCTAATTGTGTTGGTACAGAAGAAGGATGGGACTTGGAGACATTGTATTAACTATCAGGCATTGAACAAGATCACTGTCCATAATAGGTACCCCATCCCACGAATTGACGACCTCTACTCAGCACCAATGCTCGCATTACCAGACTTGCAACAACCATTTGAGGTCAAGATAGATGCCTATGACTATGCTATTGGGGCAGTCCTTACTCAACATGGGAATCGAGTGGCATATCACAGTGAGAAACTTGCAGACACAGTTCGGAACTATCCCACTTATGACAAAGAGATGTATTCCATTGTGCAGGCCTGTTGATAATGGAAGCATTACATTTTGGGGAAGGAAATAGTCATCCACATAGACCATTGACCCCTGCAGTTCATACAGACCCAAGGGAAATTGCATAATGATCGCTATCAGAAGTGGTCCACATACCTGCAACAGTTTCATTTGAATATCAAGTATAAGAAGGGAAGCACCAATAATGTTACAGATTGCCTCAATCATCCACCGATCATGGCATCAACCACCATGCTCAGCTCTTGTGGGCACGAGACTTTTGATTGGCCAATTCTCTACAAAAGTGACCAAGCATTCGGCCACACATACCAGACACTGTTGGAGGGTCAACATGTTCTAGATTTTCACATCTAGGATGCCCTATTATGCCACCTGGGTCACCTTTGTGTTCCTTCAAGCGAGCGTGCCAAAATGATTTGGGAAGCACACTACTGTCGGGCTGCTAGGCATTTTGGGGTCGGGAAAATAGTGGCAGTACTCAGAAGTATTTCTATTGAACGAATCTTCAACAAGATGTCGGGAAGTACATCAGATCATGCACTACCTGTGCCATTACCAAACTGACCATCAAGAGGAAAGGCCTGTATACCACGCTGCCTATCCCTAGTCGACCTTGGGAATTCATCTCCATGGATTACATGTCAGGCATTCCTTCTAATAAGCATGGAAACGACTATTTTTTTGTGGTCATTGATAGGTTCTCGAAGATGGCCATTATGGCGGCCTTCAAGAAGAATATCACGATAGAAGCCACTGCTAAACTCTTCTTCGAACGAGTGTGGTTACACTTTGGGATTCCACGGTCTATCATCTTAGACAACAAGTTCCTCAATACATTTTGGTTCAATCTCTGGTCAATGCTGGACACCAAACTCACTATGTCCACAACCTTCCATGCTCAAACTAATGGCCAGACAGAGGTTGTCAACAGGATGATTGTACACATTCTATGCATGTACAAATCAAAGCATCCACACAGATGGGATGAGGGAATTCCCTATATTTAGCACACCTACAATCAAGCTCTCCACAGCTCGACTGGCCACAACCCTTTTCAGGTGGGCTTGGGATTCTTGCCACTATGTCCCATTGATGTGGCCATGCCATTTGCAACTACTCATGCAGATTTGGCTCATGTCCAGTCCGAAGCAGATCAGGAAAATAGATTTATTGAGCACATCCAACATATTCACCAGCAGATCCACGACATTCTAGAGAAATCAAATGCCAAACACAAGCAGTGACATGATCAACGTCGGGTGCCACACAAATTTCAAGTGGGTGACAAAGTCTAGTTACATTTGCAAAAGGAACACCCTACCAAAGCCTATCAAAAACTTAGACCACTCTGATATGGTCCTTACACCATTACCAAGGTTGTGGGAGACAATGAATTTGAGCTCAGCATTCCCCCATTCCTTGGCCTGCACCCAGTATTCAATGTGGACCGCCTTCGACCGTACTTTCCACCATTACTAGACACATCCGACATTGCAAAATAGCTCACACCCACAGAGTTAAATCCAGATTCCATGGAACAAGCTGCAATTGATCGGATCATGGACACACAAATCAAGCACACTCGCCAGCAAAATATCCCACTATATCGAGCTGTCAAAGTAGGCCAACTCCTTCACCAGGGCAAGTGGCTCACCATGGACCAAGTTAAGTAGAAGTTTCCTCATCTCATGGATGAACTCAACACAATGGGGATCATTGATTCCTAAGGGGGGAGGAATGATCCAGGTGGATATTGGTGGCCACCCGCCAAGTCCACTTGGACCCCCACCATTGTTCTTTCAACTTTTTAGTTTCCTTAATTGTAGCACAATTTACTATTTTTCCCAGTTTTCTGGGTCCTGAACTTCCGAAGTCATTTTTAGGCCCTAAATGACATTTTTTAGGAACTCTGGGAGAAACTTGGGTCCATGGACTAATGTTTCTCTTCCCAAAGTTGTAGTTCTCGGATAGATATTTCTAATGAGATATTGTGCGAATCAAATAGAGATCGTATGCCAAAGTTACGACCACGGGAAGTTGATGTAGCAATTTACCCAAACTGGGCCCACAGTTTGGCGTTTCATCTTCTGGGTTAGGTTTTTGGATGTTTAGGGTTTTCCATTGTTTCTCAAATATAAATAGGCATTCGATCCTCATTGTAACACAGTTCAAAATCATGTAGCCGCCACATCTCTTCTTAGAGATAAGCTACCGTCACCCTAGTTAGTTTATTTCCATTTCTATTTGTAAGCATATTTTAGTATTTTATAGTAATCAAATGAAGTATTATTTCTGTTTCATCTCTATATGTATGGTTATATCTATAATTTGTTGCGTTTTTGTTTAAATCTGGATCAACATTTGACATTTACGGTATCAAACTACCACTTCTTTGCATCTAATTAACAATCGAGTTCTCGGGTCTAGCGCAATGGGAAAATCGCTACCATGAATCTCTATAGAGAACTACAATTTCCCAAAGTTCTTTAGTCATATATTTGTTGGTTAGTTTTACAATCCAAGATTTAGGAACCTTACCATCGTGCTTGTGGTTTAGCCACCTTCTAAGTAATGCAATAAAAACACCTAGTAATATTTTCACACTGAACATTATACAATAAACTTAACCCTAATATATTAGTGAAGAACAAGTAACTAGCTAGACTCTAGAAGGGTTTTTGGATTGACTGTTAGTGAAACTCATTACCATTAGGTGTGCCAATGTGTGCTGAGTGTTAGCAAGTGCTAGGGAAACACAAGAGAGAACTAGGTCAAAATGCGTGGAAATGAATGTATAAGAGTGTGTGACAGGGAGTGTCAATGATTTCCACATGTGGTAAGAGGTGTTATAGACATATTTGGGAACTGGAACCCCAATCTTATATGTCAATAAAGCAAAGGCTCTTTAACCCCTAAAACTGTTGTTTCATACCCTAAAGGATCATAGTCAACTGATTGCATCATTCCCCAAAAGTTCCACCTGAAAAACCACTTAGAACTGGCCAAAACTGGACCATACTGACTGCTCCACTGTCAGGGTGTGATGCATACTAACTCCTACACTAGCCAGGTGTGATGCATACTGAAGAAGCCTTCTATGGGGTGTGATGAGCGAGAATGGACAAATGTCTGAGACAGTTTTCTAAGTGGATGCTCATCGAATCTTCTAGAAACTTCTCCTATGACACTTGCCTCTTTGAATTCACCCACGGATGAGAAAGAGATCAATGAAATCTCCATGTGAAACCAAGAGCTACAAGTAGAATGACGCTAATCAAAAACCCAGAGATGACTCACACCTTTGCAAACATCTATAAATGGATCCCTCATCTGAGAGATCTAGAGGCTGGAATTTTGTAATTTGCAAGGAAGTGCTAATAGTTTGTCTTTGAGAAGAAGAATTGCATTGTTGGGTGATCTTGTTTTTCATGAGGTGAACAGGGCTTTGATGCTGGGAGGATGATGCTGGATCAAACAACAGGGTTGTAATTCTCCCTTCTATTTTAGTAAAGTTCTTTGAGTTTTCCTCCATGCAATCGTGTACTGTGAATCTTGTTATTTGTAAATGTCATTGTATGTTCAATGTATTTATGATTCTGCATTGTTTATGACATAATAGATCGATATTCTTTGATGGTGTTCTGTTACTTTGTTTCTATAGGTATTCTTTAAGCGGGACAAGTAGGAGAGGAGTTGCAAGCTCTATCAAAGGGGAGAGAAATCGAGCAAGGAGTCAAGAGGAAGATCCAGGTTGGCCCTTTGCTTCTCTCTTATCTATCATACATTGAGAAAATTTCAAATTGCGTTGATTGTTTGTTTCTAAGATAGCTACCAATCTTAGTGGGACTAGCAGATAGAAAAGACACTAGTTTTATCGGAAACAAAATCGTGACTCCACTGGGGATCAAATAGTTTGTTTGTTTGTTATTGTTGTTTGCTTTATAAACTACAGATGGAGCCTGAAGTTAGCCAGATAGCCTTCGAACTGCTCTTGCTATGCAATTGCAAAGTAGATGAATGTTGCTTCAGTCAATCTCCAGGCTAGTTTATGAACTGAACATCTAACTTACAAGCATCTAAACACCCTTGTGGTAGCTCAATAACCTCCTAATATCATATCCCTATACTTTGATTTTTTTTTTCCATCATAGCTCATCTTAAATCACTGAACTCAGCTGCAAATTTGAGCAAAAACCCACCTCAATTTCGCTCCCTGGCCCATCACATTGTCCATCACTGGAAGCTAGTATGCATCGCACCTCCCATGTGTAGCAGGTGAGATGCACCCTGTTTCTATGAAGCACAGGTGTGATGACTGAGCAATCCTATTTCTCTCCTTGAAATTTGGGTTTTTTGTCTTTGTTTTCAGCTCTTTTCAGTTGTTTTGTTGTTTATGATCAGTATCTCATTGCTGAAGCTTCCTTCCTTTACATTGTTTAGCCTCCATTGATTAGAATTAGTAAAAAATTTTATGTATTTGTCCATCATTTACGATCCTTTGTCAAAAAGTAGCTTAATCGAACTGTCATTTTCATGCAAAAAAGTGTCATAACTGTCATTTTTAGTAAAAAATAAGTGTCGTAAAGTCTTCCTCCTCTAGATAGTTGATTGTACTTTTTTTCATGTATTTGATTTGAATTGTTAATATTTGAAGCATCGAAAGCATTTCTCTATTCGAAATCAAAAAGTGTCATTTTAGTCTTCCTTTCATTTTGAAAAGAAATTGTCGAAATGTCGAAGAAAATAGTTCAGATCTGTACTTAGTTTTCCTTTTTTGCATTCTTCACTTTAAAGGGAACGAAAAGAAATACATGCATTTGCATTTGCATTTAGACTGTGTGTGAAAAATGATTTAGGAAGAGTGCATTTAGTGTGTGCTCTTTGCTCTCTGTTTGAAAGAAATCGTAATCTTCTTTCCTTAGTAGCTAGGATTTTCATTACTAAAAGTAAACACCGATTGTTTATCATTTTAGATTGCATATTTAGGAATTTTACATCTACATCACATGGTGAACCTTGAAAGGAAAAATTTTAAGCAAGATCAACTCTAAAATAAATTTCAATGAACTTAACAATGCTTTGAAACGTAACACAACACACTTAGAGGTCTAGGTTAGAGACGTGTTTCGGCATCGTAAAATCTAGTAACTATCGTTTTCATTGAAGGTTGGGTGATTCCTCCTCTTTGATATGACAAGTGCTAGCACGGACTTGTGCTCCCCGTACCATCGAGTATATATTGAGAGACCACAATAGGCTTATATCCTTCATCCATAGGAAGCCGTGCCTACCACCCTATCAATTGCAATGCACTGAACATAGCATTTGGGAAGATTGATTGCCATACATAAGTCCTTGGTAATTTCTCTTTAATTTATCACCATGGTGTATATTGCAGTTTTGTGAGTGGTTTGGTAATCCCTCTATCTATATTTCTAGAGTAGTCACTTTCATTCCTTTTCGAATCCTTAAAAGAAAAGGTCCATCCAAGCACTTGTCACTTCAGGCTCATTAAAAATCGAAGGGGACTAGAGTCATCTTTAGCTTTTTTCTCGACTCTTAAAAATTGAAAAAGAAAAGTTGTGTCAAAGCGTCATTAAAATTTATTTAATTTGGAATAACATCCCTATTCCTTCATTGATCTTGGGTTGAGATAATGGAGTCCACCAATCAAGGAATCCGTCTTGGGGGGAATCCTAGTCCTTTCTCTTCTTGGGGAGACATTGGTGCTCCGTATATGGCCACATTGTCCCTTCTAGGAATCACAATTGGTCTGCCAGTATGGCTATTCTCAACCTCTGTCGTTCAAAACACCGTGATTCCTCAGTAATCGAATCAGCAACCATTTGGTACTGAAGTTGACCCTTCATCTTCTACTTCGTTTGTTTCTCCCTCCCCTTCTTCCTCTTCGCTTGGTGAAAATAGTGATACTAGTAACGAAGTGGCTGAGAAGAAGAAGAAAGGGAAGGAGAAGAAGAAGAAGAAGTCAGTTAAGCAAGGGGGCAACAATGAATCATTTGGTGAAAATCCGCACATTAAAACTCCTAAATATCCTTGTCTAATTTGCAAAGGAAACCAATTTCATCGAGATTATCCTTGCATTTTGTGGATTTTGAGAGAATGGTCTCCCTGTTCGCACCATCCGGTGTCATCAACCTCTGGCGATCTTGTTGACAACAAACCATCAACTAGTGAAAATTAAATTCCTGGACAAAAAGGAAAGGTCAGAATTCCATGCCAATTATGTGAAGGAGACCATCGCCTTCCCCATTGTCCTTTTTTGGATGAGGCAAAGAGAATCTTGCATAACCGTCCTACTTCACCACAGAGAATTCCACCTGGATACAAGAAACTCTCACCAAGTCCTTCGCTAGTTGAAACCCTGACTGACGTAACTCAATCATCGGTCGAAATGCCTATCATTGAGAGTGAACCTTCTAGGTCCATACCAAACCAAATTCAGCAGGTCGAGATGGCAAGCAACCTAGTCTTGCCTTCAAAAGGTCCACCTTCAGATGATACCATTCCCAAAGAGAATGAGAACGACAATGTTCAAATTCTTTTTGTCACTTCAGAGTCTGATGAACTTGGGGGTAATCCGCCTGTTCCTTCACAACAGGAAGAGAATCCCCCGGTTCCCACTACTCAAGAGATTCATTCAACCGTTTATTCGGTACCCCCACCAAGCAGTCTAGTCGCTTCCTTCGATTGGAATCAACTAGCAAGATCCCGCTTTCCTTCTAATGTACCATTCTGAATCATAGTACAAGCATACAAAATAATAGTGTCTGGTGCTATCATAGATGAAGGGGCTTCAATGAGTATCCTTTCCTCAACTACTTGTAAAGTGCTTCGTTCACCATCGCTTATGCCTGTGACAGAAAATTTGTCAGGCTTTAACAAAGGAACCAATCAACCGTTAGGGATCCTTCCAAAGTTTCTCATAACTTTGAAAAAGAAAACCATTCACTTGAACGTGATGATATTCCAAGGATCGTTAGATTACAACCTACTCCTTGGATGTGACTATGTTTATAGCATGGAGGCTATTGTTTCCACACTCTTTCGAGTGATGTGTTTCCCGCATGAAGGAAAAATCGTCCAGCTTATCGACCAGCTTTCATTTCCCGGATCAAACACAGCTCCAAGTCAAACAACATCCCTAAATGGTCTCTTTGCATCAAGAGTGTCTCTTCAACCTTCATTACATCCACCTGATTGTGGTGAGTAGTTCGGTGAATGTAACGAAGATTATGGGCATGCACCCTTGTCCATCCAGACAAACCCAGGTGAAAAGATAGGTTTCCCTATAGGTTATGTGATTGGAAGTGTAATCTCACACTATTCACTTTTGTCCACTCATTCTAGGGACAAAGCTAAGGAAGTGTTTTGGTCTAATCATTGACACAAAACAATCCTGCTTAACTGCAGTGACTTCCATATGGTTACCTGGAGACTCTCCTTTTCTCAATGCCTGGGGGCATGCAAACCTTTTTATGCAAGCAAAAAATGACCAATTTCATTTTTTAGCTTTTTGGTGTTTTTAGCTCTTTAGCTTTTTAGTTCCAACTTCTTAGGTTAGATGATTGGTCTGGAAATGTATGCACTGCAAACAGACCAAAGGAAAGGTTTTGTCTAGATGGAAGATAAAACCATCCTACCTAACCTTAGTAGTTCCTTAGCTTTTTTAGTGTTTTTAGCTTTGTATTTTGGTCATTTCTAGCCTACATAAAAGGGCAATGAGTATATGTTATTGTATAGTTCAAGCTCATTAAAAAATGAACCCACCAATGAGATACATCTTAACTACTGGTAATGAGCAATGTTTCCACAAGGTTCAAGCTCGTTAAAAAATGAACCCACCTTCGGTAAATAACCTTTGTGATTGCCATTCTATCTGCCTTTCGAACCTTGGTTGTGTTCCTTCCATCACCTCCATTCTTTTGGCCAATCATATGCTTCCACTTGATTGTTTACCTTTTTGAGGAACAGCTGCAACGAGTGGTTTTGTTAGCCACCCTCTTCACATCGCCATGTTTTGAGAAGTTCCAAGCTTACCCGGAACCAGTTGCTACCCTAAAACGCCACTCATTCCTCAAAAACAAGTCTCCTTTAAGCTCTTTTGAGACTCGTTAAATATGAAAAGGTTGTCAAGCTATTGGCATTTCCAGCAGTAAGGGGAAGCACCACCCCTTCTATACACTTTAATCATTTTGGACTTGAGGGATTATTCCACAAAAATATCGAGCGCTTGTCTTTATTGGCTCGATAAAGCGATCGAAAAGTCATCCCTTTCGTATTATTTTATACTTTTTCGGACTTAAGGGATTATGCTACGAAAAAGGATTGTTGGAGTTTCCTTTTCGTCCCTTTTCAAACTCTCTAAATATGAAAAGGACCAAGTTATCCTTGTCATTAAAATCGTTAAAACAATAGCGACAAACTTGTCCACCCAGACAAGAACGAGTTTCACTGTCACTAGGCTCGATAAAACATAGTGACAGGTTTGCTTGAAGGGAAAATTATAGAACAAGCATATGTTATCCTCCTCAAGCTTGACAAAAATAAAGAGGTACTGGTCAACAATGACTAGGGAAAAAGGGAAGAAAACTTCAAGAAATTTATTGGTAGCAGGTCGCTCTTGAACATGACACTTTCACTCCATCACCCTGATTGAGTCGGGTTGGGTTATTCCATTCACCGGCCATCTCACCATTCGTTCTTCATACCATCCATCTTTGGGGTTAATGCTACCAATCCATCTCAGTGTCGCCAATATGTTCAAGAGAATTCATTTAGAGAATTCACCATCCAGTTAATGCCTCATTCACTACAATACCTTCACCCTCTATTTTTCATGACCGCCATTCCTAAACCTTGTATCATCAGATCGTTTTCACCTCCATAAAATCATTTGCTACGTTTCATGTCATAGATGTGGGATACATTAAGGCCCTCCTACGACGGGTCACTTTTTGTTGACATGAGCTCATTATCCAAGAGGTTGACTTAGAAACAACCCTTTCAGTACTTTGAATCTTGTATGCCTCAATGGCAAGTTTCTCACTTCCAACGACAGGTTTACATCAATGGCCTTCAACCGAAAGATTTTATGTGGTGTTCGACATCGGATCATATATTCCCACCACATGAATTGTACTATAGTACCTTGAGGGTCATTATCATTATCGGTGATTCCTCTTGCACCTGTTAACGACTTACATCATTGGCTGGTAATCAGGCGATGTCTTTCCATGTTCGACTTTAGAACATCTTTTCACATGGATTGACTTGTACATCGGGCGAAGATTGAACGAGTTTGAAGACACCAGATCTAGTTTCATACATCCAGGCTACGATATATTCAGAAATATAAAGACATCAAATGTACACAGAAGCTGCACAGATGATCATCCATGCTAAGGGATGATGAATCTACCTACCAAGAATCACTAGTCTGCAACTGCAGACGATTATCTGTCCTATGTACACGAAAATTAATTTATAACGTTGAGCATGGGAATGCCCGCCTCAGCTAGATCATGAAAATAATATGATGATGATGTATTTTATTGTATCTTATACAGGTCACCTTACAGTTCGAATCCCTCGGATCTTCATGATAAAGTATTTCACTCGACATCAAAGGATTTGCGACTTCATGCTGTAAGGGGCAACTGTTATAGACATATTTTGGCACCGCAAACCCAATCTTATATGTCGACAAAAAAAGGGCCCTTTAACCCCTAAAAGTGTTGTTTCATACCCTGAAGGATCATAGTCAACTGATTACATCATTCCCCAAAAGTTCCACTTGAAAAACCACTTAGAACTGGCCAAAACTGGACCATACTGACTACTCCACTATGAGGGTGCGATGCATACTAAAGAATCCTTTTGTGGGGTGAGATGAGCGAGAATGGACAAATTTCTGAGAGAGTTTGCTAAGTGGATGCTCATCAAATCTTCTAGAAACTTCTCCTATGACACTTACCTCTGAATTTTCCCAGGGATGAGTAAGAGATCAATGAAATCTCCAAGTGGAACTAAGAACTACAAGTGGAATGACACTAATCAAAAACCCAGAGATGACTCGCACCTTTGCAAACATCTATAAATGGATCCCTCATTTGAGAGATCTAGAGGCTAGAATTTTGTAATTTGCAAGGAAGTGCTAATAGTTTATCTTTGAGAAGAAGCATTGCATTGTTGGGTGATATTTTTTTTCATGAGGTGAAGAGGGCTTTGATGCTGGGAGGATAATGATGGATTAGACAACTGGGTTGTAATTCTCCATTCTATTTTAATAAAGTTCTTTGATTTATCTCCATACAATCATGTACTTGTGAATCATGTTATTTGTGAATGTCATTGTATTTTCAATGTATTTCTGATACTGCATTGTTTATGATATAATAGATCGAGATGCTTTGATTTTGTTCTATTACTTTGTTTCTACAGTTATTCTCTAAGCGGGACAAGTAGGAGAGGAGTTGCAAGCTCTATCAAATGGGAGAGAAATCAAGCAAGGAGTCAAGCGGAAGATCCAAGTTGGTCTTTTTCTTCTCTCTTATCTGTCATACATAGAGGAAATCACAGATTGCTTTGATTGTTCATTTCTAAGATAGCTGCCAATCTTAGTGGGACTAGCAGATTGAAAAGACACTAGTTTTCCTAGAAACAATAGGGGAGTGACATGGTATGCTAAGAAGCGCTAAGTCATTCTAACGTGCTAGAGATACATGCAAGCAATATGTGCTAGGTGCCAAGGTGTGCCAAATAGTGCTAGGAAGTGTTAGGGAGAGTTAGGGAAACACAAGGGAGCACTATGTCAAAATAATGCATGCAAATGAACGATTAAGAGTTTGTGACATGAAGTGTCAGTGATTTCAGGGTGTGCTAAGGAGGGAGTGACAAGGTATGCTAGGAAATGCTAAGGCATTCTAGAGGCTAGGGAAACATGACAAGATGTGATAGGCCCTACGGTGTGCCAATGCATGCCAGGGAGAGTTATGGAGTGTCAGGGAAAAACAAGGGAGCACTAGTTTCAAATGCATGGAAATGAATGAATAAGAGTGTGTGACAAGGATTTTCAGTGAATTCTAGGTTTGCTAAGGAGGGAGTGACAAGGTATGCTAGGTAGTTCTAAGGAATGCTAGAGTGCCAGGGTGACATGCCAACATGTGCCAAGTCCTAGGGTGTGCCAATGTCTGTCAGGGGGTGCCAAGAGAGCACAAGGGAGAACTAGTTCAAATTGCATGGAAATGAATGCATAAGAGTGTGTGATAGGGAGTGTCAGCAAGTTCCAATTGTGTTAAGTAGGGAGTGGCAAGGGTATATGCTAGGTAGTGCCAAGGCATGCTGGAGTGTAAGGGCATGTTAGGGAGTGGTAGGGTCTATTAGGGAGTGGAAAATCATGCCAAGAAATTAAGGGGATGATAATGTGTGCCATGTAGTGCCAATGGATTATTATACGTGCCAGATGTTATGGCATGTGAAGACGTAAACTATTTTGCATAGTTGTTTTATGGTCACGGTTGGATGTGAGCCTTGACATGGTAACTTGTTAAGTGGGATGAGTTAATATTGGACATGAGAAGCCTAAGATGATTTATAGTCCATTAGGGGAACAAGGCATAGTCTAGTTGTAGTAAATGTAACTTGGTAAAGTTGTTGTAGTCGAGACAGGACTTGGTTGGGTTCCTAAGTCTAAAAGAAAATAAGGGTAGTTATGAGGGAATGATAATTAAGGAGTGCCATGGCATGCCAAGGAATGAAAAGGCATGCTGACATATGCCAAATAGTGTCAATGCATGTCAAGGAGTGTTTGGGAGTGTTAGGGAATCACAAGGGAGAACTAGGTCAAAGTGCATGGAAATGAATGAATAAGAGATTATGCGAGGGAGTGTCAGTGAATTCTAGGTGTCCCATGGACAAAGTGTGTTAGAAGAATTTCATATTAGGACTTGTAGGAGGAAAGCCTATGATTGTGATAAGAGGATGGAAAAAGCAGTTTGACAAAAAGGGAAGCACATGCCACTGAAGAAGTAACAACATGTACACATATTTGAAACTCAAACCACATCACTATTTATTACTCTTAGAAACAAGAAATAACTAAAAATTTCAAACACCTCTATTCACTTTTCTTTTAGTCTAGAAGGTACAATGAATATGGAAAAATGTACAACAATGTCTCAACTTTCTTAACTCCGAATCCTAATGCACCTTCCTTGCATGGACAGAAAAGACAATTAAAGTCTGCCTCTATTGAATATTATATGAGATATGCAAACATGCTTCCTTAGCTAAGGCTGAGAATTAATAACTAGGGAAGTGCTCCTTTTAGTTGTGCATGCAAAAACTAAATAAAGGAAAGAGTTTCGCTACTCCAGGCGCAAGAAACAAATCCAATGCCTACGGTAAGTGCTTTGCCCAAAACAAGATATTAAGGATGCATAAAATTTGTTACTTCCTTTAAGAGAGGTGTATCCCAAAAAAAACTAAGCTATCTTGCACTATCCTCCAAATTCATTCACCTTTAACAAAAATCTTGTGCCCAAAAAAAGACAAGAGACCAATATCCAACAGAATTCACTGACCAGCCAGAGACCCTTGTGCCCAAACAGAGAGATAATAAGGGAATGTCAACTAGGGTGGAATCTTTCACCACTGAAATTGATAAGAGATAGAAGGGGTCAAAAACTATTATACCTAATGCTCAAGAACAAATGAATTAATCCACACTGGGTGATACAAAATGAATTCAATCCTCTTTATTTATAGATTTTCCAGATGGGTTTCATATTCTTAAGTGATTCAGTAAACCTTACTCCAAACCCCAAATTTGGGTTTTTTAAGCCCAGTTTCCCCAAAAATTGCCTAAAAATGGGTATTATGGGGTTTTTTCCCCTTTATGGAGGACTATAGCCTACGAGGATGGATAGGATATTACGTTCCATTCATCCTCAATTTGTAGAGGATGTTACATGGTGCCTAATAAAAGAAACAATGCTTTAGTTTAGGAGGTAATAACTGAATGTTTATTTCTTTCCACATAGGACTTACATCTTGCAAAAATGATCATGGGGTATAAATACTACAAAAGGCCTAAATCTTACTAACATTGTCATAGTCCAAGAATAAAAACCTTTTCATGTGAAACAAGGTCAGTATGTTGGGTCCCTATAATACTAGTGATTACCCCATTACTATTGTAGTTATACCCCTTATTTATATTGTTGTGCCCCTATTGCCCCCATATTGTTATTTCTGTGCCCCATAGAATCCCTCTATTGTTATTTTTGTGGCTTTATATTATTATTGTTAGGTCGGCTGGATTATATGGTGACTCCTTAGACTATTATATATAGAAAGGAGGTTTTGTCATTCGTATCATCCAAGAATTTTTCATTTATGTAATGTAAAGGAGGTTTCCCCCTCAAAGAGGCTGAATTCTAAGGCGTTGATCTTTCCTTTCTATCTTTTCTTGAGCTGGTTTCATAACATTTGGTATCAGAGCTTTGGATTCTATGGTTTCGCTGCTCCAAACAGGTCATCGTGGCATTTTCGATATAACGTTTTTTCTGTGACGATTCAGAAGTTGCAAAAAAAACCCGTCTGAGAAGAAATCACGCTGAACCTTGGGTCCGAATTTCAGAGCTTTTCGCGCGATATTTTCGGAGATATGATTTGAGGAAGTTGGTCTTTTTGCAGACTCCTGAATTACACTCAAAACAGGTGACCTGGGGAAAATCGTCATAACTTTCTTTCTGAGCATCGGATTCAAATTTTGTAAGAAGGTGCAGAAAGAAGACGGACTGTAGTTTTCTTTTATATATTTTTCAGAGTCAAAGGTTGAAGCAGTGACACGTGGCACTTCATACAAGTTTGCTCTACTGAAATAGTCTATAATCAGGTCATTGTGGGAGATTGTGCATAACTCTTTCTTGGAGAATCCAATTTGGATCAGACTAGTGGAATTGGAAAGAGGACATACAAGGCTACTACAGGTCACAATTTCAGAACTGGATGATTCGAAATTACAGAGATACATCAAATTCAATATCAGGCTTCTACAAAGTAAAAAAAGGTGTGTAGTTTTTTTTTTTTTAATTTTTGCATAAGCTTGGTTTGAAGGAATTTAAAGGGCATAGTAAAGCATTATTATCGGTAACTGATGTCCCGAGGAAAGAAAATGCAAACACCTAGTAAGGAACCTGAAATCTCTAGCATGACTCATGAAGAAGAGGAAGAAATGCTACATGATATATCAAAATTACAAGAACAAGTGCAACAAATGTCACGCTCACAAAAGCTAACAGATGCTAAGATAAATAGCATGGAATCTAAGATAAATGGTGTGGAATCTAAGATAAAGGGCATGGAAGCTAAGATGGATGATCTGAAGACAGATTTGAGGACAGATTTGAAGATTGACATGGCAGATTTGAAGACAGATTTGACAAATTTTCTACAAGAAATACTTACTAATGGTGAAAAGGTTGTAAAGGAAACTCATGATGTGAACAAAAGAAATGTTAATCATGATTCCATAGACTCTAATGTTGGATCGAAGACCCACCATATTCCAAAAATCGATATGAGGAAGTTTGATGGCAAGGATCTCGCCACATGGATATTACAGATGGAGCAATTCTTCGATCTCAATAATGTGCAAAACACACAAAAGGTACGTATGGCAACTTTATATTTGGAACCAAATCAGTTTGTATGGTATCAATGGCTTTGTTCTCGTAAACAATTTATCACTTGGGCAATTTTTACGGAAGAATTGATAGCACATTATGAGGATACAAAAAGCAACACTTTTTTAGCCAATTGATAAGTCTCAAACAAAAGGGTTCAATAATGGAGCACATTGAGGAGTTCCAAAAATTGAACATAAGGGTAAAAGATATTCCAGAGGAGCATAGGATTGATGTGTTCATAGGGTCTTTAAAGGATAATATCCAACATGATGTGCGCCTTTGGGAACCTGAT
Source organism: Pinus tabuliformis (assembly GCA_031772625.1). Classification (NCBI taxonomy): domain Eukaryota; kingdom Viridiplantae; phylum Streptophyta; class Pinopsida; order Pinales; family Pinaceae; genus Pinus; species Pinus tabuliformis. Next base: position 618,876,735 of record CM062816.1, read on the forward strand.
TCATTAGAGAAGGCATTCAGGTTAGCAAGAAAAATGGAAAGCAAAATTATGGCAACTAGGAAGCATACCATTCACAACTATAAAGACGGAAGTGTTGTTGCCCATAGTCTTCCACAACCTACAAGGTTGACACCACAACAATTGGAAGAAAAAAGAGCAAAAGGGCTTTGTTACAATTGTGATAGCAAATACACAAAAGGTCATAAGTGTGCTGAGAAGAAATTATTCTACATAGATTGTGAAGAGGAAGAAGAAAAGGAGCAAGAAAGGTCAAAAGAAGAGGATATATTCCAGGAACAAAGCCTAGATGAAGAACAAATAAATCCGACCATATCTTGTAATGCATTGGCGGGAATTACCACTCCTCAAACCATCAAGATAGAAGGACAAATCAAGAAGAAAAAGGTAATAGTGTTGATTGATTCAGGAAGCACCCACAATTTTATTCATTGTAGGGTAGCAAAAGAATTGAATTGCTTCCTATATCCAGCACCAGAGTGTCAAGTGATGATTGCAAATGGAGGAACAATAAATTGTTCTGGAAAGTGCCATAATATCAAGCTATCCATGGGAGAATATGTATTGACTAGCCCAATGCTTTCCATTCCAATGGGAGGTGCTGATGTTGTACTAGGAGTCCAATGGCTACAATCCTTGGGTACAATAGCTTTTAATTTTCAAGAACTTTTCATGAAATTTTCTGTGGAAGGAAAGGAAGTTGAATTAAGGGGTATTGCAGGGAAACCAGGAAAGATAATAAGCTCTAATGGCATGACAAAGCTTCTAAAAAAGGAGCAAAGAGGTGTAATTGCACAATTATGTTCGCTAGATGTTTCCACATTGGAATCATCTATTTCTCCAGATCTCCAAAAAGTCCTGGACAATCATTCCAAGGTATTTGAGACTCCCAAAGGTCTCCCACCTATGCGTGATCATGATCATGCTATTCATCTGATTCCAGGAAGTGTTCCTCCAAACATCAGGCCGTACAGATATCCATATGTCCAAAAAAGTGAAATTGAACGTATGGTTGCAGAAATGCTAGAGGCTGGTATAATTCAACCGAGTCAAAGTTCTTTCTCAGCTCCAGTAGTATTGGTGCACAAGAAGGATGGATCATGGCGCATGTGTCCAGATTATAGGGAGCTCAACAAGCTCACTATTAAAGATAAGTTCCCCATTCCTGTCATTGATGAATTACTGGATGAATTGCATGGATCAATTTACTTCACCAAGTTGGATCTTCGTTCGGGATATCATCAAATCAGAATGAAGATTGAAGACATTCCAAAAACAGCATTTAGAACTCATGAGGGTCATTATGAATTTTTGGTCATGCCTTTTGGCCTTACCAATGCACCTTCAACATTTCAAGGTTTGATGAATTCAATTTTCAAACCATTCCTTAGAAAATTTGTGTTAGTATTTTTTGATGATATACTAATCTACAACAAGTCTTGGAAGGATCATGTTGAACATGTTGACAAGGTGCTACAACTATTGGAGGAGAAACAATTATATGCAAAAAGATCCAAATGTTTCTTTGGAGTCCAAGAGGTGGAATATTTGGGTCATATTGTATCTCATGAAGGAGTTAAGGTAGACCCTAGCAAAATTAAAGCCATTAAGGAATGGAAAATCCCCACATCCATAAAGCATCTGCGAGGATTTCTTGGGTTGACAAGGTATTATCGCAAGTTTGTTAAGAATTATGGGAGAATAGCAGCACCTCTAACAACATTATTGAAGAAAGATTCATTTTCATGGACTCCGGAAGCAACAAAGGCCTTTAAACATCTTAAAGAGGCAATGTGCCAAGCACCGTTCTTAGCTACACCAGACTTCACAAAAACCTTTATTGTGGAATGTGATGCTTCAGGAAATGGAATTGGTGTTGTTCTAATGCAAGATGAAAGACCCATTGCTTTTGAAAGTCGTCCAATCAAGGGAAAGTTTTTAAGCAAAGCTATTTATGAGAAGGAAATGTTGGCAATACTCCATGCACTTAAGAAATGGCGACCCTACCTAATGGGAAGACACTTCAAGGTAAAAACGGATCATGATAGCCTTAAATACTTTTTAGAACAAAGATTATCCTCTGAAGAGCAACAAAAATGGGTCACAAAGATGTTGGGTTATGACTTTGAAATCATCTACAAAAAAGGGAAGCAAAATGTGGTGGCAGATGCACTCTCAAGAAAGGATGAGGATATGGAAGCATTGTTGTGTGCCATTTCTATTATCCAACCAGATTGGATAAACGAAGCAAAGGAGGAATGGAAGAATGACGAAGAAGTGTGGGCACTTATTCGAAAGCTACAACAAGATTCCAGTACTTCTGATACATTTAGCTGGAAAAATGATTCGTTATGGTACAAAGATCGCTTATACCTCTGTAAGAATTCCCAGCTAAAACAAAAGATTCTTATGGAATTGCACACTTCTCCCTTAGGAGGGCACTCAGGATTTTTAAAAACTTACCACAGGGTTAAGAAGAATTTTTTTGGGATGGCCTTAAATCAGATATTCAAAAGTTTGTGGCGGAATGTTTGGTTTGCCAACAAAATAAAGTTGAAACAATTAAGACACCGGGTCTATTACAACCTTTATCCATTCCAAGCCAACGTTGGGAGGAGGTTTCAATGGATTTTATCACAGGTTTACCCAAGTCTGAGGGAAAGAGTGTCATCATGGTGGTAGTTGACAGACTTACCAAGTATGCACACTTTTGTGCATTATCACATCCATTTAAAGCCAGTACAGTTTCTACTGCATTTATGGAAACAGTTCAAAAGCTACATGGAAACCCAAAGATTATTGTAAGTGACAGAGATCCCATTTTCACTGGAAATTTTTGGACAAAATTATTTTCTTGTCTTGGTACTCAGTTAGCTCATAGCTCATCTTATCATCCTCAATCTGATGGGCAAACTGAGATAGTAAACAAATGTTTGGAAGGATATCTTCGTTGCTTTGTATCTGATAAACAGACACAATGGGTCAAATGGTTGCCTCTGGCTGAATGGTGGTATAACACTTCCTTCCATACAGCAACAAAAATGACCCCATTTATGGCACTTTATGGGTACCAACCACCATCAATCACATCATATTTAAGAGAAAATTCTAAGGTTCAGGCAGTGGAACATCACATCGAACATCAACAACAAGTCCTCCAACTCTTAAAGGATAACCTCGTGTTGGCACAAAATAGAATGAAACAACAGGCAGATCAACATCGCAGTGAAAGAAGTTTTGATGTAGGTGATTGGGTATTCCTACGGCTACAACCATATAAGCAAATGTCCCTAAAGCAAGCTAAGAAGGATAATAAATTATCACCAAAGTATTATGGTCCGTACAAGGTGTTGGAAAAGATTGGTACTATGGCATACAAATTGGAGCTTCCTGCAGCTTCTCGATTGCACCCAGTTTTCCATGTTTCATGTTTAAAGAAGGTTATAGGCGACAAGCTCCCAGTTCAAACAATATTGCCAGAACTTGATGAGGAAGGAAAAATTATATTGGAACCGGAAGCAGTCACAGAAACAAGAACTCGACAGCTACGAAATCGATCAATTTCAGAGTATCTTATCAAGTGGAAGAACTTATCCGCTGAAGATTCCACATGGGAGGATGAGAATTTTATGCAGAAGTATCCAGAACTGCTCAAGCGTTGAGGACAACACTTTTTTGAAGGAGAGGGGCATGTTGGGTCCCTATAATACTAGTGATTACCCCATTACTATTGTAGTTATACCCCTTATTTATATTGTTGTGCCCCTATTACCCCCATATTGTTATTTCTGTGCCCCATAGAATCCCTCTATTGTTATTTTTGTGGCTTTATATTATTATTGTTAGGTCGGCTGGATTATATGGTGACTCCTTAGACTCCTATATATAGAAAGGAGGTTTTGTCATTTGTATCATCCAAGAATTGTTCATTTATGTAATGTAAAGGAGGTTGCCCCCTCGAAGAGGCTGAATTCTAAGGCGTTGATCTTTCTTTTCTATCTTTTCTTGAGCTGGTTTCATAACACAATACCAGACACTACAAGCACAAATGAAAAATTCAAAAACAATATACTTGTTTAATGAAATGATGATGAATCCTATTAGCGCACTTTAAATTGAATAACTCTTGAGTTACAGTGTCAATCAAAATTGCTCAGGTTGGATCATAATTAAGTACTCAATGTTTTTTTGGGTCCAATTTGGGGAAAAGGAGGAGCTCTTGGTGACAATGGGATGGTCAGACTTTTCAGAAGGGAGCTCTGCTATACTTTTCAACATACAAACCATTTATTATAGTGGAGGAGATATAGAGAAGCCTTAAATAAGGACCTTTACAAGATCAATTTGGAGGAAAATCCATTTTCAAAGCTTAAACATAGTTCTAGATTCAAAAAAGAGTAGTCATTTTTCAGAACAATTATTAATTCCCAAGAAACTAGAGCCAAGCTGACATGCTAATAATTTATTCTTCTACTAGACAAGGAAAAATTTATGAAAAGTCGTTGGCCCTTTGATCTAGTATTTAATGTAAATCTCTTGATTAGAAATGTAATAAGAGATGCAGTCTATATTAAGAAAAAGGGAAAAGTAGAGGGCCAGTTAATAATTATCTCTAAAAAACTCTCAATAGAATCCTAACATATTTGAAACGGCAAAGGTTAAGTCCATGGTTATTTTTTTCTTGAGAAACTTTGCTAATTTCCATGATTGAAGCATGTATTCATGCCTTGAAAGAAGCTCACAAATGCTTTTGATATTGGTTGAAGCAAAGAAAATGTGCAAAGTTACACTCACATAGCGGTATGGAAAAAAAGTATGTGGAGCTTGTTGTCCCAGACTCCACACAAAGAATGGACAAAAGGTGAAAAGACCAAGTCAAAAGGTATGTGTAGCATTTCTCATGCAGAGGTAGGTGTTAACTCCACACTCTACAGTGAAGGCTTTGAGCGCAAGTGATAGAAAGGTTTGCATGCAGAACTTTGGATTAAAAGGAATGGAGCTCGATGCTACATGTCCACTATTACCCCATTTTCTGAATGAGATATAGGAGATAAAAATAATGAAATACGGGAGATACGGAGTAGATACTATTGTTATTCAAATTTAATAAAAAAATATTATTGTGTCTTCCTCAACATAAAACAAACATCTTCCATAAAAAAATTCTCCATGAACCTAATTTAAAATGAATCTCTTCTGTTGATATGCCTAGCTACAAATAGAAATGATGTTTATGGGACAATTTCAGTTTATAAAATTCACAATTAGTTTCAATTGTAAGATCTCCTATTTTCAGTTTAGATTTCATTTACAAGCAGTGAAACAAGACTCATCGATCAATAGTGATTGGTCACGAGTTGGAATTTGCTCGCTCTTGAAACAATCTGATCCAAATCTTTGCGATTCAAACTCACATTGACCAAGTTTAACTCGTGGTCAATGCAAGTTTGACTTGCGACTTGTTGATTGATGCAAATTCCTGTGATTGATTCTGATTTATTCGATTTTCGGCCTTGACTCGATGAGTACAAGTTTTTCAAGTTTAGGTATGTTGCATTGCTAAAAACTAAATGTTTGTCATTCCAAAATTTATTTCTCATTTCTCAGGCCCGCAACTCATACGTTGATAACTTTAGTAATCAATCACTACTCACTATTACACAGTCCAGACTCCATATCGAGGAATTGCTAACGTGAGCCTAAGTCCAAACTCCATACCAAACAGTCACCAGAATGTGCTCTATCCATACTCTATGTCGACCATCGAGTAGTCACCCGTCACCTTCAGCATGTGTTACCTTCAGGCTCAGCCGCTTCACTATTCAACAATCGAGGTACGTTGGCACTTGGCTTAAATAATAGGTATATGACTATATTCAAGTTTCAATGTCATTTTCAATGGAAAGTTTCAAGTTTCAATGTTCAGGAATCAAATGTTTAGCTTATTCCTTTGGTTATGAATTTTCAACCTTATAAATGGCGCTTAAATAGATTTTAAAAATGCACGAAGAAATGGTTTCATACCAACCACCATCCAATTCATCAAGCATTCCTTCCTTGGTCAATGTCTTGCTGACTCCAAAGGCTTTGACGATCCATTCACAACTTTAGTTATTTTTGTTCTTCTAGAATCTATTATTGATGTATTGGTTCAGTTGTCTTATGCTAAACAAACATGCAAATTCAAGATTACAATCCAATATATGTTGATAATATTTCCTTTAGGTAGAATTTCCTCATATATACCAAATTGTGTTTCAAGGTCATAATGATATATTAGGTCGAAATGTGCTTGTGTTGCTGGATAGACTCCTCTTTGATCCTTCACAAAACCTCATATCCTTTAAAACCAACCCTCTCTTTTGTGAAGTTATATATGGTATTTTTAATTTTAATCTTTTATTGTCTTTTACAGGAGCCAAATTAAATATAAGGCTTAAATCCAAATCTAAACAGAAGCTGCAATTTAAACACAAGTCCAAAACAACAACAATGCCGAGGGAGAAGGACTTTTCTTGCGCTTATTGTGACAAGATTCTTGAAGACCCCAAGATCCTTTGTAAATTTTGCAAAGAAAAATGTAGTGGAGACATTTATAGATTCAAGTACCACCTTGCACAAATACATGGAAATGATATAGGTCTTTGCAGAAAAATTGACGAAAATGTCAAACACGAAGAAACCTTGGCCATTGATATGTTGAGTCAACATAACACAAAGAAATAAAAGAAAAAAAAAAAGAAATAGGAACTCCTAGAGTTGACAATTTTTCTTCCACTACCCCATTGTCATCTCCCTATGTTGAATCCTCAATGTAGTTCCCAAGTTTCTGACACAAACCTGCAAGTCCAACTCAAACTCAAGGCCAAATGAATCCTCTTGCATTCAACATTGGAGGTGGAAACATAAACACCTATTTTTCTCCCTGCACAAAACCCAGTTCCCAACCTACTTTAAATACCATTGGCTGGAAAAAAGTATCCATAGTCAGGCAAGGAAGTCCATTTCTAACTTTAGGTACTATTCTAACATACCTTTCCACTGTGCCATATTTCCTTATTTGAAAGCTATGATTGATGCAGTTGCTATTGCAGGTCCAGGGTTCAAAGCCCCTTCATCAGAGAGAATTAGGACAAGTTTTCTATTAGAAAGTGTTGAAGGTGGCATACTTGTGCTATCTGAGTTTCATTCATCATGGGTAGAAATAGGATGCACCATCATGAGTGATGGATGGATAGATCATAGGAATAGAACTTTAATAAATCTCCTTGTATCTTGTCTAGTAGGTACAATGTTTCTCAAATCAGTGCATGCCTTAGACAAGGTTAAGACTACACAACTTATTTGTGAAATGATGGAGGAAATCGCTCAACGAGTGGGAGAAAAACATGTTGTACAAATTGTCATTGACAATTCAGCTAATTATATGGCTACCGGTAGACTTTTTGAGATTAGGCACCCCACTATTGTTTGGACCTATTGTGTTGCCCATTGCATATATTTAATCCTTGAGGAAATTGGTAAGATTCATTGGATATATGAGGTTATGGAGAAGGAAAATTCCATAAACAAATACCTATACAACCACGCTATTCTCCTAAACACCATGAGAAAATACACTAAAGGTAAAGAAATTGTTCGACCTGTAGTGACTAGATTTGCAACAAATTTCATATCTTTGAAATTTGTGGTTGAGAAAAAGATAAATTTGAAGAGGATGTTCTTGGGACCTGAGTGGATGGCATCTAAATATTCCACGACCCTTGAAGGCATTGAAGTTATTTCACTTGTGTTTAATGATGGTTTCTAGAAATATGTCGAAGAGATTATTGCTATGATGGAGTCCCTTGTTAGAGTTCTCTGGCACTTCAAGTATTTTAACTTTTTCATGTTTTAAATTTCATTAGAAGATTCTTTTTATTTTCAATGCTTCATATTTATTTAAATTTGAAAGCTTGAACTTTCAGGATGGTTGATGGTGACAAACCCGTTATGGGTTAAATTTATGAGGCGATGGATCTCGCAAAAGAGGCCATGAAAAGAAGGTATGGGGATGAGGAGGCAAAGTATATTCCTCTTTGGGACATTATTGATGCACATTAGGATAGGAAATTGCATTCCCCCTTACATTTTTCTAAGTACTTCTTAAGCCCACAATATTTTTATGATAAGAGAAAATTTAATGAGGATGGGGAGGTTTGCAGAGGACTTATGACATGCATGGAAAGGTGCTTCCCTGATCCAAAATTTTAAAGTTGTGTCGTTTTGCAACAATAGGATTATAGAGCACCAACCAAATTATTTTCCTATACCAGTGTTATACGAGAAAGGTATAAGATGTTGCCAGGTACCCTTTGAGGCTTGAAGGTTTCATCAATTCATTAAATTTGTTTAAATTTTGTTTTGTATGTTAAATGTTTTATTAAATTTGTTGTCTTTTTAAGTTTTTACTCTTTAGTATTTAGTACATCTACTCACAAACCCTTGCCACTTGTTAGGTCTTTGGTGGCAAGACTTTTGTAGTGATACGCCAGATTTGAAGAGATTCACCATTCGAATCTTAAACCAAGCATGAAGTTCCTCAGGTTGTGAGTGAAACTGGAGCATGTTTGAGAAAATACATTCTAAGAAGCACAACTAATTAACACAAAAGAGCTTAAATGACCTTGTATTTTTCCATTACAATCTATGACTTCGCAACAAGCAAATATTAGGTGAGAGCTTGAATTTGAAGGTTTCATAATCTGATTTGCAATTTAAAGTTTAAACTTTAAAGTTCAAAGTCAAACCTAAATTCAAATTTCAATGTCTCATGATAATGAAAGGTTTGGATCATTCACCAATAGACCTTGAAGAGATAGATTTGAAAACTACAAATGCAGCAGATTGGGTCCAATTAGAGGAGGCTCCTCTTTTAGGCCTACATGACTTGAAGGACTTTGAGAGTCAATCAAGCGAAGGAGTGGGAGGATTCACTTCTAGTTCTCACTCTTAAGAGTCTTAGACTCTTAGTTACTATTTTTTTTCTAATTAGTGTGTAGTTGTTTGTAAACTTTTAGAAGGATTTTCTTCTAGTTCTATGTAGTCACTAGTTAGGAGTCATGACTTAGTACTTTGGATCATGTTTGGACTCATAGCATATATGAGATGCTTATTCATTCATGATATTTTGGACATATATTGATATTATGAACTGTTTGGACATGGCTTTACTGAATATCAATGAAAAATGAGTTTTTTAATTCAATATATTTGTATATTTTTATTTATTAAATTCACTAATTTTTTCCTGATTTTTCCCCAATCCTATTAAAACTCTTAGCTCTTTTGCCTCATCAATATATTGTCTATTTTGAGTCTCGTAACATTGGTTACAAGTTTCATTCTTCACTTATGAGTGCTAAGGTGTGCTAGAGAGTGCCAATGCATGCTGAGGAGTGTCAGTGAGTACTAGGACAGCACAAGGGAGCACTAGGTCAAAATGCATGGAAGTGAATGAATATGAGTGTGTGTCGGGGATTGTCAATTAGTGCTAGCTATCATTCCAAGGAGGAAGTGACAAGGTATGCTAAGCATTGGTAAGGCATGCCAAGGAATATTAGGGAATGTCAATAAGTGCTAGAGTGTGCTAGGTAGTTTCGAAGTAAGCTAACATGTGCCAAATAATGCCAAGACATGCCAGGTGCTAAGACATACTAGGATGTGAAGGGTTCTAGAGTATGCCAATATGCGTCAAGGAGTTTCAAGGCAACAAAAGGAATAACCAAGCTAAAATGCTAGGAAATGAACACATAATAGGGTTAATAAGTCGAGACTTTATCCTTTTGAAAAGGGGCATGCTAGTAACACTAATAATATGTTCCAATACATGCCAAGTGCCAATGTGTGACAAGTGCTAATAGTTGTCAATGCAATATTATGCCAAGGAGTTCCAGGGCATGCTAGGGACTATAGGGAATGCCAACACATGATAGGAGAGTGCTATGCTATGCTATGGCATGCCAACATGTGCTTGGGAATCCTACTCACGGCAAGATGTTTTAGGTACAAAGATGTTTCAGGTACAAAGATGTTCCAAGACATACAAGGTGCCAAGTGTTAGGCAGCGGATCCCCCCATAGCAGATTTTTGGGGCTTGTAGCCCAAATGTTGGTCAAATGTAATGTAAGATCCCACAAAATACAGGCGCGGAGGCGAGAGTTTAGGATTGTCCACCCTAAAATATTGTAATTTGAAATAGTGTATGTCAGCCTACCCATGGTCCGCAGACCATGGGAATGTATAAATAGAGCGAGGCTTTAAGTGTAGAAGTTAGTTTTGGAGTCTTGATCTTAAGTGATATGGGTTTTTGAGTACGATATTCACTCTGTGTCTGTAAGTCCGTGTCTTGGGTTGTAGGAATAGGAAGAGGCTCTATAGTTGTTGTTTAGGGATAAATTCTCCTCGGGTCTTGGGTTGATACCCTAGCAGATCGGAGATTATCTACAAAGAAAAAAAGCATTCCACACAGCCATGATGCTAATATAAACAAACTACATGAAGAGAGGTGCACCTGGGGGTCCTTCGTTTGGGAAAATCGAGCCAGGGTCCAAACCCTCTTGGAGTTCCTCTTAGTCCTTCAACCTGCAAAACAATCAATTCCAGAAAGCACAACAGTATATTGACCAAGCATCATAAAGAAATAATCTTCATAGCATATTGAAAGGTAGTTAGTTATACAATTAAAACAACCATTCATATATGAATCATAACATTAATATCATAAACCTGAAGAAGATTTATATCAGGAACAAGGCAAGTGTTTCTTTTATTATAGATGACTAAAGTACAAAAAGGAATGATTTCACATGAGTCTTCCTTTCACAGGCTCCAAGCGAAACCTTCCTTTGGATTCGTCCAGTCTCAAGCCTTCAACAAACTCCTTCCATGACTTACTCAAGATATCTCAAGTAGTGGAAAGACATCATAACTCAAGGAAACAAGGGTTTCTTGTAATGGGGGAAGTGTTGGAAGCACAAGGATCTTCAGACCTGGTTAGGGATAATCTAAGCAGAGTGATTTTTCTCTCTCTCCTCCTCCTTAGGCCTTCCCATTGAAGCCTTTTTATACTTCTCCCAAAGAAGGTTTTTAGTTGGGAATTCGTTGGGAACAGTTGGGCCACGGGCACTAATAGGTAATCAACAGGTAAAACTCATGATCTCCACCTGAAATTAAAGATATTTAATTTTTTTAAGTGTTTTAAGACATATACGCGGGTTCGATATACACAGACCCGCGTACACACGCGTTTAGCTCAAGGCAATGTCGTGTATAGGGAATAAAACACTGCTTTTTAAGTATTTGGACCAGGTGTGGGAGAAGGGGTTGCCCTGGGCCATGAGTGTAGCATCACAAACATCAAGAGTGAGACTTGGAGCTATAACAGATGCCCCTTAATATATGAGGTTAGAAGGGGTGCATGATGGACAAAATGTATTAAGTAAGTACATGGAAAGGAAACCTGTCAAAAACTGAGAAGGACTTCACCAGATTTCAGCCTGCCAAGCCACAAAAGGAGATCAGAAAGAAACACTTTCTGAGGTGGTCATACCCATGCTCAGAGAAAGTAAAGCATGTTTGCATATCAAGTATAAGAGAATCCACTAAGTATACAAGTATAAAAGACTGGAAAATACATAATGGATCATCTGATCATGATCGAACAAGTACATGTCTGAATATCACATTTAATAATGCCAATGATGCTGAAGGATGAAGCGGGTCATTGATATCAAAGACTGATCCCACAAGTACAAAATGAACATGATGGAGTAAGATGGTACTACACTGTAAACTCAGGTGCCAACATGTAGAATGTCGCCATAAATGACTACAACATATAAGGTTAAGTGGTATCAACTAGCAGCGACAGGAGCAACTGTCAAGTGAACCAATGAATTATGATGCAACCTGAGGTCTTCATCGACTGCCGTGGTACATTTCTACACTATGGGAATAAATGATCTGAAGTCAACCACGTGAGAAATCGTTTGATTACCGGTCATTGATGTATACCGTTAACAAACACGAGACTACTCAATGATAATGATAATGAACGTCAAGGTACCTAGTATAATCTATCAATTGTGAATAGATGAGCTGGAGTCGAACACCTGTAAGAATATATCAATCAAGAGACAATGATGGTTTCCCATTGTCGATAGCGAAGGATCTGCCACTAGTGAATACAAACCCTAAGGTACTACCAAATTGACTCTAGATCTTTGCCCTAGAGTAACGAGTCATAGTCGATAGGGAAAGATCCACTAGAAGGAAAGCATTAAGGCATCCTTCATCAATCTAGCGTGAGTGTAACCCATAGGCCAATAATGTGGAAGGAATCAGATGAAAAAAGATGTTGTAACACGACCGAAGCACGTTTCCTGCATACACAAGATGTGGCTAGAGCACCAGAGAAACCCTCTGAACCAACCAATAATGAAAGTTGTCACAGAGGCAAAGTATCCACCAATAGGGTCAAATGGAAACCAGGGTACTGCACGAATCCCAATGTGTGATAGTGTAAGCTGATGTCAAGCACAAAGGAAACCACTTAGTCAAAGACCCATAATACTGATCGATGTTGAGCACAAGGTGACCTACCAATAATGAAAATAGGGCTAGGGTGCATCTCTAGGCCTGTCCTCAGAGCAAGATGTCGCCATCGATAAGGACAAGACCTGCTAGCAAGAAGTTAATGGAGATGTTCTCAAACCGTCATGAGTAAAGGACCAATATAGCTGATGTGATGATAGACAAGAAATTGACAACCAAGGATGGCTGACTGAAAAAATGAGTCAAGAGACACTGTAAAGAGGCCGACTCAGGCTAACTTCCCTTGAACAAAAGCACGACTCAATGTGACTATGTGGTAGCATATGATGACTCTGTATAAGTTTGTCATGCAGGAGGCATGAACGAACCCTCCATATGATTGGAAGAGATAACCAATTGGGGCAGAACTGACTCAATAACAAGGTTAAGGCATACCTAAGTCAAACTAAATCCCGCCCAAATAGAGGAGACTTTGTTTTGAGTGCTTTGTTCAAGGGCGACACGAATGACTCTAGCTGCCAATAATAAGTGGAAATATTGTCCCGTTTCTGCTCTTTTTTGGAATATATAATTTTTTTGTCTTTTTCTTTAAGATGGAAAAAGAATAAAAGAATGCTATAGTACAGTGGAAGAATGAGTGTCGGTGAAACAAATGATATAGTTCCTGGGATTGGAACAATCCTATGCTCAATGCAGGGAGGTGAAAACTGGTCAAAGGAACTCAAAGGTGTGTTCCTTCCACGGGACAAGGTGTGCCAAGTTGCCGAAGTCAAGGGCATGCAAGTTTGATTTTGCAGTCAACATGGTCGAAAGTTTGCTTAAACACAAGTCCAAGTGAAGCTGGCTCAAGGCCAAAAGGTTCAAATAGTCAAAATGCAATGCAGCAGTACAACTCAACACGAAGGAGCCTTTGGGGTATAAGGCCAGAACGAAGCAAAGAAACAAAGAGGAATGAGTCTTCATCGCATAAGTCATGGCGGGACTATAGAGGACTCCTGAGCCTACTCAGATCAAAGCAGCATGGGCGACAAATGTTACTGATGTGCTAACTATGATGCCCATGAAAAGGATGGCTCTACCATCATGTCATGATTTAAAAAATCGGCGAGTGAAGATGGTTTATGAACCATAACACGATGGTATTGACCCCACGGCAAGTATATTGAGAAATGGAGGCTAGAATGCATAATGTAATGGAAAAATGGTTTCCCTAACCTATATTCCAGTGAGAAAACGATACCTGCCATGACAGGTCAACAGTGATGGAACCATCTCGAAACTACCAAAAAAGTGTCCAAAATGTCCTGAAAATCAAACCATTCTCAACATTCCAAGCTCCCAAGTTAAAAGTTACATGAGACAGAACAAAATCAAGTTTTGAAATTTTTTTGCATTTTCAAAGCCTATAAAATAGTTTTTGGACTCACCATTTTCACCATTTTATTTGAGAGCAAAGGAGTGGAGCAAAAGGAGAAAACTTTACCATATGCCAAGTTCAACCATTCAAATCCTCCCAAAATCATCAGGTAACCCTTAAACTTATGTTGCGTTCAGTTGTCACTAGTTTTAGAATTTTTAATTCAAGTTTCACCGTTGAATTATTGCCAGAAAATTTGTCGCAACGTATACGCGGGTTGGCTATGAGCAACCCGCGTATACACAGGCCCTAGACATGACTGTGTATGAAATGGACCTGCATATACACCACGAAAATTTCAAAACAAAAATCTAATGCTAAAAATTTGTTTTTTCTTCAGGATACCAATCACTTAGAGAGAAAGAGAGCATGCCTTAGTGGATGATGAGGTTATGAACGATCCTAATGCCCTAGATTCCTTAAGAGGATGTGGTTTGCTAAAGATTTTTAAAATGCCAAATATGAAAGCAAACACTCGCCTTCTCGAAATGCTCATTCATTACTAGAGCATCGAGGATGACTTGTTTATGATTGATTAGATGCCACTCAAGATAGAGGTTGAAGACATTTATTTCATCACAGGCCTTTCCCAGAGGGAAGTGGTGGTACATTCCATAGGCAGATCATGAGGCAGTCTCTTGATCAAGGACTATGTACATATATATTGATTGGGACATCCAGAAAAAGGTTGGAAGTCAAATTCCAATCATGCATGTGTACAGTTTAGCATTGATGATCATCCTATTCACTATAGCCTGAGTGAACAGATCAAATTCCTTGCACTAGGCTTCACGGCTAGCCATGGGCTTGGTGGTAGACTGTCACACCACTATTTTTGACTAGTGTACTCCCCTTCTTGCCAACTTGAAAAGCCAGCTTACTTATATCAAGAAAGGGCAGACCAAAAACTTCGGATATGGAAATATTTTGTGCTCTTTCTTCTTTGAGAGGGTCCCAGAACTCCATCCTAGAGTATCAATTTCAATCAGCACCCCACGAGATCCACAGATGGGTAGGTGGGTTGACTTGATGAAATGCCTAGGTGGTGGGGATGTTCCATATACTGCATTTGATGATGACTTCTTCTCCTGGTGGGAGCAGCAGACCATTGTCGTAGATGGCTACCCTTATGCTGAGCTAGACTTCTGAGGAGATATATATCTAGCTTTACCACCAACCATAGCATGGGGCGATATAGGTAAATGTTTTTTGATTTTTTGATTTTTATGATTTTTTATAATTTTTCAAGTATAAAAATAAACTTTGAAAAATATTTTTGATAGGATTCAAATGACTAATATGATGATCATGTTCCAGATATTGGTCTAGTGTGACCAGATGAGTTCCCATGGCATGGACGTCATGGCCGGGGTGCTGAAGATGCGGCTACGGAGACAGAGCGAGTTCTACACATAGTTTAGCAGCACTTGGTGAGACTAACTCACCTATTACCGATGGAGGCCATAGAGGATCTCCCTATAAATATACAGCGTCACGCGGTTGGCATGCCACGAGACTGCGTTTGCACTCTTAGGCATGTGGACAAAGCAGTAGTTGCCTACCTAACCGCTCATCCTGAGCCGGGGCATTAGATGTACTGGACATGATTATGGACATTTGAGTCCCAATTTTTGTATATTATTTTGGACACACTTATGTACAGTAGAGATATTTTATGACATATATATACAGTTTGACTTTTTGATGCTTGATTTTATTGTGATGAATGAATGATGTGCCAGTCTAATGCTTAATTAGCAATAGAATCGGCTAACCAATTATGAGATTTTGGAATGTGCAAATAATTAATGTAAGTAAATGATCTTTGCAACAACCTCACTCTTAAATACTGGTGATATAAACATGGATCCCTTACCCAATGAATGTTATTCAATTGTGACACTATCAATTGTGAATCAAGATAAACTACCAATGAATTGATTTCATAAGAAATTGCTTCAGATTGTAAATTAATGACGGTAGTATACTCAGCCATATTATTTGAAGCGTGACCAATGCATACTCCCCTTGACACCATCAACTGATTAGTTGGATAGTAGAGTACCCAAGCTATGGAAGAAATGTTCTGAGTGTGCTGACTAGCACCATCGGCGAATCCAAAATAGACCAAGTCATCCATCAACACCTGTCACAATAGACCAAAAATGTCGATATCAAAAAACTCCCGATAAGATATGTACAAACATACAAAATGTACAAAGAAGCCATTGCCTAGTTGCTACTTAAGCAAAGTACTTCTTGAGGTAGAGTCCACTTCGGGGCTCTGCCAACTTGTTTCCTTCGAAATCGATTAACTCATATGCCTCTTTTTCTAAAACTCATTTAATTATGAAGGGACCGTACCACATAGGTTTGAACTTGCCTACCCCCAAGGTGTCCTTATCTTGGTCATAGACCAAGATAAGGTTACCTTCAGAAAAGACTCGAGGATGGACAACTTTATCATACTGAGTTTTAACCCTTTTCTTATGAGCCTCATTGATTGTGGCGACATCTCAACACTTCTCATCGAGATGTTCCAAATGAAGGAGGCGCTCTTCGAGACTAGAAGTCTTTGGAAGGAGCTCAATAGCTATCTTAAGAGATGGAATTTCACATTCAATAGGAAAGATAGATTCCATCCCATAGCCTAACTGAAAAGGTGTAAAACCTGTAGCAGTCTTTACAGAGGTTCGATATGCCCAAAGAGCCAGATACAACATAAGATGCCAATTGGACCAATTTGTGTCAATCATCCCTTGCAGGATCGTCTTCAGGGTTTTGTTCACTGCCTTGACCTATCCATTGGCCTGAGGATAATAAGGAGATGAGTGTTCCTACCAAAAACCCAATTTAAGAGCCAATTCAGACATTAGTTGGTTCTGGAAATGACTGCGATGGTCAGTGACAATCTCTCTCGGGATACTGAACCTTGAGATAATCTGATTAAAAAGGAATAATGCCACTGTTTCACTATCATTTTTGTAATTAGGCATGGCCTTATCCCACTTCGTGAAGTAGTATACGGCTATGATAATGTACTTTTGATTCGCTGCTGAAGGCAGATTACAAGTTGTAAAATCAATACCCCACTTAGTAAAAGGACCGATAGTGACAACAGGAAAAAGAGGAGCTAGATGTGTGTGCACCTTTCGAGTATAATCTTGACAGGGGCGACAACGTTTGACCACTTCAACACAATCTTTGAAGAGCGAAGGCCAAAAATAGCTGGCATGTAAGATACGCTGGGCTGTAGCAAGCCGTGAAAGATGACCACCATAAGCTCCACTGTGGCAGTCATTGAGCACTAACTCTACTTCTTCTAGGGTTAAACAGTGCCAAAGGATTGAATCAACCCCTCGACGATATAATGTGTCACCAATGATAACATAATTTTTAGCCAAGTGATGTAATTTTCGGTGTTCATCCTTAGAGAAAGTAGAGGGAAACTTCGAAGTCTGGAGATAGACAATGATATCTCCATACCAAGGGTCGAGTGAAGAGATGAGGAATAAATGTTCGCCGGGAAAAATTTCCTCATAACTATTATCCTCTCCACAAGGTAGCTCGGAAATTAACTCGGCAAAAACCATGGATTTCTTAGACTTGGTGGACAATAACTCAAGATCAAATTCTTGTAGAATGACTATCCATCGATTATTTTTCCCCCAATCACTCACCTACTGAAGAAAAATTGAAATGGATTGACTGCCGCTAAGACAAAAGTTTTGCATAGCAAGATATAATGGCGAAGCCGCTGGAGAGAATGGACAGCTACCAGGGCCAACTTCTCAACAGGAGAATAGTGAAGTTCAAGACCTATCAAGCCTCAGTTCAAATAATAAATCACATGCTCTGTGAGAGCATCATCTTCATGAACGAGAACCATACCTATGGTTGATTCTGCTATAGCGAGATATAAAAGGAAATCCCTACCATAATCTGGTGGACTCAAAAGTGGGGCAGAGACTAATTCATTTTTCAACCATACATATGGAACTCCTTTTTGTAGCAAATGCATAAACCCTTTAGTGATCTTGGAATAATTCGCTATAAACTATCTTAGGAAATTAGCTTTCCCATGAAGACTTTGAAGTTTTCGAATTGAGGATGGGGAGGCAACTGAATTATTGCCTCTACCTTGAAGGGATCAACCCTAATCCCTTCACTTGACACAATGAACCCTAATAACTGACCAGATGTAACCGCGAAAATGCACTTATTGGAATTCAACCAGATTTTGTATAAATGACATCACTCAAAAACCAATCGAAGATGACTAGGTTGACTCGTTCTCTTTCGAGAACGAGTAGCTAGATTGTCCAAGTATGCTTCGATGATATGTTTAATGTCATGGAAAGCATATGACATGGCCTGCTGGAAGATAGCTCCAGCATTTTTGAGACAAAAACGCATCTTTCTGTTTCCAAAGGTACCCCAGGGACATAGAAAAGTTGTCTTATGTTGATCTTCTGGACGGATAGAGATTTGATTATAACTGGAAAAAATGTCCATGAAGGAGAAAATCTCATTACCCACACACTCATCAATAATCTAATCAATGAATGGCGTGGGGTAATTATCTTTGGGACAAGCTTTGTTTAGGTCCCTGAAGTCAGTGCATACTCGAATTGTTCCTTGCTTTTTATCCATAGGGATTGGATTAGAAACCCAATCAGTAAGAGGAACAGGGTATATGAAACCCGCCTTGAGCAGCTTCTCTACTTTAGCTTTGATGGCTGCTGCTTTCCTAGGATTAACCGGTCGAAGCCTCTAACAAACCGGTTTGTTGTTTTCATACGTCTTGACCTTATGTTGAACTATGGATGGATCAATGCCAGGCATTTCTTCATAAGACCAAGTGAATACATCTCGAAATTTCTGAAAAAGGTTGGTGTAAATTTGAATTTCTTGATGGGAACATTCGGCTCCGATGAAGAGATTCTCAATCACGTTAGGGTTCCTAGAGATGTTTATAGATATCATTTTTGTAATCACCGACATATTACCTTCAGCACGAAAGTGTTTTGGAGCCAAAGGGTTTGATACCATACAAACATCCCTAGTAAACAACTCAAAGAACCTAGATTCTACTTCCTGCAACGGAGGAATAAAATAAGAACGACGGTGTAAGTCTTCCCAAGGTCGATCTACACCCATCTTCACTTCTAGGATTTCTTCCTTGGATCATAAAACCGTATCTAAGCAGTCCATAGTAGAATCAAGGGTCTAGGCAGGGGCCACATCACCATCTAACTCCTCCTCAAAGAAAGGAGTAGAATGGTTATCTGTAGAGTTAACGATAGACTAATATCTAAGCTCTGTTACAGACATAGAAAATGCCATTCCACCAACTTGTCCTTCAACTAATGCGGTTGTAGGTGAAGGCAAGGTCCAAGGGTCTGAAAAATAATGAGTTTGGAAGAACTCTTCTCGTGAAGACTCCTTGGATGATGAAATGACATTGATTCTAGCGATAGGAGAGGGAAAATCAAAGGTACCCATCAATGAAGAATACATCCCAACTCCTAGATTCTCAGTAGGCGGATGAGGGTTATCCACTAAAGGAATAGTAGAGTCCAAAGCTGCCCTAGGATTAGCTGGAGAATAATCCAATTGATCAACCTTAACAATTTTCCCCTCATGAGGAAAGAAAATGACACAAAACATAGTCGAAACAATGGCATCCATTCCGTATATCCAATTCCTTCCTAAGAGGAGATTGTAATCTAGGTTAACATCAATGACTTCTACTTCGATATTGATGACCTTCCCCCCAACACATATGGGAAAGGCTAGGATAATACCATGCGGCCTATGAGAATGTCCATCAAATGCAGTCAGGAGGGTAGGTGAAGGAACAGCCGAAGGCGATTCAATGACCTTCCAACATGACATCGACATGACGCACGTGGAAGATCCTTCATCAATAATGGTATAGAAAATGTTAATTTTCTAGTATGTAGACTTTATTTGAAAAGCCATATGATGAGGGAGTTTCTCTTTGACATTAAGTATGTCAAAAACGAGCACTAAAGAGTTATTTGGATCAACTGCCCCTATCGCCGAAAGAAAAGCACTTCGTTGAGTTGGACACGATTGGAGAACCACTAAAGTGGACATGGCGGATGGATTATGTGCCAGATCATCAACAATGGAGTAAGTCTGCGCAGCCCTAGCATTAGGATTAATAGTCACGCGTTTAGTAGAACCTTTCGGTATCCGTGGTATAGTCTCAACAGGGGGTCGCTCAATATGAAGGTTGGTATTTCCGAGAGTAGTTTTATCCTTAGAAGTTTTATCTTCACCATAATCACAGGATCAAGTGGCCACATGGACATTAGAACCCATCATGGAAACATTTGATGATCTCTCCCCTTCCTGGTTTCCCCCTGCAGAGTTACTAGGATTTGAAGTTGCGCTAGCAAGTAGTTGCTGCCCTTGGGGAAAGGGTCGGTTAAGACAACTTGAGAGTTAGAAGTCCCTTGCTGCCTTAACAAGAGTCGAGCGTCTTGAATCTTTGGGCAGAGATGAGTTAAATGGTCTCCACTACATAGCTTGCATGGAAACTTGACTTTCTTTCTAGACCCATTTCCACCACCACCAGCATTATTGCCTGGCTTATTTGTGTCAGTCTTCCCATCTTGAAATTTTTTCTTACCTCGTCCTCTCTTTTTCCCATTGAAATTTTGATTTCCTTTGGGGTTGGAAGATTTGACGACATTAATCAAAGAAGGTTGAGAAGACGAAGGGTTAGACGATGTGACTTGGTTGTTCGTAGCAGTTTGTAAAGACAACTACTGAAATTGGCTCAACAGGTTCACCACATTTGTGTCTACAGATCTAATGATACCATTCGCATGGGGACGTGGCTTTGAATTGGCTATATCAACCTTAGTCCCAGGAGCATCTGGGAAGATTTTTTGTAGAATCCCAGACTGAGAGTAAATCAATTTTAACTGCTGGGCCCTAAAAATGGCTTGCTCCTCAAAGTAGACTCCGGGCAGGGAGACATCCTTAGAGATTTAAGGTTGTAAAGAATTCAAAAACCATTCGATATGGTATTTTGGGGGAGTTTCGACTTTAATTAGCCTCTTTCTCCGTCTCCATTCCTGAATATGATTAGAAATGTGAGTTGCCGGCCAGAAGTTCAGTTCCGGCATCATAACGGATGGGCAATTGGAAATGATTTAGGAAAATGTTAGCCAAATCAGTGAAATATGTAAAGCTTCCCCCCTGGGAACTCTATATACCACTTAGCCGCATTGCCAGTCAAGGTGCGTTGAAAAAATATCAACCTAATCGAGTCATCGATAAGGGAGTCTGATGAGCACCACAAATGGAATGTGGTTACATGGTCGCCTGGGTCTTCACCGCCCTTCGCCTCGAACTTAGGAATGTCTGAAGGGAATTTGGTTGGGACTAGAGGCTAGGCCAGATTGTATTTGATTGGATCATTTGTTAATTTCATGAGATCTGGCAAGTTCAATGTTGCCAGAAAAGGAAGCCTCGAAGGACCTTGGGGATTCCACCCAAACTGGGCGGAGCTCCCAAAGTTTTGAAAAGATTGGCCTTGATTTTGGAAGGCACCAAGCTACCCGAAGTAACCGGTAGAACTAGTTGATTCAAAAAGCAGACCTTGTGATCCAGCAAAACTCAGAGTTTGACCAACTCCAGCCGAAAAACCTCCATAACCAACGAAGTTCCCTGCTAAAGGATTATAACGAGTGGATAACCCCTGATAAGGATTCCAAGTAGAAGCTAAGGGAGGAATACTTCGAAACGAGCTAGCTGTGGAGTACGACCTTTCCCTTGTTGGCCAAAAAACGGATTCCCAGTTCCCATGCCACTAACCGTAGAGTTAGTCCAACCTTGAAAGGGATTGTTGCCTTGTCCTGTAGAAGGAAAATGCATAGATCCTATCATTGGGTTGGAATGTGGTATATGACCACTTCCAAAAGGAAAACCCTAAAATGAAGTCGACCCACCCATCATGGATGTGGAGGCACTGAATGGAATTGATGGAATACCCTGTGAATGGGTGCCAAACAGGAATAACCCAGAACTAAAAGCATTGGCTTGAGAATTTCCACTTGTAGAAGGAATGGAGGTAGACCCAACTAAATATGTGCTAACAAAAGACCCAAATAGAGATGCAGAGGGGATGGAAATAGTTCCTCCCCCTTGTACTGATGTTGGAGTTTGCATAGTTGTAGCACTTGTGGTAGAAGCCATGCTTCCAGTAGTGACCATCGATGGTAAGTGTGTAATATGACCTGGACTTGACGGTCTATGTGTCGGAGTCCCAATGTATTGTAATACATCTGGATAGTTAGATGGTAGAGGAGAATTCAGAGTCGCTAATGACTCTGGGAGTTCTTCTACCTCTATGCTATCTTCCGTTTGAAAGAGAACTCAAGAAGGAACTAGAGTGTTCCTCTCTAGGTCTGCGGAAGTACCAGGTCTATGCTGAACATTAATGCCCCCGAGAGGAGGATCAATCCCTGATGTGTCAGCTGCCATGGGATGAAACCCATCGACAGTATTACCTCTATGCCTTCTAGGATAATGCTCCAAACTTGGTGGTGAAAGACCGTGAAATCTTCGAGACCGTCTAGGTGATCGGTCAGCCACTTTGAATTTTTTATTAAGATCTAATTAAAGACTCAAGAAAAAATGAAAGCTAGGCCATCTAAGAGCACAAAGCACACACTAAAAAGTCCTTAAAAGATGTCAGCCAGTCAAACAACTTTCAAGTATTTTTGCTCCGGGTGATGAGGATCGAACACCAAAATACAAGAAAGTGATGTAAGGGGCCTTCCAACGATAGTCTGGGATAATGACGACCCAGTCCTACCAGCGAAGGTAACAGAGGAAGTTATGCTGACCTCCTAACAACAGCTTGTGCCGGTGTAAGCCCCAAAGCTTCGCAAGGGTGCCCTCCAGTAGTATCGTTGAGAGTGATACAACATCAACCTCAGGTGCCACAGGATTCCCCTCCGCAGCCACCTATGTAGGTCCCTAGGAGAAGCAACCAAGGTTACCAACTCATGTCAGAAGCCAAGCAGAATAGTCTTGAGTAAGATCCGACAAGTAGAAGAGGGGGTATCTCTCTTCCTTATCTTAAAAAACCCTCGTGCTTAACTCCCAGATTCGGAGCTTTCCTGGTCTTCCTGACGCTATTGGATTTTCACTCACTATTCAAACTCCTATGTTTGACAGTTTAAATGGGCTTGGAGAGCTTTCTTTCCACTTGCCTAATCCAAGGACCTAGAATCTCCTAAAACTTGTTGGTGTGTCTAAATTGACAATTATAAAAGGTTTTAATGTATTTTAGTTAGCACTTGTTTTGAAATGGGTTGTTCTTTAAGTCAAAGGGATAAGCGGAAGTGAAACTTGTGGTGTTTTGATGCAAAAGAAATTAATAAAAACCAAACTATACACAAATGCACTTGTTTTGTTCTTCGATGAAAGAAATTTCTACTAGGTTCTGAGGAACTTCTAAGAAAGCAATAAATTCTTCTTTTCTTTTCTTTTACTCAAGATTCACACTCACAAAAATTAACAAAACTATGGATGCCTTAAAAGATGCACAAATTTATCCTAATGCAATGAGTACATGCTGATGCAAGACTTAAGACTATTCTAAATCAAAGAATGAAAGTAACTTGTTTATCAATTGTAGTTTTCCACTTAAGATGTTTAGATAGAATATAAGTTGCTAATGCTCATTTTCATCCAAACATTAGAAGCAAGTTTCAAGAAAAACAAAAATTCACTTTCACTCACAAAAAGGAAACTAAATCCAAACAAGGCCAAAGAAAGCAAAAACCAAGTTTTCAAGAAGTTTTCTTCAAAAGCAAAAACAAAAATGACTTTTCAAAAGTGCTCCAACTAAGACTAAAATTTTATGATTGAAGAATAGGCAACAAAACACTTTGCAAGTTTACAACAGAAAATGGGTGAAAACTCAACAAAAAGTGTGTTTCAAGATGTTCTTAACAATCAGAAAGCAGCCCAAAAAGCTTGGTGACAATGATAAAAAGATCAAGAAATACAACTCTCAAAACTGTCACACAACAACTTTCCAAAAGCAAAAAAAAATAAATGGTCATAAAGATGCAGTTTTAACAAACTAACAAAAAGATCACCAAAACAAGATTTGCCACAAAGATTGAGACCAATCTTCTGTCCTAGAAGACTAGAATAACCAAGATTCCCCAAAATAAATCTTGTGTGTTTAAACAAAAAGTGATGACGTTTGCAGCAAAACAAAACAAGACCAATACTCTCTACAACAGGAGAGAATTTGAAATCACGAACTTGCTATAGAAACAAAGACTGACACAGAAAAGTAACTATTGAGGAAAGACTCAGACCAGCAGATAGATCTTCAGAAACAAAAATATTTGAAAAATATTTAGAATTTTAGGATATGCGTGACTCTGTTGATGCATAGCTGCATGTATATGCCATTCAGCCTAAGTAAACCTGCGTATATGCAAGTTCACTTAAGGAAACTTGCATATATACGCTTATGTAAACTGGAAAAACAACATATATAAAAGATCACAAGACGAAACAAAAAAAGTCCGAAGAAACTGATCAAACTTACAGTTCAAGTTCCTACAGAAACACACTACACAGTCACAACAAGCAAGTAAACAACTAAACCCTAATTGGCTTGAACAAACCCAAACTAGGAACAACAATATTGTTGTCCCTAGTGGAGTTGCCAATTCTGTTTAGGGATAAACTCCCCTAGGATCTTGGGTTGATACCCTAGCAGATTGGAGACAATCTATAAAGAAAAACAAGCATTCCACACAGCCATGATGCTAATATAAACAAACTACACAAAGAGAGGTGCACCTGGGGGTCCTTCATTTGGGAAGATCCAGCCAGGGTCCAAACCCTCTTGGAGTTCCTTTTAGTCCTTCAACCTACAAAACAATCAATTCCAGAAAGCACAACAGTATATTAACCAAGCATCATAAAGAAATCATCTTCATAGCATATTGAAAGATAGTTAGTTATACATTTAAAACAACCATTCATGTGTGAATCATAACATTGATATCATAAACATGAAGAAGATTTATATAAGGAACAAGACAAGTGTTTCTTTTATTATAGATGACTAAAGTACAGAAAGGAATGATTTCACCTGAGTCTTCCTTTCGTAGGCTCCAAGCGAAACTGTCCTCTGGATTTGTCCAGTCTCAAGCCTTCAACAAACTCCTTCCATGACTTACTCAAAGATATCTCAAGTAATGGAAAGACATCATAACTCAATGAAACAAGGGTTTCCTATAATGGGGGAAGTGTTGGAAGCACAAGGATCTTCAGACCTGGTTAGGGATAATCTCAGCAGAGTGATTTTTCTCTGTCTCCTCCTCCTTAGGCCTTCCCATTGAAGCCTTTTTATACTTCTCCCAAAATAGTTTTTTAGTTGGGAATTCATTGGGAACAGTTGGGCCACAGGCACTAATAGGTAATCAACAGGTAAAACCTATGATCTCCGCCCGAAGTTAAGGAGATTTAAATTTTTTAAGTGTTTCAATACATATATGCGGGTTGGGTATACACACACCCATGTACGCACATGTTTAGCTCAGAGCAATGTTGCATATAAGGAATAAAAAACTGTTTTTTAACTATTTGGACCAGGTCTGGAAGGAGGGGTTGCCCTAGGCCATAAGTGCAGCATCACATACATCAAGAGTGAGATTTGGAGCTATAACAACTGTGTGCGAAGAGGCCTGGTACAGTTTACAGCTGTGTGCACTGACCCCTGCAGCTGAGTGCGCAGTGCGGAGTTGGGATTGTAACAAGACAAAAGTTTAATAAAAGCTAAGTTGATTCTGAAATATTGTGCATCTATTCATAGATCTTTATGTTTATGCTTCTGTTATATGTTTATGCATCTCCTTATGGTTTATAATTCTGTGCACTTGTTATGAATGTTAAATGATTGATAAGAATATTGGGCCCACAAAATTAATTTAAGATCTATAATAATAACGCAGTAAGGTTAAAGGATCTAGACTACACCTCTTCGCGCTCTTTACAAAGCTACACGAAGGTTAGATAATTATGCGGAGCAATGCGAGCATGCAGGATCAGTTCGTGAACTTCCTAGACTTCATCAAGACATCCCTAGGGTGGAGAAACCTGGTTCCAACACCCTCCCATACTACCTCGGGTGAGACCTCAGTCCGTGCACCGCGAACTCTTGTCGAAAGAGCCGGTAGTTTTAGGATTTGTTTGGCTAATCACTTTTGTACCTGGGTTAGGCCCCAACAAGCCAAAAAATGGTTCCATTGCCGGGACTGGGATTTTCCTAAGGAATGTCTGATGTCAGAACATTGGAATCCTATGAAGAAGGAAATTGAAGATTGGTTGGATCAGAAGCTTCACGAGTTCGTGACATAAGAAAACATAACTCCATAGATATCTGAGAAGAGGTGGTTGGATCACTACATATATACAGAAATCCACGAGATATTCTTCATGTCCTCCTCTTCAAAGCTGTATGATTGGATCACAAGGTTAACTAACAGCCAGGGAAGGTATAAGCTCGATCACTTGATAGTGTGGAATCTGGAGTTAGTGCGCAGGCTAGAGGCATTAGAAGATAAGATCACATGGGCGATGGACCATTGGCTTGACCAGATAATAGGAGGGTTTATCACTAAATTTGCGATAAATAGGACTGTGAGCTACAACGAAGCAAAAAGATGCTTTCTCAAGGGACTGCGAGGTAAGTACATCAAATCTTTGAATATTTTGATTAAGATGTTTTTATGTGAAAAACGGGTGATGCAAATACATTGATGTTTGGAATGACACGGAGTAGAAGGATCTACAAAGGGACTGAGGGATTGGGAAATAGTCCTTTAATTTCACCTTCGCGAGACAGCAAGGAAGAGCGTGCTCGGGTTTCTCCGAGAAGTGCAACCAGTTTGATAAGGCAGCACATTTCGCAGTTTTCACCCCCAATTACGCCATCACCCACTTCACCTACTTCACCTCCATCTTCACCCACCCCACCTCCACCACCTCCACGGTTTAGCATGGCAAGTGCAATCAAGCTACCCGTAATCAGAGGAGTAGGAAATGAGGACCCCGATTAGTTCTAGTTCATGGTAAGAGCAGTGTGGGAAGCACAAGGGGTTACTGATGATAACATTAAGAAGGCTACATTGGTAAGCGCACTATAGGATCACGCGTTGAAGTGGTATATCAAACACTCAAATGATCACCTAAATGAAGGAATAGCGGAGATCTAGAATGCGCTGAATAGAGAATTTAGTCGGCCGAAATCAGATACGAAGTCAATCATCAAATTTAAGGAGATCATGATGCTTCCAGGTGAGACCCCATTGGATCTGGATTAGTGGCTAAAGAGTACGATCCATGAGTCTAATATGACGCTAATAGATGCACAACACTGTGCGTGGTTTGTGGTGTCTTTGACACCCCACCTGAGGATGACGCTGTCAGAGTAGAAGCTTTCAACCTAGGCCAAAGCATTGGAAATGGCGATGAGGTTACATGAAACACTGATACAAGATCCAGGTCTAGGAGTTTAATAGATTCAAGCGTAGCTACAAAATCTTTGCCTGGAAATGCAGAGCTTGATGTAGGATAGGGCACCACAGCCGAAGGTGCACAAGGAAGTAAAATGCAAAGGCTAGGGCCACGATAAGAGGTCATGGCGAAGCATAGCGCAACAAAGCACGCACAACACATCCAAACAAACAGAATGGTCATGGAGTATACAACGGAACTTACCCAAAACAAACATAAACATCATGGGGCATCGACAGTGCTCAGCCCAAAAACAACAAAATTGATTATGGGGCATCTCTGGGATGGGAGAGCTCCTTGCCAGCACAGAAAACCACTTGAATGCGGTTACTCTTATGTCATAAGAAGGAACCTCCGAAGCCCATGCTTGCCTAGTCAGGGCATCAGTTAGTTAACAAGACAGATAGGATAGATTAAGACACTGAGCCTTTGAGAGCTCAAGAGCATTGTAAAAGGCCTATAAAAGGCTGAAAACTAAATGTAACAAGGGTTCAACCTTTGGAGACTATGGAGACTCTACTCCTCTAGCTTCTCATCTTCATTCCAAAAATATAAGCTTCTTTTGTTGTTACATGTTCAATTCTCATTTTCTCTGTTGTTCTATTGAGCATTAGTGGTCTAAAGCCTTGTATTGTTGAGGGTGTTCATGCATGTCTTGAGTGAGAATAGAGCTGAAATGGTTATCTGACTTGATCCAAACCATCATCCATTCCAATGGTTCAAAGAACAATATTGAAGATTATATGTTACCAGGCATCTCCGAGCTACAACATATAATTAGTTTGTCAATTGGTATTGTTACCAGGGGGAGGAAACTGAAGCTCAGCTTCCCTAGGAAAAGACACAAATCTAGATTTGATGATAGACAAAGTCTAGGCACTTTTTTCGTTGTAATCATCTATCTGGCAACTCTAATGAAGGAAAAACATCTTGGCGGCTCCACTTCATAGTTTTGGCTCAGTTTGTGAGGCATACTCAGAGAAATCCTCAGAAATAAGAAGCTGACCCAGTATCTGACCTTGAAAAAATAATCAAAGAAAGAAAGGTATTGTCGAAATGAGCATTAGGCTCAGGTAAACCTAAAAAATCTTCTATATCTCTTCAAGAAAATCCTAAAATAGGACAAATACATGTTGAGAGCATAGCATCTAATACTAGCAGTGAAGAAAAACTCTCTGAGATTCTCTCTCTCTCTCATGGTATCATTGTGTAGCAACTGAGAACAACATATAATTAGTTGTATAAACAAAAAGAAATAGATTGTCTCTGCCTCTCTCCCCCTCTCTCTCCCTCTCTCCCCCTCTCTCTCTCATGGTATCATTGTGTAACAACTGAGAACAACACATAATTTGTTGTATAAACAAAAAATAATAGATTCTCTCTCCCACTCTCCCCATCCCTCTCTCTGCCACTCCCTCTCTCTCTCCCTCTCTCCCCCTCTCCCTCTCTCCCCCTCCCTCTCTCTCCCTCTCTCTCCCCCTCCCTCTCTCTCCCATTGAGAGAGAGAGAGAGAGAGAGCGAGAGAGAGAGAGCGAGAGAGAGAGAGATTGTGATATTCATTACTAGAGGCTGTTGGGTAGGGGGTTAGGCCTTTGTCTCAATGGAAATGAACCTAATGGTAGATTGTGCATAGTGTTTTATCTATCTTATGCAAACCCACAACCCACTCCTTAGAATTATTTGACATCAAAGTAGTTGAAATGGGGTCCTAGCCTTAGCTCTAGGAATAACTTGCTCAAAAAATATAGAGGTATAGGGAGGTTTATTAAATACCTTGAACCACCTATGAATCCAATGGTCTCAAAATGGTTGGTAGGTACACCGATCCTTACAAATGTGTTTTGTGTTGATTAGTAAAATTTGATTTTTTCTTGGTCAATTAAAAAGACTACAAATCATGGTTAGTAATGTTGAGGTTTCTATTTTGACCTTTATTTAGACAAATTTTATATTTTTCATACATCCTAGCCATGTAATTAGAAATACCTGTTAATTGGCCTTGAGCTTTGGAGATGGGTGATATAATTGACACTAATGAACTTGCAAGAGACAAATATGAAGACGTAGGTGTTTAGGTGATCCTGTTTGAGTGACCTCAAAGTAGACAAAGATGCATCCATTTCATCATTGGATTTCTTGTTTCTTAGTTGGGTTTTATTTATTCTAAGTTGTGGTCTAGTGATGATGGGTTTTGGTTCTAACTAGGTTTCATAATACTCAACTTTCCTCTAATTATGATATGTTGATTGTGATTAGGGGATTATTTAGGTTTTTTTCTTAATTTTGAACCAGTTTTTCAAACATAAAGAAAAAAAATTCCATTAGAATATTTATCTTGAATCCAAAGAAGATGCATGTCATTGACTTGGTGCTTGATGTAGACCAAGGATCAACAATGTTCTTATTGACCCTTAAAAATGTGCAATGTGGTGCCTAAATAGTAAAAAATGGGGTTGTGGACACATAAAAGTCCATCACACCACGAATTCTTGCACGTTCCCAAGAGCGTGTGCATGTTCTTAGGAATATGAATGCACTTCTAAGTCATGCATACCTAGTGGCCTTATTGACTTCCTAGTCCATAGCTTGGGCTTTTCCAAGCCTAGATACTTGTAAACACATGGAAATGCTTAGGCACATGCACACGTTCATGCATTTTCGATAACCTCATTGCCTCTTTTGGAGTTATCATCCTTGAGCAAGTCTCGGAATGCATATTAGGAAACAATTTTTTTTTTCGTAAACGAAATCTTTAACATGTTTAGGATGAAAAAAATAGGACTTAACAATTTTAAAATATATTTTTATTCTTAATATATTTTTATCTTTCCACCATTCAGTGTGACATATTGTATGATTATTTGCGAGAGAGGAAGTCTCATAGCACGAGAGAGAAGAAGTTTTCAAAATACCAAAATAAAGAGTTACATGCAAATCCAAGAGTCTAAAAACAAAGAGTACATGATTCATTACGTATATAAACTCTAAAGGCATGTGGATTTCCTCTGAAGGGATTGATTCATTATGTATATAAACTGTGATGACATGTGGATTTCATATGAAATGATTTGTCATGTTAGTTGGGGATTGTATTAAACTTCAGCCACTGTTGTCATGAGTAGTTAAATTTTATTTGTTACCTAGGGAATTTGATGGAAGATATAGTTCATATAAAGTGGCAATGTCTTTTTCCATCGATGATGTAGTATCATTCCATAAGAGAGAGGAGCAAGTACGAAGTAGAAAAGTTGGATTTGGACAGTGATGACCAAGAGAGGGTTGTGAGTTGTTAAGTGAATAACAAATTGATGATTTGTGCACTCTAGGCTGCATTTCAAGGAATATCACATGGTTTCTGAGATGCATGTGTGCATGTCATCTAATTGCTTTCCTATTAAAAAATGTGGATTTTAGTGGAAGTATAGGATGGAGGGTCAAAATGAGGGTTCCAAAAATATTAAAAGGCATACCGGGCTTACTACCTTATGAGAACGAAGCAAAGAAACATAATTTTTTATGAAATTTTGAGCATGGAGTGGTGATTATCATTGAAAAATTAGTAGTCATGGAAGAAAATTAAAGAGGAGCATTATGGTGTGACAATATAACTTAGGTTTTGGAGAAGAAGACATGTAGCAGCCAAGAGAAAGGAGAGTACATGCATTAGAGATGAGGTAGCTTGAAAATAATGGAGAATGGAATCGTTAGGTATTTTTTATTGTATTTGTATTTAGGATTTAGATCCTATTTTCCGGGAATTTGTTTGATCTCCCTAACTAAATACACTCCTATATTATATTCATTATTTTATTGTTCATTTAATGAAAGGAAGCATTATGAAAGGAAGCATTGTGGAAGCCTCATGGGCTCCTCACATGAGTGTTGTGAGTTTCATTGAATTAATATTTTTCTTCCAATTTGTCAAACTAGTATCGGAGCTCAAGATAGTGAGGTCGATGCTGAGAATTACTAGTGTAAGAGTCAAAGGCCTGTGAAGCTTGAGTTGTTTGAGTTTGATAGAGAAGAACCCCCTGTGCGTGTGAGGTTGTTGCAGAGAGCTCTCTTTTAAGAGATGTTGAAACAATCTCTTAAAATGTGTGTTGTGAAGCATTTGAAGTAGCATTGTTCGCGTATTAAAGGATATCCCACTGCATTACAAGAAGTGCACTAGTATGGCTAATTGCAGATGGTGGAGTTGACCTACAATCTGTATTCCTGTTATGTTGAGTGTTATACAGATCCATGTGAAGGAGGCAATGAGTTGTGTAGGTGAGAGCAGACAAGCAACATTCTGATATGGAGTGAGAAGACTTATTCTTGTATCCTAGTGTAAGATCTCACAACAAAACTTTGTGTTGGATCTGTAATCATGTTTTTATTGAAGATGGAGGACCTAAAAGCGATGTGGAGGAGTTGATAACGAAGCACTTATTCTAAATCTGAATTCAAACCCTGAATCTCATCAACTCTGTTCAACATAACATAAGCCATGGTGGTACAATGTCTTGGGAAGTTGTTGCAGTGTTAAGGGTCTTTTATGAATTGGTAAGGGAGACTTTATTTAACACCAACAATGAATTGTTTGACCTCAAATAGGTATGATTGTTGTGATGTGAGGCTGAGTTTATGCTACAGCTGTTAGGTGCACTAACAAGAAATGCAACAGTGCTAGAGAGGTCGAGAATGTTTTTTTCAGTGCAACGCACAATCCATCTCAATGAAAGGTATGTTGAGCATCGAAAACTTACGAATATGAGAATTGTTGCAGTGCAACACATGGTATATGCATCGAAAACTACACTGAGTAGCTTGATTGAAAAGTCAACATGCCTTGTTTTGCAATGGCTAGGTTGTTTTAGAGGTTTATTATCAAAGTGGCCAGGCTTGTTTTGGAGGAATGTAGAGTTTTTATGAGTGTTTGTTGGTACTATTTTATTGCTATTCTTTTCTTCTAAAAATCCATCTTATATCTACCATTTTCTTCCATAAACTCCTCATAGTCCATTGAAATTGTTTAATAAAGCATTATAATTGTTATTTTACATTAAATTTAATTTATGGGTTTTTATGTTAAAAATTGGAATTTTTCAACAAAATTCCGGGATGTGATGACTTCCTGTAATTGATTTATGTTGTGACATGTGGCATGGCAGGAAAATCAACACAGAAGATAAGTACATGATCTAGGATGTACATACATGGTGGAAAATCTATTTAGCATCGAATTTGAAGCTCCTGAATACATCGTCAATGCTGGTCAAACCCAACCTATTTAGTAGACAAATCTGAAGTTATAATGAATGTACTTGATATTTTGCTTAAGATTAGGGACCCTAAACTGATTTCGATTTGTTTTAGAAATTAGTTAGGATTAGGAAGAACGAAAATAGCCTTTTTGGTTGTAAATTTTAATAAATAGGAGGATTTTGATTATTATGAAAAAAATGCTAGTGAAGACATTGAAGGAGCAGACTTAAGACTGTAAGCGTATTCAAGAACTTTGTTTTTAATGTAATCTATTCTCAGAACTTAATCAAAGGCAGAATTTCATCAATTATGCTATTTATGAGTTAACGTTCTTATCACTTGAAGTTTTTCAAAGTGTGCCATCAAAGCGTGGAAGGGACCCTACGTGAGGATTGGTACACTTTCTTTTCTGTTTCATAGAATTTAGTATTCAGATCTGAATAGCATTTAATTTCATTTCATTACCTGTGAGTTTATCAATTTAATTAGAAGTTCTTGTGATTGTTATTTTATGATTCTAGTAGTAGCTTGAAAATTCAATTGCCAAATTATTGAATAAGTCCTTGTAAAAGGTTTAATTGAACATTGAATTTCAAAATATTTCTATGAACTCTATTTTCATGAATTTGATTTTTAGTATGCTTAGTGTGTTATTTTGAAAGAGCTTTTGTGAATTATATCCTTGTAAGAGGATTGAGAACTCAAACTAGTAAAACTCTGTTTTTTTAGAACAGTTAATTAAATTAGATGATATAAGTGTTTAAATTGTGAAAGGAAACATACTTCAATCTCTTGTAAAAGAGTGTTATAGCCTATCACACTAGACACTTATTTAGACAGATTAGATCCTTCTAGGTCTATAAAATTTAGACATGTGCCTCTAAGTTTACCTACCTTGGTTGACATTAAATTTAGTCTAATCTAGAACCCTGGATTGGTCTCTACAGTGTTTAAAAAGCTTCTTTATTGGATGTTCAATTAATTAATTAAGCTCCATTTTGTTTGAAGCTATTGAGGGAAGCATTTTTTTATCCTCTCTCTCGATTTGTTATATATATATATATATATATATCTACAGATTTGTTGGTGGTGCTTGTGAAGTGTAGAGAAAGAAACAAGATGTTTGTGAAGATTGGGGTTTTCTAGCAAAATGACGAAACCACTTGCAGAGACTTACCAGAATGAGGCTAATAAATTGGACAGTACTAACTATGTTAACTGGAAATTCAAGTTTCAAACAATGCTGGAAGGCTATAGTGTTTGGACCATCACAAAAGGAGAAGAAGAAAAACATACTGCAGGCGTGAACGATGCATCAATTCAAGACTTGGAGAAGAGGGAGAACAAATAAAATATCTTATTAAGGATGTCTGTTAAAGATAACATAATCCCTCACATTCATGATTGCAAGACAACTAATAAAACCTGTAATACCCTAAAGGAATTATATGAAAACAAAAATATAAATTGATTCCTCTTCTTGAAAAGTAAGCTCTTGTATATTAAAATGGAAGAAAATTAATCGGTTAGTGATTTTGTTTCAATAATCAATAATATGGGAGATATAGGAGAATCAATACCTAGTATTTATATTGAGACAATCACATTAAATAAAATGTTAGAAGACTATCAGATGCCTATTTAAGGTCTTGCAACAAAGGAGAAATCTCCCACTGTTGAGGAATTGACTCTCGAGCTTCGATTCACATGACATGAAATAAGGAATGGTTTGAGAACTTAAACTAAATAAGAAATGGTGGAAACATCTATCTTGGATATGACCGTGCACATTAAATCAAGGGATATCATGATATTCTGGTGTCTTTTCCAAATAGAAGTGTCAGGTGCATTCATAAATTTATGTATGTGCCCGGGATCAAGAAAACTATGATTTTTTTGTCTACAATTATAGATTAGAATTTGAAGGTTGAATTCTTCAAAACACATTGCATATTAAAAGACCTACTGAAACACTGCAAACATGTTTCTTCAAGAGTCAGAGTTGGAGGCCTGCACAAACTTGATGTCACTAGTAAGAGCCATCAAACAATTACTTCTACAATGGTGTCAATAGAAAGACTTTGGCACCAGAGGTATGGTCACATCAATTATCATGATTTTTTATTATTGCAGAAACAAAGAATGGTTGAAGGAATTCCTATGTTAAAGGATGAGTATGCTGCTTGTGAAGGTTGTGCATTAGGAAAAATTCACAAATATTAATTCCCCTCTAATTCTGATAGGAGGTGCTTATTATTTTATGTTTTTTATTGACGACTTCACAAGATACACTTGGGTGTACTTCCTTAGGAGAAAGAGTGATTTATTTGAGTATTTAAAATAATTCAAAAACATGATAGAGAAACAAACATGGAAGTTTATAAATATTCTTCATTCATATCAAGGGGGAGAATAAAGGTTGGGGGACTTCATAAACTACTGCAAGGATCGTGGAATAGTGCAACAATTTACAGTACTCTACACTCCACAATAGAACAATGTTGCAGAAAAGAAAAACATAACATTTATGGATTATGCTCAGAGTATGATTAAAGGTAAGAATCTCTCAAATGGTTTTTGGGCAGTGGCCATTAGTACTGTTGATTATTTAAAGAATAAAAGTCCAACCACGTATCTTGATCTCAAGACCCCATTCGAAGCCTTATATGGTTTTTAACCAACCGTTCATCATTTGAGGGTATTTGGGTTTATGATCTTTGCACATCTTTTGAAGGAAAAAAGAAAGGAACTTGATGCTAAAGGTACCAAATGTATTTTTTTAGGATATTGTTTAGAATTTAAGGCATATAAAATGTTTGGCCCATCTACTCACAAAGTATTTGCGAGTAGAGATGTAATTTTCCATGAACATGAAGATAAAGGAAACAATTACAACATCTATGAAAGGTGGAAAATCCTTCCTGAAGTTGAATATAATAAAAAAGAAGCAAAGGGTAGTGAGGAATAAAATATAAGAAGAGGGTAGTGAGAAATAAAAACTTGATGAAGAATCCAATGATAAGGACATCACTAGCAGTCAAAGTTCAACTAGAGGTGAAGAAGTACCTTCAAAAAATAGGGTTGAAGACAATGAGGAGCGAAGGAGATCTACTCAACATATTCTCCTACCTAAAAGGTATAAGGACTATGCCCTAATGAGTAGTGTTTTGAATGTCATAGAACCCATGAGTTTTATTGAATCTAATGAATATGAAGAGTGGAGAAAAGAAATTAAGGAAGAATATGAATATATAATTAAAGATAAAACCTGGGAATTGACTGAATTGCCTAAAGGTAAAGAGACCATAGGATTTAAATGGCTATACAAACTCAATTTTAAAGACGATGGGAGTATAGATAACTATAAAGTTAGATTGGTGGAAAAAGGGTACTCACAAAAAGAGTGTATTGACAATGCAAAAACATTTGCACCTTTAACCACATTAAATACTATTAGACTGCTAATTGCATTTGATACAAACTAGCATTAGAACTTGCACCAATTAGATGTGAAATATTCTTTTCTAAATGGTTTTACAGGTCTATTGGGCACATCACTCCCAATGATCATATCAGTATAATTAGTGCTCATCAAACCCTAATTCAGTTGCTACAAGCCCTAGACAAGTCGCCGAATTGAATTCTTTCATCCATGAAAGTTTCTTAGCTTGAAACCCTGCTAAAATGCCTCCTTGGGATACCAAAAATGCCTTGGTTAGGGGAAACTACATTACAATAGAGTAGGTAGGTCCATTCAGACCTCCACTGTAGTGCACTTAGGCCCACTTTGACCTACAATGGGTGAGAATGACCGAAATTGGCATAGGATTCTGGGAATATTCCTTGATTTTAGATCATTCTAGAGGATGCCCCACTCTTATCTTATCCTATGAGATCGTTTTTGGATAGGCTGTGGATCAATTAACCCTCTATCCTCTCATCCCTTTCTCCATGGAAAATAAAATCCAATTATGGAAAACCATTCAATACCCTATTTATGACAAAACCACCTACATTTCCCTATAAATTGACAACTCATCATAGTGATCAGGAGGCCGGAATTTGAATATTGTAGTGAAATATTGTTGGTTTTAGACTTGAAACTATTGTCAAGTAATGTTATGCTGCTGGATTGATGTTCCATTGGTGTGATGAGGGTCTGGATTGGAGCTGGATGAGTGACACGGGGTCGAACCACATTGGGTGTAACTTCTCCTTCTACAATCAATAAAGTTGTTTTTTCCTTTTCCCATATTCTTGTTTATATCTATGATGCGTATATGTTCAAATGTTGTCGATTCCATTCGTTTATAGTAGATAGATCATATGCTTCAATCATTGTTGTCTTTTGTTTATGTTGGCAGGTACCAATTGAGCAAATTTAGTTCGAGCGGGAGCGATGAGAGAAATTAAAAGGAGATCAAAGGAAGCGAAAGATCACAAGTACATTCCTTCATCTTATCTATCTATTGTAGGAAAAGGTTTAACCACTTTTCTTCTACTATTCTAGAAGGATGCCTAGCTCTTATCTCATCCTATGAGCCTATTTTTGGATAGGCTATGGATCAATGAACCCTCTACCCTCTCATCCCTTTCTCCATGGAAACTAACTGCAATTATAGAAAACCATTCAATACCCTATTTATGACAAAAGCACTTGCATTTCCCTATAAATTAACCGCTCATTATAGTGATCAGGAGGTTGGAATTTGAATATTGTAGTGAAATACTGTTGGTTTGAGACTTGAAACTATTGTCAAGTAATGTTATGCTGCTAGATTGATGTGCCATTGGTGCGATGAGGGTTTCAACTGAAGCTGGATGAATGACACAGGATCAAACAACATTGGGTGTAAACTCTCCTTCTACAATCAATAAAGTTGTTTGTTCCTTTCCCCATATTCTTGTTTATATCTATGATGCATCTATGTTCAAATTTTGTCAATTCCATTTGTTTATAGTAGATAGATCATATGCTTTGATCATTGTTGTCTTCTATTTATGATTGGTAGGTACCAATTGAGCGAATTCAATTTGAGTGGGTGCGATGGGAGCAATTAAAATGAGACCAAAGGAAGCGAAAGATCACAAGTAGGTTCCTTCATCTCATCTATCTATTGTAGGAAAAGGTTAAATAAATTTCTTTCCATTGTTTTAAGTGTAACTACCCACTTAGGGAAGATGTACTTATCCGTAGGTATAAATTCCATATAACAAATTAGCGACCATACTGGGGAAGATTTAAAAAATGAAACGGGTCCCAAAGCATACTTCCTTGTATTGTGTGAAGCTCATTAAAAATGAAACAATGAATCTAAGAAAAGTTCCTTGTCTTGTGTCAAGCTCACTAAAAAATGAAACAAGGTCCCCTGGAGAAAAGTTCCAATTCGAGTCTTTGATTAGATCTCGTAAAATCCCAGTTGAGTCTTTCACTTGATCTCATAAACGAACCTTCATTCCATCCACCTAATAGTAACAAGTAGTTTGCGTAGCTGAACGTTATGAAGCTTGGGGAGCATGCACCTAAAATCGAGTCATCATGTTGGGGGCATGTAAACCAATCACAAGCATAGTTTTTCATTTCAAGCTTGTGTAAAAATTAAACTGAATCCAAGCATAGTTTTTTGTTTCAAGTTTGTGTAAACATGAATCTAAATCCAAGAATAGTTCCCTATGGTTCAAGCTTGTGTAAAATTGAAGCAATCTCCATTTTAACCCTAATGATTGTCATTCTATCAGCCTCTTTCGTTAGATGAGCCTTGGTTTTTTCTCCTTCCATCGTCACTATCTTCTTGGCTGATCATACACTCTCACTTGGTTGTTTTTACCATTTTTGAGGAATAGTTGCAATGAGTGGTCTTCACATAAATCAACATGTTTTGAGAAGTTCCAACATCACTAGAACCAATTGCCATCCTAGACACCACTCGTTTCTCTAGGTGGAGTCCTATTTAAGCTCATTTCAGACTCTTGAAACATGAAAAGATTTTCGAGCACTTGTCCTTTTCATCTTGTAAACGGATTGGAAACGACATCTACTCAGTATAATTTTAACCCTTTTCCAGACTGAGATAGATTACTTACGAAAAATGAATATGTTGATCAAACATGGTCAATAGGTTCTCTATTATATTATTTTACGCTTTTTTGGACTTGAGAGACAACTTTACGAAAAATAACTAGTGGAGTTTTATTTTTTTCCCTTTTCAAACTCTCTAAACATGAAAAGGATCAAGTTCTCATTGTCGTTAAACTCGTTAAAACATAAAATAGCGACAAACTTGTACTGGTTAGCAATGACTGCGGAAAATGGGAAAATGGATAAATCACTTTATGGTAGCAAGTCACTCTTGAACATGACACTTTCACTTCATCTTTGTGACTATTTGGGTTGGGTTATATGCTTGATGGTTATCATACCTATGGTATATCACACCATCCTTCACTTTGGTTTTGGGTCAGTGCTGCCAGTTCATTCAGTCTCAATGACATGTTCAAGAGAAGTCACTGAGTAAACTTCATCCTTTGCAATACTCATAAACCTTCATTTTCATGACCACAATTCCTGAACATTATGTCGTTAGTCACATTCTGTCTTCAAACTCATTACAATCGTTTTGTGTCATTGGTGGGGGATACATCAAGGCCCTCCTATGATGAGTTGCTTCTTGTCAACATGAACACATTATCTAAGAAGTTGACTTAGAAACACCCTTCCAACACCTTGAGGCTTACATACATCAATGACAAGTTTCTCGCTTCCAGCGATAGGTTGACATCACAGGTCTTACACTGAAAGACTTTGTATGGTGTTCGACACCAAAACATCCATTTACACCATGCAGAATGTATTGTAGTACCTTGAGGATGATTATCATTATCGGTGATTTCTCTCGTGTTTGTCAACAACTTACATCATTGGCTAGTAATCAGACGATGTCTTTCCATGTTCGACTTCATATCACATTTTCAAATGGTTAGACTCGTACTTGAGCAAACGATTGGACAAGATAGAAGACCCCCAGATCTATTTTTATCCATCGAAGCTGCGATTTCAGGAAAGTACTAAATCATCTATATGATGGCTTTACACAGATGGTCATCCTATCATGGGTTTATATCTATAGACTACTATCTAATTTATGTACATGTAATGAAAAGTTTATATGTTGATCATGGATATGCCTTCCCTCAGAAATTCATGAAAAATTCAAAGATATCATGATTTTATGTATTGTAATTGATGCAGGTCACTGTTCGCTTTAGATCCTCCTCATCACATCATAAAGCATATCACTCAACATTATCATTTTAGAATTCATTCTTTAGGGGGCAGCTAGTAAAGGCCTATTTGGGCACATCACTCCCGACGATCACATCACTATAGTTAGGGCTCATCAAACCTTAATTCAGTTGCTACATGCCCTAAACAAGTCATCAAATTGAATGCTTTCATCTATGAAAGTTTGCTAGGTTGAAACCTAGTGAAATGCCTCCTTGGGACACCAGCGCAGTGTTGGTCAGGGGCAACTGCGCTGCAGAGTAGGTAGGCCCATTCAGACCTGCACTGCAGTGCACTTAATCCCACTTTGACCTACGCTGAGTGAGAATGAGTTGGTATAGGATTCTGTGAATATTCCTTGATTTGAGAGCATTCTAGAAGGATGCCCAACTCTTATCTCATCCTATGAGCTCGTTTTTAGATAGGCTATGGATCAATTAACCCTCTATCCTCTCACCCCTTTCTCCATGGAAACTAACTCCAATTATGGAAAACCATTCAATGCCCTATTTATGACACAACCACTTGCATTTCCCTATAAATTGACCACTCATCATAGTGATTGGAAGGCTGGAATTTGAATATTGTAGTGAAATACTATTGGTTTGAGACTTGAAACTATTTTCAAGTAATGTTATGTTGTTGGATTGATGTGCCATTGGTGTGATGAGGGTTTGGACTGAAGCTAGATGAGTGACATGGGATTGAACCACATTGGGTGTAACTTCTCCTTCTACAATCAATAAAGTTGTTTGTTCCTTTTCCCATATTCTTTTTTATAACTATGATGCATATATGTTCAAATGTTGTCGATTCCATTTGTTTATAGTAGATAGGCATATGCTTTTATTGTTGTCATCTTATATTTATGATTAGTAGGTAGCAATTGAGCGAATTCAGTTTGAGTGGGAGCGACGAGAGTAATTCAAAGGAAGCAAAAGATTAGAAGTAGGTTCCTTCATCTCATCTATCTATTGTAGGAAAAGGTTAAATAACTTTCTTTCTATTGTTCTAAGTGTAACTACCCACTTAGGGAAGATGTACTTATCCGTAGGTATAAATTCCATATAACAAATGGTGATTTATAGGAGGCGATGTATTTGACACAACCTGAAGGGCGTGTGAAAAGGGGGAAGGAATATTTAGTTTGCACATTAAAGAAAACTTTGTATGGGCTGAAGTAGGTACCTAAGTTGAGGTGATATGAAAAGATAGATTTTTTCTTTCTTCAACAGGGTTTTATGAGAAGCCAAAGTGATCCAAATTTGTATACCAAATTTGATGCAAAGGGGCATGTTGTACTGATTTCCTTCTATGTTGATGATTTAATTATTACATGAAATTCACTTAAACTAATAATAGAGTTAAAGTATTGTTGTCACAAGTATTTGAGATGAAAGATATTGGTGAGTTACATTATTGTTTAGGTCTTGAAGTTTGGAGAAATGTTGGTCAGAGAATTTCTTAAGAAGTTTAAAATCGATCAATGTAAAGCTACTTTTGTTCCAATGCAACAAAATGTAAAACTTGAATTTGATGATGGCTCAAAGGAGGTTGATGGTACAATGTATAGACAACTAGTGGGAAGCTTGAATTATCTTAGTACAACGACACCTGGCATAGCCTACTGTGTCAGTGTATTAAGTGAGTTTATGGCTAAACCTCTAGAAAGCCATTTGAGAGCACTGAAAGATGCACTGAGGGATCTTAAAGAAACAATTGACTTTGCCCTTAAGTATAGTGATTCATTTGATATTGAGGTGACACATTCAGATTGGGTTGGTAATCGGGATTATAGGAGATCTACTATAAGTTATACTTTTAGCATTGGATCCGAGATTGTTTCATGGAGCAACAAGAAGAAACCAACTATATAATTGTCATGTAATGAGACAGAATATAAAGCTTTTTGTGCAACAACTTGTGAAGTTTTTTGGTTGAGTAGAGTTCTTCAAGATGTTGGAGAAAAACAAAGAAGGCTACAGTGATCAAATGTGACAACCAGAGCTCGATCAACTTGGCAAACAATCCAATGCATCATGCAAGAACAAAACATGTTGATGTTCAATTTCATTTTATTAGAGAGAAATATCCAAAGATTTTTTTTGTAATATTGTGAAAATGTTGCTCATATTTTCACTAAGCCCATTGGGAAGATAAAATTTGAGCTGTTTAAGGTGTGGAAATAAATCTTTTCTCCATTAAAGAGAAACTTGAAAATAAGAGAGAATCAATTAATTGGATAGTTTTTTATTGTGTTTGT
Source organism: Pinus tabuliformis (assembly GCA_031772625.1). Lineage (NCBI taxonomy): Eukaryota > Viridiplantae > Streptophyta > Pinopsida > Pinales > Pinaceae > Pinus > Pinus tabuliformis. The sequence goes on from CM062816.1 coordinate 618,919,149, forward strand.
ATTTAAGATTTAAATCTTATTTTCCTAGATTTATTTGATCTCACTAACTAAATGTACTCCTATAAAATCTGTATTTTTTTATTGTTCAATGGCGAACATTCCAAGAGTTTCATTCCATTAATATTTTGTATTCTTTTGTAACAGTAAAAAGCCCATTGATTCATTCATATAGTGTCTCGAGTTTTTTCTAAGAAAAATAAAATGTTCTCATCCACCCATTCATGTAGTGATTAAAGATTTTAATTTAATAAACTGTTAGTGTTGTGAATTTATATCATTGTGTGCTGTGAGTAGCTTAAATCTGTCATGGCACGAGAGATAGTGTTGTGAATTTATATTATTGTGTGCTGTGTGTAGCTTAAATCAGTCATCGCACGAGAGAGCCTGCTCAAGAAATTTATTTTAGATGGAACTAGACTAAAACAATTCGTACTTTTTGCACGTCAAAACGGGTCCAAGATGCCTTTCAAGAAAAAGAAGATTCAACTAACCAATGATGGAGAGTTCAGGTACGAGCAGAGATTGGCTGCACTGACGGATATAGAGAATCGAGCGGAACGCGTGGCATGCATTTTCTGTCAACAGCAAAAGAAAACTCCGTAACAGTGGCTAAATTCTAAATAATGCGTGTGACCGTAGCAAAACAGTAATATTTTATTGACATTTCCGAGGATTTAAAACCCTAAGGAAACTGAATCGGAACAACCTTTAAAGCAATCCCGAACATAGTAATGAATGCATGGTAATCCACGGTCAGACAGGATAAACCAAAACCAGATGAACCCAAAGCATTGAAATAACATGATACATTGTTGTGGAAGTAGCTAGTACCAGATTGGTACAGTGAACCACATTAGAAAAAACATTAATATATTGTTGTAAAGTTCGATGCGAGCTAGTGCTTTATTGCTGGACACTGTCAAATATTTAACCAGCTTTTGCTATTTTCTTATGCTGCCATTTCATCTTTTCCTCTGTTGTCCACCAAGTGAAAATGAAAATCACAGGAAGGATCTTAAAATGGGAAGTGCGAAAACGGGTATAAGTATGCAGCCACCCTCTGGTATGCTCACGCCTGCGAGACGAGCAAAAGAATTAGGCAAAACACCTCTCGTATTAATCATTACTTTTTTCTCCTTTTCATTATTGGAAGAACAAAGAAATGATGAACAACTTAGTACGTTTGGGAGTTGGCATTTTAGGTTTGTCAACACTACCATGTCCCTAAATGTTATGCTCGGTCTGCGTTTTTTGTTATTATAAATGTAATATTTTTCCCGATTAGAACAGGAACTATAGAGTCAATGCCTATATTTAAGTCGGTTATGTTGTACCTGAACTAAATATTGATGTCAAGCTGTTGTTTATTTTACATGACATTACAGGAAGTGCCATTGCTCTTCTTATGTATGGGGCACCGATGTAAGTATACTAGCTACCACTGATACTATTCTAGCTGCAATCTTCCTAAATAGTACTAGGTTCAAGAGGGTGATGCAAGTGAGAAATCCAGAGAGGTTCTCGGTAACGATAATATTGTTTTAACATGCAATCTTCCTGAACAGTACTACGTTCAAGAGGGTGATCCAAATGAGAAGTACAGAGAGTTTCTCGGGCTTTCCTTATGCAATAGCGCTGTACAACTGCCTTCTCTACACTTGGTATGGATCGCCTCTAATCAGCGATGGGTGGGATAACATGGTTGTTATGGTTGTCAACGCCATTGGCCTTCTTCTTGAGTGCTGCTTCGTTTGCATCTATCTCATTTTCGCTCCACCTAAAGCCAAGGTATGATCTCGTTATATTTTTCTACTGCAAATATAGTTATTCAAGAGTCTCTCTACTCTAGTTTACTGGGCCAGTTCAATTGACAAACGCCCTGAAAATAAAGTAAGTGTAAGTGTTATGTATAAGATTATAGTAAGTGTTCTAGGTTCTAATTTCTCACGTACTTTTGTTTATAAAAAAACATAAGTAGAAACCTAGGAATTATAGTGACAATGTACCAAATAGACTTACTTACCAATGTCACATTCTATTTTGTCCATCAGCCTAAATAAGCTTAGTTACCAATGTCCCATTCTATTTTGTGGATCAACATGATATAATTTTTGGTGAAATTCAAGGTTCAAATTTCCAACTTAATTATCTCTAAGAGCATAAATAAACACCTCGGGATTATAGTTATAATCTACCCTATCATCCTAATACCAAATAGGCTTAGTTACCAATTTCTCTATTCAGCCCCAAAAAAAAAACATTTTGTCAATCAACATGATATAGTTCCTTGTAAGCATTTGGCAATGCCTAACCAGTTAATGTTCAATGAATATTTTTTGCAGAGAAAAATGGTAAAAATGGTTGTGGGTGTGTTGGTGGTTTTTGGGACTATTGCAATGACTTCCTTTTTGGCTTTACATAATCGCAACAGCAAGAAGGTCGTTGTAGGAACTGCAGGAATGGTGGCAACTGTCATTCTCTACGGTTCTCCACTATCTGTAATTGTAAGTTCTAGACTACATTAGCTTTTCATAATGGCTCATCCATCTTGTAATCTCAGTATCTTCAATTGTTGTTGCATGGACATAGTGACATTTATTGTTATTATTTCATACCGTGTTTCTCGAACTGCAGAGACGGGTAGTTCAAACCAAAAGCGTGGAATTTATGCCCAGCTTCTATTTCTCCTTCTTTGCTTTCCTCGGAAGTGTCTTGTGGATGGTATATGGTGCTCTTAGCAAGGATATGATCATCATGGTAATATTATAATGGATCCGTCTTACTAGTTCATATCAGAGAATTTCTCTGAGGATTAATGTTTCTAGTTCTGACTGTTATAATAAGCTACAGCTGAATCATACTTTGCTTTTGCATATATTTCATACATTGCAGGCACCAAACTTTGTTGGAGTGCCATTAGGGTTGGGTCAGATGGTTTTATACTGTGTTTATCGAGATAAAAATAACCATCGCGTTGAAAATGAAAAAGCTGATGAAGGAAAACAACTGGGATCGATGACAGAGATTAATGCCGTGGACAAACCGAAGCTCCTCTCCCATAATCAAGATATCGAAATGCAGTTGAATGTATGACTGGGATGTCCAGGGGCTTTGGATTAACCGTAAATAGATGCACCATTAAAGTACTGCTTGCTATAAATCACTGGCTCAAATCCCTGTAAGTGCTACCTACCAAAAAAAAATGTATAACTGGGTTGAGTTCAACCCTACTCTTCATTCTCCTTGACGAAGAATGCGTCCGTATGCCCTTATTTCGCATACGCTTAGTATGCAGCCGTATCGAATTACTGCTGTCATTGAGTCATCAGTAAATGATACTGAACTGTGCCAAGTTCATGTAATATTCTGTAGACTCTATGATTTATTTCAGCAGTTCAGTTTCAATCACTGTACTTCAGCAGGTCAGTAAATTTAATGATATCGATATAGAACAATGTAAAATTTAAATCCACTATAATAAAAATCTAATTAGTTTTTAGGTCAGATAGTCTTCATCCAGCATTGAAACTAACGCCGGTTTCGTTTTCATGTCTATATCTATATAATTATTCTCCTCAGAATGTCATTGTCTGTTTAGTGGGTCAAGCCCAACCTCCCACGTCGAAGAAATGGCTGACATATGCAAAAAGCCAAATGCCCTTTCATTTTGAAGTTATAAAAGTTAAATAAATTATTCGCCATCCCTGAACGTTTTTAGCTTTTTAACAGAAGAGACCTGTAAATTTCGTATAATTTTTACAACTTGAATATGCTTCTTTGAATTCCTATTTTGAGTGATTAGCAATATTTCCGAAGACGGGCTATAAAACATTAATCGCATGCGTTGAAGGTCATAAGAGGAAAGAGCCAAATGCCCTTTCTCTGTGAGCTTAAAGAGAGCCAAATAAATCTTCACGATCACCCAGTATTTTAAATTTTTTTATCTTAGCGACATACGAATTTCCAAATTTATAAGAAATATGCTACCTTGTGAGTAATTTTCAATTTTGTAGGAGATGGTTTGTAAAATATTGGTCATATTATTTTGCCGCCAAAGACGTTCCCTTAAGGGGACGTCTGCTGACAAAGCTTCGTCGTCTGCTGACAAAGCTTCGTCGTCTCATGTCCACAGCCAGCGAAGCAAACCATTTGTTCACTTACCTGTGTATGCATTTAATGGAAACCATTGTCTCAAATTTGTCTCTGGTTACACCTCACGTGGAAGCCTGTCGTTTTAGCTTAAATTCAGGGCGAACCCCACATTTTTCGAAGAATTAGGTAGAGAATATTCTCAACCAGAATTAAGTGAAATGCCAATATTTTAGCCCCCGTTTCAAATGCCAATATTTTAGCCCCCGTTTCTTTGCATTGTTTTTAACGAAGAAACAATTAGAAAGATAAATTAACTCATTATCAATGTGAATAAGGAAAAAATGAATTACAAAATATCATTGTTTCTACATAGTAAAAAAAAAACCCAAAAAGACCAATAGAAAGATAAATTAGCTCATTATCAAATTGAATTGCAAAATACCAAAAACTTAGGGTCTGATCAACCCATATACTATTTTTACGTAAATTAAAATCTCATTCATTCATCAGGCTTAACTAATTTATCTCACTTAAGGCTTAACTAATTTATGATTATTTTAACAAGAAATGTCATCTTTGAAGTTTGGCACATGCGAGTAGTATATCGGTGGAGGTTATTATTGATTCTCCTCTATATGTATCTATAAATAATTATGTTTAGTAATGAAATATAAAAAGCTCATTCTATGAGTCTTCAAGTTTCTGATATGGTATCAGAGCTGAGGGTTTCGGCTGTGTCTACTGTGTGAGGAAGAGCGAGCGTTGTGGAAGTGCAACCGATGCGCAGATCAAACACTTAAGTGGTGGGCTCGGTGGTGTGTGATAACTTATCAGAATAGTATGTGGGAGAGCTGTTGCCACCGTATGAGGAGCTAGTGTGGCTTGAAAAGCTATTGCGTGTGTGCCACCATGTGAGGAGCCAGTGTGGCTTGAAGCGTCATTGTGCATGTGAAGGCTTAGTGTGAAGCCGTAAATCCAAGCCAATGTTGGACTGTGGCGCTGTGCCCGGTAGAGGTTGTGGCATTGTATGAGGAGTGCGCCTAGCCCAGATTTTTAGCATGCGAGAGTCTTCATTGTTTTCTGAAACTTGTGTGAAGCTGTGTAGAGGAGTAGTGGCGTGGAGGAGCCGCCTTGAGAAGCAGGAAGCAAAGGCTGTCAGGAGATGTAGATTGTAGAATACGTAGCTCATCAACAAGCGTGTGGAGGACGCTGCATTGCTAGTGGGCTAAGAGTGGATTTTCTTTATGCGTAGATCAGATATGTGAGTTTTAAAAGACCCCGGCGTGGAGGAAGAGTAACTGTGAAGAAGATCCCAGCCAAAATTTGTAAACGATAGTGATTACTCAAACTTGTGTGAAGAGTCGGTGAAATTCGCTTTAAGATCTTTTGTTTGAGTTTTTTTTCTTGTAACCGTTTGTTTATTAAGTTGTAGAACATAGGGGATAAAAGGGGCCCAATTGGTGTTGGCCGGAACTTTATTCTAGTGCAAAGTCGCTATGTAAAGAAGCCTCAGCTGCAAATTATTTTGAATTTGAATCTATGGTAGAGTGATGGGTCAATAGAGGAGACAGTCTCAGAGTATTTTGAAAAAGGTGAGGAGAAAGAATGAAATGGCAATAGTTGTAGGAGAATATGAAATGCTTCAACCAAAAGTAGATCTGAATCAGATAAAAGAATTTGAAGACACTGATGCAATACTGAAACGATTAATGCCAGTTCTGCCAATTTTCTCAGGTAAAAGTTTTAAACTTTGGGCAATAAAAATGGAGGGATTGTTTGGTTCAATAAATTTATGGCAACTTGTTCAAGGAATTTCCATAAATGCCAATGATAAAAGTAAAGGTACAGTAGCATTGTTTCTCATCATATCAACTTTAGATGAAAATATTTTGTCTAGTCTACTGTATGAATTTGGTGAAATATGTGATGCAAAAATATTTTGGGATATTCTTGAAATGAAATATAGTATGGAGGGTAGTGAGAAAGTTGAAGTTGATGAAGGTGTTGTTGCTAAAAGTGATTGTGTTGAAAGCATCATAGGTAAGATGAAGGCTGAAAGTATGTCTTTAGCTGACAATAGAGTAGTATGTGATATTAAGGAAACTCTCTATGATGCAGAGATTTATGAAGTCAAATTTGATGACAATTATGTATCACATGATGAGTGGTTCAATATGATGCATGAAGAGCATCTTATTGATGAGTTGTTGTTTAGTGAGAAGAGTTGCCTACCTCCATACACAATTCAAATGCAGGACAACATGTTTGCAGCAACAGAATTGACGAAAGAGGTTGAAGACATGAATCAATCAACTATGTCAGCAAAGAAAAATGAAGGAAGCAAAGCTCTTTTCAAAGAGCACGATGAAAAAAATCAATATGGTTCTTTTTATGAATCTAACATTGCTTTTGAGTGTGCAGATATTGACAATCAGGAAAAAGTTTCAAAACTTGAAGAAATTGCAAGCATTAAGGACAAGTATAAGTCTCAAGAACGTGAAGCAATGTTGAATACAAAGAATGTTAACCTGCGATCAAGAAAGGAGAAGCTCAATCACTATCTTATGACAATAAAGGTGAAGATGAAATTACACCAGCAAAGGAAAAGGAACAAGCATGGACCCTTTAGCAAGAAGACAAAAATGAAATGTTTTGTTGTAAGCCTAGCTGAGACTTAGACCAGCAGGCAAGTTAAAGTTTAGGTCATTGTGATTAAGGGGAGGTGTTAGACCATTAATTACAATTGCGCAAACGGCGTCGCCCACTATTCACATGTTAGAAAATTTAATGTGACTGTGCAAGAATCAGTTGAACATCATTTCAAGACGGCGGAGATCAGTGGAGGTCATTATTGATTCTCCTTTGTATGTATCCATAAATAACTATGTTTAGTAATGAAATATAAAAATCTCATTCTATGAGTCTTCAAGTTTCTGATATAGTACCCACCACACTGTTGGAAGTAATCACCGCCTGCGAAGTCACTGAACACTTTCTGCACCGCCTCACCGCCATGACTTGTCCACTGCTAAAGAGGCGCCACCTCCATACCTATTGAGCGTTGAAGAGGCACCACAACCATGCCTATTGAGATTCGAAGGGGCAGCACCGCCTGGATTCATTGCAACTCGAAGAAGAAAAATTTATATTTTAAATATATGTAACCGACTTAGTTTTTCTATATAAATTGAGTTGACCCATAGCAAAAATGCTTATAGTCGAAGTTGTATGTAGTTGTAGTTGCATGCTCTTGTAGTAGTAGTAGTGTGTTGTAGTGATGCAGAGTCTACACGCATAATGCAACTGTAGCTACTTTTTCATTGCATGGTTATGTAAATGAGTAGTGTTTTTGTTAGCAGTTGTAGCTAACTATTGTTTTTGTGTTTTCCACTATTTATTCTGAATTCTTTCAATCTCGAAAAGAAATAGTACAAACCAAAACACATTCTTTCAATCTTGAAAGGAAATAGTACAAACCAAAACAGAACTACAATTGCTAAATTAAACAAACAAATCTCAAACATAAAGAGGGATGTCCAACTCTATTTGAGCATTTATATTTATACAAAATCTGAGTCAGTTACATAAATTGAATTTGCCTCTTCAATTATTGATGAGGCTAGATGGTGTTGGCCCTTTGAACTTTGGTGTGTTGAGGCGATGACTACGGAGGCCATGAAGACTGAGGCAATGTGGCGGTGATGGAGTTGGTGGTGAGATAATTAAGTATCTAACATTCTCCCCCTTAATTACCTCACCAAAAAAAATTGTTGAGGATTTTCTAAATATGTCTACAAAGTGATCTTGTAATTTGTAGATTGTCTTTAGTTGTTACTATCTTTTCTTTGGGCTTTCTTCACCATAGGAATTCTTCTTCTCCCTTGTACATGTATACAGTTGATCAGTGATCTCCATATAAAAAGAAATCCACCGAGGTACATGGGTACCATCCGCTGTACTCACCAGTTTACTAGGAATCCTTTTCACCTACATGGTTCATCAATCATGTTAAACTCTTCGTGACCTAATTCCTTAAATTCTGATTCCATCTCACATTTTAACTTCCTCGATTACACATCAAGCTTAGATACGAGTACACGTAGACCCTTGTATCTACATAGTGGTAAATTCCACAACTTGATGTCACATCCTCTCTCTACCGAAGAGGCATAAACACTACATTCCTTATTCAACAAATACTCATAAATAAACACTACATTCCTTACTCAACAAATACTCATCAAGCTTAGATACTAGTACACCCTTGTATCTACCTAGTGGTTAATTCCACAACTTGATATCACACCCTCTCTCTACCTAAGAGGGATAAACATTGCTTGTTTTACTCAACAAGGCTTACAACATACTTGGCCAAATCAACTTCAGGGTGTAGGCTACAATATATCATTCATCCCTTACCACACAAATGCTTCATTACAACAATCTCAAGTCAGGTACATTAAACACAAAGGTTAACAAAACCCATAAAACATTTAGATTTCATCAAAATCAATTAATATCATCTTGCAGACTAATGGTAACTTCAAGAACCCTCTTTCTCTTCATTATCCTCATCATAATTTTACATTGACATGTATTTATTTCATATAAAAGATATTAAATGTAGTCTCACACCGCAGGCTCAACTCAACATATAAACAATTCCATGCTTACTTCACCACGGAATTTGTTCTGACTACACCATAAGGAGAGATCGTTTCACTGCCGGATGAATTATCAACAGCCAGAACTTGTTAGATCAGATCAGATATCAGATGATTGGGTGGGGTTAGGCACTTACGACCTTTACACCTTGACTATGCTGCCTACTTTGACCTTTCTATTTTTGTTCCAACTCAGCTCCACGTAAGCATATCATTCTTGGAAAAAATGTTTAGCACACTATTATCACCATTACCAGCCTCTTCAAGCTTGGAAATAACTTTATTGTGGTCAATACTAAAACTAGCATTTTTCTCTAGTATTCATTTAATAGATTCAACGAGGATGAGTCTTCTTCTTCTTTCAATAAGAGGACATAATTTAATGTTTCAGACATATTTTCCATGTGTCAGCATCAGAACGAGGCACCTCAATTGAGAATAAATAGCCGAACTCAACAATGTTCACAATGGATGAGACTTTTTGTAGTTCTGATTGAATTACCAAAAACTCCCCTCTCCTATTTCTATACCATTGATGGGGTCTTTGTCATCTTCCATATGCAGATGAATTGCAATTTTTGTTGTTGTTTATATGCTCTGTTTTCAAAGACTTCTGATCTACAAACAATTCATCTCGAACCTGTTGGAAGAATCACTGCACCTCTATGGAATCCATAATTTCCACCGTTGGGATCCTAGTTACTGGTTTGGAACGTTTATCAACACCTGCGGTTTTTGGTGTAGCGGAAAACCTCTTCATGGTATCAGAGCCTGGACCTAGGTTCGATTCCCCTAAGTTGCGTTTTAGGGGTGGTGTTGGAAGAATCACCGCACCTCTATGGAATCCATAATTTCCACCCTGGGGATGCTAGTTACTGGTTTGGAACGTTTACCAACACCTGTGAGTTTTGGTGTAACGGAAAACCTCGTCATGGTATCAGATCCCTGACCCAGGTTCGATTCCCCCGAGTTTCCTTTTGTGGAGTGCTAAAAAGGTATGTTTTTGATGATCATTTCAGTAACTTTTTAGTAGAACTTGCAAACCTTTTTGCATCATGAAATTGGAAAACGATAAAAGATTATAACAAAACATGTGAGATTAATATGCAAGACTAAAATACTGACAATTGTCATTTTCTCATGCTGGAAGGGGTGAAAACGAGGAGTTGTTGTTCCAAAGGAAAGGACAAGGATGAGGTAACCGATGTCCCTTTGACGGGAGACGGAATGCAAACACGGCTAAGAAGATCAAAACAAATTGGCCCCGAAAAGGAGGTGAAGACACCAGCTCGACGTAGGAGGGAAAAGAGATGCTTAAGGATTAACGGTTCGGTGAATCCCTTAGGATCCTTGATCTTGAGGGATCGCTGCTTTATCTATTTTTATACTTAGACATCTCCACCGTCACCCTTATAAAAGGGACAACATTGTTAGCTCAGGGAAGCAACATGAATTATGCTTTTATGTAATTTCTGTTAAGATCACAACCTTGATCATCGAGTCTTGATAAGAATTAGTTGACTATAACATTACTTCATGCATTAATACAAACTTGGTGATTACTTCATCTCTAAGTCTGGATTGACCTAAAGCGGTGTACCCCTGGAGGCTAAGGGCCCGACCCTGGAGGACACTTGCTCCTGTATTATTACGATTTGATTTCTGCGTGGTTTGCTTATCGTCATTATTTGGTAATCTGATATGCTTTATAAGTTTACATCACATGCTCTGTTAAGTTTAATTCATTAAGATTTCTACAGAAAGAACTATTGTATTGACTCTGCATGATATTACTGTTCCTTTCAGAGTTGATTGAATATTACTAGTCTTAACAAAATACTGTTACTATCCCATTACAGAGCTTTTATGTTGTGCATCTGTTCATTCATGTTACAGAATTTATTTTGGGAGTTATGTTCTTTACGGTTGATGAATTGATGAACGATGCTGTTCTATTTTGAAATGCAGTCATATTCCCTCTAACTAAGATTGATATTTGGATCAGATTACACTTTAAGCGTGCTGTGTGCGTATATGGTTTTCAAGCATTGTTCCATAACTTATCAGTAATCAATGCTGTTCCATTGGTGTGTGCTGTTCGATCTACCTTAAGAGTGAAAGATTGTCGTTTGATTATGATTAATGCATTTGTTTTAGTAGATTAAGTTTGTTATTGCTCGCGAGACTTAGTTGCTGATTCTATTTCATAGTTGCTGTTCCATTTAAGAATTGTTGTTCCATTACAGATTTGCTGTTCGATTTCTTATTTGTCGTTCCATTTTCTTATCCGCTGTTCCATTTTCTAGTGTTTGTTATTTCGGTGTGGGAGATGATCTGAGGCTATAGTGGGCCTTGGAATTTATTGTCTAGCTCCCAGATCCACGGTCTGTTCTCTAATTTCCTTTCCACCAGTTTCCAAAGGGATGGGTTATCGCTACCGACCCTTCACTGATAAGTTGTCTAGTTTTCTGAGTGTGTGATTTATTCTTTTGGAGTAGCTTAGTTGTAGACAAGCATCCGTTTACTCTTGTATTTCTGAATACTGTACTACTAGCATTACTCTGGCTAATGATAGCCTCAGACTGAGACACTCTTTGAAATAACAAAACGCTCCCTGATTGACATATTAATGTGAGGTAATTAGAGGTGAAAGAGACCCTTTTTATAGCTCTACATTTTGGCACCGTTGCCAGGGAAAGAGTGTAGCCATTTGTCCTTTTTTTTTAGAGTAGTGTACGAACCTGTTAGGGAAGAGTTGGATTTTAAAAATGGAAGGTAAGAACCTACGTACAAAGCATGTAAAAGCCCTACTCCTCTGTCCGCTTTCCTAACAGATTTGCCGTTACTTTGTTTGAATAGAATTTAGTAGTTCATTTGAGTGCATGACTAAACAGAAAAAACCAGAAAAAAATACCGAACCTCCACCCAAGCCAAAAAAAGCTAAGGGGTCGGTGACCCTTGGCCGAACAACCTTCATAGACGAAATCTACAAGAAAGCAGAATATCAGCCATCAGTAGGACCCAGAAAAATCATTTCTAAACAGCCTACTAGTTCCCTTCAGGCCACAGGATCACCATCTGTAGCCTTTGCTGAGGTGCATAGTCAAACTGAAGAGTAGGACTTTCAAGAAATTGAAAATTCTACTTCAGAACTATTGCAGGAAGGGAATTTCAGTAATGTTTGTGAAGGAGAAGGGGAAATAGGTGAGATCGAGGAAGTAAGATCTCCTATTGGAAGAAATCAGCCATTAAACAGCCCAGACAAGGGGAGTGCTGTAACAATCATTGTTGAAGGAACCTAATCTCCTCAGACATCAGGCATTCTCATTATCCTAGATAGAGGGAGTGCTATTAAAACTATTCCTGTCAAATCCATTCCCTCTCAACCTAGGAATACCCTCCTATATATCCCAGAAGGTTATTGGCATATATTCGACCTTATGGCTCAAAATCAGCCAAACACTCAAACCTCTATATTACAATACCCTATAGTGGATTTTGCAGCAAATGCGCCTATGAAAGCAATCCATCTTCAACATATCCCTACATTTCACGGTCTCACATCGGAAGACCTGGATGCATTTTTATTTGAATTTGATGTGTTGTGCAGGGGATATGATTACACCACCAACCCCCAGAAATTGAAACTGTTTCCCTCTACATTAAAAGGGGCTGCTTTAAGATGGTTTATGGGATTAGGTGGTGGGGTTATAAATAATTGGGATCAAATGAAAGAATCTTTCCTAAAAAAATATCAAGATTATTGTAGGTCTAGAGAACTAAAGGACGAAATATTCCAGATGACAGCTAGACCAAATGAAACATTAGAGGAGTATGTGGAACGTTTTCAGTACAATCTACAAATATCTCCTTATGCATCACTACCTTTACCTGACAATGTGTTAAAAACTGCATTGGTAAGGGGCATGAAGGAAAAGTGGATCGAAACATTAAACATCATGAGAAAAGGGGATATTTATCAAGAAAATTTTGTTGACATTATTGATTTATGTATCAGGAGCTCGAGAGGCAGCACAAGAGTAAAACCGACAGAACATGATCGGTTTGTAAGAGATAATAAAATTTCAACAGAAGGAGTAACACAGGTAGAAATTGGAAATTTATTGGAAAATTTTAAAACTGATATTCTGGGGACACTAACTACACAACTTGATATTATGCAGGCTAAACAGAAGCAAATGGAGGCAGAATAGAATTTGGCGATCTTCTGCCCCCGATGCAGGAAAAAGCATAGTCACAAAGAATGCCCACTGGCTACAGTCCAAACATGCGCCATCTGTAAAAAGGATCACCTTACAGAGAGCTGCCCCTCACTTCCTGGATTGAAGGCAGTATATAAAGAAGCGGAAGAAGAGCCAGAATCAGTGTATTTGATCAACCAGTGCCGTCAGTGGTAGCCGAGACAATCTGGTATGTTTTCAGACCCAACTTCTTCTTTTTAGCCTCCATAATATAATGCTCAACAATATAATATGTGGCAAAGTCAATCCCAACCTCCGTTTCGAAACTGGTCACCACAGTCGTTTCCTTCTTCAAACCCGTGGTTGAATCAGGCAAGCCAATCTGGTTGGCCGAATTTCCCTTATACTCCACCATATTGGCAAGGTAACCCATATTCTCCACAATGGATTCCCCCTACTTCACAAAGTTCAGCCTGTCAGAAAAACTAGCAGAGACCGATGCATCAGCTAGTAGGAACTATTCCACTTCCTCAACCTACACTGCTAGCCTTACAACAGAATCCCCAGTATAATCTGAGACCGCAACTCCTAGCCCAACCCAACCCCAATCCAAGTAACAGATCGGTCCAATCTCTCCAAATTATAGAAACACCAGAAATAGGAGCTGATCTAAGGGAGTGCAGTGATCTTCAGTTAAGATTCGGGTGTATTATTGAAACCGAGGGAGATAAGACAATTCAGATTGAAGATCAGTTACCCAGAGAACATCTGTCACAACAAGAGGATGTGAATAAACAGAAAACTCATAATCAAGCAATCACATCCTCTCCTCCGTTCCCAGAACGATTAGTCATACCTCGACCTATACAATATCCCGACTTTGACATTCTCGAAGAATTACAAAACCTGTACATAAAAATTCCATTCCTCCAAGCCATTCAAGACATCCCCATATACGCAAAAACTATCAAAGAATTGCCCATAAAGAAACCAGGGAGGAATATAACAAATAATCCAAGATTCCAAGTAGTCGGCACTTTATCTGACTTACTATCAGGGAAAGAAACACCATTTAAATATGAAGACCCATGAAGACCCAGGAAATCCAATTGTAACTATTCAAATTTATGGTCAGACCCTATCTAATGCCTTAGTTGATCTAGGAGCTGCAATTAATATCTTAACAACCACTACTTGCCAAAAGCTGGGCATTACATCAGTAGAACCCACCTCTACCTTGCTAGAATTGGCTGACCAATCTGTGGTTAGGCTGGAGGGTACTCTACATGATGTCATGGTCTCTGTTGATTCTTGGGAATATCCAACCGATTTCCTGATAATAAATCCCAAAACCCGACTTGATGGACACCCGCTGATTTTAGGTAGACCTTGGCTTGCTACTGCCGATGCTTACATTGACTGCCAGCAAGGAAATATGACTATAACCAAAAGACCAAATATCAAGAATTTAGTTCTATATCCTCCAGCGCAGCCAAGTGTCATAATAATCAAAACTAATAAGCCCCTGTATCATACCTTACTGATAACATTAGATCTCCATTAACTATACAAGAGGCACTTGATTTTAAAGACCAAACAGAAGATGATGAAATTAATAATTTTATTAGTCAAACTAGATCCTGCACGCAATGTCACATGACATAAGCAACATTTGATAATGAATTAGAAGAAGATCCTCTGAAAGATACACATGATCAAACAATACCTGTTACTTCTATTGCAAATAATAAAATTGTGGAAATTGAACCTGGAAAAACCTTAAATATTAATGCCAACCTCACACCTGAACAAGAAATGAAGCTCATCTAGTTGCTAAAAAAATATAAAGAAGCATTTGCATGGGATTACCCTAAGATGAAAGGAATTGACCCCCAATTATGTACACACCACATTTATATAGAAAAGGATGCCAGACCTGTTCGTCAACCTCAAAGGAGACTTAATCCTCATCTAAAATATGTGGTAAAAGCTGAACTTCAAAAACTTTTAGATGTCAATTTTATTTATCCTATCTCTTATAGTAAATGGGTCTCTCCGCTTGTGGTGGTACCAAAAAATAATGGGAAATGGAGAATCTGTGTGGATTACAGGGAGCTAAATAAAGCAACACAAAATTACCACTTCCCTCTCCCATTCATAGACCAAGTATTAGATACTTTAGCAGGAAAGAAATTCTTTTCTTTCCTGGATGGCTTCAGTGGGTACAATTAGATTCAGATTGCCCCTGAAGACCAAGACAAAACTACTTTTAGTTGTCCTTGGGGAACATTTGCCTATCGAGTTCTACCTTTTGGTTTATGCAATGCTCCTGCCACATTCCAAAGGGCTATCCTTAGTATTTTTGCAGATTTAATAAATGATGGACTTGAAGTATACATGGATGACTTTACACCATATGGAGATGATTTTGATCTAGCATTGGAAACCCTAGAAAAAGTCCTACAACGCTGCATTGCCACCAGGCTTTTCTTAAGCCACGAAAAATGTTATATGATGATGACTGAAGGACTTATCCTAGGACACTATGTTTCAGCAGCTGGCACTCAGGTAGACCCGGCCAAAATCCAAATACATTTGCTTATTCCCACTCCTACTACTCAAATAGAGGTACGCAGTTTTCTTGGATTTTCTAGTTATTATAGGCGATTTATAGAACATTATTCGCACATTGCTGCACCTCTATATGCACTAACTGGTAACGTTGATTTTCTTTGGATAGAAAAATGTGAATATGCTTTCAAGGATCTGAAGAATCTCGTATCCACAGCCCCATTGCTTTGAGGACCAAATTGGGATTTGCCATTCTAGATATCATCTGATGCCTCAGACACAGCCATTGGAGCAGTCCTCGGGCAGGAAGAGGATAAAAAACCATATGCTATTTATTACATAAGCAAAAATTTATCCCCTACTGAATTAAATTACACTGTTACTGAAAAAGAATTCCTAGCTGTAATACATGCTGTCAATAAATTTAGACATTACATTACTAGATATCCTATTATCTTGTATACAGATCATTCTGCCATAGAATAACTAGATGGCTGATTCTATTGCGGGAATTTGATATCACAATCAACGATCGACCTGGCAAAGAAAACCCTGTAGCCGATTTTCTCTCAAGAATGCCAAAGCCAATCGATGCAGCAACAGTTGAAGATCAATTTCCAGACGAGCATCTGTTTGCTGTTGCTGTTCAAAAACCCTAGTATGCTGATGTTGCCAATTACCTCGCAGTAGGTAAATTACCAAAACACCTAACCCCTAATGAGCGGAACCAGATTGTTCAGAAGAGTGCTCGATTCTCGTGGATTGGGGGCTATTTGTTTCACACAGGGGCAGACATGCATATCAGGAGATGCGTTCGAGAAGATGAAATCTTTGACATTTTAAAAGCCTGTCATGATGGACCATGTGATGGACATTTCGCTGAGCACAGAACTGGACATAAGGTGCTGCGGACAGGGTATTACTGGCCCACAATTTTCAAAGATGTAAAGAAATTTGTCCAAGCCTGTGACAACTGCCAGCAAGCAGGACGTCCTAGTCAATCTGATGAGCTGCCTCTGAAACCACAGTTAGTCATTGAACCATTCGAGTGATGGGCTCTTGATTTCATTGGACCTATCAACCCATCATCAAACTAGAAAACATATATTTTGGTGGCAACAGAATATGTCACCAAGTGGGTTGAAGTAGAAGCATTGCCTAAAGCTACATAGGACTCTGTCATACAGTTCCTGTTCCATCTATTTGTACGTTATGGCCTTCCAAGAGAAATAATTACAGATGGTGGACCACAGTTTGCTGGGAACAGATTAGCTGCAACACTAAACAATTATGACGTCCAGCATAAAATCACTACTCCATACCACCCACAGGCGAATGGACAGGTAGAAAGAAACAATAAAATAATAGAAGCAATTTTAACAAAAACTATTGCATCCCATAGATGTGATTGGGCTGCCAGACTACCTGAAGCACTATGGGCTTACAGAACAACATGGAGAAGCACCACTGGTTACTCACCTTATCAATTAGTGTTTGGAAAAAAACCCATTTTCCCTATAGAATTCAAAATCCAAACATTACGGATAGCACAGGAAGTTGGCTTAGATCTAAGTGAGGCACAGATTAATCGATTGCAGCAGATCAATGAGTTGGACGAAATTAGGCTCTCTGCACTTCAAAATACTGCCCTGATCCAACAGCAGCGAGCTAAATGGCATGATGCTCTCATTAAAAACAAAGTCTTCCACGAGGGAGACTGGGCTCTATTGTACGAATCTAGGTTTCAGGATTTCCCTGGGAAACTCCAGGCTCGTTGGTTGGGACCATACGAAATCCAGAAGGTACATGACAATGGGACCCTTACTCTAATCACTATTGATGGTTCTGGATATGCCTTCAAGGAAAATGGCCACCGAGTTCACCTCTATCGTAAACCACTCACTTGGGAGTCCTTTTGCCAGCAGTGACGCCGAGACTCTGATATGAAGATTCTAGGGGAGGAAGAGAAGTCTTCCTCACCTATAATTCATTAAGGAATTCATTTGTTTTTACAATTTGTTCATAAGTTCTTTTTTCTTTTGAATCATTTTTTCTACATATTAATGTATTGCTTTTCTTTTTTTTCAAAAGAACAACATTTTCTTCCGACTGTTCCTTTTTCAAAAAGAGCAAATTCCTATGGATTCGCCATCATCTTGTTGTAATTAGGGTCTTTTTTCTTTATTTTTGTGTGTTTTTCTGTTCCTTTTCCAAAGGAACAACATTCTTGATTTTGTGTTGTTCCTTTTCCAAAGGAACGACATTTTCCTGTTCTGTTGTTCCTTTTCTAAAAGAACAGCATTTCGATTTCTGCTGTTCCTTTTTCAAAGGAACGACATATCTGTGTGTTCTGTTGTTCCTTTCTCAAAGGAACAACATATTCGATTTTTGTTGTTCCTTTTCCAAAGGAACCGCATCTTTGCATGTTTGCTATTCCTTTTTCCAACAGAACAACATTTTTTATTTCTGTTGTTCCTTTTTAAAAAGGAATGACATTTCCGTGTGTTTGCTGTTCCTTTTCCAAAGGAACAACATATTTTTGATTTTGTTGTTCCTTTTTCAAAAGGAACGCCATTTCTGTGTGTTTGATGTTCCTTTTCCAAAAGAACAACATCTTTTTGATTTTGCTGTTCCTTTTTCAAAGGAACGACATTGGAATGTTCTGCTATTCCTTTTTCAAAGGAACGACATTTGCATTTTCAGCTATTTGAGGTCTCTTGTTGGCCCTTTCTCCAAAAAGAAACAACACTTGCATGCTTTTCCTCTCCTTATGAAGCAGCTTGTCCCTTTTGCCAATCCAAATTAAGGATGCTTATTGCTCCTATTATTTCAAGTCTTTTAGAATACAGCTATGCATCTATGCAACGGATACAAAACCTTAACATACTGAAATCAGCTAATCATAAATCGCTATCTTTATAAGGCTCTGCATTGGTAAGAGGACAAAAGGAAGGACAGACTTATTTATCATCTTTTGTTGTCATTATTCTACTAATTCTGCTATGATTGTTCATCTTCATGACGACCCTTTTTTTTCACTGTTTTTTATTATTATTTAGGAATAATAACAAAGGGTTTATATCTTCCTATTGAGATGTTAAGACTTCTTCCACCATTCCTACTCTTAAGGAGTGTTGAACCACCCCTTGTGTATAAAAAAGGGAAGGTACTTTGTGAAAAAGAAAGAAAAAAAGTAAACATGCTTTATAAGTTGTCAAATGCAGGATAGGGGGTCTCATCAAGAGCCATCCTACCATGATCATGAGGACGAAAGCAAAGTGGCATTCCCACTATGGCCACCACACTAGGGATATGGTCCAAAAGGTATATCAAATAAACAACCCTTGGAACAAGAGGTCTCATCACGAGCCGACCTGCCCACTTTTCGCTCCTTCCTCATGAATGGCATTATGGTCAACTAGTTACCAAGCCAGCATGATGGCCTACATTTTGACATTACATTCCCTAAAGTATACACAACAGATCATGGTTCCATGGGTGAAATAAACAACTCTGCCAAGGTTATGGACACCTGTCAGCAGCAGAGCACTGTTAATGTATCGAAGTCACATTATTTACACCAATAGGTGAGTTATTAACACCCTTCTGTTTCTTACACCTTAGTAATTAAGCATATATCATTTCCCGAATTCTATAGCGCATGCAAATCTATTATCACCAATCATGGTGGAGTAATTGACAATGACCGCAGGAGATTTAGAAAGTATGACAGATGTCCTCTCCTCTCAGCCTCGCATCATATCACAGCAGCCTCTTACGTAATACACGATCCAACTCTATGCATCGATTTCGGTAATTTGTTGTTTTGCTAAACATGGCATATTTTTATATGTTGTTCCCTTATGACTCTGTTTCAGAACGGGCGCTGCTCCTTTATTTGACAGCTGGGACAACCTATCACATTGTGGGGGGGGGGAGGGGAGGTTAACCTCATTATTCCCTGGATTATGTGTCAGCTCGCTATTTGGGAAAGTTGTGTACTAGGGTATGGCATGGCTTAACGGCATGCTATTTTTATTTTTGTTACACAAATTGTTGTTCATAAGCCATTTCTGTTGTATACTCTGTTTTTTTCAAACAAGCCTTGCATCTATTACCCTCTCTGTGTTTCAACAGCATGAACAACTGCTGTTCCATTGAGAATTCACAGTGAAACCATGGGAGGAAGAGAGATCCGGAGGGAACCGCAGGTGTTGACAGTCTCTGCTGCTGCCTGGGAAATCCTGGCAAGAGTAGGGTGGCTGACTTATCTCAACCGCTTGCAGGAATCTAACGAGATAGTGGCAATTGAATTCCTGCAGAATTTGCAGCAGCATTACTCCACAGTGAGGGGGAGACAGATAACAGTCACTGATGACATAATCGCAGAAGTCTCGGGACTACCAGCCATCGAACTTGTATGGACGTTAAAAAAGGAGAGATTACAGAAGATTATAGAAATCCTCCACGACGAAGGCCAGAGCTTGGCAATTAAAGGAAGGGAGTTTTGCCAGCAACGCTAGGAGAGCCCTGGGTAGAATTGGCAAGGACCGTACAAAGCTACATCACCTGCGAGGGTAGAAAAGACGTGGTAAGACCATGACATCTTAAACTCTTAGCTATTCTAAAACAGAAATGCTCTGTAAATTTATCTGCACTTTTGAATTCGTCACTTCATGACGTTGCACGGAGCTTAAAAAAGGCACAACATGTAGAGTCAGTTGTTACTTATCATGGGTTAATTCGGTTAATTGTCAGTCATAACCTCACCCAGCAGGAGAGCAGCTGGGAAGAGCTAATTGCAATGATAGATGGGGGGTTGACAGCACCATCCCCAAAACGTAAGCATGCCACCAGCACACCAGAGCATCCATAAAAACACAGAGAATTAGCAAAACAAGAACATGCACCTGAAAAAACCACATGCAAAAGAGGCAGAAGAAGAAAATCTGCTTGTTCATGATAAAGAAAAAATAGGAGATACTGAACAGGAACAATCCGTTCCTAACCAGAAGACACCGGAATAAATTCTGGAGGAAGCAGGGGCAGAAAAAGAAGTTGCCTAAGAATTGAGAGAGCCAGTTAGGGTTCCTACCCCAGAACAGCCAAAGCAGAATAATGAAGAAACACCCCAGAAGGTAGATTCAGGGACTAGTCACAGTCCGGGCAGCAGTGAATGGCCTACTGTTCATTCTAACGAAATTCTGGAAATTAAAGAATTGCGAAAGGAACAACAGAGATTATTGAGCATAATAGCCCAGCTACACCAGTAGATTAGGATCCTGAAAGCAAGGCAGAGGGTAAAAAGGACTTTAGGAAAGAAAAAGGTGACCACTCCAGCAAAACCCCGCGAGGCAAAGAGGTGGAGGATCAGAATTCGTCCTGCTGTTCAAAACCCTGTCGAAAACCCAGCTGTTGTTCCAAATAATGCTGAGGAACAGACTATTGTTCCATTTGAAAAGGAATAGCAATAGACTGATATCCACGTTAAAATAGAAATGGATGATATGATGACCTGTGATAAGGAAATTCAGACGGAGGCACCACTTTCATGAGTGATAAGGGTTCTGAACTCAAAGCAACACAATAAGAAAGTTCAGGTAAAACTCTCGGCCTCCACTGCTGCATGGAGAAGAGATCCAAAAATAGTAACCTTGCGCAAGGGGTTGAAGCAAGCTCAGCAAGAAGAAGAAAATCTTAGACAGCAAATGGTCCCGCGCGAAAAGTATGAAGAGCTACAGCAGCAACTTAGGAACGTCAATCAATCCGAAAGACAGGCTTTTGAAGGTTGGTGGAAGGAACAAGAGAAAGTTGCAAAGGTAACTCATAGGCTAGATATTGTTATCAAGCAGATGGATACCTTGTGTTCTTTATACAATGACGTCTTAGCATGTAGGGCCCCTGCCAAAAATTATGCCCTGTTTTTACTGGAACGGTATTTGCAATTAAAAATAAAAGCTGTTAAAGCAGGTTCTCCCATATAATTTAACACTGTCAATGATTTTATAGACTGCTGTAAACACTATGGGGTAAAAGTCCAGAGACTGCTGTGTGAGTTCTATTTACATAACCTTGTACTATACTAGGAGACTGAGCTAAACCCTGGCCCCTTTGTTGGAGACATCCAATTGCAGGCATTCATCTAATTTGGGGTTAATCAGATTAAATGGCTCAAAGCCTATAATACTTTCCAGAGGCAAGAAAATGGCTTAGATTTGTGGGTAAGGGTTGAGCCTAGGAACCAGTTACAGTTGTGGAAAGCACATAGAAACCTCATGAAGACTTCGGGTGTCATGGAAAAATTTGGACCCATGCATGAGGCACTCATTCGACAGGGATTAGAATACTTTATTTCTATCAAAGACCTTGCCATTGATGCAGCTAAATTTCGGTATCAAATCTAATACGAATATCCAGCTCAGGGAACCGTTTAAGTATGAAAATTTTAAATTAGCTACTAATCGTTTGCACCTTTATGGCGAAAGCATTTTGAGAGTAGGGCCATCCTGGTTAGGATATAGGTTCCGGAGTCTAATTATTTGGCACCCTACACCCGGATACCAAACCCTGTATGAGATGCTTGAGGGTCAGACAGGCCATTTCTTTGACTACCTAGTTACTCATCATGGCTGTAGGCCTCCGCATGAGATTCCATCTCCACCCTATTCTCTCACTGCCTTGCATGTCAACTACAATGTTTTCATGAGGGCAAGAAACAGGGTAAGTAGGGGGGTGTGTGGAGTGCTAAAAAGGTATGTTTCTGATGATCATTTCAGTAAATTTTCAGTAGAACTTGCAAACCTTTTTACATCATGAACTTGGAAAACGATAAAATGTTATAACAAAACATGTGAGATTAATATGCAAGACTAAAATACTAACAATTGTCATTTCCTCATGCAAGAAGGGGTGAAAACAAGGAGTTTCTATTCCAAAGGAAAGGACAAGGACGAGGTAACCGTTGTCCCTTTGACGGGAGACCGAATGCAAACAAGGCTAAGCAGATCAAAGCCAATTGGCCCTGAAAAGGAGGTGAAGACACCAGATCGGCGCAGGAGGGAAAAGAGATGATTAAGGATTAACGGTTCGGCGAATCCCTCAGGATCCTTGATCTTGAGGGATCACCGCTTTATCTATTTTTATACTTAGACATCTCCGCCATCACCCTTATAAAAGGGACAGAATTGTTAGCTTGGGGAAGAGACATGAATTATGCTTTTATGTAATTTCTGTTAAGATCACAACTTTGATCATCGAGTCTTGATAAGAATTGGTTGACTGTAACTTTACTTCATGCATTAATACAAACTTGGTGATTACTTCATCTCCGAGTCTGGATTGACCTAAAGCGGTGTACCCCTGGAGGCTAAGGGCCCGGCCGTGGAGGACACTTGCTCCTATATTATTACGATTTGATTTCTGCGTGGTTTTCTTATCGTCGTTATTTGGTAATCTGATATGCTTTATAAGTTTACATCACATGCTCTGTTAAGTTTAATTCATTAAGATTTCTACAGATAGAACTGTTGTATTGACTCTGCATCATATCACTATTCCTTTCATAGTTGATTGAATATTACTAGTCTTAACAGAATACTATTACTATCCCATTATAGAGCTTTTATGTTGTGCATCTGTTCATTCACGTTACAGAATTTATATTGGGAGTTATGTTCTTTACGATTGTTAATTGATGAATGATGCTGTTTTATTTTGAAATGCAGTCATATTCCCTCTAACTAAGATTGATATTTGGATCAGATTACTCTTTAAGCGTGCTGTGTGCGTATATGGTTTTCAAGCGCTGTTCCATAACTTATCAGTAATCAGTGTTGTTCCATTGGTGTGTGCTGTTCGATCTGCCTTAAGAGTGAAAGATTGCTATTTGATTATGATTAATCCATTTGATTTGGTAGATTAAGTTTGTTACTGCTCGCGAGACTTAGTTGCTGATTCTATTTCATAGCTGCTGTTCCATTTAAGAATTGCTGTTCCATTACAGATTTGTTGTTCGATTTCTTATTTGCCGTTCCATTTTCTTATCTGCCGTTCCATTTGCTAGTGTTTGTTATTTCGGTGTGTGAGACGATCTAAGGCTATAGTGGGCCTTGGAATTTACTATCTGGCTCCCAGATCCACAGTCTGTTCTCTAATTTCCTTTCCATTAGTTTCCAAAGGGATGGGTTATCGCTACTGAACCCTTGACTGATAAGTTGTCTAGTCTTCTGAGTGTGTGATTTATTTTTTTGGAGTAGCTTAGTTGTAGACAAGCATCCGTTTACTCTTGTATTTCTGAATACTGTACTACTAGCATTACTCTAAAAAATGATAGCCTTAGACTGAGACACTCTTTGAAATAACAAAATGCTCCCGGATTGACATATTAATGTGAGGTAATTAGAGGTGAAAGAGACCCTTTTTATAGCTCTACAGTTTTGAGGGGGGTGTTGGAAGAATCATCACACCTCTATGGAATCCATAATTTCCACCCCTGGGACCCTAGTTACTGGTTTGGAACGTTTACCAACACCTGCGGTTTTTGGTGTAATGGAAAACCAAACTTGCTACAGGTTTCAAGTCCTCTCATTGATCACCACTATGGCGCATTACCTTGGGATCTTCTTCGGGTGATGCTATATTATGAGGACTGTAACCTATTCCCTGAATCAATAATTCTTTTTGTTCTTTTGATTTTCTTTTTAGTGTTTTTTCTCTACAAAGCTGTGTGTTCAACCTTTACTAGCTAGATTCATTTGTGTAGGTTTTCTAACACATTTACCAATACCATGAAGAGGTTTTCCGTTACACCAAAACCTACAGGTGTTGGTAAACATTCCAAACTAGTAACTAAGATCCCTAGTGTAAGGACCTGTGGTCCAAGTTGGACGGGCGCACCCTTACCAAATCAAATGGATTAATCATAATCAAATAGCAATCTTTCACTCTTAAGGCAGATCGAACAGCACACACCAATGGAACAACACTGATTACTGATAAGTTATGGAACAGCGCTTGAAAACCATATACGCACACAGCACGCTTAAAGAGTAATCTGATCCAAATATCAATCTTAGTTAGAGGGAATATGACTGCATTTCAAAATAGAACAACATCATTCATCAATTAACAATCGTAAAGAACATAACTCCCAATATAAATTCTGTAACGTGAATGAACAGATGCACAGCATAAAAGCTCTATAATGGGATAGTAATAGTATTCTGTTAAGACTAGTAATATTCAATCAACTATGAAAGGAACAGTGATATGATGCAGAGTCAATACAACAGTTCTATCTGTAGAAATCTTAATGAATTAAACTTAACAGAGCATGTGATGTAAACTTATAAAGCATATCAGATTACCAAATAACGACGATAAGAAAACCACGCAGAAATCAAATCGTAATAATATAGGAGCAAGTGTCCTCCACGGCCGGGCCCTTAGCCTCTAGGGGTACACCGCTTTAGGTCAATCCAGACTCGGAGATGAAGTAATCACCAAGTTTGTATTAATGCATGAAGTAAAGTTACAGTCAACCAATTCTTATCAAGACTCGATGATCAAAGTTGTGATCTTATCAGAAATTACATAAAAGCATAATTCATGTCTCTTCCCCAAGCTAACAATTCTGTCCCTTTTATAAGGGTGATGGCGGAGATGTCTAAGTATAAAAATAGATAAAGCGGTGATCCCTCAAGATCAAGGATCCTGAGGGATTCGCCGAACCGTTAATCCTTAATCATCTCTTTTCCCTCCTGCACCGAGCTGGTGTCTTCACCTCCTTTTCAGGGCCAATTGGCTTTGATCTGCTTAGCCTTGTTTGCATTCGGTCTCCCATCAAAGGGACAGCGGTTACCTCATCCTTGTCCTTTCCTTTGGAATAGCAACTCCTTGTTTTCACCCCTTCTTGCATGAGGAAATGACAATTGTTAGTATTTTAGTCTTGCATATTAATCTCACATGTTTTGTTATAACATTTTATCGTTTTCCAAGTTCATGATGTAAAAAGGTTTGCAAGTTCTACTGAAAAATTACTGAAATGATCATCAAAAACATACCTTTTTAGCACTCCACACACCCCCCTGCTTACCCTGTTTCTTGCCCTCATGAAAACATTGTAGTTGACATGCAAGGCAGTGAGAGAATAGGGTGGAGATGGAATCTCATGCGGAGGCCTACAGCCATGATGAGTAACTAGGTAGTCAAAGAAATGGCCTGTCTGACCCTCAAGCATCTCATACAGGGCTTGGTATCCGGGTGTAGGGTGCCAAATAATTGGACTCCGGAACCTATATCCTAACCAGGATGGCCCTACTCTCAAAATGTTTTCGCCATAAAGGTGCAAACGATTAGCAGCTAATTTAAAATTTTCATACTTAAACAGTTCCCTGAGCTGGATATTCGTATTAGATTTGATACCGAAATTTAGCTGCATCAATGGCAAGGTCTTTGATAGAAATAAAGTATTCTAATCCCTGTTGAATGAGTGCCTCATGAATGGGTCCAAATTTTTCCATGACACCCGGAGTCTTCATGAGGTTTATATGTGCTTTCCACAACTGTACTGGGTTCCTAGGCTCAACCCTTACCCACAAATCTAAGCCATTTTCTTGCCTTTGGAAAGTATTATAGGCTTTGAGCCATTTAATCTGATTAACCCCAAATTAGATGAATGCCTACAATTGGATGTTTCCAACAAAGGGGCCAGGGTTCAGCTCAGTCTCCTAGTCTAGTACAAGGTTATGTAAATAGAACTCACACAACAGTCTCTAGACTTTTACCCCATAGTGTTTACAGCAGTCTATAAAATCATTGACAGTGTTAAATTATATGGGAGCACCTGCTTTAACAGCTTTTATTTTTAATTGCAAAGACCGTTCCAGTAAAAACAGGGCATAATTTTTGGCAGGGGCCCTACATGCTAAGACATCATTGTATAAAGAACACAAGGTATCCATCTGCTTGATAACAATATCTAGCCTATGAGTTACCTTTGCAACTTTCTCTTGTTCCTTCCACCAACCTTCAAAAGCCTGTCTTTCGGATTGATTGACGTTCCTAAGTTGCTGCTGTAGCTCTTCATACTTTTCGCGAGGGACCGTTTGCTGTCTAAGATTTTCTTCTTCTTGCTGAGTTTGCTTCAACCCCTTGCGCAAGGTTACTATTTTTGGATCTCTTCTCCATGCAGCAGTGGAGGCCGGGAGTTTTACATGAACTTTCTTATTGTGTTGCTTTGAGTTCAGAACCCTTATCACTCATGAAAGTGGTGCCTCCGTCTGAATTTCCTTATCACAGGTCATCATATGATCCATTTCTATTTTAACGTGGATATCAGTCTATTGCTATTCCTTTTCAAATGGAACAGCAGTCTGTTCCTCAGCATTATTTGGAACAACAGCTGGGTTTTCGACAGGGTTTTGAACAGTAGGACGAATTCTGATCCTCCACCTCTTTGCCTCGCGGGGTTTTGCTGGAGTGGTCACCTTTTTCTTTACTAAAGTCCTTTTTACCCTCTGCCTTGCTTTCAGGATCCTAATCTACTGGTGTAGCTGGGCTATTATGCTCAATAATCTCTGTTGTTCCTTTCGCAATTCTTTAATTTCCAGAATTTCGTTAGAAGGAACAGTAGGCCGTTCACTGCTGCCTAGACTGTGACTAGTCCCTGAATCTACCTTCTGGGGTGTTTCTTCATTATTCTGCTCTGGCTGTTCTGGGGTAGGAACCCTAACTGGCTCTCTCAATTCTTAGGCAACTTCTTTTTCTGCCCCTGCTTCCTCCAGAATTTATTCCGGTGTCTTCTGGTTAGGAACGGATTGTTCCTGTTCAGTATCTCCTATTTTTTCTTTATCATGAACAAGCAGATTTTCTTCTTCTGCCTCTTTTGCATGTGGTTTTTTCAGGTGCATGTTCTTGTTTTGCTAATTCTCTGTGTTTTTCTGGATGCTCTGGTGTGCTGGTGGCATGCTTACGTTTTGGGGATGGTGCTGTCAACCCCCCATCTATCATTGCAATTAGCTCTTCCCAGCTACTCTCCTGCTGGGTGAGGTTATGACTGACAATTAACCGAATTAAACCATGATGACTAACAACTGACTCTACATGTTGTGCCTTTTTTAAGCTCCGTGCAACGTCATGAAGTGACGAATTCAAAAGTGCAGATAAATTTACAGAGCATTTCTGTTTTAGAATAGCTAAGAGTTTAAGATGTCATGGTCTTACCACGTCTTTTCTACCCTCGCAGGTGATGTAGCTTTGTACGGTCCTTGCCAATTCTACCCAGGGCTCTCCTAGCGTTGCTGGCAAAACTCCCTTTCCTTTAATTGCCAAGCTCTGGCCTTCGTCCTGTAGGATTTCTATAATCTTTTGTAATCTCTCCTTTTTTAATGTCCATACAAGTCCGATGGCTGGTAGTCCCGAGACTTCTGCGATTATGTCATCAGTGACTGTTATCTGTCTCCCCCTCACTGTGGAGTAATGTTGCTGCAAATTCTGCAGGAATTCAATTGCCACTATCTCGTTAGACTCCTGCAAGCGGTTGAGATAAGTCAGCCACCCTACTCTTGCCAGGATTTCCCAGGCAGCAGCAGAGACTGTCAACACCTGCGGTTCCCTCCGGATCTCTCTTCCTCCCATGGTTTCACTGTGAATTCTCAATGGAACAACAGTTGTTCATGCTGTTGAAACACAGAGAGGGTAATAGACGCAAGGCTTGTTTGAAAAAAACAGAGTATACAACAGAAATGGCTTATGAACAAGAATTTGTGTAACAAAAATAAAAATAGCATGCCGTTAAGCCATGCCATACCCTAGTACACAACTTTCCCAAATAGCGAGCTGACACATAATCCAGGGAATAATGAGGTTAACCTCTCCCCCCCCCCCCCATAATGTGATAGGTTGTCCCAGCTGTCAAATAAAGGAGCAGCGCCCGTTCTGAAACAGAGTCATAAGGGAACAACATATAAAAATATGCCATGTTTAGCAAAACAACAAATTACCGAAATCGATGCATAGAGTTGGATCGTGTATTACGTAAGAGGTTGCTGTGATATGATGCGAGGCTGAGAGGAGAGGACATCTGTCATACTTTCTAAATCTCCTGCGGTCATTGTCAATTACTCCACCATGATTGGTGATAATAGATTTGCATGCGCTATAGAATTCGGGAAATGATATATGCTTAATTACTAAGGTGTAAGAAATAGAAGGGTGTTAATAACTCACCTATTGGTGTAAATAATGTGACTTCGATACATTAACAGTGCTCTGCTGCTGACAGGTGTCCATAACCTTGGAAGAGTTGTTTATTTCACCCATGGAACCATGATCTGTTGTGTATACTTTAGGGAATGTAATGTCAAAATGTAGGCCATCATGCTGGCTTGGTAACTAGTTGACCATAATGCCATTCACGAGGAAGGATCGAAAAGTGGGCAGGCCGGCTCGTGATGAGACCTCTTGTTCCAAGGGTTGTTTATTTGATATACCTTTTGGACCATATCCCTAGTGTGGTGGCCATAGTGGGAATGCCACTTTGCTTTCGTCCTCATGATCATGGTAGGATGGCTCTTGATGAGACCCCCTATCCTGCATTTGACAACTTATAAATCATGTTTACTTTTTTTCTTTCTTTTTCACAAAGTACCTTACCTTTTTTATACACAAGGGGTGGTTCAACACTCCTTAAGAGTAGGAATGGTGGAAGAAGTCTTAACATCTCAATAGGAAGATATAAACCCTTTGTTATTATTCCTAAATAATAATCAAAAACAGTGAAAAAAAAGGGTCGTCATGAAGATGAACAATCATAGCAGAATTAGTAGAATAATGACAACAGAAGATGATAAATAAGTGTGTTCTTCCTTTTGTCCTCTTACCAATGCAGAGCCTTATAAAGATAGCGATTTATGATTAGCTGATTTCAGTATGTTGAGGTTTTGTATCCGTTGCATAGATGCATAGCTGTATTCTAAAAGACTTGAAATAATAGGAGCAATAAGCATCCTTAATTTAGATTGGCAAAAGGGACAAGCTGCTTCATAAGGAGAGGAAAAGCATGCAAGTGCTGTTTCTTTTTGGAGAAAGGGCCAACAAGAGACCTCAAATAGCTGAAAATGCAAATGTCGTTCCTTTGAAAAAGGAATAGCAGAACATTCCAATGTCGTTCCTTTGAAAAAGGAACAGCAAAATCAAAAAGATGTTGTTCTTTTGGAAAAGGAACATCAAACACACAGAAATGGCGTTCCTTTTGAAAAAGGAACAACAAAATCAAAAATATGTTGTTCCTTTGGAAAAGGAACAGCAAACACACGGAAATGTCATTCCTTTTTAAAAAGGAACAACAGAAATCAAAAATGTTGTTCCGTTGGAAAAAGGAATAGCAAAGATGCAAAGATGCGGTTCCTTTGGAAAAGGAACAACAAAAATCGAACATGTTGTTCCTTTGAGAAAGGAACAACAGAACACACAGATATGTCGTTCCTTTGAAAAAGGAACTGCAGAAATCGAAATG
The DNA here is from genome assembly GCA_031772625.1 of Pinus tabuliformis. NCBI lineage: Eukaryota > Viridiplantae > Streptophyta > Pinopsida > Pinales > Pinaceae > Pinus > Pinus tabuliformis. The sequence continues at coordinate 618,949,193 of CM062816.1, forward strand.
ATGTTCTTTTAGAAAAGGAACAGCAGAACAGGAAAATGTCGTTCGTTTGGAAAAGGAACAACACAAAATCAAGAATGTTGTTCCTTTGGAAAAGGAACAGAAAAACACACAAAAATAAAGAAAAAAGACCCTAATTACAACAAGATGATGGCTAATCCATAGGAATTTGCTCTTTTTGAAAAAGGAACAGCTGGAAGAAAATGTTGTTCTTTTGAAAAAAAAGAAAAGCAATACATTAATATGTAGAAAAAATGATTCAAAAGAAAAAAGAACTTATGTACAAATTGTAAAAACAAATGAATTCCTTAATGAATTATAGGTGAGGAAGACTTCTCTTCCTCCCCCAGAACCTTCATATCAGAGTCTCAGCGTCACTGCTGGCAAAAGGACTCCCGAGTGAGTGGTTTATGATAGAGGTGAACTCGGTGGCCATTTGCCTTGAAGGCATATCCAGAACCATCAATAGTGACTAGAGTAAGGGTCCCATTGTCATGTACCTTCTGGATTTCGTATGGTCCCAACCAACGAGTCTGGAGTTTCCCAGGGAAATCCTGAAACCTAGATTCGTACAACAGAGCCTAGTCTCCCTCGTGGAAGACTTTGTTTTTAATGAGAGCATCATGCCATTTAGCTCGCTGCTGTTGGATCAGGGCAGTATTTTGAAGTGCAGAGAGCCTAATTTCGTCCAACTCATTGATCTGGTGCAATCGATTAATCTGTGCCTCGCTTAGATCTAAGCCAACTTCCTGTGCTGTCCGTAATGTTTGGATTTTGAATTCTATAGGGAAAATGGGTTTTTTTCCAAACACTAATTGATAAGGTGAGTAACCAGTGGTGCTTCTCCATGTTGTTCTGTAAGCCCATAGTGCTTCAGGTAGTCTGGCAGCCCAATCACGTCTATGGGATGCAATAGTTTTTGTTAAAATTGCTTCTATTATTTTATTGTTTCTTTCTACCTGTCCATTCGCCTGTGGGTGGTATGGAGTAGTGATTTTATGCTCGACGTCATAATTGTTTAGTGTTGCAGCTAATCTGTTCCTAGCAAACTGTGGTCCACCATTTGTAATTATTTCTCTTGGAAGGCCATAACGTACAAATAGATGGAACAGGAACTGTATGACAGAGTCCTATGTAGTTTTAGGCAATGCTTCTACTTCAACCCACTTGGTGACATATTCTGTTGCCACCAAAATATATGTTTTCTGGTTTGATGATGGGTTGATAGGTCCAATGAAATCAAGATCCCATCACTCGAATGGTTCAATGACTAACTGTGGTTTCAGAGGCATCTCATCAGATTGACTAGGACGTCCTGCTTGCTGGCAGCTGTCACAGGCTTGGACAAATTTCTTTGCATCTTTGAAAATCGTGGGCCAGTAATACCCTGTCTGCAGCACCTTATGTCCAGTTCTGCGCTCAGCGAAATTTCCATCACATGGTCCATCATGACAGGCTTTTAAAATGTCAAATATTTCATCTTCTCGAACGCATCTCCTGATATGCATGTCTGCCCCTGTGTGAAACAAATAGTCCCCAATCCACAAGAATCGAGCACTCTTCTGAACAATCTGGTTCCGCTCATTAGGGGTTAGGTGTTTTGGTAATTTACCTACTGCGAGGTAATTGGCAACATCAGCATACTAGGGTTTTTGAACAGCAACAACAAACAGATGCTCGTCCGAAAATTGATCTTCAACTGTTGCTGCGTCGATTGGCTTTGGCATTCTTGAGAGAAAATCGGCTACAGGGTTTTCTTTGCCAGGTCGATCGTTGATTGTGATATCAAATTCCCGCAATAGAATCAACCATCTAGTTATTCTATGGCAGAATGATCTGTATACAAGATAATAGGATATCTAGTAATGTAATGTCTAAATTTATTGACAACATGTATTACAGCTAGGAATTCTTTTTCAGTAACAGTGTAATTTAATTCAGTAGGGGATAAATTTTTGCTTATGTAACTTATGTGCGATGGACATATGCGAAATGTGCACAAGGAAGGAAGGGCGAGTCATGTTTTATAGCATGGGGAGTACGGGCTCAACCCACGGGTCGACCTACGAGCTTGGCAAAGGTCGACAAACATAAACAAAAGATTTGTGATGCGTAGGGGGTGTCACATTACATGGTGGACGAGTCGGCTTGGGCAGCCAACTCGCCCAACCATCCATACAAATAGAACAGGGTGTGAGGCATTTGTGGATCATTTGAACTCAGCCATTCATGGAGTAATGCGAGGGAGAAGCGCATGGTAACAAGGAAAAAGTGTGAAAGGTGGTGCACGTCGTAGGAAAAGGCACAGGTTGTAATGCGCCCACTCTTGGGTAGGCATACATGGTAGAACTCGTACAGGTTTCGGTTACCGGTTGTTGGGCACGGGTGACGACTCGTGAGGACGCACCCACCCATCATTCAAATTGGGTGAGCTCGCCCGCCGGTTGTGCGAAGGCATGCACGGGTGACTCAGGTGAGGTCACCCACCCGTCGTGTAGGAAGAACAAGGTTTGGTTGTGAAGTGCGGAAGGCAGCTCAGGTGAGGGTGCGCCCGTCCAACTTGGGCAAGGAAATCTTGGTTATCACATGGAGGTGTGAGATGTTGTAAAATTGACTAAGTATGAAACTTGGTGTTTCCAAGTATACTTGTAAAGCTTTGTAATATTGAAAGATTGTATAATATATTATTTGCGCAGACTCATTGTTTAGGGAGTCGCCCCTCCCTTTATACTATGCAATTGCATTCTCTTGTATAATTGCTGATGATAATGAATGTGTATGGGTGCTCATTGGTATAAAGGAAACATTAATAATACATGGTTGCGAAACACAAACTAAGTAGGATAAGTGGTTAGGCGTAGTCCACGAACATAAGTATTGGTGAAAAGAAAGTGTTCGGTGGTGCCGCACTTCACCAAGAGCGGTTGAAAGACTATCGTAGGCCTGGGGGCGTGACAGTTGGTATCAGAGCAAGGTTGCTCATAACGATGGTGTTGAAGCATTGAAGCTGATTCAGGATTGAAGAAGCTTTACTGTTGATGACAGTGGAAACAAGTAATTGCAGGTGAAGGAAGCTAGTTTTACGTACAAGTGGAACAAGGGTTGGTTCATGATTGTAGGGAACTTGGTGAAGCTGGTGAATGGTGAAACAGGTTTGGCAGAGGTGAAGCTTTGTGCTTGGGCCAAGCTGAACGACAAGGCATGGTAGGTTTGGAAGAATGCAAAGGGAAGCTCTTGCTTACCTTATACAGGTTGAAGCAGATGAAAGAAGAGAATCCCCAGATTCGAAAGGAACTTGAAGTCTTGGAAAAAAATGTTGAAGACAAACTCCTTCAACTTGGTTGGACATTGGAGCAACATGAAGTTGCAGATTGTGCTAACAAGGAAGAGGAAGCTGTGATGATTGAGGATGTTGCAGATATGACCATGATGGAGGATGAACTTGAGATTGATCAAGTTGGACCACGATCGTGCTATTTGCAGACATGGATGAATGAGGATACTCACATGGAGGAGCCTCATGATGATGATGATGCAAGTATTATTGATACTTGTGTTTCATTTGAGCATTTGGTAGATGAACTGTATGCAAGGAAGGGCAAAATCAGTTTGCCGATGCAAGGGAGCATCTTACCATGGATGTCTATGATGAGACCTTGTATGGAGAAGCACGAATTCTTGGCTGTTGCAGGACATGTTGGGGTTGTTTATGACCTTATGTTAGAAGGTACAAAGGCCGGTGACAAGGGAGGAACATGATGATCATTGCGGAGGATTGGGTCATGCTTTAGCCACATGGAGAATTGGCTAAGTGCCCAGCATGACTCATGGACAGATTGAGGAAGGCACACACTTGAGGTATGATGATGTTTGGGTGGACTTCTCATGGCTGAGAGCATGAGAAAGTCTTGGTGGAACCTTTAGTGGGGGAGCTATGATGGAAGGGACTCATGGTGATGATGGTATGGTTGGGTGATCAAGTTCACTAGACTGAAGATTGCAGACTTGGATGAGGAGGACCGATTGTTGTGATGGGTCTACTTGGTTGGACTACATGGGCAACTTAGTCATGGACATCAAGTTGGAGACATGGAGCATGGCAGTCTTATGCAGGGACATTATGCAGGAGCACTTGTATAGATGTCACTTATGGACATCTAATGAGGAGTGCCAAGGCAGGGATGTCGTGCAGGTGGATTTGCTAGTGTGACATGGAAGTGTTTTACTGATGAGCCAATGGAGAGGTTGTGCACTTATGTACAACAAGGGCATGGACTTGGATGGAGTTGTGAGCAGACTATGGAGCATTCCTAGTACATGGAGAGTTGAGGCATCTTGCAGAGACCTTTGGGGCGAGACTTGTATGCTTGCTTGATGTTGGTTGGAGATGACTCACGGAGCTCATGATGACATGAGGTTGTTGTGACTTTTGGGAACTTCATATATGGTGGACTTAGAGGATCTGATGCATTGAGGAACTGAGGTCAGAGACTTTGATGTAGGATGGGGTGCATACTTTCAAGTACATGTATGGGTGTGGCTTGGAAGAGCGACTTGATGTGGAGGACTGATATGAAACACTTTGGAGTGATGGAGTTACAACGATGATGATGCCTTGGTGGCAACACTTGGGCATGGGTTGAGCCGAGACTTAACCACTTTGACACAAGGGAGCTGATTGATCTATGATCATGGGTAGCACATGGGAGATGAGGCAGGTGTATACTTGTTTCTATGGCAGACTTGAGGGATGGCACATTACAGTGATGATGGAGGTTGCTTCATGGACCTGGATGTGGCACATCGAGATCGGAGTTTGATGAGATGGTCTCTTCATATTAAGGAGATGGATGTTTTGCAGATGGATGATGTTGGGATAGATGTGGCTAATTTCATACAGCACATTAACACCAAACATCATGGACAACATGTTGCAGATGAGATGAGGATTACTTCATGGACCTGAGCATGGCTTATACTTATATGGAGATGGATTCTTGATCGAGTTGAGGATGTGACAAGATGTTTTGAGAAACAACTGATGGTGGCATGAGGATGTTCACTCTCATGGTTTGAGCATGATAGTTGGACTGATCACCTGAATAGTTTAGACATGGGGTCTGAAAGTGTGCAGAGATGTGTTAGCATTGTGTTGGAGTATCATGGCAGCAGTTCACACGAGGATGACACATGGTGAGGTTGACACAAGAGGTTGTAGGGAGCATGTAGCTTGAGATGGAGGGAACAGCCTTCCATGATGGGGAGCAGCATGTGGAGATTGCGACAACATGGTTGATGGTCATGGATTGAGATGATTTCCGATATATGACATACCGATAGGATGTAAGCCTTAGTATAGTGATCTTGGTGACAAATGGTTGCCGGGATGAGATATTGTCGAGGACGACAATGATTTCAAGTGGGGGAGGATGTAAGGACCTGCGGTCCAAGGTATCACTGTCGGGAAAACGTGACGAGTTAGCGAAGGCAAAAGAGCGTGCGGTTGGACAGAAATGCGAGCTCTTGACTTATGTGTGATGGAAATATGCGAAATGCGCACAAGGAAGGAAGGGCGAGTCATGTTTTATAGCGCGGGGAGCATGGGCTCAACCCACGAGCCAACCTACAAGCTTGGCAAAGGCCGAAAAACATAAACGAAGGACTTACGATGCATAGGGGGTGTCACATTACAGGGTGGACGAGTCGGCTTGGGCAGCCAACTCACCCAACCGTCCATACAAATAAAACAAGGCGTGAGGCATTTGTGGATCATTCAAAATCGGCCATTCATGGAGTAATGCGAGGGAGAAGAACATGGTAAGAAGGAAAAAGTGCGAAAGGTCGAGCAGGCCATAGGAAAAGGCACAGGTCGTAATGCGCCCACTCTTGGGCAGGCATACACGGTAGAACTCATACAGGTTCAGTTACCGGTTGTTGGGCGCGGGTGGCGACTCATGAGGACGTGCCCACCCATCATTCAAAGGCGTTCTTGGGTGAGGTTGCCTGCCGGTTGTGTGAAGGCGTGCACAGGTGACTCGGGTGAGGTCAGTCGCCCGTCGTGCAAGAAGAACAAGGTTCAGTTGTGAAGTGCGGAAGGTAGCTCAGGTGAGGGCGCGCCTGCTTGACTTGGGCAAGGAAATCTTGGTTATCACACGAAGGTGTGAGATGTTGTAAAATTGGCTAAGTATGAAACTTGGTGTTTCCAAGTATACTTGTAAAGCTTTGTAATATTGAAAGATTGTATAATATATTATTCGGGCAGACTCATTGTTCAGGGAGTTGCCCCTCCCTTTATACTGTGTAATTGCATTCTCTTGTATAATTGTTCATGATAATGAATGTGTATGGGTGTTCATTGGTATAAAGGAAACATTAATAATACTTGGTTGTGAAACACAAACTAAGTAGGATAAGTGGTTAGGCGTAGTCCACGAACATAGGTATTGGTGAAAAGAAAGTGTTCGGTGGTGCCGCACCTCGCCAAGAGCGGTTGAAAGACTACCGTAGGCCTAGGGGCGTGACACCCAGGGCGGAAATTACGGATTCCATAGAGATGCAGTGATTCTTCCAACACCCCCCTTAAACACAACTCCGGGGAATCGAACCTGGGTCCAGGCTCTAATACCATGAAGAGGTTTTTCGTTACACCAAAACCCGCAGGTGTTGGTAAATGTTCCAAACCAGTAACTAGGATCCCCAGGGTGGAAATTACGAATTCCATAGAGGTACGGTGATTCTTCCAACACCCCCCTCAAATGAAACTCGGGGGAATCGAACCTGGAACGTAGCTCTGATACCATGTAAATGTGTTAGAAAACCTACACAGATGAATCGTAAAGGTTGAACACACAAATTTGCAGAGAGAAAACACTAAAAAGAAAATCGAAAAAGCAAAAAGAATTATTGATTCAAAAAATAGGTTACAATGCTCATGATATAGCATCATTGGGTGAAGATCCCAAGGTAATGCGCCATAGTTGTGATCAGTGAGAGGACTTGACACCTACACCAAGTTTCGGAGAGAACTAGCCACTTGAGGAGTGAAAGGAGGAGCAAATCAGGGAGTAAATCATGCAGAAAAGGTCTTTCATGTAGTGGTCAATGAGAAGACTCGACACCTACAGCAAGTTCCAGAGAGAACTATCCAGTTGCAAAGTGAAAGGAGGAGCAAATCAGGGAGTAAATCATGCAGAAGGATCTTGCATGTAGTCCCATGCATGCATGGATAGTCAAAGGTGTCAATCTTGTGAAGATTCGAATGTTAAAGCCTTGGATGTCAGTGAATTCTCTAATTGGTGTGTAGTACCTCCAATAGAATCGACAACATCAATGCCTTCCTCGCACTGCGGCTCCAAATCCTTACAGCCACCAGCGCACATGGTTTTTTACTCACAGTCAAACTTCTCTTCTATAATTGATTTCAAACAATTAATTGAATGGGAAGTAGCTTCTCACAGACATAGCTTAATAATCCACACAACAATCAGCTCCACATACAACATATCAGTCTTGAGGAAAATGTTCGGCACTTGTGCTACCCCACTTGCTTGACAACGTTCTTCATGAGCAGAATGACAATGAGAAAAATGCAGCTACAACTCTAATCAATCCAGAGACAAAGAAACCACTCAAATTATCAACTATACTCGTTCCGAGGCCCTCCCGTTAGGGAGTAGGCACAGGGCCGGCTATGATACCACCTAAAAGGAAATAGCGCAAACTAAAACGTAGCTACAACTGCTAAATTAAACAAACAAATCTCAAAGAGAGAGTAGGATGCAACTCTGGTGCAGCATCTATATTTATACAAAATCTGAATTGGTTACATAAATTAAATTTGCCTCGTCGATTATTGATGAGGCCAACGGTGTTGGCCTTTTGAACTTTGGTGTGTTGAGGTGGTGACTGCGTAGGCAGTGAAGACTGAGGCAGTGTGGCGGTGCTGGAGTTGCTGGTGGTGAGATAATTACGTATCTAACACACAAATTAATCGTTTATGAATCTTCGGTGACAATAACAAGAATAACACAATTGCAATAATAGTCCCATGAATTGAACTCTCTATTCATCATGAGTTCAAGGAAGAGCAACAGGATACTTCTTAGGTAAGTAAGATAAAATCTCATGATACATTCACGTTAAAAATCTGGTAGCAAACTTAGCAAATCTAATTGTAGCAAACGAGGAAGTGAAAGCTCATCCTGACTTTTTCACACTCGAGCCAAGGTCTAAGGACAAGGGACCGTTTACGATTCCATCCCTTATATATCGTATTGTTGCCGGGCCCTATACCCAAGTCGACTCTTTCTTCCTGCGTGTCAACGAATTTGCTATTCTACTATACGACCCGATCAACGAATGATCATTTGTTTCTTGTTCCAAGGACGACCTTCTGCATCGAACGGGACGTTCGATACGTTGAATTTGTCCTTGTAGGTTCCCTGTGCCGTAGGTATGTGTTATTTCCGGGCGTCGTCAACCGAGCCAGCAAATTTGTCTACCTGTAGTTTAGATTTAAAAAGAAATATTAGATTTTTTCAAATTAGTATCCGAATCTTCCAGGATTTTCCAATAAAATTTGAAGCCTTACTAAATTATTATGATTTATCCCGTCCATGCCAAACCAAATCTGGGAGACAGTACCAGAATTTCCATGATTTTCAGAGTAAATTTGAATTCACATTAAATTATTAAGGTTCATTCCCGTCCATTTCAAACCAGATCTTGGAGGTATACATGTTTTGCAAGCCCTGGGCATGCAGACTCACAGAGCATGGCGTCGGTATCATAAATCATTCAGTTATGCCACTTACCGGGAACATTCTCATTGAAGGCATTATTGTGGGCTTCCGCTTGCACCCTCCAAGGCTCATTGCGTAGCTATGATGGTTCGCCCATAGGAAGTTGCAGTTGGTGCCCTAGAGGGGGCATTCACTTACACATTACAAAGGCGCATAGTAAACACCCAAAGGGGGGAAGCTTTTTACTGGATGCAAAGGAGTATACGATGCTCTCCGGGCTATCATCAAAGAATATCGAGCACTTCAGGGCTCTCTATAAATTATTTACGGCACGTTCAGAAAATTTATCTTCATACAAAAGAAGACTTGGGAAGAGACTCTAGCTTCTATTAAATCTATTCTGCCTTATCAAGTGAAATAAGGATTTATATATCGAAGTTATTAATTGAAACCAAACTGCTACCGCTTGGATATTGGTGTTGATTAATTAAAAAGTAGAATAAGTAACTAGTGTTACATGTGGTTATTAGTTGGAGGCAGAATAATTCTTGGTTATTAGTGGGAGGTAGAATAATTCTGGTCATGTAAGTGTTGGAGACTAATCCGGTGTATTGGCCAATTCTCTCAAAGATGCCGAAATATTCATATATCTAGGTTATTACTTGAAACCAAACTACTACTGCTGGGAAGATTGGTCCTAGTTAATTAAAAATGTAGAAAGCGGAATAGGTAATTAGTATTGTAGATGGTTCACATTGGGCGGTAGAATGATTCTGGTGGTGTTGGAGAGTAATCCAGTGTGTGTTGGAGAGTAATTTGGTGTATTGGCTAACTCTCTTAAATATCTAGAAATCTATTATAATGAAAATTAAACAAGGAATGTTTAATTTCCTTTGGATAGGAAAAATAGAAAAGGAAGATATTCATTGGGCTAGATGCAAACTTTTATTGCAACAAAAGTGTCCTGTGAAGGGTCTTAAAAAATATGCACTGGTTTGGTTTAACCTTCTCTCTCAAGAGTATTTGGAGAGCATTGACTTGTTCTGGTCCATGGAATTTCATTATCAAGGAAAAATTAATTAAAATCAGGTTTTCAGTTTACTCGCTCAGATCCTATGTCAAGCATGTATATGATGTTTGCTCTATCATGTCAAGGGGTCTTATGGAATTATTCTCTTGGCTCTTCACCTGGAGGAAGGTGGGTAAGGGTAGTCAGATTATCCTTGGAAAGGATCCCTTCATAGGAGGTGTTGAATTTTATAAACTATCTCGAGAGTTGATTTCCCTCTTAAATGCATAGTTTTTTGTAAGATGAGCCATGCTAAGAGGTATGATTCATGTACAACACCTTCTAGATGTTGGAAATGCTTAGATGATTTGGGTATACAATAGATCTTGGCAACGGAATGGGACCACTTTGTCATGGGTATGTATTCCAACAAGATCCTACTAAATGAAGAAGATGACTCAACGAGTTGGAGTTGGAATACCTCTTTAGGCAAGGTTACTGTAATACTAGCTTATGAATAAATTTCATTTTCCTCATTGGATCATAATGATATTTGGTAGCATAGGAAGTTATGGAAGTGGTTCCAGCATATAAACTTAGATACTTATGTTGACTCACTTTGGGTAATCATACTCTCACATGGAATAATCTACAAAGAAGGGAATTTAAGCTCGAATGTCTATTGTCTTTGTAAAGTTGAGCCATAATATGTTGACCAAATCTTTATACACTAGCATTTGCACCACGAGGCAAAAGCAACGCTGATAGGATATGTCATTCGGTGCATGCTCCCAAAACATGTGCTTGTCGAACGTCGATGTGGTCTAGCCCACCAGGAAAGAGAATAAGGGGAGGGATCTCAATCAATGACTTCACAGCGACGGACTTGGTTGCACCTTCCGAAATCTGCGATTGTCGAGGAGCGATGTGGCCTGGCCCACATGGTAAAGGAATAGGGAAGGTCCACGCGAGGTTTTATTATATAAAAACTTTGTTAAACCATTTCCACCCAACCTCATGATTTAACACATAAATCATATATGTTGATGCCGCCTTTGCGATCATTGATCACCTTTCTGCGTTAGCACCCGATCCTTTGGTTCCTCATGTGACCATATTCAAGCCCTTGTATCAGAACCCCCTTCACCAACGATTTCCAATTAGAGGTTTCACAATGTGTATAATACGCGTCATCCTCCGATCACCTATTTGCGATTATTGACATCATTACTACCACGTGTTGCCATATGAGTGGTGACATGTGTCACATCTTTTTGGCCCATTCTGACTATTGAAAGTGTCGAGTTTGTTTGCCACATATCCACCGTACCACCACATCATTGTTGATATCATATGCAACGTGGAACTTATCGGAACCAATTGATGTCTACAACATGTATCTAATCGGATCCAATTTATGTTTGCTATGTGTCCTTTATCAGATTCAGTTGTTGTGGGACACGCGTCCCTTTGGGAGGAGAGAGAAAAGTCTTGGCCTTCTCTATTTTTGCGAGCAATTCCTTTATTAATTTTTTATCTCCTTTCCTGACACTTTAACACTAGAGGCTTGTTCCTAGTACTTTTTTCAGATATTGCAATCAGAGCTTTGTTATGGTCGGCACGTTGGAACCATCAATTGTTGATTGTCGATGTCACTTTATGCTCTAATATGCGATATAACCATACACCTCCGAACTGCGGGATGTGGGATTAGGAAGCTCCGATCGTTGATTTGTGATATCGGTGATCACATATCATTGATTTTGATTTTACCTCTACTGTTTTCTTCTCCAAAACCTCTAATATGTGGGATCTGGAACTGAACACTTAGGCATTTCCCTTTGTTTTTTGGATTTTCAAAGTGGAACTTCAATTTCTTCTAACTTTTGATCTGGAGGTCAGTTTGAAGAACTCAATATACCATTGGAAAGATGCTTCCAAGATCCATATGATGGTTTCAACTACAAGATAAATTGAGACAAACATTATAGGAAAAACCCTTCCAATTTTGGACTGATTGGCCTTCTGACACGAGTGACTCTTTTGACATGGAAGACCTTTTAGGCTATGACACCTAGTGATTCATAGGCTAAATTGACCAAAATGAATAGTGAGAGGCCAACACCATTGATTCCTATTATAGGACTCTAATACAACTTATGCATGCTTTATCAGATCCAAGCATATTGTGCCAAGTGTTCAGATGGAGCAAAGAGAAAAGTTCTCAAATATGATATGTTTTGCAATGAGAATCATTTGTTAACCTGTTCCTATGCTTGCAAGAACTGTCACACTATCGACCCCTTTTCCATAAAATTTAACACTTTAGTGCAACATACATATCACACTTTTCTTTGATATGCCAATTCGCGGATCACTGAACGTTCATTATGATGGTCCTCCAATGTTATGATCGCCGATTTGTGATGTGCCTTGGATCTCTTATCGCCAATTGATGTGTGACTACCCATCGATGATTAATGCGATATCGACGATCGCTAATCGATGATTTTTCTCCGACCTACATTGTTTTCTCCCCCCAAAACCTCTGATATTCGAGATACGAGACTTCAACATTTAGGAATTTGGACTTGTTTTTCGGTTCTGAAAGGGGAATTTCAAAATGTCATAACTTTTGATTCAGGGGTCCTTTTGGGGAGTTCTATATACCATTGAAAATATTATTCAGAGAACTTCCAATGGAAAGGGTCCAATGAAGTTTTGGATCCTTTGGGTATTTGAAAATTGACTTCAAACTTCCATGTTTAGTATAAATTTGAATACTGACACTAAAACTTGCAACATTTTCGAAATATTTAAAAAAATGTGAAAATTTTATTGTGAAAACATGGGTGGATGTGATATCATGATGAATTTGTGTTAATAAAGACTTTGAACAAATCAAAGGTTTTTTCGATATCGAACATAGTCGATTAGAGAAAACTGGAGATCGAAGATGATATTATATCGGAAAGCGGAGGTTTTGCGATATCACATATTGGAGGTTTGAAGTGGTATGCCTTTGAAGAGTTCTGATTCATCTGGACATGATTTATTTATAGATTGTAGTTGATTAGAAAATCAGGTCTGAGGATTGAGGGACTAAAATGTGAAAGTTCTAATGGCGAATTCCGATGTAAAAGGAATAACGGAAACAAAGGTGAAACATGGCAAAGAGGTGGAACATATTGGAGGTTATGGATTATAGTGATATCAAAGTTTTGAAAGTATACACCATAAACAAACTCCTGATGTAATTTTTCTAATATATAAGTGTGCTTGGATGGGATTTTTGTTATGATATATTAGATTCGGCCCAAACCTTCATTCTTGACCACTTTGTAATATGATTTAGGCCTATGGCCTAGATATGGTTATTGGTCTCAGGGGGCTATGTAAGTTATACATATTGTAAAATATAAAAATATTATATATAAATACAAATGAATAGATACATAATAGAAATAAAAGTAACAAAATAAGAGGATAATGTACAATCTATGAGGCCAAAGCAGTTGAAAACATCTAGTCGACAATTATATGTTGTTTACAAACCAAATATCTAAATGAGATCAAATGAGTTATTATAGGTAGATAAGAACATATTGAATTCATTTAATAAATCCATACTATCAAAATAAAATAGTAATAATATGAATCAATCGATTAAAAGGGTCCCCATAATGAAATTTAGGTGAAAATTGGGGGGTTTGTGTTTTACAACAATTTATTGTTGATTGTTTGAATGACTCCATAGTGAAATGAATTAGGCATTGTTGTGGTTATTTCTGCTTGCAGTGTCAGTTGTTTCATTTCAGTCTATTGTAGTAGATACAACCACCCTCCAAAACATTGGCTCGCATGTAAATTTCAGAGCCTATCTTACATCCCATGATCGATCGTTCCTTGGTCACTTATTGGTAAGCTGATGATATCACAACCCACTCCTTGATCTTAAGAGTTTTTCACATCCTCATCTTTATGTAGTAGGTGTCATCTTTGGGCATGGGTACTATCATTTGTCATGTAAAGGGAAGTTTTTTCTACTTAAAGGGGAAATATTCGTACATATGAGTTGTTCTCATTGCATAGACATGTTTCACACTCACTTCATGCACTCTTTTCATGAAGGTTGTTGCATCAAGAAGAATATGTTTTATATGTTATGGATGGTCTATGTTATAACATTAAGTGTTTCAGTGTGTGATCATAGTCAAGTTATATCACTATTTACATCATTTTTCCGAGCAACCTAGCCTCATCCAACTTTCTGTAACTACCCACTTCGCTTCTGCAACCCTCAATATTTTCCCCTTGCCTGCTAGAAATACATAATGTGTAGAGACCCCAACCTCCCTTGGCATCCTAAACTACGTAGTGGTTTCTTACAGTGTCCTTCCCTCAGCCGGAACCCATTATCTCCTGAAGCTGCATAGTGTTTTCCCTCAACTGCCCAATCTATCTTGCAACCTGAAACTATGCAAATGTATCCTCCCAGGACCCCATCCCGCAACAGTTCCTTGCATTCATAAACTATGCAATGTTGTCCCTCAGTCACCTAGTCTGCCTTGCATTCAGAAACTGCACAGAAGTTTCCTCCCAGGACCTCATCCCGACAACAACCACTGCCTGCAGAAACTACACAAATCTATCTCTCGATGACCAAAAGGAAATATGACATGCTAGATGACTCTCAAAGAGTTGAGGAGAAGGACCAAGGAACCGACTTATGATAAAATATTGGGACCGCATGCAAACTTCATCGGATGCATAACCATCTGGAGGGTAAGTATGGTAAGTAAAGTACATATTTTTGAAGTACATCTCTTAGTGTAGCTTGGAGTATCGTTGATAATCGTCATATCATTCTATCTTCAATGACATGCATGTTTGCAAACACCGAAATTCATTCAGTGTGTTTCATTTATATGTCTTTCTCCCTTTCACTTGTTCAACAAACTGTTGTCTTTGGCATATTGATTATTGTGCCATGCTTGCGATCTTGTTTTAGTGATTTCAAAGGTTTGTCTTTGTGTGTTTTGGTTTTTTAGCTATATGAACACTCGTTGCACTCACAGAAAAATCTATAAGCATTGTCCCATAAGTGTTGTCACTATTATCTGAAGGTCTATCCTAAGCATCACACTTGTCTCTTTCACCATTTGATAGTCCGATAGAGGGTCACGCTTTGCTATGTTTTCCTGGTGGTTTGTGTCGTCGTGTTGTCAAAGTATGCTAAGTGTGTGATTATAATGTCGAGTCATCACAACTTCACTTGCCTCTCACACTTAGCCATTTTATTCAAAATCTCTTGATAGAACAACTTCACTTCCCTGGACCCAGTCTGAGCAGTGCTGCATAGTCTCAGGCCTTAGTGGTGCTGCTCTGCTGTCTGGAACTGCACAGTGCTTGAGACTGTCCCATGATGTAGTTGCACTGCACAATCTCGGAAGTGAGCAGCATGTTTACCTCCGATAACTGCACAACAATTGCCTCCACAGCCTAACTGAACTGCGTATTTCTCAAGCACAGTCGTCAAACCTCCCCATGGATTACTGGAAACCTACACTGTAGTGAGATCCGAGTTGCACATAGACATGCCCAGCTGATCCCCATACTACATGCCCTGGACTGTCTTTAGAAAATGCACAAAAATGATCAGCAAGGCCTCTGCTACCTTGCTCTGCACTATCTCCAAAAATTGTGCAATCCTGTCTGATAGGTCCTCGGCTAGCTTGCTCTACACTGCCTCTAGAAACTGCACAAAATTTCCAGCTGGTCTCCCTATGGCTTGTTACACAACATTTTTTCTCTGTCCTTGTACTCCCCATTCCTCGATATTGGAGGACCTCTACAGTGAACCCTATATGCTTTCCCATCATGAAGAAACTCCCATTATGTCGCTCTTCATGAGTATAACATTTCCCTTTTCCATCATTTTCCAAGAATTTTCCTTTTACCCCAATTTACAAGACTGATGCTAATGACCCATTTCCTCCTCGTGCTGATTTGCAGAGTCTAAAACTCAGCCTAGCGTCATATGATGCAAATGATCATTTTCTCAGTCACGCCGATCCTCTTTTTAGAAGTTTTTTAAATATGGAGTCAAAGCTTCTAGGTCTAGAAGCTTCGTAATGGAAGTTTGGTAAATGGTTGGGCTGGATGGAGCTAAGGAAGTCCGTTTGGGCTCCTTTCCCATATTAAGATGGAACAAACCAAAGAAATAAGCCCTTTCCTATCATAAGAGGAACCGTCTCCCCTCCATCAAAGCTATATAAACTCCTCCTTTTCCAAGTTGGACTAGTCCTTTTTGGAGATTGAATAACCAGCAAGATATCTATAGCTTGTAGCTTTCTAGTTTATGTTTGCAGAGGGAGAATAGTGTGTTTGGTTTGGTTTGGAACTAAAGGAAAGAAGCCTTAAAACTTCCATTGTTCGGGCTATCCATGAGATGCTAGCAGAGGTGTGGGAACCCAAATATGGCAAAGGAGACTTGCAACATCAAGGTTTTGGTTGTAATCTCTTTTTGAACTTATATGAATACAACTATTGATTGGTTTCCTACACTAAGCATTATCTTACATTTTATGGCTTAAGATTCCTTGACTTTTTAAGTCGGCTGAATGCAATTTGTATGCTGTCACATTTGTTCTCGTTGTTTGTTTGCTTGTTTCACATATTCGAAGGAAGGAAATGAAAAGTAGCTGGAGTAAGGAAGCAAGATCATCACCAAGCGGAATAGTGTTCTAAGAGGTAGGCCCTCTTATTTGATTATAGCCTAAAGAAGTTTTCACTAGATTGTTTGTTTGTGGCTAGACCCACTCTCTCGGGCTAGATGAATTGTCTTTGTTTGCATCGAGAATTTACCTACACCACAAATTGGCGAATCTGTTGGGGAGCCAATCCTCTTGTTTGATTTATTTTCATTTCATTGTTTGTGTGAACTTTTGTAGTATCACCTTTTCCCTTTGATTTTTTCTGCTTTACCTCGTTTACTGCTCTAAATCTAAAATTTATAGTGGCAGGTCTGACTTTGGCCTTTGTTTTTTTTTCTTGAAATCCTCAATCAGTGTGTTTAATTGTCTGACAGCCACGCTAACCAGTGCGATTCTCTCTAAAAATGTCGCATCGTACCCCCTTGTGGCGCTTGTTGTTAGTTAGGCAATTGCGCTGCTTCTTGTAGGTGAGGATAAAGGTTTCTCTTGGATCATAACTAGTGTGTCTTTCCCTCTTAATTTTTTCCTCTTAGCCTATTTCTCCTATGTTCTCCCTGACTGGAAAGCTTCATTAGCTTGCTTTGTGTGCTTGTTCGGTTTTCCTTTTCCTTGATTTTTTGAGTCTTTGGATGGTTTGTGGCCCTAGGGCATCTAGGTCATATTCATTCAGTTGTTAGTGTGCTCAACAAGTCAAGTTGTTGGTTAACTGCTCCATGCATTTTGTTTTTTAGTCCTTTTATCACTTTGATTTCAATTAAACAAGTTTTAAAAGTTTCATTTGTTCTCCTCTTGATTAAGCGTCTCTTTTCGGGCATATATTACATTTCTCATCTTGTGTTTGGTTGAGTCTTTGCGTGATTGGTTTGGAAAAAATTCTCTTTTTGTGCTTTGTATCTGGTTGATGTTGATTGTTTGAAATTTTTTATTGAAGTGTATGTGAAAAATTCATCTTATCATTCTATTGAAAATACATAATTCTAGTTTGTTGAATCAATATGTTACATTAGCTAGCATCATTGAAAACTAGAGTTGCATCATCATTTGCATTCGAAAAGAAATGAATTCTCTTTACTGTTGAAAGGACCACTTGAAGTGCATTTGATAGGAAAGATAGGAAGTGGAAAGAACTTTCATTATTTTGTTTTCAAAAGTGAAGTAGTGAAAAGGTCATCTTGGTTCCAATTTCTTGTTTATTGCATTGACTGGTTTCTCTAATCTCATTAGTGTAAACATTTATTGAATTGAAAGGGTTTTGTCTCACTTAGCTACATATAGGAGCTTTTTCGAGTCACATGGATAAGACCTTAAAACTGAGACATAATCTCAAGATAAACTTTAAAATGTATTAAATTAAACTAAACTGCATTTGAAACTTAATGCTCACATTTAGAGGGTCTAGGCTAGAGATGTGTTCCAATGTCTTTAAACCTTGCAGCTGTCATTCACTTCGGCACTAGAAAATGCTAGTGTGGACTTGTGTTCCCTGTATCGTCATGTATATAAAGGGATACCCCACTAGGTTTGCAATCCTTTATCTGTTGGAAGCCGAGTCTGCCACCTTGTAAATGTGATACACTGAAACAACATTCAGGGAGATTGTCTACCCATACTTCTCGATTCACCAGTAGGTATTATGTAGTTCACAGTTACCTAGAAATCCTTTTTTCCTAAATTATCCTGAGAAGTCATTTTGATCCTTTTGATTCTCTAAATATAAAATATCACTGAGCGCTTTTCCTTTCGAGCTCGTTTCAAACCGAAAGTGATAGAGTCATTCTCAACTCTTAAAACATTAAAAAGCACCAGTTTGTTTCAGCGTCTTAAAAAATTGTTGCCCACGATCACATAACAATCTTGTTAGTATTTTTCTGGACCACATCATGAGTATACCTTTAAATACACATTAAAAACCCTAAAATTAATCTCTCCTTCCTTGTTGTTTGAGACAAAGTCATTCTGGCTGAACCATCAGGTTCACCCAGTTCCTATTCCTCTCTTCCATCTGAAAGATCATCTCAAGAGCCTCTCCTTGAACTTCCATAGTCACTTGAGGATCAAGGTGTTGAACTTGGAATTGTTCTGAGAATTCAACCTTTGTCATAATGTCCTCCTCCTCCCTCAGATACTGGGTTGCCTTATGGGTCTGGCCTAGAATCTCCAGATAATCCTATCTAGACTCCCGAGATTCTGCTGACTTCTGAAGGTCAGCTAGGACTGGTTGTTTATCCTCCGAATCCTTTGTTCGATCCTGTTGTGATATCGCCGTAGCATCCGTACAGTCTGTATGATCGTCCGGGTATTCCTTTGGAATTATTCCGTATAACATCTTTGGTTGTCCATCACCATTTGTTTCCACCCATGGAATTAGAAGGAGAGATCCCAATCCCCTCTCCGGCTCAATCATAGGTGTCTGCTACACACACTCCTCACATTATTGATGAATAGGGATATATGTTCCCTCTTGAAGGTTTCCCTTACACGGGAAGCTTTTCGACCAGTGTTTATCCTGAGTTACCTCATGATTATGTTTTGTCATCTTAGTTGGTGTCGGGAACCGCTAGTGCCTCATCATTATATCACAACCCTATCTAGCAGTCTAGTGCTATGCCAACCTTAGATCCCTTTGTTCAGAACCTGACCTCTCAACTGATGGTGTATTTTGCAGTCACATCAGTTCCGGTACAAACCACCGTTTCAAATTCACTTCTTTGGTTGGTCCAAATTACTCATCTGATTCAACTGACGATTTCGATTCAAGTCTCTGTCAGTTCTTCGATCCCTCCAGTAATTGGAAAGGTCATGCCACTGCCTGGGGGGAGGAATCCAAATGTTTCGATGATGTCTGGCATAATCAATGTGAGTGGCTCACAAGCTCACATGGTTGGAATGATCCAACCCTCTTTCGATGCTATTCTAAACCCTACTGGTCCTACTCGATCAAGTAATGTCCAATACCAACAGCCAAACCCTGTTGGTCCTTTTGGGACAAGTAACATCTAGTTCCAATAATTGTATGTTGCTCAGGTTAAATACCAACCTCCTTATGTTCCACATGTTTCAGAAGCGATAGTGTATCTGCCTTACATCCCTCAAGCTGAACCTTATGTTCAGCCTGGTCCATCTGCCGTGCCTGGTGGATATGGTTAGAACTAGTTCGGGAACTTTCAGGGAAGTGTCCAAGTACCCTTGTAGCAAGAAGGACATCTTTGCAGCAGCAAGGGCAACCTTCATAGTAGCAAGGGCCATCCCTGCAACAACAAGGGAAGATAGTGAAGCAGCAAGGACAATTTCAACAACAGTAGGGCTGACCCTTGCAATAGTCACAACAAACCTTGCAGCTGCAGATGCAGTGTGTTCCTCAATCCTCCCAGCCTATGTCCTTGCAAGGTCAACCTTTGCAGCTGCAAGGACAACCTTTGCAGCCGCAATGTCAACCCTTGTAGCAACAAGGTCAACCCAGGCAGCAACAACCCTATACTCATATCAACAGGGTGAAACTTTGCAAGGGCAAGGTCAAGATCAAGTCCTACAGTAGTAAGCCCAAAATCCTTATGTCCAAGGGAAACAGGTTCATAATCGTTATGTCCAAAGGCAGCAGGTGAAAAAACCTTATGTCCAAGGGTAGCAGGTCCAGAATCCTTATGTCCAAGGACAACAGGCACAAAACCCTTATGTCCAGGGGCAACAGGTTCAACACCCTTACACCCAGGGGTAGCAGGTGCAAAATCCATATGTCCAAGGTCAGCAGGCTTAACAACCTCTTAACTCATATGTTGCTTATCATTAGCGTATGGCTGGACAGTTTTAAGGCTATCAAAGTTAGAATCCTTCCTACGGGCAAGGTGACCTATGGTGGGGGAAAAATCAAATGCCATATGGACAAAATTCTCCACTATGGGGACAAAATCCTTACCAAAAAGGATGGGTTCTACAGTCTGGGCTCGCTCATAGGCCTCAAATGCCTTTCAATGCCCAATTTCCATTTTTGTCCACATTGGAGTTGCCAAAGGTGTCTAGACTCACGAATGATCCTATTCTTCATTTGCCATACTGGTCTCTAGTTCCATCCAAGATTTCGAGTAGTTGTATGAAGTTTGACGGAAAAGAGAAAGAGGATCCACAAGCCCACGTGATG
The DNA here is from genome assembly GCA_031772625.1 of Pinus tabuliformis. Classification (NCBI taxonomy): domain Eukaryota; kingdom Viridiplantae; phylum Streptophyta; class Pinopsida; order Pinales; family Pinaceae; genus Pinus; species Pinus tabuliformis. The sequence goes on from CM062816.1 coordinate 618,969,791, forward strand.
AAATATCATCTTTGGTGCTCCTCGAATTCATACATTGATGATTCCATTCATTTCCGGCTTTTCTAGTGAACTCTCACAGGTGCTGCAACCAACTGGTACATCTCAAAGTACCTATCATGACTTTAACACTCTCGCTATGGCCTTTCTCACATATTTCCAACTGTTGGTTCACTATGAAGTTGGAACCCATCTGCTAACATCACTTAAGAAAGACACTATGACCCACATCTCTGATCAAATTCATGAATGGAGACGTCGATGTCACCTAATCAAGTTTGAGATTGCTGAACAGTTGTTGACCGAATGGCTCACCAAATCATTTGTGAGAAAAATTGTTGAGGACATTGCTATGGGTGGATGTGTCACTGAGGAACAAGCCATCGCGCATCCCCAGTATCTACACCTTGTCTATTCACATTCTAGAACATTATATGGTATGTTACCCGATGCACCGAGACCATCATCTAATCTGATGAATCAAAGTCTCCTGCTACACCTCCTGTGGATGGAGTATTTGGTTTAGTGTCCCAGACTCCCACAAAATCTTCTTCCAAATAGAATTCGGTCTTAAACACTGCTCCCAATTATTCCTATTGAAATTCACCTGGTCCTGGTAAAATGTCAGAGGTTCACGTTGTCTAGTCTACCGTAGTAAACAAATCCTCTAAAGGAAAAAAGAAGGGTACAAGCAAGGGTGAAGCTGATGCCTTGAAAGAGGGCCCTCCTAAGTCCTCTGCTAGTGATGATTCTCAATGGAAACCCAAGTATCCATGCCTCATCTATGAGGAGGATCACTATACTAAAGATTGTCCCGATGACCTATAGTTAGTCATTTTCTCAAAGGGACCCCCGTTGTCTTGAAAGAGCCCTTTCCATCTTGGGAGACCCAAATGGTTGACTAGCCTCAGTCATCCACTTCGTTAGGTTCCCAAGTGTTCATGATTAATACACCGATCAATGTGGCTACCAGATCAAAATATTATCAAACACCTACCTCGACAGCAGGGAAAGAGAAAGAAAGCACCCCTTCTTCCTCCATCCTGTCAAGTTCTGGTCCTCTCCATATAGAGCAACCTAATCCTAATTCTTCCATTCAAACACCTTCTCAAGGTGTGTTGCGAAAGTCCTCGTACAATCTGAATGCTTGCGTCACTCAACATTATAATATTGTTGAGGATTTGGCTCAAGTGCTGTCAACTATGTCTTCTCTTGAGATCCTTCAAAGCTATCTGTCTTAGTGGAAAGCATTACCGTCGGCTATTGGAGGTATTGATCCATATGACTCTAATCTCATTTGTTTTGATCTGGAAAACCACGTTCCACATTTACCTCATCAAATTTCCTTTCTCATTCAAGTCATCATAAATGAGAAAATCATTCATAGGACCATCATTAATGAAGGTGCTTCTACTTGCATCATGTTTGTCACTTGTTGGAAGGAAATTGGTCCTCCTACCTTGAACCAATCACCTAACACTTTGGAAGCCTTTGATGGACATGATTCTCGACCATATGTTATCCTTCCTAACCTTTCCATTACTTTGGAGGGTAAGACAGTACACGTCAAAGTAGAGATTGTTGACGCTAATCTTAACTATAATATTCTACTTGGATGGAGTTGGACCCATGCCATTCATGTTGTAGCCTCCTCCCTTTTTTGCGTGATTCATTTTCCCCATCAAGGGAGGATTGTCACAGTGTATCAATTGTCTTTCTTTGCCTCTTCCTCCTCAGATGGCAATGTTCCTTATGTCAAGCACAATGGTGCTCCTTATGAAAGTGTGGGAGAAAGACTTTTTAAAGATCTTGCCTTGATGGGTATTTTTCCACTCCCACCTCCGCAAGTTGCCTATGTCAACATGATCTCAGTCAAGTATGATCCTTCGGTCAATCCCTCACCAGATTTTGTTGATACATGGGGCGAGGTTATGCCGTTGAGCCCTGCCGAAATTAATTATGTGGATATTGTTTTGACTTCACCTTTGGTATCATCTGATCATTCTGTTTCACGTATATCTCTCAACACATATTCTCCATCCCCATGGCTTGGTTCTTCGGAATCTCCCGATCCCTCAACCGAGACATTTCTTTCCAATGAGAGTATCATGGAAGTTATGTCTATAGAGGAAGTACCTTGGAATGACACTCATCATCGTTCCTCATTCTTGCCTGGCCCGACAGTCATGTCTACTTTTCTTGAGAATTTCTCTTCTTTGCTACCTATTGACATGTCAGTTTACCCTAATATTGTCATGATATTTCAACTGGAGGCACCGTTACCTCCTCATAGGTTCAGGTTTTTTCTCCCTCCCGAGTTTTATCGATTACTCATTATTGCAATGGGGTTGTCATCTTATGAGTCGTAACCCTCCCTCTACCAGGGGCCATGGGGGCATACCCTTATATGAGTTCTACTCTATGATTTGGTCGAGTCGATGCTTACCTGTCATGTCAATGGTAAAAATCTGGTTTTCCTTGCTATTGATTGATTACCTGAGTCTGGCAATGGACTCCGTCAAGAAGTACTATGCTTGAGACATCTTGCATGGCTACTTTTGTACAATAATGTGTTATTCATTTTTGTGTAGTGTGGTTTGGTGTGTTGTTTTTCAAGCAACTTATGTCTTCACTTGCTTTGCAAATGTCTGTGAATCCTCACATTGGTTTCGCTGATGTGGCTTGCTGCAGTACCTAGAATCTATCCTCTGTGGCATGGGCCATTTATGACCCCTAAGGTGAGTTGATTGATCTTTAAGGTATTTTTTTAGGTCGAAAAACTAATAACATTGTTGAGTATAGCGCAGTTATCGAATTGTTGTCAGAAGCCATTTCTCTTGACATTTCAGGAATTGGTTGTCAACCTTCATTCACAACTCATTGTTCTTCATCTCAACATGCAATATTCCTTCAGAAACCCTCAGATATTGATAATATATTTGCGTATTCGTCTCTTAGAAAGAAATTTTGATTACATCACATATCATCATATTCCTAGGCATATGAATACATTAACATATGCATTAGCTAATTATCTGTTGGATAGAAATTTGTGAAATATGTGAAAAAACAAAACATTTGTACCATAGTAAGTAGAAAATATAGCATATATATATATATATATATATATATATATATATATATATATATATATATATATATATATATATATATATATGTATGTATGTCAATAATGTTTGAGTGCCATACATCGAAACCCCAAAAAATAATATATGTGTTAAAAAGTACATCTGTGGCTCGCAGGCCTCAACACTATAAAATTATAAACCTATGGAATACTCAGAATGGTGCTCATGATAGCACATTACTGCTTGTACTACACGAGTTAGTAGTCAGCGGATCCCATCTGATACCCCCACTATGTGCCACTAATACTTGCATGGGATGTCACCCACCCGTGCATACTCTAGGATACCTTTGGTCAATCCCTCAAGGTTTCGTGCAATTTCCTCCTCATTATCGACTCCTTCCTAAGGAGTGATATCAAACTGCTAAGAAATGCACCTGGCAATTAGGGACATCCCAGCAGGTCGCTCTGGTCCCACATCTTCATTTACAAAATTGAAAATGTCATGAATGCATATATTTCAAAAACAATAAAAAATTAAAAATTAAAATTGTTTTTCTTACCTACATCATCATAATCTTCTCCCTCTCGGAGTGACATATCTAGATTGCCATGGAATTCGATACCTCTATAGGGCCAATCCTCTACTATGATCAGATGACGCCTTAGCCACGAAAAGAAGGCAAGCTTGTATGACATATGCTGGCCTCCGATGATTCTAGGCATCAATTTACTCCAAAAAACCATCCGTGGGTCTCGCGGAAATGGCAGGTTCACCTTTGCAAGATGATAGTGAAATAACGAGATCTGATCCAAAAAGAAGGTCACTAGAACGAAACCATATCCAAATTGCTTCAGGTTTCGTAGCTTGGCTTTGGATAACTAGCGCTTCATGTTACCTTCATGGCTTTCACCTAGTTGACGATAGTCGGTGCCGCACAGTCTATAGCATATTGAAAGTTGGACTTATTGGACTCATGCAATGCCTGAGCCCCAACAACTCTATTTATAGTCAAGAGAAGTGTTTCAAATACAAGGTCATTAACACTCGTGATATCACCCTTGCGTTTTTTTATTTCAAAGCTTCTAGATAGTGTTCTGCAAGCAACATGTTCACACTTGCCCCAATAGGCCTGGCCCCATACAGATTGAATAGTTCCCCTCTTTAGGACAATCTAGTGATGAAATAAATGTCAAAAGTTTATAAATCTAGTTCGTGGTCCCAGATCACAAAAATTTCCTAGTTAATATCCCAAAGTCTGATCAAATATTATAGCAGCTCATGTTGAGCCCAAAGACCCAGTGTGAGGAAGAATTTGAGGAGCACAGAGTTCCTCAGGGAATTTAAATAGTTTGGTTTTGACAATGCTTGTGAATCGATTGCCTCATGCTCACGTTCTTTCCAATAGACCATTTTTCACTTTGTTTTGCCTGCAAAAACCATGGAATCAAGTGAGCATTCATCCTTGACTGAAGAAATTTGGATTCAAAGAAAGGAAATTGGGAAAAAAAATTGGTTTTTTCTTAGTCACAACCCTGATGCGACTGTTTTAAAAATAGTAGCACTGATGGTGCACTTGATCATGTTAATAACCCTTAATCGATGCGATCTCATGCCTGCAAATTGTGCTGACTGAGGGAAATTTTGTTTGCTAAGACCTCCTTCAAAAATCCAAAAAATGGTTAGAAACAGGAAAAAAAAGCATAAAAAATGAAGCTAATGGTCTCATCTCCTACTTGAAACTGATGGATCGTCGAATGGCCTCCCAAATTTTCCGCAATCTGCTCTTGAAAATTTGGGGCACAAATAGGTGAAAATTTCTCCACACAAAGCAAAAAGGTAAAATGGTAAAAGTTATTTACTTTTCCCATTTTTTATTCATTTTTCATGATATTTTAGGGGTTTAAAAGTAAATTTCATGTATTCTACCTCAGAAATTCGATAATACGTTTTCTTCTTGTGCAGCGACAAGTGAGAGATTGCTGATGATGGTACTAGAGTCGAGTTTAAGCTCTTTTCTCGACTTGTAAAAACTAAAATGAAAATATCGCCGAGTATTTTTCCCTTTTTCACTCGTTAAAGAGAATAAAAATGGGGGGTCCACTTTGAAGCTCTTTTCAGACTCTTTAAACATGAAAAGATTGTCGAGCTCTGGTTGTTTTGAACTCATTAAAGGTTGCGAGACGTTGTTTACCCAGTATACGTTTACCCATTCTTCAGGCTAGGATAAACTATTTATGAAAAAGGTACTCCTTGATTGAAATGGTCAAGCAGTTCTCTCAAGTATTGTTTTCTACCTTTTACGGCTCAAGGGACACAAATGTATGAAAAGGGACCATGTGGAGTTTTCTTTTCCATGTCTTTTTCAAACTCTCTAAAGATGAAAAAGATCCCGAGTTACACCTTTGTCAGACTCGTTAAAACATTAAATGACATCAGATTCATCAACATGACGAACATGAGCTTCTCCTTCCTGGGGATCATTAATCTTACTAGGTTAGACTCATCCGAAGGATGGAATTATAGTGCAAGCACATGATATCCCCTTCAAGCTTGCAATAAAAAATAATTGGGGTACCTTCGAGAAATGGTGGGAGAAATTGGGAAATTCTATTAGTTGTGTCAACAACTCACTCTTGAACATGACACTTTCTACTTTGTGTCAGGTTGGGATATCCTCACTTCATCGTTGGCTTTCCTCAGTTGGGCCATTCATTTTTTCCTTCCATTCGATCTCTGCCATGTCATCATGACCTCAGTTCCTATGGATCCAAAAGTTACCAAACTCCAAAGTCATGTCGCCAATATGTTCAAGAGTTGTCCTTCTGCAGTTACACTCATTCCTGATTCTCTGTATCATCCATTATCATTGCATTCCTTTGTCTCGTGTCGATGATTTGGGATACATCATGTCCCCCCTTTGACATGGTCACTTCCAGTCGACTTCAGCTCATTATCCGGGAAGTTGGTCGAGAGACTCCCTTCCAGTACCTTAGAGCTTGCATGCCCTAATGGCAAGTTCTTCGCACTTGACGACAAGTTCACATCATTGGATTTCAATCGGGTGATTTCACAGGTGTTTGACTTTAGTTCCTTCATTCACATTTCATGGATTGTGCTGCTGGTACCTTGAGAACCATTGTCATTACTGGTGGCCTCTCTCACGCTTGTTAATGGTTCACATCATTTACTGGAAATCAAGTGACTTTATATCATGTTCGACCTCGACACATCTATTCACATGTTAGAATTTGTACTTTGATCGGGTGGTGTTGGACTGCAAGACCCTGGACTCAGATTAAAAAAGTATAGATTGCAAGGTGATGTGACATGATCATGCTCATATACATGTCTCTCTCAGATGGATAGATGTGACCATACCATGAGTTGTTATATGTGATCCTTCTGATTATTGGATGGCTGCAACCATACCTTGGTTTTGATATGATCCTCTTTATTGGATGGTTGTGCCCATGCCTTGGATCCATTTACATGATCTCTCTCTAGATGGATGTGTCCATACCACGATTCATGTATCATTTGTGAGAGTTTCAGTGATGTATATGTATCTATGCTTGCTTGTAGGTTTTCCGAGGAAAGACTTTGGTTCCCTACATCTACTTTAAAGCACTTCACCCCTCACTCTAGTTTGGCCTTCATGATTTAGGGGCCATCTGTTACACAACATTTTGTTACTGTCCCTATACTCCTCGTTCCTCAATATTGGAGGACCTCTACAGTGAACCCTACATGCTTTCCCATCATGAAGAAACTCCCATTATGTTCCTCTTCATGAGCAGAACATTTCCCTTTTACATCATTTTCCAAGCATTTTCCTTTTACCCCAGTTTACAAGATCAACGCTAATGACCCATTTCCTCCTCACGTCGATTTGCAGAGTCTAAAACTTGGCCTAGCACCGTACAGTGAAAATGAGCCTTTTCTTAGTTGTGTCAATCCTTTTTTGGCATGTTTTTTAAATATGGAGTTGAAGCTTCTAGGTCTAGAAGATTCGTAACGGAAGTCTGGTAAATGGTTGGGTTGGATGGAGCTGAGGAAGTCAATTTGGGCTCCTTTCCCCTATTAAAATGGAACAAACCAAAGAGATAAGAGGAAGTTAGTTTGGGCTCCTTTCCCCTACTAAAATGGAACACACCAAAGAGATAAGACCTCTCCCATCATAAGAGGAACCATCTCCCCTCCATCAAAGCCATATAAACTCCTCATTTTCCAAACTGAACTAGTCTTTTTTGGAGCTTGAATAACAAAAAAAATATCTATAGCTTGTAGCTTTCTAGTTTATGTTTGTGGAGGGAGAATAGTGTGTTTGGTTTGGTTTGGAACTAAAGGGAAGAAGCCTTAAGACTTCCATTTTTGCGGCTATCCATGAGATGCTAGCAGAGGTGTGGGAACCCAAATACACCAGAGGAGACGTGCAACATCAAGGCTTTGGTTGTAATCTCTTTCTAAACTTATATGAATAGAACTATTGATTGATCTCCTACATTAAGCATTATCTTACATTTTATGGCTTAAGATTCCTTGACCTTTTAAGTAGGCTAAATGTAATTTGTATGTTATCACGTTTGTTATCACTGTTTGTTTGCTTGTTTCAGTTATTCGAAGGAAGAAAACGAAAAGTAGCTAGAGTAAGGAAGCAGGATCATCACCAAGAGGAATAGCATTATGAGTGGTAGGCCCTCTTATTTGATTCTAGCTTAAGGAAGTTTTGACTAAATTGTTTATTTGTGGCTAGACCTGCTCTCTCAGGCTAGAGGAATTATCTTTGTATGTATCGAGAGTTTACCTACAACACATGGTTTGTCTTGTCTTTCTCTTGAAAAATACGTAGCAGTTCCCCTATAATCTACCTTGTCTTCCTCCAAGGAACTGTGCAGAACTGACCAACAGTCCCTATGTAGGCTTGTTCTGTCTTCCTTTCGGAAATTGCATAGAAATTCCGAGCAGCTTTGTTTTGTCTTCCCCAGGAAACTAAGCAGAACTTCTTAGTAGTCCCTCTGCACCCCTGCTCTGTCCTCCCTCTGGAAACTACGCAAAAGTTGTCCCCCTCAAGGTCCCATGTTGCAATTGACACTGGTGACTGTCACTACACAATTCTACCTCCCAGTGATCACTGCACAATTTTTCCTAGTAGTGTAGACTGAGCTCCAGAATTCCTCATCTTGGCTTGAGTAGTTCTCTGCACAGTTTTAGTGTCCTGTCATCCCTCCTAGCCACCTGGACCTAAACACGGAAAACAATGCATCATGTTAGAATAAGATATTTTTTGATTTGATGACGTCCCATCATGAGTGAATCGTAGGAACATGTACACTGATGAATCATGGTGAGACGATGAATAAGATGAAGAAGGAGCACACATGCTAGAAGACGTACTTGCGGTTGGATGAACGAACGAAGCACATCAAGCAGCAAGTGAAAGAAACACATGCATGGAACCATCTTGCAAAGACCAAGACCATTAAAGACCCCGCAACAAAAAGTTATGCGGAGGTGAAGATAAAGTACATACAAGGACACATCCATCACTTAGTAGCGCAACAACTTGACATGGAAACCATAGTCAACTAGTACATGTCAATAACGTCATGTCGAGTTGTGTTATGAGTTGTCTCGGTCACTTCACTACTATGAGCTGTATATGTTTTAATCAAATGTAATGTAAAGTGAAAAGAAGTAGAATACAGGGCTGCCAATCAAGCAACATGTGAGGAAATATGGATGAGCAAGACACTTGTTGGATTGTTTGGTTAGATGATGGATCCCATTGTGATCTACTGTGATAATTAGAGTTACATCAAGCTCTCTATTTTTTTTTTTCACAATCGATCCAAGTATATAGATATCTGGTAACACCATTTACAGGACTGTGTGTAGAGGAAGATAATGTTGTTATAGTACATTCTAACAGAGGAACAAGATGTTGACATTTTGACAAAAGCCCTGTCAAGAGGGAAGTTTGAGTTCCACACGTGCAGGATAGGGTGGTTGATAATCTTTTTTTGCTGAGGGAGAGTGTTGAAAAATGCAGCAAGAAGTTCTCAATTTGATTTTTCCTTGATTAAATTAACAAAATCAAAATTTCCACATCACCATTCAACTTAGATGATGTTGAGTTGTGTGACATGTCTTGTGTCACCCCGTTTAATCAATAAATTTCAGTTGGAGGAGTTATATTTAGTTCTCCATGTGTGATTGTTGATTTGTAGTAATCAATGTCAGTGCTATGAGGTTGTTTTCAATTAAATTGGTTCCAACTTTTGGAGGAAGTAGTGGAAGGTAAGTTAAGCAGTGGGACTTCAATCAAACTCAATGATTATCTAGTTAATTGATCAATCAGCCCAAAACAACTAGTGCATGCATAATATTCAAGTTACCTAGTTGAGATGGAGATTCTAGGGCAGTGTAACATTAGTTGTAGACTAGTCTTGAGTTTATAGGTGTTGTATGCTGTCAGGTGATCATCCTAAGGAATTTGACAATTCAATTGAAGGAATTTCCTAAATAATAGGGGCTAATTCCTTAATGTACAATGCAAGGAAATAAGAGCTCAAGCCGGGGAAAACTTTGACTAAGTCTGGGTTGGAGGCCTTTAGTGAGCAAAGAGATAGGTTTTCCACTTGCAGGGCGAGCTCAATTGAGAAAATAAATTATAAAAAATCTCTATTCATTTTATTAATACAAGGCATTGGGGTTTTTAGCATTTTTTTTCCCTAGATAAAAATACTTGTTGCATGACTGTTATTTCTTCTTTCATGTTTGAGATTTTTGTTCTAAATTGTGAATTAATGTCCACATATCAGTGGAGTAGGTTTGTCTTGTGATTTTGATTAAAAATTCATGAGGATTTGCAAATCTACAACCTAATTGCTACATTCAAACCTTTGTAAAGTGGAAAGATATGTGTCATTTTAAAATTATTTCACACAATTTCCAATAATAATTTAGAAAACAATATTTTACAATATTTTCTTTTATAAAATATTATTTTCATATATGTGTGTGTGTGTGTGTGTGTGAGAGAGAGAGAGAGAGAAAGAGTCTAGAGGAATCAACAAGTAGGTTGGATTCATTCTCGGGTGACACACGGTCTATTATGACTGTTACCACTATAGCCCCTAGGTACCTAGGTATACCACCTCTACAGACACAGGTAAAACAAGGGGATTTGAACTTCAAACCTCCTAGTACATAACACTTCATTTTCATGGCCATCTCCAACTGAGCTACCCCAAAGACTATAAAAATATATTTTTATGTTATTTTCAACATTTTCTTTCCACTCTTTAAATGTATGCTATTAATATTTTAATTAATTGATATTTTATATATAAACAAAATTATTTAAAAAATATAATCTATATAAAAGATAAATTTTAAATGAAAACGAAAATGTTATATGTAAATATTAGATTCAATTATCTATATGTCTTAGTTATATATAATTTAATATATATATTAGTTATATATAATTTAATTATTTATATTAGTTATATATAATTAGGATATTTTTTTTATCTTTTAAACTTTCACATAAAAAAAATGTATACCTTTTTTTTTTTTGTCACATAGTAGAGTAACTAACATAACCACATTAATTAATGGTGATTAGTATATATGTCATAGGCCACATCAGTTAATAAATTTAAAACAATATTGTGGCCTATTATGCATATCAAATACCATTAATGTAGTTGTCCATACTTCATGAGAGGAGGATTATTATAATTTATAATTTAAATGATATAAAAATAATGAGATTTATGAATAAAACGTAATATAAAATATTCTAATAAGTGAAATAACATATTTATTATAATAATAGTAATTTTAGTGAAATATAATTGAATATGATTGAATAAAGTTAAATTTGGTGGACCATGGTTGATTATGGTTATATTTTATTGATGATCTTTTCCTATGATTAATAATGGTTAGTGATGTTTAATTATGGCTGTGTATGCTCAATTAGAGTTGATTTTAGCTGACCATGGTGTATTGTGGCTGATCGTGGATGGCCATTGTTAATCATGTCTGAAATTTTTTATTATAGTTGATGATTTTGAATATGGTTTGAAAATGTTGATAATGGTTAACGATGTTTAACTATTGCTGACTATTGTTTAATCATGTTTTTACATAATTAGATAAGGTTGACTGTAGTTGATAATATTTGACTATTGTTGAAGGTAGGTGACTTTGGCTAACCATGTTTAATTATGGATGTACATGTTTGACTATGGTTGATGATGGTTGAATTTATTTGATTATGCTTGACCATATATGACTATGTTTAGCTTTTGTGTACTATTATTTTCTATAGTTGTTCATATTTGATCATATGTGACCATTTTCATGTCCATGTTGACTATGGTTGAACATGGTCAAGTAAGAGGTTCATAATTAGTTCATATTGCATTGCATTACTCTTCTTCATTGGAATATGTTAGATTGTTACATTTCTCAATGGTGAAATTAGATTCCGACATCCCTCAAGGGTTCTATAACATTTCTATATCCCTTAACGCTTGTGCAACAATGTGACATTCATCTTAGTTGACTTATGTATAATATTATCATGATGGTCAAATTAATATGATTGTTTATTGCATGAAGTTAATATTTTCATATAGACTGTAGTATTGTAAGGGTGTCATAATTTATTACAATATTATTAAATAAGATGAAAGTAACCTTACATTACACTATGACATTATTTTTTTTGGGAGTTTTTATTGAATTTCTATATTCCTTAATGTTTATGTCATATTGCATCATTCATATAGGTATATGTATATTAACTTTTTTATGTTACTTAATGGTTATTTTTTATTATGACATTCATCAAGGGTTATGTAGTATTCCATGCTTCTTCAAGGGTTATGTTGGATTATGAAATTCAACAATGATTTATTGTATTATGACACTGATATTAGTTGAATTGGATTCTTTCCATTCAATTCATTGATTACAATTGACTATGATTGACTTACATTACCAATGTATAATTTCACAAAGGTTGAATTTTGTTCATTTTAGTCACCTAACGTTGACTTGGATAAGTGTGTTTGACTGTGGATATAGTTGGATATTTTTTTTTAACATGGTTGATTGGGTTCATTATGATATATTAAATTTAATTATAGTTAAACTTCTCTTATTGTGATTGATCATAGTTAATTTTGCTTGATTTATGTTGCATTACTATGTTCATCGATGTTAGTTGTGATCCTACAACCAAGTTAGCAAAATCCCTCTTTATACCAATGACTAAAGTATTCTAACAAAAAACTAAAAATGTTTAAACCATAGTTACGTCTATGCTTATCTATTAGGAATAGATCTTCTAAATATAAACATTTATCAAAAATATTGTGTGTACATAATCTGCAAAGAACATATAACACAAACAAGAACTATTACCCAATGAGAAGAACAAGTTTTTATTAAACAATGTAACACTCGTGGATGAGAAAACACGTGCCACTATTTCCTCCTCCATGGGAGGGTTATTTTTATCCTTTATTTTATAGGCTTTCCTTTCTCTTGGTATGCAAATGGGAAAAGGTCGAGGTGAAATCAAGTGGAGAGCTCGAATGTTTTTATATCGAAACATCGATGATGAAAAATGGTCATGGTAAAATTGTAGAGAAAACCCTCTCTATTTATAATAAAATTCTATAATAGTCAATAGTCTTGATATGGTCGAATAATAAAATATCTGGTAGACCAAATGAAGATCTAATTGTTATGAGTAGTTTATTACTTTTCAGAGGAAAGTATTAAAGTAATGGCCAATAATATATATTTATTTAAATAACTCAAAAAGTAATGATTAATTGAGGTAATTAAGAAAAGTGGGTGAAGTAATTGATAAACAAAAATTAGGTTATTAATTATTTATGGGAGATACAATCAAATAAGTTAGAAAGTTTATTAAATAATGATTTAATAGATATTTCCCAAGGGAAAAGTTAAATGATTAAGGAATGATAAATAAAGAATGATTTTTTTAATTATTCTTATGGATATCAGAAAAGTGGGTGAAGACATTTTTAATTATTTTCACATAAATGGGTAAATTAATTAAATTAAGAAAAGTGTTGGGTAAAAGCATGTTAATGTGTCTCATTATATGGCAAAAGCAAAAAAGTATTCAAATGAAAAAATATAAAAAAAAATGAAAATAAAAATATCAATTAAATCAGTTGAGTTTCATACTTGTTAATTATAAAAAATAAATGCTAAATTTGTAACAAAGCTAATTGAAAATAAATTTTGGTAAAAGCTATAGTGAACCTATTTAATGGGTTTAGAAAATATAAATAGTGTTATAAAAAGCAAATACTGAATTTGTAAATAAGTCAACTCATAGTAAATATTGGTAAAAGCTATGGTTAATCACTCACAAAATATAAATAACTTTTTTAAATATGTAGGTTTAAATATGTAAAGTTAAATGAAATGCTAAAACTCTTTAAAAAATATATCTATATATATATATATATATATATATATATATATATATATATATATATATAGAATTATAATTTCTAAACAAATAATTTTATATATTATATTTTGAATAATATAAAATATGTTATAAAAAATTTAAAATATATTTTAAAAAATTTCAAAAATTAATTTTAACATTTTATTATATGTTATTTTCAAATTTCTATTAAAAAAAATTGATTTTATAAACTTGAAAGGGTAGTTTCTTCGGTCGCGGTTTTATATATACAAAACGATTATCATTTTTACTAGAATTTTAATAATAATTAAAAAAATATGCTTACTTTTCATTTTTAAATTTGTTTAGCAATCTTTAAAATGTTTACAACACATCTCTTAAAGAAATTGGAATTAAAAAGCATAAATCAATAGAGAAATTGGGGTCGCAGTTTTGTCACTACTTAAAAATTTATGTAAAATATTAATGAATATCTTTTAAAGAAAATGAATAAATTAGATAAAAAATATATATTAAATTTTAGAAAAAATATGACATGAAATTGAATTTAAATTGACATGTTTTGTCTTCTTTTACCACCATCTAATTCTTGATGATTTTGTAAATTTAAGAGTAAACATTCATACTCCATTTATTTTTATAAAACTTCTTTGCCACAAAAAGGGAAAAAGTGATACACATTAACATGCTTTTACCCTGTTACATTAAATTATTTCCTATCATGAAATTGCGTTTTAATGTGTAAAACTCATGCTACATGGTGTATTTCAATCAACCTAGTGAAAATGGCTGGGTGATAATAGATTACTCTTGAATGTACAAGTATTAGGAGCACATTGTGTGACCAAAATACATTGTAGTTTTCCTTTCACAAGACACAAGAGAAAGTCATGGAGAGAGAGAAAGCCACTCCTATTAAGGGAAGAACCATATGAGGAGGAGCAAACAACTACTTGTCAAAGAATAATCTCTAGGCGGTGTCTACATGATCTCAATGAGGTGAGCGAGGCATACCCATACTTGCTGATATAAATCAGTATAATTAATGATGTTCCCAACAAATTTGGCATGAGTAGAATAATATCTAGTACATAATTTGATGACATAGATGGGTTAGAAAACAATACAATGATATAGAAGTCCCATATACATGTGCCTAGAATAGAAAGGATAGGAATCAGACATTAAATGTTGTTGAGTTGAGTACATATGACCAAATGCTCCAAAGTTGATGACAAGGGGAGATCACAAACAAGGAGGCATTATTGAATAGGAAGGTTCTCTAATTATCTGAATGAGCCAACTAAATGGGGGCTCATGTAGTGGGATCTACATTTATCAGAAATTGAGCCAGCCATACTAAACTACATGTGAAGTTGGATCATGAACTGTTGATAGTCAGGCATGCAAGGGACTACTCTTTGTGCACATGTGGGACAGGAAGGGTCTTTCTTGATGGGGAAGATTGTCCAACAAGGGAAATTTGTCCCTGAGCTACCAAATTAACACTCCCTCTCAGCTAGGGAGAAATTACTGACTACAACATATGTCCCATCACAAGTATCTAGTTATCACCAAATGTCATCACTACTCATCTCAACTCATCTTTGCTCATATTTTATAGTCTTTTCTTATCTCTTCTCATATTTTCTTATCTTTCCTTATCTATTCTCCTCTTTTCTTATCTCTGCTCATATTTTCTTATTTTCCTTATCTATGCTCATATTTGCTTATCTTTGCTCGTCTTTGCACAGTTTCTGAACACTCTTGAATCTAAAATAAGAAGAATTTGATGATGTAGGGGATCTCAAGTTACCACCCTATGTCCATTGGGGAGCCTATGCTACCACTCGAAATCGCTAGTAGGGAGCCCAATTCTACTACCTTGGAATATTTTCTAGTGGGGAGCCTAATGCTATAACCTAGGAAACATCATCATCAGGGAGTTCCAACTCATCCTGCATCATAGTTTTTATAGTTAGTTGGTCTACTATGCACTCACTAAAATTTAGGGCCTCCTCCTCCTCTCTAACTTTAGCAATAGCTCAAGCCAGAACAACATTAGGGAGTCCTACTTAACTTGTAATCACATCAGGGATCCCATCTCAACACTTTATCAACATATTATATGAATGATATTACTCACTAAAAGATGAGAATTGCAACTCCCTTATTACCAAAATAATAGGTAAGATACTACCCACCAAGAGGCAAGGATCATATCTCTCATATTGTTCACTAATATTCCCATTTTGATCCTCAATAGTCAGTGGTATAAAACTTGCATCCTCTCATTTGGGAAGGATACTATCTAACATAAATAGTAAGGATCACAATTATCCAAAGTCACCTTTGAACCCATTGGCCTGATGTGGCAGAACAGTCCCAATAAGCCCAATTTGTGGGTAGGATGCCAACTACGGTATAATCTATCAGGACTTAAGGATGAAAATAGTCAGGATGCTACATACCATGTGGTAAGTATCTCATATATCCTATTTCCAGATAATAGGCACGATATTACTTACCATGATGCAAGGATCACAGGTATCTTATTGTCTAGAGTTCCCTCAACCCCAAGAGCTCTCCGACTCAATTACTTACCCAAGGAGGTTAGACAGGTGGGAAGAGCTATCTTAGTGTCCTTGATCAGGCCAGACCCTTACCCAAGATAGTCACATCCATTAATCCATGTCAATCTCTTTATATCAGAAACATATCAATGTGCCCATATCTGGTACCAACTTAAACAATTCACTTAAGAGTTCAATCACACTACCTCATACATTACCAAGAGAAAAAATCCTTTGTTTTTTTTATTCATGTATGACATCAAATAAAATATTATGTTATAACAAATATCTATCATAAAAACATACCTTATTCATCCTTACCGACCCTCACGGAGGCAACAACCACAAGCCTAAGCTTGTCTCATACAATACTATTTTCCCAATACATGAAAATATCATGGTCCCAGCTATATATGGAATTGTTTTCCAATTGGATCCCACTCTTGTTGTAAACATATATCATTTTTATATCTAGAACATACAAAAATATCTTGTAAAGAGCTTCCTTCACCAAACTGCCTCATAGATAGGCATGCTAGGAATTGATGTACTCAACCTCGACCATTATTAAAGTGGTGAACTTCTATTTCCATCTCATGAAAGATATCATGGAATATCCCAAGCTAAAGAAGCACACAAGTGTGATCTTCTTATCAATAACCATTTCATCCCAATCAACATCAATGCATATATGAAATTGTACATGTCCTGTAGTATATCTTAGGCCAAGATTGATTGCCCCATGCAGATTATTTCAAAATGTACTTAATGACAACCTAATTTGTGTGAAGTGGCTCAGACATGAATTGAATCAAGGTGTTCACTACAAATCTTATATCCAGATGGGTGTTCACAAGGAACATCAATGCCTTAATCAATTATCGGTACTTAGAGGGGTCTACCAATGTAGGTGCAACAACATCTTTGCATAATTTCTTGAAATTCAATTCCATCAGGGTTTCCAAGGGTTTTCATTCTATGTTCCCAAATATCTTTAACAGATTCACGATATATTTTCCTTTAGAAAGGAATATTTCTCCAGGTCTTTGACAAACTTATGATCCTAGAAATTAATGCGTCATGTCAATATACTTCATCTCGAACTTAGAGGCCAACTCCCTCTTACATTGACCATCAGAGGCTCATTAACTATCAAGAATAGAGCATCAGTATATAAAACCAAAATCAAAGGCACACCTTGGACCACTTTGAAGTAGAGGTTCGGATTTCCATTTCCTTCAAGATTCACTAGGTAACTCTCAATGTGGACATACCTGGCTCGGGGAGCTTTCTTGAAACCATACAATTATTTTTGTGAAAATAACAATAACAAAACCAATATACCTAGCCTCAAACAAGGCAATATTGTTTAATCAAATCAACCAAGTCTTCTTGTCAAGCCTTAAATCCTAAACTAAATTAATATCAAAGACATAAAAGTTAATATCACTATCAAACTATGCAATCTAGGTACCAGGTAGATCTTGCACTCAAGTACCATATTACAACCTTATCTATTTCCATGTCAACAATTGGCATTTACCAAGAAATATCAATTCAAACTTCACCAAGCCATCCACATGATCATAATATGAGTCATTTTTGTTACTAAATGTAAATTCATACACCAAGGACAAGTCGTATAATTTTTTTTCCATCCATTCATTGTGACATCTCTGCAATCACTAGAATAGAAATCACTGCATACTAAGGAGCAATATGATCAAATCAAGATAAAAAACATTCATATATGCATACTACAGAACCCTAAAAACACAAGATTGGTCAAGACATTCACATTGTCTGCAAAAAGTCAAACATTATGTAGATCTCAATGTTCCTTAACTTCACTACCCGTAGAAATCCCTAACATCTACTCCACATCTATATATATGTGATACTTATGGTACGCTCCTCGTTTCATGCATAATTTTTTAGTTTTTGAATCCTACATACTCAATCACATCCACAGGCCTTCCTTTGCACAGTCAGGAGGCCTATAGCCACACCTTTAAGCCATTTTGTAGGGCTTGGACTAGGAGAAACCCTTTATGCTTAGACCAAAACTTGCAATAACTAAGAACATGAAATGATCATCTATTCATATCTAGAAACCTTGATTCAATAATCAAGAGTCTTCTATTCATTTACTGCAAATAATAATAAGTGTTGGGATCTTATGGAGAGTTTCTCCCACTAAATGGGAAGTCTCTTCAATAATCGTCATTCAAGACATCAACCTGTCAATCATAATATTGTCATGGATCAATAAAACTCTCAAATTACGGAGTCAAAACTATATTAGGTTCTGAACAGGGAAAATTTTAAGAACCACCCTAAATTTATATGTATAATAAATGGGCTAATCCCCATGATACATAGGAAAAAGGGGAGGCGATTTTATCAATAATATAATATGTATATATAATTTTTGTGAATCTCTCACTAGATTATATTATCTTGTACAATGATGGAGAATCTTTTACCGAATTATAAAATCTTGTAAGATCTTGGAAAATCTTTTATTGAATAATAAAACATTGTGAAGTCTTGGCAAATGTTTTGTTAAAGTATGAAACCATATATGATAATAAGAAAACAAATTCATTAAACTGTAATATACTAACATACATATTTGGAAAAAAGAAACATAATTTTCTCTTCCTACAAACAATGTTGCAAGTTTCTGTGGCCGTGTTTGCCAAGGTTCTTACAATTCACTCTTTCATATCCTTCTATTAGTTTTGATAATATTCCACAACAAATTTCTTGTGGGTGTTGATATTGACTACAAGTTTTGTCAAGGTAGGAGAGATTAATCTTTTCTCTACAACTTTTGTCAAGATACCACTTTTTTCAAGTTATCAAATTTCTTTCTTATTCCATAGACTCCAACTGCGAGATAAAAGAAAAACACATCAAGTTTGTTTACCCCAACACGCCAACAAGTAGCAAGCCCCAACTATATTATATAAGAAAGTATTAGGTATCCCAAAGGCTTGAAGGGGATCTAATTGAAAGAAGTGACCATTGTGAGAAGCCTTCCAATCAATATATGAAGATATAAATGTAGATTTATTATTATTTTAATTGGAAATCTTCAATTAAATAATAAAATTTAATTAAGTCTCTCCCTATATAAATTTCTTATTAGCATAATTCACTACCCTCATATGTCTCACATTTTTTAACAACGTTGTAACATGTAGATTAATTTCCTTTTTGGTGAACAATCTTCACGTTTTAGGAAAATATGTTGCAGCAGCTCCAACCCCTCCAAATCATTAGGACAAACTAAGAATAGCACAAAAGATGAAAGGTTGTACAAACCAACTTATTTTTCAAACAATTAATCCAACATTAATACCTAAACTTTTTCAAGAAGATATCATATTGAGAATGTTTGAAAAATGGTGGGAAATATTCTGCGAGGGTGATGCGGAAAGAGTGATAAGGATTCATTGTTTTGAATTTTTTTTGTTAAATCAGAAAAACCAATATTAATGGAGATATTGGTATTTTTTACTAAATTTTCTGAAGTGACTAAATGTAGCTTTAACCATTCACCTTAAGATGTTTTTACAATATCGTTTCCTAAGTCTATTTAATATCTTCATTATCATAAAAACCAACCTATATCCATCTTAACTCCACATCTACCACTCTTAGAGGGATGAAATCTATTTATCCCTCTGAGCACTTGGTAGACCCAGAATTAAGATGGATCTATGATGTTAGAATTTCCCCTTTAAATAGTCTATGCTCACATGAATACCATGGTATTACCATGGGTTTTCATAAACTTGGAGCTTAAAAATTACTATTAGTAATTTATAAAAATTAATAAAATTAATAATTGATTTTTATTTTAACCAAGTTAAAATGTTTAACATACATTAAAGTACAACATCCATTTTTACTCTTGATCCACCAAGCCCCGAGAGGGATCAAATATTTTTTCACTCTATGCTAGTTTGCATATCACGATATTTGATCCCTCTCTCGTCTTAGTAGATCCAGAGTAAAGATGGATCTATGCTAGTTTAATTCCCCCTTTAAATAGGCTACATTCCACGTGAATACCATGGATCAATACCATGTGCCATTTTTATTTTTATTAATACTAATATTAGGGTTAATAATGTTTTTTTTGCATGGTATTAATAATAATCTAGCCCATGATATTTGGCCCATAGTATTTTACCCATAGGTTTCATCTAAATATAGCGCATTTTTTGAGTGTCCTTAAATATAAGGTGACTTATGGAGTAAATATAAAAAAATGTTTTATTTATTTATCATACCTCTCGTTTATTTATATTTTTATTAATTTACCATACCTCTTTTACAAATATGGTCTTTGGCCCATATGATTCACTTAAATAAAACCTCTTTTTTGAGCCTTGATAAATAGAAAGAGGGTTATGGACTAAATATAAAAAGAGGTTTTATTTATTTACCATACCTTTTGAGTAAGTAAAAAAGAGGTTTTATTTATTTACCGTACCTCCACTTTATTTATATTTTTATTTGTTTATAGCCTTGCATGTATATAAGGTGACTTATGGAGTAAATATAAAAAATGTTTTATTTATGTACCATACCTCTCAATAAGATATATTTTTATTAATTTACCATACCTCTTTTATAAATATGGTATTTGGCCCATGGGATTCACTTAAATAAAACCTATTCTTGAAAATTAGGGTGAATGAAAGGTTGTAACTCTTAATTTGAAGGGTTAAATTTACCTTTTTTACCCTCTCCCTTAAAATAAGGTGGGCTAACCTCCATACCTAATTTTTTTATAAAATAAATTTGAGGCGATTTGTAAAAATGTACTATGATACAAAATATTCGCCCACTAAAAATTTAAAAGCCCTTAATTTCGCCAAAGGGTGAAAATTCGCCCCTAAAATTTTCCATGGTTCTTAAACATATATGCATCATAGTCATAACAAATTGTCATTAGTTGCTTCAATAATATATATGAACATGTCATCAAATATTCATCAAAGGTTAGTGTCATATAATTAGGATAGCTGAAAAGTGTATCATCATATCCATTTTACTTCATAATCCTAATATCATTAAGGCAAGGAATCCACTTTTGTCACATTTACTAAGTTTATCAAAACCTAACAAATATCAACAAGAAGATCTTAAGTATTGATCTTATTTTCAACTTTTATCATCATGGTTACCATGATTATCACAAGAATTAACATTAGTATCAAGTTTCCATATATCAAAATCAATGTTTCTCCTACTTTATAAAAACAAGAAATCCACCATGTATAATAATATGTAAGATACTTTCAAAATATCAAGTTCACCAATATATCACATTTGCTTACTTTCATATGCATGCATGAGTTATTTATAAAGATGATATTCACATCATACCTCAGGGCTTAACTTGCTATCTGATATTGCAACTAAATAATACCTTGTAATATTTGTATACCTTTGTAACTTGTAGTCCTTATGTGTCATTGACAACTATACCACTTGTTATTTCCAAATTTTATTGTACTTTATAAACTTTGCAAGAACTTTCATCAGCTACTTCTTCCTATTCCATCACTTTCTCTTATCTTCCTACACTATCTCTATTTTCCTGCACCTTAGATGATCCTCAAGAAGGATCTACTTATCACATCTCATTTGGAGGTTATAAGTATTCATATACTCAAATATTCATGCATTAAGTAAAAGGAATAGTCAAAACAATAATTATAAACAAGAAAAGTGTCATAAAAAAATAAATCTAAAAGGTACTTATATTTTGACCAACCTTCAAGAGTTATTACGGTCTATTATCCATATAAAATTTGTGTCTTTAATATTTCCAATTGTCTTCATCAACAACTAGGCCTTATTGAGACTAGCCCATCTAGGGTTACACTGAATCTGTCTCAAGTGCTAGAAAAACTTCTCACTGATCATGCTAGGGTTTCAACAATGCATAACTCAAGCCTTTTTCATATTCAAGTATTTCTTCCAAGCCCTAACCTCAAGATATATATCAAACCCTAATAACCATATTTCCTAAGGTTTCCTTCAAACCCTAGCATTCCTTTAGGTCTCTACCATATTCACTTTCTTCCATCAACAATGTCTTCAGGTGATGTTTTGGACCTTTATTTAGCCCATATTTGAAGCCATGTTAGTTTTTCTTAGGGCTATATTGTTATTTTCTTTAGAAAATTTCATTTCATCATTTATATCACATTTGCCCCATAACATTTAAACATCATTAGCAATTATATAGAAAGAATAATATCATCAACAATGCAACGAAACATAAAGTAATAAGATAATAAAAACATGCACACATAGAGACACAAGGATTGGTCAAAGAATAGGGAAAAAACCCACAAGGGGGGAAACCATTTCAAAATATTATTCTTATTAGATTTTCATAAAATGTTTAGCAAAGAGAGAGTAAAATAATACAATTCTTCATTCACATGACTATCTAACAAAACCAACTAAACAATATCCAAGAGAAGAACCCAACAACACTAGAAATCAATATCAATGTTTCACAAGCCTGTGATCAACTATCGACATCTTTGGTCAACTGTTAGATTTTGAGGTCAACTGTTAGAAAAAATATAACTAACAATCGTATGGACCTAATAATCATGTGTGCAGTTGAAGCATTCCAATTTTAGGGAGATTCTTGTCATGCATGTGACTAAAACCAAGATTACCCTATTTCAACCTTACAACTACAAACCAAAAACACTAATTTTCATGCAGAAGCTTAGAATCTGTAGTTTCAAACTTTTACAAACCAATTTCCAACTAACCAACTTCATACCTATCTAAGAAAAATAAAAAAGAGAAAAACAGTAATGCTTGATGATGAACTCCAAATGAGGTTCACTTGACTTGCATTTATAAGCTTTTAAGGGTGTCCAAATTTTGTTTTGGGCTTTCATATACTTTTGTGAACATTTGAGTTTCCATTTTAAAAATATATTTTTCCTTAATCAAATGAAATTATTCCAAGGGTTAGGAGGTGTATTTATTGATGAGGGAGATTGTGAAAATGAGGGATTTTTTCCCTTAGCTGCCAAATTAACATGAGTCTGTAATGGCTAATAGAAAAATGGTGAATTTTGTTTTATAAATAGTTTTCCTTCCAATTTTAATTCATGAGTGTATTGGGCTATTGGTGAAGTTGGAGAGGAGGAGGAGGCCCTAAATCTTAGTGAGTCCATAGTAGACCAACTAACTATCAAAACTGATATTTGTGACTTTTAGGTAATATGTTCCCTATCCGTACTTCCTAAGAATGGTCTTAATGCGTAGTGGGAGAATGTTTCCTAGTGAAGAAACAAGGAAATAAAGAGTATAAGAATTAACTACTAGAGAAGGTCTCGAATCATCCCCGCTCATTGACTCAAACATGGAGAATGGGTGGTAAGTGTGACATCACATAGAGTAGAACATTTTATTATATGGCATCAATCGTCTACTATATGTGAAGTGTGGATGGGTAACTAGAGAGGATGGTAGGAAAAACTACCCAAAGGATGGAAGAGTAATCGACCTTACTTAGACATTTGGGGCCTATGTCTAGAGTAGATAATAATCAAGTGAGAAAGTTGCCAGGGGGGCATCATTCCCCCAAGCATGAGATACTTGCCCCCCAACATATGATGATGGAGGGACCGATCATGTATGCATAGGTGGGAATTATTCCCCCTATTGGGTGTGTATGCACCATTCTATGTACATTTTGGATGTACTTAGAATAATGCATTCCAAACACTTGCATGGATCTTTATAATACATAATGTGGTTATGCATGATGTGTATGGTTGTAATTTGTTATGGCTTAGTTATCTTCTTCTGTGAAATAGTATGGATACAATAGGAGAAAGGAAATTATGGATTTCCAGTCTCATGTGGTATTGCATATGTCAATTAAAGGTCCTAAATATCTGGGTTGACAGATATGTGAGGATATCACCACACCAAGGAATGGATTAGGTTATTGTGAAAAAAAACTCACCTAGAAGTACCTATGGTTGAACAACAAAAATTTCAATGGGACTAGGTTGTTGCAGTCAGATGTGAGGATGATCCCAAAGTTAATATGGAGTGATATGGGAGTATTGAATTTCTTCAAGATGGGGAAGAATAATGGATCTAAAATTACACTACCAGATCCAATACGAGGGTTAGGGAGAATTTATTCTTATGGACCCTAAAAAATATATTCCCCCTTACCGAAATATTGTATGGAAAGGTAATGGTCACAAGATGGATGTCGTTTAAATATGTAGGTTCGAGGTAAGGGGTGTTTGAGCCAATTTACTTGACTCTTAATAAAGTCTTCTGATCGCCAAGCATATTGGTTAACTAAAATTGGTTGTTGTGCAAGAAAATATGACTGATGATGCATATCATCCCATGGATAACCTGGAATTGCCAAAGACTCCATAATGTATTAATCATAATGAAGAACTAGAATGTGATATTGTAAGGGACCACATGATCCAAATGATGAAGAAGTATCTAAATCATAACTATGGGAGACATGGTTCACATGTGTAATGTCTACAAAGGGAGACTGGTGACTAATGGATTGAAAGTCCGTTGAGGTTGAGGCTGAAGAAACCTTAGAAATAAAATATGTTTATGAAGGTACATAGTCGGGAACTTCCTAGGGGTTTGAAGATGTCGATCCTATGCATGATGAGAAATAAAGTATATGTGTGATATTATCCACCATATCTTCATCAAGGGGAACCATTAATGATGATGTTTTGATTGGTCTCTTTCCTTGGTGAAGACAAGGTTCTAGGGGCTGTAAGTAGAAGGTTGGAAACTTCAATATGAGTGACATTCATACCATGAAGAACAATGAGAGTATCACGAAAATGGTAGAGATGAGGGTAGTGATGGGAATAATGACCATACATATTGCACAATTCGCAATAATTGTTTGAGTGTAAACCTTTATTCTTCTTAGATGATTAAGTTAGAGGTACTTGCACCTTAGGAATCTTTAGGTCTAGCTAATGTTCATCCAAGGAAATGAAAACCTTTAATCAGGGGAGAGTAGGACAATTATAAGTGGCATGGCCATGAATAGCGTACGAAGAACATGGTGGAATAGGCCTAGGTGGATACGTTTAAGTGGTCACTTCTTGAGTTGTCTTATCTTTATGCCCCTTCTTCTTCACTTTCGATCGTCTTTAGTTTCTTTTGTAGCTTGAGAATATTCTTGTTTAGGTCACAATGGAACTAAATAAATAGAAGGGAAGTTCAAACTAGTTGAATGAGTGTTAAGACCACATAAGGTTTAAGATGATCAAGGGGATTTTAATAAGAGGATCCATGTACCAAATTCGATTCCGAATGTGAGATTTGGAAAACTCACCATAGCCATCATATGTGTGTTGACTATTCTTGGTAGTGGAAATAAGAAAGTTATATAACCGAATGGATGATGACTAGGAGTGAACCCTCTCGAGAAATTATATTAGTTTGGAGTAACATATTATTTATGAGTTTTCTACTAGAATGAGGGACTAGGAAAATAAGCAAGTCGAGGCATAGACACCATTCAAACTTGTGAAGTGATAGGTGTAGTCAGAATAGGTGGTGGGCCATAATATGCCCCAAGAAATGAGGAGTTTTTATACTCTCTAGGGCTGATATCGGTGAAGGAAGGAATTGTGATGTTCCCACCCACTGAGGAAATGACATTCTCAGGATTAACCTAAAGCTTAGAATCATAGTACGCTAGTTAATCAATTGTGACTATCTTCCTCTTATTGGGGAAGCTCATGATACAATAGATAGAGGAACATGCTACCTTCATGGCATACATGAAACAATGTATTAACAAGAGGTTATAGTATAAGAGGGCATCAATAACCTCAAATACAATCAAGACTTTCTTTTTGGCCAACTCGATGGGGAAATTTTGGTAGAAGCCTATGTGTTGCAAAGGGAGAGCAGCATGTGCAGGAAGGGTGATGTTAGATAGTAAGAGTTCCATGATCCAAGTTGCTTCCAGACTTGGGAGGACATCATGCATGTGGATTCCCCTTCGTTAATGATACACTATTGAACAATGACATTCTTAGTGGAGACTAGGATATAGAAAGCAATTGATAGGGGTAGATAAGGATTATCTATTTGTTTGGAAAATTTAATGTCTTTGAATTTTCAATCATAAATTGTCAGCCAAGGTGCGTAGACTATTGAATTACAGGTGCAAAATATGTGCTAGAAGTTATTTGATATGTTGTTATGTATTTGTTAGGGTCTAAACTTAATATGAAGGTGGTATTTTTTTAACTATATTGGAGTTACAATCCTTATAGTTATTAGCTAATTCCTTGGAATTTAATCTCTATCTAATTAGTTTATGGATGACATGAGAGTAATCTTGCTTGTATTAGATTGTTTTGAGATTTTTGGTACTGATTCTTTATGCTGTAGATTCTAATTCACTAAGTGAAAAAAGAAATTTATTCTATCAATTGTGAAGAAACATTGTCTGAACTCAATTGTTTAGGAGAAAATTCTCACACTTTTACTTATTCAATCTTCATTCAAACAAAATATTTCAAACAACATCTATACTATGAAATAAACACACTTGAACTATGCTAGATAATAATAAAATAAAGTAACCATGTAGTACCAGGTATAAAGCAATTAAAATGACAGACTAAGCTAGGTATGAAGCAAATGAAAGTACTTATGCAAATAACAATTCATTAATGAATTCATTATGTTGTATTTTCACACAAAATAGAGTATTCAAGGAATGAAAAGAAATCGAGTTGTAATTGATTAAGACTTGTCACTGTCCGTAGGGGCACTCCACAAATAATTTCACAATCTTCAATCAACACGATGCATACAAACAAACCCAATTCTATTGCTAGCAAATAAAATTCACACACTGTTTCAAAATTACATCGTTCAGCGCACACCCTAATCACAGTGCGGCCATAAGTTTTTATAACAGGTCTCTGTCATAACAACATGAGTAATGTAAGCCTAATATATTTATCTTAGCTAAAATATATCACTAAATCTTAAATTTTCTATTCCAAAGCAAATTCATAAGATTTTGATTGAACCCAGATTTTGTTTCGATGACAATATTGCAGTTGACTTAGACTTTGACTGTGATCTCCTACTCTTATCTTAACGAATAGTTTCAAGTGGATAGGAAGGAATTCATGAGGAAACCATTCTCTATCCATCCGAATCCTTTGCTACTAACCTGGAGCTTATGAACGTAGAAAACATTGGAGGTAGCTACAGAAATCTGGATTAGCTACAGAAATAGATCGATTCGGTAGCTAATTGCATTCTTTAACAAAAAAAAGGGTATAATGTCAAACATGAATAAGAAGACATATTATTGCATACCTTAATCAAAACTTGGTGGATATGGCTTTATTTAGGTGGTAGATATATAGGAAAAGAGAGAAGTATTAGGCAAAAAGTGATGTCATGGTAGGACAATCTTCAGACTCTACAATACCTTATAGACATCAAAGAAAATCATACGATCATCTGAAAAATACATAATGACCAAAGTAGCTAGTAGATTCTTATCTTCTGAAGGAAATGTTTGGAGGATTTCTAGCACTAACATCGTAGTGGGAGACTATGTATTGTCATCTACTATGTTATAGTGATGACTATTGTGAGATTTGGTAGCATTTCAACGTAATAGTCCCTTAGCGATATTAGGAGGAACCTCCACCTTTGGTGGATGGATCTATAGAGTACCATTTCATGATGATAAATTCTATGTGGTTTCTTTTGGTTGTGTCTTAGGAGGAGGGTCATATTGATGTGACTAAGTGGCAAGGTTTACTTTGTCAAAATTCATTATTATGATCAAATAAGTTCCATGCTTAGGTTTATGGGTAGGTGGAGTTGGATGATTCTGACCATAATGGGTGGAAACCTATCCTTGGGTAGGGAATGGATTTCAAAATACTATAGACTGCACAAAGGGAGGAGAAAAATTAGGAACAGGTTTATTCCCCCTTGATGAAACTTCTTTATCTTCCCATGCCTTTTGCATCTCAAGAAGAAGGGGACACTCATTTGTGTAATGGACATATATGCCGCATCATGTGAAAGGATTATTCATATGAAGAGCCTTGTTCTACTTGGGTGGATTTTCTTATTGCTAGGTTATGGTATTAGAGTTATTATCCTTGTTGGAATTAGGTTGTTGGTCTTGGTTTCTTGGGTTACCTTGAGGTTTTTTATTCTACTTTCCCTTCCCTCTATTCCATTTTTTCTAATTTGCGGGATTGGAAACATTTTTTTGAGTATATATGTGACCCCGTTGAAGTCATGGCTACTAAAGAAGAGGGGGATGGGGCATGGGAGGATGGGGTTCTGCTGCTGGAGGGTTGGAACACTTGGCAGTGCATAGCAATAATAAGGATTCACTGTCAAATTTTGATAAATGGGTTGAGTAATAACTGACCACTGCATAGCTTGATGTGGATGGGTATATGCATAGGAGGTAATCATGCCTTGTTATGAAGTATTATGTGAATGATCTAGGGGAATATAAATGTCAGTGGTGATGGGCCGCCATGGGGCTAGTCATATACCATGTGTCATTGTGGATATGGGAAAGGATTTTGGTAGGAAATTGGCTTAATCACACCACAAATAGCACGAGGTTCCCATACTGCAGAAGAAGCACTAGGGTGAGGGACATCCGAGATAACAATGTAAAGATAACCTGAGTGGCCGTAGATTAGGTCATATTTCATAACCTTTTGAATGGTTTCTTCCTTGATTCTTGGGAATGTCAATGTGACATCCTTGGTGATAGGAGGAAGCAAGGATTTTAGGAACTAATCTAAGAGGACATGATGATTCAATTATAGAGCTTTGTAGAATATCTTCCTTCTGTGCCACTCCTGAATGTGATCAGAGATATGGGTAGTAGATGTTTAGTGACAAGTGGTCAAGAGTTCGATGTCAGTATCATGGTTGAAATTTTATTGAAAATATGCTTGGAAAGTGTCTGTGATAGTTGTGAACACTTGTTGGGAGACAAATGGCTCGTCAACATACCATTTCATGGTAGTGTTAGTGAGGGTGTGTTGAAATAATTGAAGATGAATAGAGTCTTCTGTAATGGAGTTCTAAGAACACCATATGTGGAAATACCTTATATGGATGGATGGGTCCTCTCTAGAATTCCCCTCAAAGATAGGGATATATGGGAGATGTTTAGTGGGCATAGGCAGAAATATGAGATCACATTGAAGAGAATCAATGATGAGTTTTTCAAATATGGTAATTTTAATCTAGCGATGTATGGAATAAATGGATGAATTGTAGTATTTCCTTGAGGTGTTGTTGTGTTACCTCTAGGAGGGGGACCCACACTATTACCAACATTTTCATCGGCATTTCATCCTCTGTTGGCTCCCACATTGGGACTAATGTTTCTTCCATTGCTTACTCCAACCATGGTAACTAGTGGGGTTTCATAGGTTTCAAATGAAGAGGATGAATTGGATGATTCATAAGAGCTAGAGTCTAAAGTTGAACAATAAGGAGGGATCTTGATTCGTCTAATGGGTGTAAGTGGATGTACTAAGAGAAATAGGGGATGGCAACCACATAGTATCTGCATCCGATTCCCAGGGGTTACAATGATATCTAGATAAGAATGGATCTAATGTGATAGAGGGTAAGAGAGGTGAAAAACATCAAAAATGACAATCATAAAACTAAGTGGAGTGATCCAATGTGTAATCTAACTATGATCTAATGCTAATATAAGTCAAGTATTATTATGGTAAAAAAGTAAAAATGTCTGCTAGCCTGAAATATAAGTTACACCTCATACAAGCCATAAGCTATGTTTTATATGGCCTTCCAAAAAATGTAGCTACATGATGTTCAGGGCTGCAAGAAAGGATGAGTGAAGGTATGGAAGATGTATGGTTGCTTCCGACAACCACCACCTATAGGGTTTTTTAACCTAGAATGATAGGGAACTAAGGCTACATCCATCCAATTGGGGTGAGTGAATATTAGCCTCTAGTTGTTAGCATCAGAACTAGATTACCTACCAAGAGTTGGGAGCCTCAAGGGGAACTATTAGTATCTTTGACCTACGTCTTCACATGTTTCTACTCAACACCAACTTTGAACCATTGGATATGGAGGATTTCAATATCCCTAATTTCTCAACCATGTTTCAGATGTAAAGTGATTAGTGGGTGTTATAATTGGATACATAACCCATCAATCCTAACTTAACTAATATAGTTTTTTTTCTTGGTGCCCAAGTGGGCTTAAATCTATGCGAGTTAAATAAGTGGTCGATTTTAAGGTCTTGGCTTGACAGTTTGGACAAAAGAATTATTCACATAAGGGTGTGAAATGTGCATGTGAGTATGTTGATACTGATTTAAACGAAAATAAATTATTCTACTTTAAATACTATAAAATAAATGATGATACTTTAAATACTTGAAAATAAATTGCAAAACTGTCAAAATTTTAACTGTAAATAAAGAGAAAGTAAAGTGGTATTGAAAAGCAAGTATATCCCAACTCAAATGGAGGTTTTAAAGCAAGAAAGGATAGGCTCAACAAATCGAAATAAGAGGCAACTATATGGGGACTAGTGGACCAAGAATCAAATGAGATCAAATATCTAGTAACAAAGCCAACCTACTACAGAAAATAACAAGAAAGAAATAAAAAATTCCTAGATTAAAAATACCAGAAACAAGAGAGTGAGAATTACTTAAAAGAGTTATATTTTGAGAAACAAATAAGGGCTAAAAATGGGGAAAATTTTGTTTTCTAACTCTAATAAGGAATAAAATTTTCAGAATTGAATCAAGCTATGGTGACAAAGGTTTTCAATCTACTACAACAAACTCCTTGTGAAAAGTTCCAATCTATCTTGCGGAAGATTACTAGAAACCCTAAAAGGGTTTCTTTCCTTCCCTCAATAGATTAGAATGAAGAAAAGACATATGATTGATGTAGATTGTAAGTGAAGGTACCTAGAACACATAACAGATTGACATAAATGAAAACTAACAGAAAAAGCTAAAAGAAAAAACTAACAAACAAAAATAATTCGAGATGTCGAAAAAAATGTACCTTTTTTAGTGTTGGAGTTTAGATATCAACCTATATACTGTGTTGGCCACCTAAAAATTTACCCCAAGTGTGTTGGAACCCCGTATGCTCCTAGTCTTATGGTATCACCATATCTTTCCATATCTTGGTTTGCTAGTATTAGTAACATATGAAACATGCACAGAAACACAAAAACTATTGCTTATTCACAAAAAGCACCACATAAATTACTAAAATTGGAAAAAATTAAAAATATGGAAATAAACAAAAAATACAGTAGGAATTGAAAGTGCCCATCTTCCTAGTATGGTCACCATTTGTTGGTTGTGATCCTACAACCAAATTAGAAAAATTAAATTTTCTACCAATGATTAAGGTAGGCTAATAACGAAAGAAAAATGTTTAAACCCTAGTTATGTCTATGCTAGTATGTTAGGCGCAAATCTACAAAATATAAACAATTTATCAAAAATATTGTGAGTGTAGAATCTATAAAGAACAAATGATATAAACAAGAACTATTACCAAATGTTGTTGGGAAAAGTACCCATTCAGAATGCCCCTATCCCACTCTAAGGTGTGATAGTGCCTTAGCAACAAACAAGGAAACTTGAGTATTATTCTTTATGAAATGTAAATGAGGAGAAAGGATCTAACTAACCTGTGTCTTTCGCTAGTTTGTTGGTCCAATCGCTCCTCTCTTCAGTAGCTCCTAGCTCCCAGCTCCCTCACCGGCCCAGCTTCACCGAATTCCTGCAAGATCACAAGAGAGAGAAACTACACGAAGATATAGATATACATTCATAAAAAGCTCAAGATCAGATTAGGCTAAACATGCAAATATAAAAAAACATCATTGATACACGGCATGTAGGAGAAACGCAAATAGTTTATTGATAGAATAAGAAAGTCCAAGAGGAGATACAACCAAGTGAGTTCCGATCCAGCATCTACCTCCCAGCAAAGGAATCCCTTCCTCTCCTCCAACAAAGCATAAATCACCCAATGTACTAATCTCAATCTCAAACCAACAGCAATTCTCTGCAAAGTACAAAATTCCAGCCTCCTGGATCTCTGGGATGAGGGATCCATATATAGATGTAAGCAGAGAGGATGAGTCAGCTTATGTTTTGACTTGTGGCTTCTCTCTGTCCGTTCTTGCTTCCACTTGGAGACTGAGAGCCTCTTACTCATCACTTGGTCGAATTCAGTGAGGCAAGTGTCATTGGAGAAGATTCTGGAAGCTTCCATGGTCTTTCCACCTCGTTGAATGACTCTGCCACTTGTCCTTTCCCGCTCAACGCACCTAGGTAGTGCATTCAAGTGCGTTGCAACGCACCTAGATAGTGTAACAGGGTGCTTTACAACGCAGGCAGCTAGTGGAGCACTTGAATTGATCTTGAATTGACTGTTTCTGAGTGGTTTTTGGTGGAGAACTTCTCGGAGAAGCTGTCATTGGTTGACCTTGTTCCTTTAGGAGATGTAACAACATCTTTAGGGACTTTGGATCCCTTGGATTATGGACATTTCATGCTAAAAGTTGTAAGACACAAAAATGTCTATAACAGTTGCCCCCTAAAGTATGAGGCCGTTTATCGGGTGAAATGCTTTATTAGGAGGATCCAAAGTTCATTCAATGCTGGGAGGAGACCTGTAATAAGATACAATACAATACATTATTTTTCATATTGTTTTCATGATCTAGCTGAGGCGGGCATTCCCATGCTCACCTTTATAAATTCATTTTTATGCACCTAGGACAGACAATCGTCTGATGGTAGACTGATGATTCTGATGAAATCATCATCCTTTTGGTAGGATGATTATCTGTTCTGCAATGTTGTACATGTCAATGTCTTTATTTTTCCTGAATATATATCGCAGCCCGGATGGATGAAACTAGATCCGGGGTCTTCAATCTCGTCCGATCTTCACTCTAAGTACAAGTCGATCCATGTGAGAAATGTTTTGATGTCGAACATGGAAAGACATCGCTTGATTACCAGTCAATGATGTAAACTGTTAACAAGCGCGAGAGGAATCACCGATAAGGATGATGACCCTCAAGGTACTGCAGTACAATTCACGTGGTGTGAATAAAGGACTTGGCGTCGAACACCACACAAAATATTTCGGTCGAAGGTCATTGATGTATACCTGTCACCGGAAGTGAGAAACTTGCCATTGAGGCATGCAAGCTTCAAAGTACTGAAGGGGGTGTTCCTAGATCCACTTCTTGGATAATGAGCTGATGTCGACAAGAAGCGATCCGTCAAAGGAGGGCCTTGATGTATCCCACATCAGTGACACGGAACGGAGCAAATGATTTTGATGGAGGTGAAAACGATCTGATGATATATGGTTCAGGGTGGCGGTCATGAAAGAATGAAGGATAATGTATCGTAGTGGATGGGACACGGTTGACTTCTCTGGATGACTTCTCTTGAACATATCGGCGACACTTGTGTGATGGATTGGTAGCATTTACCCCAAAGGTGGATGGTATGGTGAGACCATGGTGATGTGACTGGTGAATGGAACAACCCAACCCGACTCAGGCACGGAGTGGAAGTGTCATGTTCAAGAGCGACTTGCTACCAATAAAGGTTCTTTGAGTTTCTTCCTAATTTTTCCCCAGTCATTGCTGAACAGTACCTCTTTATTTTTGTCAAGCTTGAGGAGGATAACATATGCTTGTTCTATAATTTGCCCTTCGGGCAAACCCATCGCTATGTTTTAACGAGCCTAGCGATAGTGAAACTCGTTCTCGTCTAAAGACAAGTTTGTCACTATTTAATGTTTTTAACGAGTCTAACGACAAAGATAACTCGGTCCTTTTCATTTTTAGAGAGTCTGAAAAGGTACATAAAGTTAACTCCGAAAGTCCTTTTTCGTCATCTAATCCCTTAAGTCCGAAAAAGTATAAAACAATATAGAAGGGATGAATTTTCGATAGTTTTAACGAGCCGAACAAAACAAGCGCTCGATCTTTTTGTGCAATAATCCCTCAGGTCCAAAATATTAAAATCTAGAGGAGGGATAGCTCTTCCGGTCGCTTTAACGAGCTGGAAGGCTAGAACTCCGCAATCTTTTCATATTTTACGAGTCAATTGAAAAGAGCTTAAAGAAGACTCGTCTTTTGAGGAACGAGTGATAAAATGGGTAGCAGCTGATTCCATGTAAGGGTTGGAATTTTCCAAGCACAGCAGTGTCACAAGGATGGCTAGTGAAATCACTCTTCGCAGTTGTTCCTCAAAATGGGTAAACAATCTTATGGAGGTGAATGATCGGCCAATGGAAAAGTGGAGGTGACGGTGCAAACACGACCAAGGCTTTAATTGCTGATAATGTTACATTCACGGTGGTTATTTACCAGGGGATAGTTCATTTTTTAACGAGCTTAAACGCGGGTGGAAACACTTGCTCGGTGCGGGTTTATTTTTTAACGAGCTTGAACCTTGCGGTAACACTGCTCAATAATCCAGTCATATGATAAGAATGTCTCATGTAAGATTCCATTTTTTATGGAGCTTGCGCCTTACAAAGCTATGCCCCGCATACTTTCGTTATGCAAGTTCAGAAACGACTAATCCTACGAGTTTAAAGGGTTAGACCTATAGGTTTAAAGGGAGGACCTAAAAATTTAAAAAATAAATAGCCGCCCCTTGCTTGCACTCCAAAAGGTTTACATGCCCCCAGGTATAAAACAGAGTTTCAAGGTTACCTCTACTTCACTTCTGCCAAAACATTTGTTTTACCGAGAGAGGCCTACCTCTTTCAAGTCACCGAAAGATTGTTCTGTTAATCTTTCAAACAAAACACTTCTTCGGCGATGTCTACCGACATAAACAAAGGTGAGCGACGAAGCCCGCCAACTCACATAACTTTAACAAAAGAATCTTATTCTAGAATAACCCCTATCTCAATCACAGATGAGGTACAGACTAGTCATATTCTCCAGCGGAAACCTACCTTATACCCAAAGTTTTCCTGCCGAAGTAGACCAGGACGCATGCCCCCTGGGTTCTAGTGATATCCTTCCGGATTACTCGCGCTCATCGGGAGGACGGACCGTGGGTTGAGACATTTCTTGCGTGAAGAGACCATTTAGGGATGGTATATGACTATTTGCGATGCGTGATTCGGGAAATGAAAGCTGGTCCACGAGCTTGACCACTCTTCCTTCATGCGGAAAACACATTACTCTAAAGAGTGAGGAGATGATGGCTCCCATGCAATATATATAGTCTCGTCCAAGGAGTAGGTTATAATCCAAGGGTCCTTGAACGACCATCACATTCATTTGAACGGTCTTCCCTTTCAATTTTATGGTCACATTGGGGAGGATCCCTAAAGGTCGACTGGTTCCTTTATCAAAGCCTGTCAGATTTCTCATTTCAGGCAAAAGTGATGGCGAACCAAGCGCTTTCCAAGCAATAGAGGAAAGGATACTCACAGATGCCCCCTCATCAATGATGGTGCTAGCCATGACCATTCTATATATTTGGACGATAATTCTGAATGGTATGCTTGCTGGCAAACGGGGTCTGCCTAGTTGGTTCCAGTCGAAGGAGACAACTAGGTTGCTTGGAGGTGGGACCGAGTAGACGGCCAGGTATCGCTCTGACGAACTTCCTTCCTGCGATAAAGGAATGGGTGGATTGCCCCTGTGTTCGTCGGAGTCTATGTTGATGAAGAGAATTTGGATGGTGTCATCCTTATCCTCTTCAGTGACTGTATCATTCGAAGATAAAACCTTTGAAGGCAAGACCAGGTCAACTGCCGCCTCAACCTTTTGACTTTCGTTGGGTATGGATTCAGCTGGTTCATCTTCAATGACCGGTGCTTCGGCTGACCACTTGAGCGGGCCAGCCGGATTTTCAACTAACGAAGGACTCGGCAAGAGTTTTTTATATCCAGGAGGAAGTCGTAATGGTGAAACCGAACGATCATCCAAAACTCTTTTCGCTTCGTCTAAGAAGGGACAATGATGGATGGCATGGTTGCCTTCGAACAGTCTAAAGGGAGATCTAGCTCTCCCTTTTGTCCTAGGACTTCACTTTCGCTAGTTGACGGTGTGCTTTCAACATGGCTATTAGAGGTTGACGCCACCGAATTGTGCAAACGGGGAGACCAGTCCCTTAGTATCCGAGGGATGCAGGGACAATCTTTGTGAAAGTGGTCTTCCTTGCATATGACACATGGCGATTTAGGCCTGGTCAGTGCAGTGTGTGGATTTTTGTTAGACAACACTTGTTTGCCCCCAGTCGCTTTTGGCTCCTTCTTCTTCTTTTCTTTATTCTTCTTTTCCTTCTTCTCCTTAGGAACTTGGTTTTTAGTTTTACCAGTTCCGTCAAGCGAAGAGGAAGGGAGAGAGGAAGAATTAGAGGAAGTAGAAGGCTGGTGGGTAACTCTGGACCGATCTAACTGCTGATTCGACTGTTCAGGAATAGTGGTGTTCTGATCGACATTGGTTGAGAAGAGCCAGACTGGCAAGCCAATTGTCAGTCCTGGAAGCGACAATGTGGCCATATGGGGTGCACCAACATCTCCCCAAGAGGAGAAGGGACTAGGATTTCTACCAAGGGGAATTCCTTGGTTGGTGGGCTCCATTTTCTCAACCTAAAGATCAACGCAGGAAAAAGGGTATTAATTTTCCATTTAAAATAAATTTTAACGACGCTTGGAAACAACTTACTTTTTCAATTTTAAAGAGTCTAGAAAAAGCAAAAGATGACTCTAGTCTCCTTCGATGTTTTAACGAGCCCAAAGTGACAAATGCTCGGATGGGATTTTTCCGTTATAGAGTCTAAAAAAGGCCAAAAGGAACTTCTCTGGAGTTCTAGGTAGAGGGTGTGCCAAACTTTTCGCAAAACCGCAGAATACTTTTTAAGGTACGGGCGGTCAATCTTCCCGAATGCTGTGTTCAGTGCATTGCGATCAGTAGGGCGGCCGACACGGCTTCCTATGGATAAAGGTTTTATTCCTATAGGGGTATCCCAATATATACTCGACGGTACGTGGGAGCACAACCCGTACTGGCGCTTATCGTCTCTCAGGAGGAATCACCCAACCATCAGCGAGATCGACAGTCACCAGGTTTTACGACGCCGAAAAATGTCTCTAGCCTAGACCTCTATTATGTGCGTTAAGTTACAAAGTGTTGTTAAGTTCATTCAATTTATTTTAGGTTGATCTTTCTTAGAAGTTTTCCTTTTTGGATCACCACGAGATGTATATACAACTTCCTAAATGCAGTCTAAAGATGATAAGCAAGCTTTTATCTCTTTTCAACAATGAAAATCCTAGCTACAAGGGGAAAAGAAATACACAAACTTTTCTCAAAGAGCGTAGAGCACACTGTAAATGCACTTTTCCTAAATCAAACCATACAAACTGTAAAAAATGCAAATGCACAAATGCATGTATTTGTTTTCCACTTTCTTAATATTGATGCCTAAAAAGAAAGCTGTTGTACAAATTTGAATTCGATTTCAAGTGAAAACACAAACAAGTTTCTTTTTGAAATCCAAAAAGACGATTACGACACTTATGATTTTGAAGTAAACACTTGTTTCGACACTAGAAATTCAAAAATTCAAACCAAAAGACAAAAGTAAAAGCGCAATCAACTGTCAACAGCAAAAACACTTACTACTAAGATCAAAACGACACTTACGACAGGTCTAGATCTAAAGGCGACAGTACGACTAGTTTATTTTTGTAATGGGAAACTGCAAATGATGTAACAAATACACAAAGAACAAATACAGTTTCTTTATACAACTGAGGTAGAATTAAGGCAGAGAAAAGGGGTTTTCAGATAGGTACACACATTGATAACAGGCTGCAAAAAACAGAGATAAAACTGAACACAAGGATGCAAAGAACCACAGCTGCACAGGGCAAAGGCTGATCAACGCACCTGCAGAACAGAGAAACTGAATTGCAGCGCAGGTAGCCCTCTCAGGACCTGCGTTGAAATGCAGAATCTCTTCACAGAGCCTGCGCTGAAGCAGAAACGAGAATTGTCTCTGGGTTCTGGGTCACGGTTTGCAGTTTAATCTACAGTTTTTGGCCGGATAAAAGCTATCAATTAGGTACAATTAGAAGGATGATTTAAAGGAGGACTAAGATCTATCACAAAGGGCTGTTAGAGCATTTGTGGATCAGCTTGTTCAGATCATAAACAGGCCCAGTAAATGGACTAGAGTAGCAGATCTCTACTTTGCATTTTTAAATGGAAAATGCAGTTCGATTCAACACTCCTGAGTTTATGAGAAGAACAACAATAGAAACACAAATAAACTAACTAGAT
Organism: Pinus tabuliformis; assembly: GCA_031772625.1. Classification (NCBI taxonomy): domain Eukaryota; kingdom Viridiplantae; phylum Streptophyta; class Pinopsida; order Pinales; family Pinaceae; genus Pinus; species Pinus tabuliformis. Next base: position 619,008,401 of record CM062816.1, read on the forward strand.
ACGTTCCCCAGTGGAGTCGCCAATTTGTTGTTGGGAAAAGTATCCATTCAGAATGCCCCTATCCCACTCTAAGGTGTGATAGTGCCTTAGCAACAAACAAGGAAACTTACTTGAGTATTCTTCTTTATGAAATGTAAATGAGGAGAAAGGATCTAACTAACCTGTGTCTTTCGCTAGTTTGTTGATCCAATCGCTCCTCTCTTCAGTAGCTCCTAGCTCCCAGCTCCCTCACCGGCCCAGCTTCACCGAATTCCTGCAAGATCACAAGAGAGAGAAACTACACGAAGATATAGATATACATTCATAAAAAGCTCAAGATCAGATTAAGCTAAACATGCAAATATAACAAAACATCATTGATACACAGCATGTAGGAGAAACTCAAATAGTTTATTGATAGAATAAGAAAGTCCAAGAGGAGATACAACCAAGTGAGTTCCGATCCAGCATCTACCTCCCAGCAAAGGAATCCCTTCCTCTCCTCCAACAAAGCATAAATCACCCAATGTACTAATCTCAATCTCAAACCAACAACAATTCTCTGCAAAGTACAAAATTCCAGCCTCCTAGATCTCTGGGATGAGGGATCCATATACAGATGTAAGCAGAGAGGATGAGTCAGCTTATGTTTTGACTTGTGGCTTCTCTGTGTCAGTTCTTGCTTCCACTTGGAGACTGAGAGCCTCTTACTCATCACTTGGTCGAATTCAGTGAGGCAAGTGTCATTGGAGAAGATTCTGGAAGCTTCCATGGTCTTTCCACCTCGTTGAATGACTCTGCCACTTGTCCTTTCCCGCTCAACGCACCTGGGTAGTGCATTCAAGTGCGTTGAAACGCACCTAGACAGTGTACCAGGGTGCTTTGCAACGCAGGCAGCTAGTGGAGCACTTGAATTGATCCTGAATTGACTATTTCTGAGTGGTTTTTGGTGGAGAACTTCTCGGAGAAGCTGTCATTGGTTGACCGTGTTCCTTTAGGAGCTGTAACAACATCTTTAGTGACTTTGGATCCCTTGGATTATGGACATTTCATGCTAAAAGCTGTAAGGCACAAAAATGCCTATAACACCAAATGAAAGGAACAATTTTTTATTAAAGAATATAACACATATGGATGAGACAACAATGACTTGGGCCACCACTTCCTCCTTCATGGCAGGGTTCTTCTTATCCCTTATTTGTAACTTTTGCGGATTTCCTTTCTCGTGGTATGCAAATGGGAAAAAGTCGTGTTAAACGCAAGTGGAGAGCTCGAATGGATTGACATCAAACCTTTGACAATGAAAAATGGACATGGTAAAATGGTAGAGAAAAAGCTCTCTATTTATAATAAAATGTTAGATTAGCCTTGATATGGTTAAATAATAAAATATTTGGTAAACCAAATCAAGATCTAACCGTTCTGAATATTCTATTATTTCTAGGAGAGGAAAATATTAAATAAATGGTCAAAAATCTTTATTTATGTAACTAACTAAAACAAGAATGATTAATTGAGTTAATTAAGAAAAGTTGGTGAAATAATTAATAAATAAAAATGAGTTTATTAATTATTTTTGGGTGTTACAACCAAATAAGTTATAAATAATTATTTCCTAATATAAAAGTGAAATTAATAAGAAATAACAAGTAAATAATGTTTTATTTAGTTATTTCTATGGAAATGGAAAAATGGGTGAATTTTTTTTTTGTTATTTTCACATAAATGGGTAAATTAATTAAATGGAAATAATTAGGAAAGGTGGTTCACTAAATTATTTCCTATGCTGAAAGTCGACTTTGATGTGTAAAACTCATGCCACATGGTGTATTTCAATTAACCTAGTGAAAATGGAAAGGTGGTCATTTTTTAAGTGATAATACTCAATGTTTATGTCACATTGTGACATTCGTTAAAGATTACGTATAATTCCTATAATCCATACCCATTAGAAGTATATAGTGTCACATAGAAACACTCAATAATGTTCTCTTACATTTGAAAATGCAATAATTCATCTTTTCAAATTATATAAATGAAAAGTGAAATGTTCGTACTAGTTGAATATAATTTATTATTGTTGATTGCAACTAAATTTGGTTGATTATAGTCAACTATGGTTGAATCTAGTTGACTATTGTTGACTTTGATTCATTGTAGTAGAATATGCGTGCATATCAATGAATTTAATTGACTTCAATGGTACAAGTTTACTTTATATTATAGTAGTTGGTATGGTTTTTTACAATTGATATTACTTGAATCAGGTGATTGTGATTGATTTTAGTTAACATGGGTTGATTTGCAAATGATTAGGGTTGAATTTGGTTGATTGTGGTTACCTATCATTGATTATAGTTGACATGGGTATTTATGGTTGATAGTGATGGCTATTGTTCAACTTAGTTGACCTTCATTGACCTTGGTTGAATACATGTGACTATTATGACCTTGGTTCATTATAGTTGAATTCATTAGATGGTGATTGGATTTTAATAACTCCACGTGACCTTTTTTTAGTTCATTAACCATGCTTTAACATTCTCACTATGCTCAAATATGATTAGCTTTCCTAATTGTGGTTGATTATGTTTACTACATTAGATTTCAGTTGACTATGGTTGAACATGATTGTCTACATTTTATTGTGTTTTACCTAGATTGTTATAATTGACTCTAATGACTTTAATGGTGAATGGTTAATTGTTTATTGACTTTAATGGTTAATTCTGGATTCATTTTGGTTACATTTGGCTGACTTAGGAAGATGTACTTTAGTATGACTTTCAATAACTTTGGTTTTTGACTTTGCTAACTATACTTGTTTGTGCTTTATTATGGTTAATTACTTTTAAATGTGGCTGGTTATTATTAACTATAATTGATGTTAGTTGACTTATGCCACATCTATATTCCTTAAATATTATGTCACATTACAACATTTTGCAAGGGTTAAGTTAGATTACAATGTTATTGGCAAGTTTTAGATAATTCCTACCATGAATACCTAGTAAAAATAAACAATATTACATTATGATAATTAATCTTATTTATTTATATTTAAAATTACAATAATTTATTTTTGAATAAGTAAAAAAAATTAACATATTCTAGTTAATTAACAATAAATTAGTTAAAATTAATTTAAATTGAATTTGATTAATTTTAATAAATTATTGATAATTTTATTTGACAATAGTTGGAAAATGTTGCCTATAACTAATTGTAATAAATAATAATATATTCATATGTGTGTGTATGTAATTTATTTATATTCTTATTTATAACTATCCAACTCTTAGAATTTTACTTTTTAATCTCTTCACATTTTCATCTTTACATTTATATTACATATTTCATAAAGAGAGTCATACACCTCTTCTTGATATTACGGTTTGTTTAATAGAAGGTAGAATTTACTTATATATCTTCTCCTATATTGTAGAATATGGTGATATCTTAAGAAAAAATTAGGTTATCCTCGCATCACCTTAGCCATAAAATAGGTTTTCCACACTTATACTTAGCCACTATAGCATAGTGAAAAAAGGCATAAGCCTCACCAAGCCCTTGATAAGGAATAAAAAAAATTAAGAAACCTTAACCACCAACTAGGATTTTTAAATTCCACAAAAATAGGGTTATCAAATGCCACCTTTCGAGGGTTTTCAAATACCACAAAACTAGGTTTTTAAATTGCACAAAATTAAGGTTTTTCAAATTCCACTTCAATATACAATGAACAAAAATTTGAACTTGTGATGATAAGTCAATATGGTGTGTCTACTTACATTTATAATTATGCACTAAATTTGAACTAATGATGTTGGATTTTTCACTCCCAACTCTTGGAATTTTTCATTCTATTATCTCCACCTTATCATATTTATGTTTAAATACACTATATTTTTTGAGAAAGATACACATCAACCTCTTCTCAACTTTAACAACCATTTTTTCTAACACTCTTGTAATTGTCACCATGAATTTCTAATTCATGTAAATATTGTGGAAATGTAAACATAATTACTAGCTAAGAGGATGGGGCACAAATTCAGATATATGAGGAGGCGTTGCTTGGGAATTGGTTAATTTAGGTTATTCATTGAATGGACACCATTTCTTTAACTTGGTTTAATGGCTGAAATAATAGGTAGGGAGGCTAAGTATGGGCTTCCTGATTAGAGACAAGCCCATACCACCTCTTCCCTCGAGGGGCGTGTTTGGTGGTCGACACGTAAGAGGAAAGACCACGATTGACGAAAGAAAAGAGGATATGATAGGAAAAGAGATTCATCATTAGAACACAGACAAAGGTTTGAGGAGTGAAGTTCATTCATAGGAGTATGACATGATAGGTGAAAGTTTTAACCCTATACAAATAACACCCACTATTGAATTCTTACAAAATAGAAAATATACAATAGAAAGAACAAAAATATACATAGAAATTTTTCTCCTGATCCCAAATCAGGAAAGCTATATTGATTATTCGTTATATTCCTTTTGATGTTACAATAAAATATATACATGTAGAAGAATTTATAAACCACTAATCCATTAACCCTAGATTAGAACATAATTGTAGTTCCTTTGATCAAATCTAAAAATCATGGGAAAAACCATCATGGATAAAAGCATGTGCAAAACCATTGGTGGGTCTACCCTAAAAACAAATTGTAGCACTACCACGAACCCCATGCAGGGGGGTTATTGCCCCGTTGTTAACCCATCGCAGAGGGGATATCATCCCCCCTATTGCCCGCTAAATATGGGAGCTACCAGTCACCCACCATTCCTAGTGCAACTTATCGCACGCGGGGCCAGTCATGCAAAGAATATAACATGTACCTAACATTCTCGCACTTGTTGTTTTCTTTGCACATAGGGGGATGCAATAGTACATATTCATTTGTCTAGGGTTTCGAAGCCCATTGATTCTATAAACCAATGAAACTTCTCAATGCTCGCAAACTTTGTGAATGCATTTGCAACATTCTTTGAAGTGTCCACCTTTACTAGCGACACTATTTTGTCTTCAACTATATCCCTCACAAATTCATACTAAGCATATATATGCTTTGTCTTCCAAATATAAGTAGAGTTCTCTACCAAGAAAATTGCACTTTGGATGTCACTATCTATCCTTATATCTTTTTATACCAGCACCATACCTAAACAAAATCTAGATAAACAAATTTCTTCTTTGCTTGCATGAGCAGCCACCATGTATTCAAATTTTGTAGTTGAAAGTGCCACTATAGACTATATATTTCTCATCCAACTCATTTCTCTTCCAAATAGGTTAAAAGCATTCCCACTAGTAGATATTTTCTACAACATATTTCCATCATATTCTACATCAAAAACTCCATGTATGTTCAACACTCTGTCTAATCCTGGTCTTCCTTGGTAGCACACAACATAATCATTAGTGCCACAAGGATATCTAAAGACATTTTTTTTACTAATGTCAAATCCTTCTTCCCTCATTTTGACATAAACTTGCTTAATACTCATACGACATGTGTAATGAATAATCTAGCATAGACCATTAGATATATCAAACTTCCAACTGCACTCACATATGCATCATGTGAGATGTCCTCTTCCTCTTCAAGTGTCTTACGAGACTGGTCTATAGATAAATTTACACCTACAGGAATAGGAACCTTCACCAACTTACCATAATGCCTCTAGAATATTATGTTCACATAATTCCTCTAATTTAACTAGAGTTTCCTCTTTCCATGATCTATTTTAATTTCAATGCCCAAAATAAAGTTAGCAGAATCAAGATCCTTCATGTCGAATTTAGAGGAAAATTAGGTCTTTACATCATGGATAATCTCTCTTTCATTTCCAATTAGCAACATATAATCCACACAGAATATAAAATAAATAACATGATTACCAAGTAATTTAAAATAAACACAATGATCCACTTTCTCCTTGTGAAACCAAGTCCCTATATACATGCATCAATTTTTTTATAAAACATCCTTGGTTATTGCTTTAAATCATACAAAGACCTTTTAAACCCACATAATAGTTATTTTTACCCTTCACTGCAAAGCCTTCCAACTTCTTCACATAGAAATCTTCTTCCATATCCCCGTGTAGGAATGTTTCTTTCACATCCATTTGTTCTACCTCAAAATAAAAAGTATCAACACGAAATACTAGTAATATAATAAAAGCTAACTTGGAAATAGGGGAAAAAATCACCAAAATTAATTCCCTGCACCTGGGAATAACCTTATTCTACTAATTAAGCTTTGTATTTCTCCACTCTGCCTTCCACATTCATCTTCTTCTTAAACACCCATTTTCTACAAATGGGTTTTCTTCCAGTAAAAAACTCCACCAGATTCCAAGCCTTGTTCTTGTCCAAGGATGCCATTTTTTCAACCATGGCCCTTTTCAATAGTTTTCCATCCTTTAAATCCACTACTTCCTTAACAATATTTGGATTATCATTAGTAATAGATAAAGAAAATTTTGAACCAAAATAGCATGGGGCATACCTCTTTGTCTGCCTTCTTTATTGAACCAATCTCCTAAAAATTGGAGTGTGTAGTTCTTTTTCTTCTTAGTGTCGTTCTTCTGTAGAGTTTAATTCATCAGCCTTCAAATCAAACTCTATTTTCTCTAGTTCCTTTCCCTTGGTAGGACGTCATTTTTTCAAGACATCCTTCACTTCTTTAAATACCTAATCTTATTTATTTATTGGTTTCAAAGCTTGTAACCTTTTAAACTAATTTTATACCCAGTAAAGACAAACCTTTTATATATACTATCTAGCTTGGTTCTTTCTCCTAATTTGGAACATGTACAAATTCATTACAACTAACGACCTTGACATGTGAGAGAGAGGGTTTCTTACTAGCCAATACCTCATGTGGAGTCTTATCCTCCATCATTGATGAAGGTGCTCTATTAACCATGTAATGTGTAGTCCCCACTACCTCTGCCCAGAATTATTGTCCTAATCTAGCACCACCAAGCATGCTCCTTACCTTTTCCATCAACTTATTGTTCATTATTTCTACAAATCTATTTTGATAAGGCGTGTATGTACTAGTATTCTACGATTCTATACCATAATTTTTATATAACTCTTTGAATTCATTCTTGTAGAGAGCTCAACAATTATCTATCTTCAACACCTTCATATTCTTCTCCCGTTGATTTTCCACTAGAGACTTAAATTCTTTAAAATTGATTTCTTCCCAAGGAAATATATCCATGTATTCCTTGATAAGTCATCTAAAAATAAGACTTAGTGCATAGATTTACACATTGATGGAAATGAAATAGGTCTAAACACATCACTATGCACAAGCTCTAATATTCATTTTTCCCTCTTAGCAATAGGGAAAACATCACCTGATTCTATCCAGAGACTACAAGAATTTATGCTCCACTTTTAGGAACAATAGAATTGTTGCACCCATTAATAATAGTACTACCTGGTAGCTTGTAGAAATTTTCAATCTAAATTCCCCTCATTATTACTAATGCTCCACTAACCATATTGTAGGCATCTTTCCTAAACATTGTTTTTATACATGCATCATCCATCTTGCTTATAGAAATTAGATTTTTTGGCCATCCTTGGAATGTGCAAAACACCAAGGAGTGTTATAGTCCTTCCTCCTATCAAATTTTCATCTGGGAAAGGTGATTTTTGCCTCTGCAAAAGGTGCATGATCAAATCCCTTTGCTTTCTCAAGAATTTTAGATCTACAAACTTTCTTGAAGTGCCCTTCTTTCCGAATTCCCAACATATCTTTACAATTTTTCTTGGAGATTTAGATATCCCTCTTTAGGTCTTACTTCTATTTCTACTCTGGGAGTATCCTCTTATAGACCAACCATATCCATTTTCGCTCTCCATGCTTTTTCATATAATCTCCTCTGGAAACAGGGATGTGATTATTTCAGCAAATCTTAAGGTAGTTTCATTACTACCTATGGAAATAACCAAAATATCCCATGATTAGGGTAGAGAAAATAACACACTGATGCACTTATCCTCATTTTAACTATTAATATCAATCTATAATAGCTAACTTACCATAATATTGAAGGTGTTCAGATACTCTATCTCCAAGTCTTTGTCTCTCATCCTCAAGTTATACAACTTCTTCCATAGGAACAATTTATTCACCAGGGACATAAAGTCCCTAACTTGTCCCACAAAGCTTTTGTTGTAGCTTCTATTGAAACATTTAGTAATACTAAATCTAAGGTACACAAATGTATTTTGTTGTTTGCCTTCTAATCCAACTTGGTCTAGTCTTCTGTTGACATTTTCATTGGTTTAGTACCTCAATCCTCAACGATTCAAAGTTATTTATCGACCAATATATTCTCTATGTTGAGATTCCACAACTCCAAACTACATCCATTGAATTTCTCAATCTTTATCCTTCCATTCTTCACCATTTCCTTTCACCACAAGAACCGATCTCACAGATATCCCACTATAATGTTGATTTGGTGTAGCATCGGATGTGCTCTAGCCACAAAAATTGTTGGAGAGGCTAAAGCACATGAGATCTCCAAGACCTAGAAATGGTTTGGGTAGAATCTAACCAGTTTGGGAGATTTTACAATAATTAATATTTTTAATGGAGTTCCTAAGTCTAAACTTAGGAAAAATAATATATTAATGTGAATTAATATGAAATTGGGTTAGAATGGTCCAAATGTCGTGGATCAAGCCAAATATAATATTAGCAATTGATTAGAGATTTAATCTCGGCCGTTGATGGACCAACGAGAAAAGTATAAGAGGAGGCTTGAGGGTTAGTTGTAGAACACACCAAGAGAGATCAAGAACTCGATTTCTGGTGCAGGGTTTGCTGAGGAAATTGAGTGAGTAATCAGAGTTGCATCTGAGTGGTAGTGAATACATAGTAGAGAGGAAGAGTTATTACCAGGAGGATCAATGCAGAAGCTGGGAGATGTTGACGCAGAGCCAACTAGAGGCCACACAGAGGCATCCATAGGCCACGCAGAGGCAGCCAGGAGTTGCGCAGAGCCAGAGAAGGGCTAGCCTGTGAGACACACAGGCTCTAGAGGCTAATGCAAAGCCCAAAGAGGTTAACGTTGGACCAGAGAGGCTGAGTCTGGGTTAGAGAGGATGATGCGGATCCTAGAGGTAGTAATAGGAGATTTTTCGTGGGACAGACTAGGAGCTGGAGAGCTAGATAGGGTGATGCAGAATAGAAGCTACATTGTTGATGTGGGATCATTCATCCAGTGATTTAGCTGGAATATCTATCTCCAATTGAGAGGTACTACTACTGAGGGCATTCTCTATTAGGTGAGCTATTTTTGGTACCTAGGTTGTATTCTGAAACTGCATAATAATAAAACCCTCTAAATAGCTGCACCAATTTTCCTGCATTAGGTTTTTCTGAGGACATTAGTCCAAAAAAAACTTTGTCACTTGTGTGCTTCTTTACTTTTAGTTGTTGATTTGTATGTGTTGATATAGTGCTTGTATTTATTTTCAGTATTTACATGGTAAATAACTTGTTAAGTAATTGAACAACTAGGAAGAAATAAATTAGATAGCACATGAATAATTTCTAATTGGTTAAACTTAGAAATTCCAACATGGTATTAAAGTGTGGTTACAGATCACAACATAACTAAATGCATCAGTCGAGAAGAGCAATAGTAGCAGAAACAACTCTCCCGAGTGACAGAAGATATTCCTAGCATAAATCAACAAGGAAGAGGTGACACAGAGAGCCTGCGTCATTAGTTCAAGCCATGAGGAGGATCAGCGATGAGGTAAAGAGGAGTATACCTGACCTACATAGTGCCTGGTCATCTTTCTCAATTAGGAAGGATCGACACTATGTCCAGGAGGTGTAGATTTTGCTGGTGCCAGGGTTGCATAAAGCCTAGAGGCTTAGACCTTCATATTGTTAAAGAATAGGAGGTTGTGGGTGAGTTGCAGAGCGAAGCTGGTGGGGTATTGTGGTCAGAACAATACCTAACAAGGAAAGACCAAGGAGGAGGGAGTTGCTGCCAAGGATTTCTAGCCAAGAAATTTGGACCAATGGTACATTTGCACAAACTATTGGAGTGGGGCATCTCGACATTGGTAGAAGGGTTTCCAGACGGGAGATCGAGGCTCAAAGGGAGTCAAACTAAGAAATTCCATATGGGATGTTGGGAGACTCGGCATGAGATGATCAAAGGGCTTCTGGGAGGGAAGTAGAGAGACTCAAAAGAGTCGAAAGAGGAGTAGCAAAATTTCAGTGAATGGGCTGAGAGATCAGGATAGACTCCAACTTCATAGTCTGGAAGGCTAGGATCTTGTCCATTCTAGACTGGTATCGCATCAAGAACTTCACCTTGAAAATGATAGCAATCCCAGTTGACCTAGTTGCAAATGAGAAGTACGAACAGGCAATGGCTAGGGCTAAGTGCATCATCCTTGATGGGGGCAAGCATCATGTCGTACCACATATTACCGAGAAGGGTACGAAAAATGAGATGTGGGATGCCCTGAAGAAATTGTATCAGCATACTTCCCTACAGATGAAGATGCTTCTAGAAAATCATTTGTGGTCATACAAGGTGCAGAGGGTAGAGCATATAGATATCGTCCTCGGGCGATTGATGGAGATCTGGGGTTAGCTAACTTCCATAGGGGCGACACTGGATGAGGAGATGTTGGTGAGGACTGCAATAAATGCTGTCTCAAAGGACTGGGAGTTATTTTTCAAAAGCTTACAGGGCAAGTCGAACCTTCCGGATTGGAAGGAACTGTGCGCAACTCTTCATCAAGAAGAGATTAGACAACTAACCAAGGCAGGGAGTAGCAGTAAGGGGGTAAGAATCAAGAAAGAGGAAGAGGAGGATGCTGCTCTAGCATCTATGGGAAAGCAAGAGAAATAGAAGATGAAGGAACTCTCCAAGGTAAAGTGCTTCCACTGTGGGGAACTGGGTCACTATGCGAAATAATGTCCAAGGAAGAAGAGAAAGAGAGAGGCTTCTGAGATTGAGGCAGCGCCAGTGAGGGTAGAGAAACAAGTGGAGATAGATGATGACTATGCCATGAGTGCTCATGTGCCACTTGAGAGGAAGTGTGGAGACCTCGAATTGTAGTCAGACAGACTACAAACGATGAGGGGCAGGATCCTCGAGGTACCCAACCTCTTGGATTATACATGGCTACGAGAGCCTCAAAGAGGAGTAGAATGACTGGTGGATGTCAGTAGAGACGTATGCAAATGGAGCAACAAAGAGTGCTATAGTGCAGGAGTCCCGGGACACCATGAGGTAGCAGTGCGAGATGCATGGATTTGTTGCAACAATGCAGAGGTTAGTAGAGGGAGCACTTGTCAGCGACAGAGGGAGCTTCAGCATCGGGAGTGTTTCTAGCCTGATAGAGATGTCAGAATTTGGAGGATGAATTACTTACTTCTCAGTAACTGAGTTGCAGCACAGTAGTTAGCAGTGACAGTGCTATGGCCAACACGATGCAGCATGATGAGAGGGGATGCAGTGCAAATGTAGCAATGGAAGTGGTAGGGCCATGAGCATTAACACAAATGCAGAGGGAGCTGATGGACAGATGCATCAGTGGTAGTGGCAAGGCCATGGGTAGCAATACACAATGTAGCAGTGGAGAGGATGTTGGGCGGGGAAGCCTAGCATCAACATAGGGACTGTTGCTGGATGATCACGGTGATACTCAGGGAGGAGTTTTACTAGAGCACAATCCTCGCTAAGAGGGAGTGTTGATTTTAGGTAGCATCAAATATGCTCTAGCCATGAAAATTGAGGGAGAGGCTAAAGCACATGAGGTATCCAAGACCCAGAAATGGTTAGGGCAGAACCTAACCAGTTTGGGAGATATTAAAATAATTAATATTTTTAATGGAGTTCCTAAGTCTAAACATAGGAAAATTAAAATATTAATGTGAATTAATATAAAACTGGGTTAGAATGGTCCAAAAGTCATGGATCAAGCCAAATATAATCTTAGCCGTTGATTAGATATTTAATCTTCGTCGTTGATGGACCAACGAGAAAGGTATAAGAGGAGGCTTGAGGTTCAGCTAGAGAACACACCAAGAGAGATCAAGAACTCAATTTTCTTGGGTAGGATTTGCTGAGGAGATTTAGTGAGTGATAAGAGTTGCAACCGAGGGGTAGTGAATACATAGTAGAGAGGCATAGTTAGTACCAGGAGGATCAGTGTAGAAGCTAGGAGAGATTGATGCAGAGCCAGCTAGAGGCCACACAGAGGTAGCCACAGGCCACAGAAAGGCATACAGGAGCTGCATAGAGCCAGAGAAGGGCCAGTGTGTGAGACATAGAGGCTCGAGAGGCTAATGCAAAGCCTATAGAGGCTAACATTGGATCAGAGAGGGTGACACTGGTCTAGAGAGGCTAACGTAGAACTTAGAGGTAGCGATGGGAGAATTTTTGTGGGACAGACTAAGAGCTGGAGAGCCGGATAGGGTGACACAATCCCTATCAGAGTGATGCAAAGCAGTAGAAGCTGCATTGTTGCTGTGGGATCATTCATCCAGTGATTTAGCCAGAGTATATGTCTCCAACTGAGAGGTACCACTGCCGATGGAATTATCTATTGGGTGAGCCATTTCTGGTACCCAGGTTGTATTCTAAAGCTGCATAATAATAAAACCATTTGAATAGCTACACCGTTTTCCCACATTGGTTTTTTCCAGGGACATTAGTCCAAAAACAACGTTATCACTTGTGTGCTTATTTACTTTTAGTTTTTGATCTGTATGTGTTTATATTGTGCTTGTATTTATTTTCAATATTTACATGGTAAATAACTTGTTAAGTAATTGAACAAGTAGGAAGAAATAAATAAGATAGCACAGGAAGAATTTCTAACAGGTTAAACTTAGAAGTTCCAACATATAACAGGGTCTACCATCGGCTTGAGGAAAACACCTTAGTTGCAAAGGAATCCCCTTGAAGGAAAAGCTACCTTAATTCCAAATGAGGGTTTTAACCATATATCGATAATACCTACAGACAAATTCTTAAAAAATAGAAAATATATGATGGTGAGAATAGAAAATATACACAGATATTTGTCTCCTAGAAATGAAAATAGGAAACTGGATTGAGTTTCCATTATATTCCTTTCACTATTGACATTCCAAATCATTCATAAACCTCAAATCCATAAACCTTGGATTAGAACATAGCCATAGTTACTTTGAAAAATCTATAAAACTATGGGAAAAACTATCATGCATAAAACCATGCACAAAACCATGGGTGGCTATACCCAATTTTTTTTTTTTTTTTTAATTAATTAATTTATTTTATTTTATTTTATTTTATTTATTTTATTTATTTTTTATTTATTTTTTTCTTTCAGGTTATTTCAAAAAAATTTGTGTAAGGGGGGGACTGACAAGAGGGGTTGTTTCCCCTTTGCAATCCCATGAAAAAGTGGTGTTATTTGCATTCTCAACACAACATACCATGTATGTGCTAGTCATGTAAAGAATATAACACATACCCAATAGTAGGCATACAAGGTATATGAGGTGAACTCATAGAAGGAAGGACAAGGCGTACGAGCTAAAGCATGCATGATTCCATGGGTTGACGGAAAGGAAAGAGAAAAATAGGTGGAGACACAATGTGGCTTCAGTACTAAGTGGATTAGTGGGTTGGAGCCACTGTGTACTTTGAATTCCTACATAATAGAATGGTAACTCTATGAGTTGCGATTGTAGGAGTGAAGAGAAGAAGCAAGTGGAGACATTGTTCACTATGGAGTCCCAAAAGGTGGACCATGTGGAACACAACATACTCTGGAGTCTTGGTAGGTAGAGCGGAGAATTAGTATATGTTTAAAACACCTGTAGCTGAGTAGGTGGAGAAATTGTGCTTATTTGAGTTCTTCTATGTGAAGTAGGTGGAACACAATGTACTCTTGAGTCCTAGTAGGCAGAGGTGAGACTTTGTGTATGTTTGAAGCACATATGGGTGAGAAGATGGAGATTTAGTATGATTTAGATCCATGGTTGAACAGGTAGATACATAGTGGGATATAATTCCAATACTAGGCATGTGGATATGGGGTTGTCTCTGGATTCTTGTGAGATTAGATCAATTATCATCGATTGAAATTCTCCTAAGAAATACACTTTAGACTCTAAAGCCAACTCAAGGGTGGTAATCTATAATAAATTTTGTAGTGTATCTATCCTATGGTTGGTTGGAGAGTTAAAGTCCCTTCCTCAATTGCTAGTCATTAAGCTCTACAAATAAGTTTATCTACTTGTAATTATGTTGCATTATGATTGTTGAATCAATAGATAAATTTTCTGGTAAAAAATGGGCCTCAAATTTTCTTTTACAACAAAATTCAACTTTATAAGAAATAATAGGATTCCATATGATGATGTCAACCATGGGGGATGATTCACCATTTTTGGAGTAAATAGGTAAAAAAAAAAACTTTTTCAACTCATATTTTCGACTTTTCTCCTTTTGATTTTACTCAAATTTCAAGAAGGATCACTCACTAGATGAAGAATTTAATTTTGCATCCAAGGATTACCCATATTGCATACTTTCAATGGACTCTACTACACTAAAAATGTGAAATACATGAAAAATTGTGATTGCAATCATGTTTTTTTCACGTATTTCACATTTTGCTTGTAGTAGGATCCATTGAAAGTATGCAACATGGTTACTCGGATGAAAAATCAAATTCTTCATATAGCGAGTGATCCTTCTCGAAATTTGAGTAAAATCGAAAGGAGATAAGTAGAAAATATGAGTTGAAAAAGTTATTTTTTTTTAACCTATTTACTCCAAAAATGGTGAATCATCCCCCATGGTTGACATCATCATATGGAATCCTATTATTTCTTATAAAGTTGACTTTTGTTGTAAACAGAAATTTGAGGCCCATTTTTTACCACAAAATTTATCTAATGATTCAACAATCATAATGCAACATAATTACAAGTAGATAAACTTATTTGTAGAGCTTAATGACTGGCAATTGAGGGAGGGACTTTAACTCTCCAACCAACCATAGGATAGATACACTACAAAATTTCTTATAGATTACCAACGAGTGCCCCCAATCTAAATTTGAGTAAAATAATAGGGAGATAAGTTTAAAATATGAGTTGAAAATTTTGTTTTTCTTTTTTCCCTCCAAAACTTGATGAAATAATATAATCTTATTTAATTATTTCCACCATTATTTAATAATATTCCTTAGGAGGCCTATTTTAGACCTAAACATTTCTCTAAAGGGTATTGTTATGTTTATAATAATGGATGCATCTGTACTGCTTATGGAGGAATTGCTTTATTCATAGTTGCTTTTAATGAGATGCATGTGTGATTGTTCTCATGGTTTAAGAAGGATTTGTATATCCCTGTGACTATTGAGAATGTCATGAATGCATTGTTACTTATCTAATATTATGTTTATTACTAAGTTTAGTTTACTATCACTATGTGTGGTTTTATTATTGATATGCATGAATATCATGGATAACTGTTATCTGTATACTGGTGGAAGTCTATGGTTTATGCCTATGTGGCAGGCTATATCAATGAATATGATAGTTCTTGTTGTAGACATGTTGAAAATTTATCTATCTGTTATAGTTATGTTTAATTTCTAGAGTGCTAGCATTAGAATGAGAGATTTATCCATGTTATATTAATGGTGTAGAGTATTGTTGGTCACTTAGAATGTCTTCATAAGCCATTGAAGTCCTTAGGACTCTAAGTCTCATTGTCACTGAGCAACGAGCTTGTACTCAAAATATGTTAGAGCCTAGATTGACCTCAGGCTGAAGGGAGGCAATCCTAGGATAACCACAAACCAAGCTTAGCCTGGTAGCTAGCCCTACCAGGTCGGGAGAGGGCTCTCTCCATGTGAATTTCAGTCAGGATGACTGAATCGAATATGGATTTTAGGTTAGGTATAGTAGCTCAGAGGATTTGATTGGATTTGTTTTGGGTCAAAACAACAAGAGAAAGGATGATTTGGACTATGGAATCGATGTCAATTTCTGCTGGCAAACCTGGGGCAAATTAAGTGCCATGTTCAGCCAAGTGAAGATTGTAAATGTGAGAAGTATACGCGAGAATACCCGCTGCCCTATAGGCATCAGGCAAAGAATGAATCTGCAACAACAACTTTAGATGAAAGAGAATCACAAGGTTGCTCAATAAAGCATCTAGCCAAGGATTAATTCTACTAAGACAACCATTACAACTAACAGCAAAATCATCATGAAAGGAGCATCATTACGGATGAATTCCTAACATATCACTTAGATAATGTTGTAACAAGGTATAAAAAACATAATTTGTAAATGAATTACATGAAAAACATACTAAACATCAACACCGTGATGAATCCCATATCCAAAGGGAAAAAGACTTCTTTATTAAAATGATATTCAGGAAAAAGATTTACACAAAGCCAAGACAACCTCTCTGTTGCAAAAATCAAACATCTACACTATGAAATTCATAAAATATATGCATTTTCGCATCCCTTTACTAAGGGAATTGAGCTCAACCATCTTCTTCAAAATAGAATCAGTTACATTAAATTTGGACCGAATTTCTGAAAATAGGTGTTGAGGATGAACTCGTATCTCCTAAACCATAGCACCTATTACAAACATGAAAGAAATTTTGTAGAAAAGGTCATTTTGGAGAAAAACCTCTCTCAAATTTTGGAAATTCATTTCCAGTTGCTCAGAATATGTGCCACAAAATCATCTCTAAAACAGAAAATCATTAAAAATTTAAATCTGTGAAAATGAGCTGTAAAGATCTAGTCACATATCCAAATTTACGACACCTATGAATAAAATGAAAGAGGTTTTTGTTATATGTCTTGTGGTTAACAAAAAAATCCTTGGTTTTTTCAAAATTACTTTCCATCTGTTGTAAAATGGCACCGCACTAAAATGACTAAAACAATAAAATAAATGAAAATTTTTCTTTTTTTTTTTAATGTAGGCTGCAAATATCACTGCATATCTCCCACATAGTAGCACCTATGCATAAAATGAAGGAGGTTTTTGTTATTTGGTATGTGATGGACAAACACTTCTTTCACTTTTGAAAAATTCCTTACCATTATTTCATAAAATTATCTTGTAGTAAACTTGTCGTTGTGTACAACAACTGACCTCAAAACATGCATAACCGAGAATCACTCATTCACTTCGATCGTATCTCCTGATCCAGAAACCAGTTACAAGAGTGTGATATACCGTTGGAAATATTTTTCTGAGCTTCTTCTGATGGAAATACCTAGGATATGATTTGCACTAAAGAACATGTGCAAAACATCTTTGAAAATCGCACATAGTAAGAGCCCATTTTGATCCCTAGTGACAGGCTGCGAAGACTAGAAGTAACATTGGCCTTATTGGGGATGAAAACTCCTTGGAGGTGTCAATAAAACCTTATACCAAGTGTCTCATCCATTGGGAAATACATTCAAACAACTGCAAACTCAAAACAACTCATACCAGTCCAAACATACATATACTGCAACCTATACATAACAAATATCGGAAACTGAAATGCTTCCTTTGGCAGCTTACTTATTTACACAAACCTACCCTACTTTGCTGCAAAATAAATGGATCAAGTGATGTTGTAATGCCATATAAACTATTCAAGTAATTGTTACAAAGATGCTGCTTGGGAATGCTTGAAGTAGCACACAACTGGAAATTCTACCAGCAATATATACCCATAGTACCTCTGGCTCTATAAAAGGCAACCCAACTTTTCTTTCAACGTAAAAATATATTCGATATATGCTGCTATGGGATTATTGAAACTAGATTCTATCTGCTGCCCTATCTCATTAACATATGCTCTTGGATGGAGATTGTCACATCCTCGCTATAAATCATAACATCCTTCAATCCAACCATCCAAGGGCAGCCTTATCTTTTCTTCTTTGGGAGGAGGGAGAGTTTCCAAGAACTGTTTAGGGTCTTGGAATTCATGTGATTTAATTTTAACATCCAATAATTCAATATCATTTTCCAATATTTCAACCACTAAGCCAAGAAAACAATATTTATTCTTAGGTGTGAGTCGATTGGATTTCAAGCTAAGAAACAATGATGTTAAAAAATGCTGATCAATATGAAATTTGCTATCTCATCCCTTAAAATCAATAACATCTCACTAGATAATGGATTTTCCACATACCCCATCATCGGTGATTACCACCAACGTTTTGAAAACTGGATTCTTTGGCAGTGAAGTCGAATCTCAGGATCTTGAACATTGGAGTCATCAAGTAGATGATTTTAGCCTTCATATGTGTCTGATTGCTGTCCACCATCAGCAATCAGATCTGCAACTTGAATGATCTTTCCTGGAGAAGATCTGTCACCTCTTCCCTAGTGGAGTCACCACTATGTTAGAGCCTAGATTGACCTCAGGCTGAAGGGAGACAATCCTAGGATAACCAAAATCCAAGCGTAACCTGGTAGCTAGCCCTACCAGGTCGGGAGAGGGCTCTCTCCTTGTGAATTATAGTCAAGATGACTGAATCAAATATGGATTTTAGGTTAGGTATAGTATCTCAGAGGATTTGATTGGATTTTTTTTGGGTCAAAATAGCAAGATAAAGGATGATTTGGACTATGGAATCGATGTCAATTTCTGCCGGCAAACCTGGGGAAAATTAAGTGCCATGTTCAGCCAAGTGAAGATTGTAAATGTTAGAAGTATAGGGGAGAAATACCACTACCCTATAGGCATCAAAAAAATGATGAATCTTCAACAAAAACTTTAGAAGAAAGAGAATCATGAGGTTGCTCAACAGAGCATCTAGCCAAGGATGAATTCTGCTAAGACAACCATTACAACTAACAACAAAATCATCATGAAAGAAGCGTAATTATGGATGAATTCCTAACATATCACTTAGATAATGCTGTAAGAAGATAGTAAAAAACATAATGTGTAAATGAATTATAGGAAAAACATACTAAACATCAGCACCATGATGAATCCCAAATCCAAAGGGCAAAAGACTGCTTTATTAAAATGATATTGAGGAATTTTTTTTACAGAAAGCCAGGAAAACCTCTCTGCTGCAAAAATCGAACCTCTACACTATGAAATTAATAAAATATATACATTTTCTCATCACTGTACTAAGGGAATTGAGCTCAACCATATTGTTCAAAATAGAATTAGTTACATTAAACTTGGACCGAATTTCTGAAAATAGGTGTTGAAGATGAACTCATATCTCCTAAACCATAACACCTGTTACAAAAATGAAAGAGGTTTTTGTAGAAAAGGTCATTTTGGAGAAAATTTTCTCTCAAATTTTAGAAATTTGTTTCCAGTTGCTCGGAATCTATGCCACAAAATCATCTCTAAAACAGAAAATCATTAAAAATTTAAATCTGTGAAAATGAGCTGTAAAGATCTAGTCACATATCCAAATTCATGACACCTGTGAATAAAATGAAAGAGGTTTTTGTTATATGGCTCATGCTTAACAAAATTCCCTTGGGTTTTTCAAAATTACTTTCCATCTATTGTAAAATGGCACCGCACTAAAATGACTAAAACAGTAAAATAAATGAAAATTTTGCTTTGTTTTAATGTAGGCTCCAAATATCACTGCATATCTCCCACATAGTAGCACCTGTGCATAAACTGAAGGAGTTTTTTGTTATTTGGTATGCGATGGACAAAAACCTCTTTCACTTTTGAAAAATTCCTTACCATTATCTAAGAAATTGATCTTGTAGTAAACTTGTTGTGTGTAGCAACTGACCTCAAAACATGCATAACCAAGAATCACTCATTCACTTCGATCATATCTTCTGATCCAGAAACTGGTTACGGGAGTGTGATATACCATTGGAAATATTTTTCCAAGCTTCCTCTGATGGAAATACTTAGGATATGATTTGAATTGAATATCATGTGCAAAACATCTCTGAAAACCAAACATAATAAGAGCCCACTTTTATCCCTGGTGACAGGCTGCGAAGACTGGAACTAACAGAATGAATGAACTTTGTTAATAATTTTAAAGAGTTAGAGCCATGGAGGTTTGATAATGTCCATTTTTTTTTAGATATAATTATGTCTTTGGTAACAAATATGTGCCTCCGGGGGATGGAAAACTTGGCTCTATTGTTAAAAAATATGAATTAATGGAAGAAAAAAATGGTAATTTTCATGTTATATATTGTGGATATTCATGTCGCACCACACCAAGGTTGTGAAATAACTTAGGAAGAAGTGGACATGGTTGAAAGAGGGCATGGGACAAGAAAATTATCATCACCCAATGCCAATAATTTATGTCACACCATGAAGGAAAGACTATAATGTCAAGTCCCATGAGAATATTGTTGTTGTTGATAGAGGCCATGCCAAAATGTCTTGTCAAGCATTAAATGAGAAAGTTATATTTAGCAGAGGTCCAAGGCCTAGTGGGACCCATGTTTTAAGCTAAGGTGATGGAGGCCACATCGGGCAATGATGACATGTATGTGTGACATGGAAAGGGTGCTGATGTGGCACACTATTAGAATGCCACATGGAAGACATATATGACCTTCTAGGATGGCCAAGTGTTCATTTTTGGATGATGCATGGCACCACTAAATGATTCCATTTGGTAGAAGGACTTCACCCTAACATCTGTATGACGTTAGGAAGACATGGTAGAAGTGGGTTACGTGGAGGCCAATGCTAGTAGGACAATAAATGACGCATGGTGGGGGTGAGTGGAGCCACCTAGTGAGGTATTGCTATGTGACATAGACATGGTTGAACATGTGGTTGGGAGCAATGTCACCATGGAGATTAGGACTATAGGGGTATCATGTAGTGCCTATTGATCCAATGGTGGTAAATGGGTATCAAGGTGCAACATGTGCATACATTAATGCCATGAATATCACCTTATACAATCAAACACTCCTAATTTAACGAGTGCAATGGTTGTAGTTTAGATTGTCTACAAAATTGATCGAGGTTTAAGTCGTGAATTTTTACATGATGCGTTAAATGGTCCATAACATTTCATTAGATGGATGATATTTAGCATTACATTTCTACTATGGGTGCAGGATAGATAAAAGCCATGGGACAAAAATTCATCTTTATTACTTGATTATAAAATGTGTGGCCCACCGTAGAGGATCGAATGGGTGCCATTATTAACAATAGGTGTGAGGCATGGTGGCACTAGGGTGGTATGTCATGGGGCCTCCCACAGTGTACTTCTCATGAGCTAGAAGTTCCACGTGACGAATCCTTGCTGATGTGGCAGTGATGTGGGTCCCAAACTTGGAATGGGCATAACCTTCACTCCAGAGGTCAGATTGAGGAAACTTTTACATCTCCAGAAATATGTTGATGATTTTAATGTGATGTTGTTATCCAAAGTGAGCTCCGCACATTATGGGTAGAAAGGAAATTTGTAACCCCATATTCAAAATGAGCTAATGGAATATGGGTTAATTGAAGGTAACACCTCTCGCTAGGCTTGGGATGTCCAAGAGGGTGGGAGGGAGTATTACATCAACATTTTGGATTGTTTAATAGAAGGTATAATTTATTTACATATCATATTGAATATATTCTAGCCACTATCTACATTAGTCAATTTATAACACGTGGTTCTTATGGTGTGTCAAATATGTGTGTAATCTAAGAGCATTAATTATGTATCACTTATGGTGCATCCCTTATGTGCATAAATGCATGTGTTGATGGTCATGGTTCATTTCTTATATGTGTCACTTATCTATTGTTATTTAAGGTTCATCACTTATATGTGACACCTTATATGGTGTATCCTAGCTTGTGTGAATTGCTTTAGTGTATTGATGCTTATCTATGCCACTTATGGTAGTCATCTTGTGGAATGTTTATTATGTGTCTCACTTTGAAGAGTATAACTTATGTATATAACTTATGGGTAATTAGTTAGTTATATCAGTTATGTGTGGCACTTATGGGAATTTATTATGATGTGTTTGGTATAAATTAGTCACAATTCTATATACAACAATTCCATCCATATGAAATTTCCTTAATTCATAACATTCATAAATAAAATGAACAATGATTACATCCAAAGGAATGTGCATAAAGAGAAATCGTATGTTTATCTCTTAGTAAAAAATGAGGTTATCCAAACATCACCTTAGCCATCAGATAGTTTTCGACAGTTGCCCTTAGCTACCATAGCATAGTACAATATGCCACAAGTGAGACTCCCCAAACCCTTGATATGGTCTTGACCAAAATAAGAAACCTTAGCCACCAACAAGGCTTTCCAAATTGCACAAAGATAGGGTTATTGAATTCCACATTTCTAACGTTTTCAAATTCCACAAAGCTATAGTTTTCAAATTGCACAAAACAAATGTTTTCATATCCCACTTTAATAAACATTGACAAACATTTCCAATTTGCAGTGCAATGTGAGTATGGTATGTTTACTTCCATTGTATAATTAGGCAGTAAAATTTGAACTCAATATGTTGGAGTTTCACACCCAACTCTTGGAATTTTTCATCCTATTCTCTCCATCTTCTCATATTTATGCAAATACACTACATTTTTTAGAAACAAATGCATAAATCTCTTGTCAGCATTGGGGATTGGTTAATATAAGGATAATTTTGTGTACATATCTTCTTTAATATATTGTCACCACTATGTACATTGGTCAATTTAGAACATGTTTGCTTATTATGGTGTGTCATTTATGTGTGTCATGTAAGAACATTAATAATATAATTATGTGCCACTTATGGTTCATCCCTTATGTTCATCGATGCACATGTGTTGATGGTCATGGTTCAATGATTATGTCCATCACTTATGTCTTGCTAGTTAAGGAGCATCATTTTATCTGACACCTAATTTGGTGTATAAACATCAATGCATTGATGCCTAACTATGTTAGTTATGGTAGGTATCTAGTGGCATGTTGACTATGTGTCTCTCTACAAAGAGTATCAATTATAGAGGGATAACTTAATTATGTCACTTATGGGACTTTCTTATGGTGTGTTGGATGAAAATTATTCAAAATGGTATAAACAAAAATTCCATACATAAAATGCTTCATTATTTCATAGCATTAATGAATATAATGAACAAAGAAAACATCCTAAGAAATATGCATAAAGAGACATCTCATGTTTATCTCTTAGGATAAAATGAGGTTATCCACACATTTCCTTACCCATGATGTGACGTCCCTATAATACTACTGTATCCCCATTATTTTTATTGTTAGTGTAGCCACCTATTGTTATTGTTATTCCCATGTATCCCCCATATTTTTATTGTTGTTCCCCATAAAATCCCACTATTGTTATTGTTGTTCCCCATAAAATCCCACTATTGTTATTGTTGTGCCCTTACATTATTATTGTTATGTAGGCTCTAATTATATTGTGACCCCTTAGACTCCTATATATACCAAGGAGGTATTATCATTTTTATCATCAAATAATTATTCATTTATGTAATGAAAAGGAGGTTTCCCCATCGAAGAGGATAATTTTTAAGTCATTGATATATATTTTCTTCTATTTTGTGAGTTGGTTCCGTAACATTGTTATTAGAGCTTTGGATTCTAGGGTTTCGTTGCTTCAAACAGGTCATCCTAGATTTTTCGCTATAGATTTTTTTCTATGAGATTTCGAAAACTAAAATTTTGACCACATGGAGTATAAATTTTGTTTGACTTTATGTATAAATTTAAGATCTCATTCCGCTATTTTTTTGAGATATGGTCTGAAGAAGTTAGGGTTTTTGTAGGCTCTAAAATTCAATCTCAAATAGGTGGCCTAGGGAAAATTGACATAACTTTATCTCTGCACATCGAATTTAAATTTCATAAAATGTGATAAAAATTTCATGGACCTTATTTTTTCTTTTATCATTTTCAGTGACAAAGGTCAAAACACTGACACATGGCATTTCATACAAGTTCACTTGACTGAACTAGTCTATAATGAGGTCATTGTAAGAGATTAGGCATAACTCTTTCTTAAAGAATCCAATCTCATTTTGACTTGTGCGGTTGGAAACAAGACTCATAGAGATACCACAAGACTAAATATTAGACCTTGGAGATACGAAATTATAGATATACAACAATTTCAATATCGATCTCCTAAAAAGTAAGAAAAATGTGTGTATTTTGTTTTTAATTTGGCATAACGTTTAAAAAAAAAATAGTTTGAAGTGATTCAAAGGGCATAGTGAAGCATATATAATTGTTTGATTCCAAAATTCCTAAAAACAAAAAAAATGGACACACCTAGTAAGAAACCAAGAATCGTTTCTATGACGCATGAAGAAGAGGAAGAAATGCAACATGATATATCATAATTATGAGACCAAATGCAACAAATTTCACTGTCACAAAAGAAGTAAAAAAAATGAATTGGAAGACATGATGAATGTTAATATAGATGGTATCAAAAGTTACAAGGAATTTTTAAATTATTTTTTAAAAGTAGACATGGAAGCAATGATGAATGTCAAGATTGAAGGGTTAAAATAAGGTTTGGAAAAGTTGGTAGAAGAAAGGCTTCCCAGTGGTGACAAGGTAATCCATGAAACTAATGATGAGGAAAAAAGTAATATGAATTATGATTTTAGAGACTCTTTCAGATGAGAAGGTAACTCCTCAAATGTAATCATATTATTCATTCAGGTTGTTGATTATTATATACAAGAGGGAGTGACTATTCAGTTAATCTCTTGTTGACTCTTCATTTTCTCTATTATTTATTTACAATAATTACAGTTGTTCACCCAATCCCTATGATTAGGTGTCAACATTGGCCTCCTTAATCTGAAGGGACGTTGGTGAGTTCAAGCATCATTATGAATCTTTGCATTTTTTTCTCTTCCAATCACTTTGGTGAAGATGTCTGCAATCTGCTCATTAGTGGAACAATGGCAAAGATGGATTGTTTTCGCCTGAACATGATGTCAAATTAGATGATACTTTGTATTGATGTGCTTCATTCGATCATGGAACTTTGGGTTCTTGGCCAACTTTATTGCTGAGGTATTGTCAATCATGAGTGGAGTCGATTATACTTGTTTTACCTACAAATCTCTCAGAATTTTCCTGAGCCACATAATTTCTTTTGTTGCCTTAGCTGCTGCAACATATTCTACCTCTATTGTGGACTCTGCTAGAACTGATTGTTTGTGTGATCTCCAAGAGACAACTCTTGATCCAAGAATCATAGCATAACCCATAGTAGATACCCCAGTTCTTTTGTCTCCATCGAAGTCTGAATCAGAGTATCCAATCACGCTAAAGTCGCCCACCTGTGTATACTTGATTCCAAAGTCTTGAGTTCCCTTAGAGTACTTTAGAACTCTTTTTATAGTAGACCAATGTCCCTCACAAGGCTTTTGAATAAGCTTGGAGAGGATTCCAACAACAAACGAAATGTTTGTTCTGGTAGTAGTTAGGTAGTTGAGACTTCCTACAAGCTGTCTATACTTTGTTGCATCCTCAAATTCTTTTCCTTCAATGGATATGAGATTTAAGTTTTGTTCCGTTGGAGTAGTTAGAGGATTGCATTTAGTCATTCCAAACCTGTTGGATTCCTTTGGAGTAGTACTTATTTTGAGAAAGGAATATGGATTTCGGATGTCAAGTTACTTCAATACCTAGATAGTAATGAACATAGCCCAAATCAGTCATTTCAAAACCTTTCCTCAATTTCTTCTTTATGGATGCAATGTAGCTCTCATTGTTCCCTGTCATCAAAAGATCATATATATATACGACAATATATACAACTATTCTTCCAATCTTCTTGACAAACAAAGTTGCATCACCAAGATCATAATGTTTGAAATTGAGTTTCAGAAGATGCTCAATTAGTTTTTCGTACCAGGCTCATGGTGCTTGTTTGAGGCCATACAAGGATTTCACAAGTTTTCATACTTTATGTTCATGTCCTTTTACAACAAATCCTTCATGCTAGGACATAAAAACATTTTCTTTTAGATCTCCATTCAAAAAAGTAGTTTTTACATCCATTTGATGGAATTTCCAACTGTTCTAAGATGCTAGGGCAAAGAGTGTCCAAATGGTAGGCCATTTTTCTGTGGGGGAAAAAGTCTCCTCATAATCGACCCCTTCCTTTTGTGCAAAACCTTTTGCCACAAGCCTGGCTTTGTGCTTGTCAAGTGAGCCATCAAATTTATACTTGTTCTTGTAGACCCAGTTGCAGCCAATTGGTTTGGTTCCAAATGGAGGATCTACCAACTTCCAAGTGCCATTCTTTATCAAGGCATCATACTCCTTTTGCATTACTTCTTTCCATTCATCATGAGAAGCAGCTTCTTTGAAGGAGGTTGGTTCAACAGGTGAATCAGATTCATCTACATCACCTCCATTTTGCCAGGTTGAATTTCTAGTTCCTATCTTTCCAACCTCATTAGGATAAACACTTTCAAGTGTCTTTGCCAGCCACTTTGGGGGACCTTTCTGAGATGGTCCAGGCTACTCCATTGATTGAGTTGGGACTGAATCAAGATTGAGTCTCCCAATTCTGTCAATCACATCACTCAAAGTATCATCCGTTGTTGGCGTTTCATGCGGGGGAGAGAGTGCTTGTTATGAAACCAGCTCACAAAAAGATAGAAAAGATAGATCAAAGCCTTAGAATTGAGCCTCTTTGAGGGGGAAACCTCCTTTACATTACAGAAATGAATGATTCCTTAATGATTCAAATGACAAAACTCTCTTTCTATATATAGGAGTCTAAGGAGTCACAATAAAACCCAGCTGACCTAACAATAATAATATAAAGGCACAAAAATAACAATAGAGGGATTCTATGGGGCACAGTAATAACTATATGGGGACAATAGGGGCACAACAATATTAATAAGGGATACAACTACAATAGTAATGAGATAATCACTAGTACTATAGGGACCTAACATGCCCCTCTCCTTCAAAAAAAGTGTTTTCCTCAACGCTTGAGTAGTTCTGGATGCTTCTGTATAAAATTCTCATTCTCCCAAGTGGAATCCTTAGCGGGTAAGTTCTTCCACTTGATGAGATAGTTCAAAATTGATCGATTTCGTAGCTTTCGAGTTCTTGTTTCTGTGACTGATTCCAGTTCCAATATAAATTTTCCTACCTCATCAAGTTTTGGAAATATTGTTTGAACTGGGAGCTTGTCACCTATAACCTTCTTTAAACAGGAAACATGGAAAACTCGGTGCACTCAAGAAGCTACATGAAGCTCCAATTTGTATGCCATAGTACCAATCTTTTGCAGCACCTTGTACGGACCATAATACTTTGGTGATAATTTATTATCCTTCTTAGCTTGCTTGAGGGACATTTGTTTATATGGTTGTAGCTGTAGGAATACCCAATCACCTAAATCAAAACTTATTTTGCTGCAATGTTGATCCTCCTGTTGTTTCATTCTATTATGTGCCAACACGAGGTTATCCTTTAAGAGTTGGAGGACTTGTTGTTGATGCTTGATGTGATGTTCCACTGATTGAACCTTAGAATTTTCTCTTAAATATGATGTGATGGTTGGTGGCTGATATCCATAAAGTGCCATAAATGGGGTCATTTTTGTTGCTGTATGGAAGGAAGTGTATTGCCACCATTCAGCCAGAGGCAACCATTTGACCCATTGTGTGTGTTTATTAGATACAAAGCAACTAAGATATCCTTCCAAACATTTGTTTACTATCTCTGTTTTCCCATCAGATTGAGGATGATATGATGAGCTATGAGCTAACTGAGTACCGAGACAAGAAAATAATTATGTCCAAAAATTTCCAGTGAAAATGGGAACTTTGTCACTTACAATAATCTTTGGGTTTCCATGTAGCTTTTGAATTGTTTCCATAAATGCAGTAGAAACTGTATTGGCTTTAAATGGATGTGATAATGCACAAAAGTGTGCATACTTGGTAATTCTGTCAAGTACCACCATGATGACACTCTTTCCCTCAGACTTGGGTAAACCTGTGATAAAATCCATTGAAACCTCCTCCCAACGTTGGCTTGGAATGGATAATGGTTTTAATAGACTCGGGGTCTTAATTGTTTCAACTTTATTTTGTTGGCAAACCAAACATTTCACCACAAACTTTTGAATATCCGATTTAAGGCCATCCCAAAAAAATTCCTCCTTAACCCTGTGGTAAGTTTTTAAAAATCCCGAGTGCCCTCCTAAGGGAGAAGTGTGCAATTCCATAAGATTCTTTTGCTTGAGTTGGGAATTCTTACAGAGGTATAAGCGATCTTTGTACCATAATGAATCATTTTGCCAGCTAAATGTATCAGATGTACTGGAATATTGTTGTAACTTTTGAATAAGTGCCCACACTTCTTCATCATTCTTCCCTTCCTCCCTTGCTTTGTTTATCCAATCTGGTTGGATAATAGAAATGGCACACAACAATGCTTCCACATCCTCATCCTTTCTTGAGAGTGCATCTGCCACCACATTTTGCTTCCCTTTTTGGTAGATGATTTCAAAGTCATAACCCAACATGTTTGTGACCCACTTTTGTTACTCTTTAGATGATAATCTTTGTTCTAAAAAGTATTTAAGGCTTTCATGATCCGATTTTACCTTGAAGTGTCTTCCCATTAGGTAGGGTTGCCATTTCTTAAGTGCATGTAGTATTGCCAACATTTCCTTCTCATAAATAGCTTTGTGTAAGAAATTTCCCTTGATGGACGACTTTCAAAAGCAATGGGTCTTTCATCTTGCATTAAAACAACACCAATTCCATTTCCTGAAGCATCACATTCCACAATAAAGGTTTTTGTGAAGTCCGGTGTAGCTAAGACTAGTGCTTGGCACATTGCCTCTTTAAGATGTTCGAAGGCCTTTGTTGCTTCTGGAGTCCATGAAAATGTATCTTTCTTCAATAATGTTGTTAGAGGTACTATTATTCTCCCATAATTCTTAACAAACTTGCGATAATACCCTGTCAACCCGAGAAATCCTCGCAGATGCTTTATGGATGTGAGGATTTTCCATTCCTTAATGGCTTTAATTTTGCTAGGGTCTACCTTAACTCCTTCATGAGATACAATATGACCCAGATATTCCACCTCTTGTACTCCAAAGAAACATTTGGATCTTTTTGCATATAATTGTTTCTCCTCCAATAGTTGTAGCACCCTGTCAACATGTTCAACATGATCCTTCCAAGACTTGTTGTAGATTAGTATATCATCAAAAAATACTAACACAAATTTTCTAAGGAAGGGTTTGAAAATGGAATCATCAAACCTTGAAATGTAGAAGGTGCATTGGTAAGGCCAAAAGGCATGACCAAAAATTCATAATGACCCTCATGAGTTCTAAATGCTATTTTCATAATGTCTTCAGTCTTCATTCTAATTTGATGATATCCTGAACGAAGATCCAACTTGGTGAAGTAAATTGATTCATGCAATTCATCCAGTAATTCATCAATGACAGGAATGGGAAACTTATCTTTAATAGTGAGCTTGCTGAGATCCCTATAATCTGGACACATGCGCCATGATCCATCCTTCTTATGCACCAATACTACTGGAGTAGAGAAAGAACTTTGACTAGGTTGAATTATACCAGCCTCTAGCATTTCTGCAACCATACATTCAATTTCACTCTTTTGGGCATAGGGATATCTATACGGCCTGATGTTTGGAGGAACACTTCCTGGAATCAAATGAATAGCATGATCATGATCACGAATAGGTGGGAGACCTTTGGGAGTCTCAAATACCTTGGAATGATTGTCCAAGACCTTTTGGAGATCTAGAGAAATAGATGATTTCGATGTGGAAACATCTAGTGAACATAATTGTGCAATTACACCTCTTTGTTCCTTTTTGAGAAGCTTTGTCATACCGTTAGAGCTGATTATCATTCCCAGTTTCCCTGAAATACCCCTTAATTCAACTTCCTTTCCTTCCGTAGAAAATTTCATGAAAAGTTCTTGAAAATTAAAAGCTATTGTACCCAAGGATTGTAGCCATTTGACTCCTAGTACAACATCAACGCCTCCCATTGGAATGGAAAGCATTGGGCTAATCAATACATATTCTCCCATGGATAGCTTGATATTATGGCACTTTCCAGAGCAATTTGTTTTTCCTCCATTTGCAACCATCACTTGACACTCTGGTGTTAGATATAGGAACCAATTCAATTCTTTTGCTACCTTACAATGAATAAAATTGTGGGTACTTCTGAATCAATCAACACTATTACCTTTTCCTTCTTGATTTGTCTTTCTATTTTAATGGTTTGAGGAGTGGTAATTCCATCCAATGCATTACAAGATATAGTGAGGTTCATTTCTTCTTTTTCTAGGCTTTTTCCTGGACTATATCCTCTTCTTTTGACCTTTCTTGCTCCTTTTCTTCTTCCTCTTCACAATCTATGTAGAATAATTTCTTCTCAGCACACTTATGACCTTTAGTGTATTTGCTATCAAAACTGTAACAAAGCCCTTTTGCTCTTTTGCCTTCCAATTTTTGTGGTGTCAACCTTATAGGTTGTGGAAAACTAGGGGCAACAACACTTCCATCTTTATAGTTGTGAGTGGTATGCTTCCTGGTTTCCATAATTTTGCTTTCCATTTTTCTTGCTAACTTGAATGCCTTCTCTAATGAATCAGGTTCCCAAAGGCGAACATCATGTTGGATATTATCATTTAAAGTCCCTATGAACACATCAATTCTATGCTCCTCTGGAATATTTTTTACCCTTGTGTTCAATTTTTGGAACTCCTCAATGTGCTCCATTATTGAACCCTTTTGTTTGAGACTTATCAATTGGCTAAAAAAAGTGCTGCTTTTTGTATCCTCATAATGTGCTATCAATTCTTTCATAAAAAGTGCCCAAGTGATAATTTTTTTACAAGAGAAAAGCCATTGATACCATACAAACTAATTTGGTTCCAAATATAAAGTTGCAATACGTACCTTTTGTGTGTTTTGCACATTATTGAGATCGAAAAATTGCTCCATCTGTAATATCCATGTTATGGGATCCTTGCCATCAAACTTCCTCATATCAATTTTTGGAATATGGTGGGTCTTCAATCCAACATTAGAGTCTATGAAATCATGATTAACATTTCTTTTGTTTGCATCATGAGTTTCATTTACTACCCTTTCACCATTAGTAAGTATTTCTTGTAGAAAATTTGTCAAATCTATCTTCAAATTTGCCATGCCTGTCTTCAAATTTGTATTCAAATCTATCCTCAAGTTGTCCATCTTAGCTTCCATGCCATTCATACTTAGCTTCCATGCCATTTATCTTAGCTTCTGTTAGCTTTTGTGAGAGTGACATTTGTTGCACGTGGTCTTGTAATTTTGATATATCATGTAACATTTTTTCCACTTCTTCAAGAGTCATGCTAGAGCTTTCAGGTTGCTTACTAGGTGTTTGCATTTTCTTTCCTTAGGGCATCAGTTATCGATAATAATTCTCTACTATGCCCTTTGAATTCCTTCAAAATAATTTTTTAAACCAAGCTTAAGCAAGAATTTAAAAAAAATCTACACACCTTTTTTCACTTTGTAGGAGCTCGATATTGCCTCTGATGTATCTCTATAATTTTAGATCATCTAATTTTGAAATTGTGACCTGTAGTAGCCCTCTATGTCCTCTTTCCAATGCCACTAGTCTGATCCAAATTGGATTCTCCAAGGAAGATTTATGCCAAATCTCCCACAGTGACCTGATTATAGACTAGTTCAGTAGAGTGAAATTGTACGACATTCCATCTGTTCCTCTTTCGACCTCTAGCTTTGAAAAATATATACAAGAAACTATAATCCATCCTCTTTCTATAACTTCTTATGAAATTTCAATCTGATTCTCAGAGAGAAAGTTATAACAATTTTCCCCAGATCACTTGTTTGGAATGTAATTCAGGAATCTGCAAAAAGACCAACTTCCTCAGATCATATCTCCATAAATATAGTGCGAAAAGCTCTGAAATTTGGACCCAAGGTTCAGTGTGATTTCGTCTCGAATGGATATTTTTTCGCTTCTGAAACATGTAGAAAGAAAAGCTATAGTGAAAATTCCATGATGGCCTATTTGGAGTAGCGAAACCCTAGAATCCAAAAGCTCTGATACCAAATGTTATGAAACCAGCTCACAAAAAGATAGATCAACGCCTTAGAATTCAGCCTCTTCGAGGGGGCAAACTCCTTTACATTACACAAATGAATGATTCCTTGATAATTCAAATGACAAAACCTCCTTTCTATATATAGGAGTTTAAGGAGTCACAATATAACCCAGCCGACCTAACAATAATAATATAAAGGCACAAAAATAATAATAGAGGGATTCTATGGGGCACAGTAATAACAACATGGAGACAATAGGGGCACAACAATATTAATAAGGGATACAACTACAATAGTAATGGGGTAATCACTAGTATTATAGGGACCTAACAGTGCTTCAGAAGAAGATTCCACAGGTTGATCTAGTATAGGAATCTCCCCTTCAAGATGTGGAATCTGATTATCAAATTCTTGAAATGATTTTGCATTTTTGAATCTTTCCAAGCAATCAAGTTGCCACTCAACAACATTGTCAGTTTTGGATGATTCAATAAATAATACATCTCTAGATACAACAAACTTTTTTATTGACTTCATCATAGAGACAGTATGCTTTGGAGGTGTTTGAATACCCCAGGGAGATACACTTACGACTTATTGCACCAAGTTTGTTTCTATGTACCTCTAGTTCAAGGCATAACATGTGGAACCAAAGACCCTTAGATGATTTACTGAAGGAATGTGCCCATACCACATTTCATAAGAAGTCTTGTTTCTAATAGCATTAGATGGAAATCTATTCTTTATATATACAGCACATAGCACTGCATCAACCCAAAACATCATTTTTACATTTTTGAAAAACATCATGGAGTGCACCATATTTGAGATTGTCCTATTCATTATTTCAACTAATCTGTTATGTTGGGGATTATAAGGCACAATTGTTTGATGTTTGATCCCATGTTGGCAAAGGTAGTTTTAAAATTCATTTGAAGTGTATTCTTTTCCATTATAAGTGTGAATAGAGCCAAGATGAGATTGTGCATCATTTTTAATCCATGTATGAAAGTTCTTGAATTTTTGAAAAGCATTAGATTTGTTCTTCAATAAAGAAACCCGACACATTATGGTGTAGTCATCAATAAATGTCATCATATATTTATTTCCATTTGCAGAAGAAACAGGCATTGGACCACATAAATCTGAATGAATGAGTTCAATTTTTCTATGTGCTCTGGAATGTGAATCATGAAAAGAGTGTTTGCTATGCTTTCCTAGAATGCAAGCATCACATTGATTAAGTTTCCTAGGAATTGTAGGCAAACCAGTAACACCATTTTTCTTCAACAAGTGGAGGTTGTCATAGTTCAAGTGTCCAAATCTAGCATGCCATAATAAACTTAATGGAAATGTACCTTCTTCATAATGAGAATTGTATGGGAAATTTTGTGCACAAGCAGAGGTACCCTACAGCTTGAGAAACCTTTCTTCTTCTATCCCCATCATGATAATTGAGTGATATGATGCTTTTCTCACCTCAAGCTTGCCATAAAACATATGAATGGAGTTTCCTTGCTGGCAGATGTGGACCAAGGACAACAAGTTTCTCCTCAGATCTGGGAGATATAAAACATGATGCAGAAGAAAGTATGGATGACCAGGCAATTTAAGCCTGATTGTACCAAGCCCTGATGGATTGAGTTTTGATTTTTCTGCAAAGTATACTGCTCCATCATCATTGTCAGAAAATTTTTCAAAAAAATGTCTTCTAAAAGTCATGTGGCAATTTTCTCCTTAATCAAGCAACCAATCATTTTTCCAAGAAGCAAGTGAGGAATTAAATAAGTCTTTATTTACTCCATTATTATAGTGTGCCACAACATAGTGAGTGGATTCAGGTGCTTTACCTTTCTCTTTGTTATTATTTTTACCTATGGGTTGGTTTCTTTTATGCTCAATTCTATCCCAAGGAAACTTGCATGTGGATACATCATGTGATCCATCTCTTTTGCAACGTATACAATGCAAATTTGACTTTTCTCCTTGAGAGTGTCTGCCCCCCCTTCCTCCGAAATTTCTTCCTCTTCCTCTTCGACCACCTCTTCCTCTTGAAGAATCTTGAGCAAGATTCTTCTCTCTATGTGCAAGGCACACAGCCTCTTAAGAAGACAAAGGAGTTGTCTTCTTCCCAAAAGTTTTCTCTCTTTCAATGATTTTTTTCAAAAGGGAGTCAAAGGTAATATCTTTGAGGTTTCCATGTGCTTCCAATGACTCAAGATAATTTGAGTAAGTGGGATAAAGTGCCTTGGCAAAAGCTATCAAAGGAATGTCTAGTTCAACATTAGTGACTTTGATATCATGCATAATAGAATTTACTTCTGATGCAAGAGCAAGAGGATCATCATTTTGTAATACAAGGGTGAACAATTTAATCATGAGTTGAACAAATTCAAGTGCAGAGTGTGAGTCATAGAGTTCCTTCAGTTTTTGTAAGGCTTCAAAAGCATTTTCAAATGGCGAAATATGGTGACTCACCTCTTCATTTACTGATGTTGCAATCAATGCATAAGCCTTGCTGTTCTTATTTTCACAAATGGAGAATTCCTTGTCTGAGGTAGGTTTTTCTGGCTCTTTGTCTCTATGAGAACCACTCCCACAATAGATATCAATGAGTGCATTTTAGAAATGACACAGGAGGTTGACAAAAATGAGGTGGTAGTTTGTAATTCGATTACTAGTTAACTTTGTAACCAACCAGCTGCGCTTAAATCCAGTTCTATAATGGATTTTCCCCTTGAGGGTCTCTCTTATCTGACCAATCATTGTTGATCCCTCATTGACTTCTTCTTTTATCAAGCACTTCAATCCGCAACGTTGGTCTCACTTCTCCATATCCAATGGATATCGCCAAGGATAATTTTAGGGGCGAATGTTCGCCCTTTGGCGAAATTAAGGGGTTTTAAATTTTTAGTGGGCGAATATTTTGTATCATAGTACACTTTTACAAATCACCTCAAATAGCCCACCTTATTTTAAGGGAGAGGGTAAAAAAGGTAAATTTAGCCCTTGAAATTAGGACTTACAACCTTCCATTCACCCATTTTCAAGAATAGGTTTTATTTAAGTGCATCCATTCACCCATTTTCAAGAATAGGTTTTATTTAAGTGAATCCTATGGGCCAAATATCATATTTATAAAAGAGGTATGGTAAATTAATAAAAATATAAATAAATGAGAGGTATGGTAAATAAATATAACATTTTTTATATTTACTCCATAAGTCACCTTATATACATGTAAGGGTGTAAAAAAATAAAAATATAAGTAAAGTGGAGGTATGGTAAATAAATAAAACGTATTTTTATACTTACTCAAAAGGTATGGTAAATAAATAAAAATATAAATAAACTAGACGTATCATAAATAAATAAAACCTCTTTTTATATTTAGTCCATAACCCTCGTTCTATTTATGAAGGCTCAAGAAAGAGGTTTTATTTAAGTGAATCCTATGGGCCAAATACCATATTTGTAAAAGAGGTATGGTAAATTAATAAAAATATAAATAAATGAGAGGTATGGTAAACAAATAAAACATTTTTTTATATTTACTCCATAAGTCACCTTATATTTACGAACACTCAAAAAATGGGTTATATTTAGGTGAAACCTATGGCCAAAATACTATGGGACAAATACCATGGACTAGATTGTTATTAATACCATCCAAAAAAAGCATTATTAACCCTAATATTAGAATTAATAAAAATAAAAATGGCACATGGTATTGACCCATGGTATTCACCAAAATGGCACATGGTATTGACCCATGGTATTCACCTGGAATGTAGCCTATTTAAATGGGGGAATTTAACCAGCATGTAGCCTATGCTAAGATTCACTAGGACTTTACAAAGTTTTATTATTTAGTGAAAGACTCACCAAGATCTTACAAGATTTTATAATTGAGTAAAATATTCGCCATGCTTGGTGAGAGATTCGCCAAAAAATTATATATACATATTATATTATTGATAAAATCGCCTTCCATTTTTCCTATATACCATGGAGATTCGCCCATTTATTATATTTATAAATTTAGGGGGGGTTCTTAAAATTTTCCCTGGATATCGCGTTGTCTGCTTACCAACTAACCCGGACGATCTCCACCATCGATGTGACCCATGCAATAGAACGGCTGTCATGTAATCTCATAATAGAACCAAAAGGAATTAAAGTCCTAGTTCATAACCTTATCACATCCATTTCGAACATTAACATGCATGCAATTTCGGAAGTGATATGCATCTGATCACCCATTAAATGGATGGTCCAATCACTCTAAACCTTAAACTCTTAATAACCACATCGTGTCCAAAATCTTAAATAACTCACATGCATCTTCCAACATGATCACCATCAGATCTGACTCGTCTAATCAAACGGCTATCGCGTCACCCGCTCGCTAACTAGCTTGGCCGATCTCCACCATCGATCAATCCTACTTGATCCAATAGCTATCACGTAATCTTGTGTGAAATCTTACACGATGCATAACAAATCAAGATCGCGTGAGAAAAGTGGTTTTCTCATGCTACGTGTCTCCTGCTAAGGTTAATTGTGTGAAATTTAGGAATACCATTTCCAGCCTTTAGGGCATGTGAGGTACCACTTACCACTTGTCGAATACTACCCAAGTGCATAATTCAAAATACACTTAAGAAAAGGTTTAGCACTTAAACTCAGTATTAATGCTTAACACTAATTGACTATGATTTATAAATAAAATGCATGAACAAAGAAAAATACCTGATTAAGGCCCAGGATGCTGATACACAGTCATAAGAGAATTTCATTCATCGCACCTGTGTTTAACACTATGAAACCAAGACAGTGATACCTCAACTATGATTGTGGAGCAGTTGCCTCACACAACTAGTCAAATATCTGCAACAATTGCCAGAGAGGGGCAACAGTTGCCAGAGAGGGGCAACAATTGTGAGAGAGGAGTTACAAAGCAGAGAGGGAAGCCAAAAATGGCCCTGGCTCTGATACCATGTCAGACCAGGAGGTAACTCCTCAAATGTAATCGTATTATTCATTCAGGTTGTTCATTATTATATACAAGAGGGACTGACTATTCAGTTCATCTCCCGATGACTCTTCATTTTCTCTATTATTTATTTACACTAATTATAGTTGTTCACCCAATCCCTATGATTAGGTGTCAACAGACTCTAATTGTATGTTTAAGAACCAACACATTTGAAAGATCAATATGAGGAAATTTGAAGGAAAACATATGGTAACATGGATACTACAGATGGATCAATATTTTGATCTGCATGATGTGCAACACACATAAAATGTACACATTGCATCATTCTATTTATTTGTGAGCCCTGGTATTTCACCATGAGTGCTGCAACTCCCAAGGAATCCTCAACTCTATTTATGAACCCATGGATCATACAAACTTCGAGGTGATAGTGCTATATGTGCAGTATATGGGATTCTACTCATGCCACCCTCAACTAGGACATTTGATCAATAGTTCTGTTAGCGCCTAGATTTACCTCAGGCTGAAAAGGTAGGATCCAGGGCCAACATCAAACCATGCTCAGCCTCGTAGCTAGCCCTACGAGGATAGGAGAGGGCTCTCTTCGGGTCAATCTTAGCAAAATATAATTGATGGGGCTTGAGATGACTGAAATATCTTCTGATTTTAGGCTAGGTATGAAGTGCAAGGATTTGATTTTATTTTTTTTGGGGTTTTGTTGGAATCAAGGGAAAGGCAGATTTTTGGGTGCGGGGATTGAGGCTCAGTTTTGCAGAGATCTCGATGGGGCAAGGTAGGAAATCATTTTGGCACTTAAATTTTAATGATATGGAGGCAAAATACAGGTCAGGTGTTGAAGAGGGAAAGGGAAATCATGAATCCTCCTCAGACAACTGAAAACATCAAACAACTAAGGAAAACCTCAAGTAGATCATTGCACTTTCAATGAATTCTACTTACACTCTTGTTTGCTTAGTTAAGAAGAAATAAGATATATGATGGCATACATGACAAAATTCACAATTACAAAGAGAAGCACTGTACCAATACAAATTGCCACATGAATCCCAAAGAGTGCTGAAAATCCTGGTCTCAATTCCTTAGCCAAAATACTAAAAATGAATGTACAATGAAGCTCAAGGCTTTCTCAAGAGTCCAACCTTCTATCAAAATCCAACCCCTACACTATGAAATTCATAAAATATATACATTTTCTCATCCTTGTACTAAGGGATTGAGCTCAACCATTTTCTTCAAAATAGAATTAGTTACATTAAACTTGGGCTGAATTTCTGAAAATAGGTCTTGAATATGAACTTGTATCTCCTAAACCATAGCACCTGTTACAAAACTGAAAGAGGTTTCTTTAGATAAGGTCATTCTAGAGAAAAACCTCTCTAAAATTTTGGAAATTCGTTCCCAGTAGCTCGCAATCTGTTCCACAAAATCATCTCTAAAACAAAAAAGCATTAAAAATTTAAATCTGTGAAAATGAGTTGTAACGATCTAGTCACATATCCCAATCCATGACACATGTGAATAAACTGAAAGATTTTTTTTTTATATGGCTCGTTCTTAACAAAAATCTCCTTTGGTTTTGAAAAATTACTTTCCATCTGTTATAAAATGGCCCCGCACTAAAATGACTAAAACAATAAAAAATATGAAAAATTTGCTTTGTTTTAATGTAGGCTCCAAACATCACTGTATATGTCCCACATAGTAGCACCTGTGCATAAACTAAAGGAGGTTTTTGTTATTTGGTATGTGATGAACAAAAAATTCTTTCACTTTTGAAAAATTCCTTACCATTATTTCAGAAACTGATTTTGTACTAAACTTGTCATTGTGTGCAGCAACTGACCTCAAAACATGCATAACCAAGAATCACTCATTCATTTCTTCTAATCTAGGAACCAGTTACAGGAGTGTGATATACCTTTGGAAATATTTTTCTGAGCTTCTTCTGATGGACAAACTTTTGACATGTTTTGTGCTGAACATCATGTGAAAAACATCTAACAAAACCAGACATAGTAAGAGCTCATGTTGATCCCTGGTGACAGCATGTGAAGACTGGAACTAACAAGTTCTCCAAGACCACTCCTCCTACTAAATTAGAATGAAAACTAGATAATGAAGGTGCAATTTAGAAGCTACCTATAACTATGAAAAGGGAAATTCTATTAAATTCAAATTTCAAATACTATTCAATCAATTCATGAAAAGGCAAGAGCTACACTACTTGCAGAAAGAAAACTACATTATCTTGCAATAAACCATCTAGTTACCAAATCTACTTGAAGAAAATAAGCTAACCTATCAAACCATAACTAAATATTATATGTATCATCTAACTAGCTTACACTTTCATATAAATCAATGTTCTATTTGTGCCAAATCTGTGAAAAGTAAACTAACTCTATTTTGTTTTGGAGTGAAGTGAAAGGAGAGTTTGGAGTGGCCTAGGAGCTGCCCTTGATCATGGAGTCACAACTAGGGGTCAACATCCTTCTAAAATAATTCCAAATTGTAGAAAATGTCAAAACTAGTGAAGGAACAGGATGCTACATTGTGTGCTACAAGAGGCTACTACAGGTGCCATGTAATGCTACAAGAAAGCTTGTAATGCTATAAGAAGGTTTCCGAAAAGGTTTAGGAGGTGGAATTGATGGTTTCAGGGTATGGAAAGGTGGATGGAGATTGAGGTAAATGAGTGAAGGGTGGCCAAAGCCCCTAGCTAAGCACAAATCCTTTTGAAGGTCTATTTCGCACTAGGAGAGATACTCTTGGTGATCTAGGAAAATGATCTTATGAACAAAACTTTTAGGACAGAATTTGGGATTCATAAGAGAAGCTGAGGAATTCCAAGATGGAGGTGGTGAAGCTTCCCTTGCCCATAGATCCAAAAAACCCTGAAATAATCACATGAACATACCCATTTATCATTGACAACATGAAAAAACTAATGGTGGAAAAGATGAGCTGAATTTAAATGCTATCTAATCTATGTGAGAAATCCAATCTAATCAATAAATAAACTTCTAATATATAGTAAGCACATGTAAAAGAATATTAAACCATCATAAATATTCTTTCAAAAAATAATAAACATAATATTTTTGGACTATGGTTGTAAATCCTTTCATTCATTCTCCCGTGAGAGAGATGAGGTAGAGGTTTCAATCACAATTTTTAATGGATTATTCTCTAATGAAAGGCAAGAAACTAATAAGAACTCTGAACTAAAAAGAGATAAAAATACACAAGAGGGACCTAATCCACTGGGGTTTGGCCCAAACGGAAGAGCCTCAGCCCTCTGGAGCTAACTCAATGATGAGCTAATAAGAAACTTCTCATTATCATCGAATCAATGTCGATACATCACATAACAATAAAAAATAATAGTGCCAAGTACTTGATCTCTTTTACATGCTTATTTATATAAGAGAGTAGCTACTAGAAACCCACTAGAAAATACGAATATTGTCTCCCATAACTCTAGAATGGCGGATCTTGTTCCTCATTAACTGCACTTGCTTGACTGCCAATGAACTTGTCTTCCTTGGATGCCAATGACCTTGAGCTTATGAGAGAGAGTGTTGTGATATTAGGTTTATTAATGGAGTTAAAGAGGTGGACAACCCCTAGAATCTCTCCCTTCTATATACTCCAAGCCCTTGCATAGGAACTATCTAAAAAATGCTCCATTTCCCGCAATTAAACCATATTAGACCACATGGCATAGAAAACATATTTTAGCCTTCTCACTAAGCATAATATAATAAAAATTGTAAATACATGTGAGAAAGATATAGTTCTAAAGTTGGAGTATGGCATCATGATGATTATAATGTACCTATTTATGAGCCTCATATTCACCCCTACTGAAATTGTTTCTCATCCTTTGAGCAACATAGTCATCCATATGTATCTATTTCATGGACCTAGTGGCCTCTCTTACATCCCAAGGTTCCTTAGATCGTTTTCCTTCTCGGGGATAGAAACCTACATTCTTTTCTATTTCTAGCCACTCCTTTTGCTCTTCTGCTTCATCTCTTCCTTCCTGTAGGCCTAGCAGCAAGGGTGGAATGAACTTGAGTCATATCCACTTAACTTTCAATATTTGCATGATCCTCTTGTATAAGGGTGTCCACTCCAAGGAATTCCTTAGCCTTTTACGAGA
Source organism: Pinus tabuliformis (assembly GCA_031772625.1). Lineage (NCBI taxonomy): Eukaryota > Viridiplantae > Streptophyta > Pinopsida > Pinales > Pinaceae > Pinus > Pinus tabuliformis. Next base: position 619,049,786 of record CM062816.1, read on the forward strand.
GCAATTTTCTGTGATTTGGAGGTTGTGGTCTAAGACATGCCATCTTCTCTAGCAGGCTTGTAGGCTTTCTGTTCCCAACAACCTAAATGTGGCTTCAAAATGTAGCATGGATTTACCCTAGTTGGCAAGATATTTAGGTTCTAAATCAACATCATTAAAGATGACACTATGATTTCTAGTTATAGCCATCAAGATCACTAGCTCTGCCTTGATATATAGTGGTTCATTTTCCTCCTTTTCCATTAATCTCTTCACTTCCTCAGCTCTTACCTCATCATGAATCATCTAAGATGCTAAGACCATGAACTGTGTATCCCCAATCTTGCATTGGGATCCAAAAAAATCATATAAGTCAGAGTGAGGTTGTATGTAAAACTCAGCCAATTTTTCTTTGTCCTCCATGTAAGCTTGGTTGCAAAATTCAATGAACTGTTTGTAATCCTGAATGGGGAATTTCATCCACTATTATTTAAGAAAGAGTGCATAAAAATTTGATTGTTGTTTGCACTTTAATCCCTCCCTGGAGAGGCTTTCCATGGTGGAAAGTTGGGTTTCTTTCTCCTGCATATTCTCTCTCAACCGCATATTTTCTGCTTTTAGTTTCTCCTTGATTGTATACTCCCTCATTCTTAGCTCACATTATTCTTTTGTCATTTCAAGGACCTTTTCTTCCATTAGGCCCACATCCTCTACCTTCTTAGACTTAGAAATTTACATCCACTTGTGGGTTCTTCCTCTTTATGTTTCTAGCTCATAAAAAAGTGGTACTCTAAATTTTTGGGGAATAATCCTCCCTCCTTCAATGAATTTGTAGTAGGCGCTTAGGCTAGGTTATAGACTAGGCTCCTAAAGCTCTGGTAAGTCCTTCTCAAATGTGTTTGGGGAGGTTGCTACATCCTGTAGAATTTGTGTCACATTTTTCCCCTCTAGTAGCACATTATGCCCCTCCTATAGCTCATTCTTCCCCTCCTGTAACATCCTTTGTCCCTCATGTAGCATACTTTGTTCCTCCTATAGCATACTTTTCTCCTCTTGTACCATACTCTACCCCTCTTGTAGGTTCCCATTTTCTTCTTGTTGGAGGGTGGTTCATGTCTTGGGTTGTTTGAAGGAGGTTTTTCTGGTGGTAGGCCTCCTTACATATGCTATAGGAGTCTTTGTTGTGGGTTTTGTAGAGGTGACCTCTTAGATTTTTCCTTCAGTTGGCCCTACCTCCTCTTTCTTGCTTAAGAACTTTGAAATTGTGATGGGGACCTTTGTGGGAGTTTGTGGCCTCCCTTTCTTGATCCAGGTGCTTTTCTTGGTCTTAAAATATAGGGGGGCTTGCGTTTGTCTCTTCCATTTAGGTTTTACTGGGGTGTTTAAGGTAGCCAAAGTTGCAACTACCTCTTGTTTAGTGGTTCCTGGAGACAAACTTATTTCTTTTGGTGGTATCTATGTTTCTCTTGGCTCAATAGTGTTCTTAAGACTTGATTTTTCCTGTTCCCCCCTCTTCTTTTTCATCTTGTGCTCCTCCTACCTCTACCTCTGTTTCTTCTTCCTTCTCTATTTTCATCTCTGCTTCTTCTACTACCCTTTCTACTTCTTCCTCTCTTTACTTTTCATCTAACTCTACTTCTTATTCCCATTCTTTCCTTTCCCCTTCTTCCTCTTCCTCTTTTTTTCCCTCCCTTCCTCCAACACTAGAGGCTGGGGTCTCACCTGGTGTGAATATTTGTGTCTCTATGAAGGTTTCTCTATCCATTTCTATGAATTTGGACGAAAGGACAGGGATTCTAAAATTTTTCAAGGAATCCTCACTATCATTTTAATGAGGCCATGGCAGCCCAGGTGTTTGCGTTTTTCCTCTCTCACTTTTCGACTCATGTCTTATTAAACGCTTGAAATATCTACCTACAACATTATAAGGGAGACCACCTGGTCGAGAACTTGGAGCAACTCCTTTTCCATTGAAATGGTGGTTTTGATTGGTTAAAATAGGTCCAGTTACCTTCTCTCTATCTCCATTGGCTTAAAATATGACTTTCAATTACCAATAGAGAAGAGACGTTAGATCAGTTCTCTTATTGATCAAGCAAGAAAGTGATCCTTAAGCTGAAATGGCGCTTAGGCAAGCCACAACTAAAGTTAGCCTCTTTGATAAGAGGACTTCTAGGAACATAGAATTAAATATAAATACTAATTAATCCTAGAATGTAAGCAAAATAAAATAAATCCTAAGCCTTTCTATTTTAGGAAGATGAAGATCTAACCCAACCGAAAGAAAGATAACTAATTGAATTGAGATTTAAGTATGTCTTGTTAACGGGAAAAGTGTCTACTCAGAACGCCCCTATCCCACTAAGGTGTGACAGTACCTTAGAAACAAACAGAGAAAACTACTTTCGTATTCTTCTTTATGAACTATAAACGAAGAGGCATAGGATGAACCAACCTGTGTCTTGCGCTAGTCCTTTTATCTAATCTCTCCCCTCTTTGACAGCTTTCAGCTACCTGCTCCCTTACTTGCCCAGCTTCACCAAGTTCCTGCAAGATCATAGAAGAAGAAAACTACACAAAGACATGGATTTATATTCATAAATAGCTTAGGATCAGATTTAAGCTAAACATGCAAATATAACAAAACATCATTGATACACAAGCATGTAGGAGAAACTCAAATGGTTTTATTGATATAAAAAGAAGGTCCAGGAGGAGTTACAACCAATGATTCCTGATCCAGCATCAACCCCCCAGCAAAGGAATCCCCTCTTCACCTCCAACAAAGCATAAATCACCCAATACACTGATCTCTATCTCAAAACCAACAGCAATTCTCTGCAATGTACAAAATTCCAGCCTCAGAATCTCTGGGATGAGGGATCCATATATAGATGTATGCAAAGAGGATGAGTCAGCTTATGATTTGACTAGTGGCTTCTCTCTATCAGTTCTTGCTTCCACTTGGAGACTGAGAGCCTCTTACTCATCCTTGGTCGAACTCAGTGAGGCAAGTGTCATTGGGGAGGATTCTGGAAGCTTCCATTGTCTGTCCACCTCGCGTAATGACATTGCCATTTGTCATTTCCCACTCAGCGCACCCTAGTAGTGCATTTAGGTGCGTTGCAACGCACCTAGCTAGTGTACTTGGGTGCTATGCAACGCAACTAGCTAGTGGAGCAGCTGAAATGATCCTGATTTGACTGATTCTGAGTAGTTTCTGGTGGAGAACTTCTGGGAGAAGCTGTAATTGGTTGACCTTGTTCCTCTAGGGGTAGGAACAACACTTTTAGGGACTTATGATCCCTTGGTTTATGGACATTTCATGCTTAGATCTGTAAGGCACAAAAATGTCTATAACATGTCTGGCTTATAGTAAATATCAAGTTAACGAAGTAGTTCAATTAGTTGATATTATGATTACAAAACATATCATATTCAAATATCATTTAACCATAATTATTAATTAACAACATTTAGGAAGAAGTTCACAAAAATGATGATGATTAGTAATCTAACATCTCAACTAATTAAACAATAATACAAGGAAATAGTTCACATAATATTACTGTTTGTTAAGACAAAATTAAATTGTTGATCTTTGAGTAAGTAGTTACTAAGAAATTAGAGTTTAGCAAATAAGAGCAGAGATAAACAACAGATAATTGCAATAAATCACTCACATAGACAATAGTGCACAAATATCATTGAAAATAACAAGTCTCTACTATTATAAAATGAAACTAGTATTAAAACAATAATATCTTAAATACCAATTTATTAAGTCCAATTCCTCTGATCTCATCTCGAATAGTACTCTACAACTCTTAAACTGTGTTAATGAAATAGAAGCTGCAATAATGAAAGCTCTTCTCGTCATACATAGTTCAAATATGTAAAAGATAAATATCTCTATTCCTCAGATCTGAGATTAAACTCTCCTCTCCTCTACAACCCTAAATCCTTATTACAATAGTGCTTTTAGAATTCTGAATTGTAGAGTAGAGAAGGCATTTTTCAATGACATGAATCCTCCCCTCTACCTCAGCGCAACGATGAGTATTTATACATGATTTAGAAATAATAATAATTTTCCCAAATCTCTCAATAGTAGAGTTAATTATAGCATAGATAGATTTAATTATAATTCTAGCCATAATGAAAATGTGTATAGTGGAACGAATTGCTTAGTTTTGTTTGTGAAGATAAGAATGATCCTACTTGTAAACCGATTATTTCGAACCAATAAGTGAAATTACATGCTAGGGACAACCGATTCAACACATTTCTTCTATTACGCCATCCCTTTACCATCTCGAGAATTTTATTGGTGATAAACTAGATTTCTTTCAATACTAGTCGTAATCAGAAATCTTTGTTATAAAATAAAACGTAATTAGCGATGGTGTAAAACAAACTTTGTAAACAAATTCTAATGATGCCCAAAACCAATAGAAAAATCAAGTGGCTCTTTTAATTAAAATGCCAACGGCCCCTAGAATTGACAAGTAATAAGTGCTAGTGGGCATTGGAGAAATGCATATAAGAGGTTTAAGTATAGTCACACAACAAATCTTATGATATGTGGGTGTTACAGAGAAAACAAGATAAAATCCTTAAACCATCATTTATATGCCCAAATTATAACTAAGTGGATTTTTTAAATTTAGTGGCTATAATAGCAGACGGATGATGATACACATGGCAAGAGCTATGTGGCATCAGAGGTAAGGCCATAAAAACTTTTTATAATGTGTGCAAATGAAAAACACAGATATTGGGAGGCTCTGATATGGAGCGAATGTGATTTTACATTTAATTATTTTTTTAAAACTATATTGGGTCCAAATATCAGAGGTCAACAGATTATCAAGGGTTTTATGAATGTTACCATTTAAAATTTCTGATATATAGGCATATTCCATATTTTGATTAGATCATCATTAATACACATATCGGGTCCAAATATCGAAGCTTGCGAGATATCAAAAGTCAGAAGGGGAAGCATATTGGAATAACGACGATGGAGAAATTATCAGAAATCAGAGTGGGAGGTTATATCGCTATCAGAGATAAGAGATCAGAGAGAGTGTTGTATTGGAGATTAGAGATCATAGGGATATTTTTTATCGACATATCAATGAGAAACACCATATCGAAGTATCAGAGAATGATGCTATCAGACTTTTTAAAATGTGTCTGGAAAGGAAGTCTCTTATATGAACTATCTCCGATATGTGGGAGAAGAAACAATGACGTGGAATGTGGGTCCTCTGATAGTTGCTTTATTATATAGTTATGGAAGTTATATGGCCACTTAATATATTCATTTGATTATTAAAAAGAGCCACTTAATATAGATCATTTGATTATTGAAAAGAGTTTATGGATTGGACTTTGAATATTGAGTATTTCAAATGAATTCCTCTGATATCAAATCTCCGATATTAGATTTGATATATGCATTATTCTCAATAGGCCTTTCTCCACTTTTATCAATAAGCTAATTCATAATATAAAAAACACTTTGTAATATAAGACTTGGTCTTGGTCTAGGGGGCTATGTAATGAATTAAATAAATATTTTACAAATAAAAGTAAAAAGAAAGAAATAAAACCTATAAAACAAAAAAGTAAAATACATTATATAAATATCGTTATGCCAAAGAAACGAAAAATATCCAATCGAAAATTAGGTTCCATTTACAAACCAAATGTGCAAATGAGATCAAACGAGTTATGATAGGAAGATAAGAACAAATAAAACTCACTGAAGCAATCCAAACTCTCTAAATAAAATAGTAATATTAGATATCATTTTTGGATTCAATTACATTAAGTAAGTCATTCATCTATGACCATTTCCATGAGAGGTAGTTGTAACTGACTAATTTCTCATGATTTTTTAATAGTTCACTTAGCACTCATTCATCAGGTGATGCTCACAGGGGTGAAGAAGTCTTGGTTACTAGGAGAAAGCCCCATAAGTGATGATTGATGCTATGTGATTCATTTCACTAGTTTGAATCCCACTTCTTCAGCCTTGTGAGCATCAACCGATGCAATGAGTACTAAGCGAACTATTCAAAAATCATGAGAAATTAGTTAGTTATCACTACCTCTCATGGAAGTTTTCATAGATGAATGAATTACTTAACGCAATTGAATCCCAAAAAGATATCTAATATAATGCACTGCAAAAACCCCTTAATACCTAAATTCAAAAAGGGTGAAGGAAACTCTACTTGAATGGTTCATGATTCACAATACTTGCTAAGGTTTTGAAAATGGGGTAGCAAGCTAAGTGGGCTTCATTATGGGGAAAACTCCACAGTTATGTGCGCTTGAGCCATAGGCGATCTGGGATGGGTGACCACCAGGGAAGTCTTGGTTACCAGGTGCAAGCCCCGGAAGTGATGATTGATGCTATGTGATTCATTTCACTAGTTTCAATCCCACTTCTTCACCCCTGTGAGCATCACTTGATGCAATGAGTGCTAAGTGAACTATTGAAAAATCATGAGAAATAAGTAAGTTACGACTACCTCTCATGGAAATGCTCATAGATGAATGACTTACTTAATGCACTTGAATCCCAAAATGATACCTAATATAATGCACTTCGAAAAACCATTAATACTTAAATTCAAAGAGAAATATTACCACCATTCAATGAAAGGGTCCCCATAATGATAATTAAGTGAATAAAGGGAGGGTTGTGTTTTTACCACAACAATTGCAAAACACTGGGAAGAACCAGCTATCTCTAGTTAAAGATAATGAACTTTAATTTACTCAAAGGTTAAAAATAATGGAGGCCATTGAATCATCAAACAATAAAACATTTCCATGTGTCGCACATAAATATATTAAGCAATATGAGTTTGAAAATATAAGTACTCAAAGTAGACTTGAGTAAAAGTCATGAATCCATATTATGGGAAAAAAATTATTTTAAAATTACCTCGTATGAGAAATTGAAGAAGGTACATACATAAGTTTTTTTTTTTTTTTTTTTTTTTTTTTTTTTTTTTTGATAAAGCATATATCCATTGTTATTAATAGTCTCTGATAGTGCTTTGCTTCTAGCGAGACTGAACAGTGCCCTATCAAAGTTGTCTATTATGCCATACAAACCTAGCCCTGCTGCCACTGAGCGTCCATAGCCTCGATGGGTTTACTTGTATTTACCATGCTTCCTCTTTTGATCACCCTTTTGATAAACACATTTTTTAGCTTTTATGATGTACTTGAGTGAGAAATGTGGGATGGTAATAGATACTTGTGTTAATGGATACAATACTTTCATAATGTTGACTCCAAATTATTTTCCCACGACTATCAATTAGCGATTTTATAAAGTGGAGGGGTAGGAAGGATCCATTGAGTTAAATTCAAATAAGTTATTTTCCTTAAAAAGGTAAAACCTATCACTTAGAAAGGATATGTGTTCCTCCATGAAAAATGTTTAAAGAAAGAGGGATTTATGGTTCCATAAATATATACTTTAATGATAAATGAAATTCATTGAAATAGACAGAGTAAATATTTCCCATGTATGCCGACTATTGTTAGGTGAGGAAAAGGCCTTCCACATCAATGATGGCGGAGTCACCAAAATAATACCATAAGAAATGGAAAAAATAAAAATAGATCTAGACTGAAATGGAAGAATAAAACAAAAAATCCAATCTTGTCAAAAATGAGGAAAGGAGAAGTTAAAAGACGAGCCCAAATTAAATTAAAAAAACAAAACCAAGATTAAATATACAAAAGTCTCAACATAATATTAAAAGAAGATAACCATGTGCACGTTCATTCCATGTTGATATCTTAATAAATTTTATCTTCTAGAGTTATAAGAAATGAGGCTCTCAAAATGTAAAGGGTGAATAAGAATGTTGAAAGGTAATAAGCTAATGAGAAGTCTCTGCCTGCTACAAGTCTTCTTGTTCCAAATAAAAATCTTTATAAAAGCATATTAACCATTTTTTAATAAAATCAAAGCTTTAAGAAAATAGATTAAAGGTTCTAAAACTCCCCAGTTTTTGCTGATTCGATGAGGACCAATACTGCTTCTCCCAAAAACCTCAAGTCTCCAAAATCAAACCAATGAAGACCTGCAAAAAATAAATAAAAGAAATAAGAAATAAACTTATGAAAAAGAGAAAATCAAACAAAAAATTAAGATGAACTTGTGAATAAATACAGGGAAGAATTTTGACAGTAAGTTTACCTCATGAATCTTCAAGTTCTCCCATGCAATTCTCAAAATTTTCATATGTTCAAAATCATCTACTTATTCAAAGAAAATGCTAAGTAATGAACCTTAAAAATGCATCCTCTTCAAAGTTACATCAAAGGACAAAAGTGGTGAAAAAGAGCCTTTGACAAATACTTGTGAATCAAAGATTGCCAAGCTATAGCAATTCCTTGGAATTTCTTCATACACGATTTTATCACAAAAAGTAAATTTTAATAATGTGATGAACTTCTGCAAAAGAAATGAAATCAAGTTCATCAGAAGTGTATATAATCCAACTATATAAGAACATCGATATGTTCTACGCCACTTTTCAAGAAAATGAAAGGGGAAGCCAAAAACTCGAATTCATTACTTTCTTATTAAAAATCTGCAATAATAAAATAAATGAAAACATAAAAATAATCTAACCTAAATTAATCTATCCCTAATTTCAAAATTAGTGGAAGGAAACATGACTAGGTATAATCATACTTCCAATGTAACCATTCTCTCATTTAACTCTTGCATGTATATACAGGTCAAACATTAGTAACAAGAATATAGTTAAATGAATAAAAATAAACTTGAATATAGCAGGCACACTAATTACTAATATATTTACAAGAAGTAACTTATTTACAATTACCTTCTCTTGAAATGTCCTTTCCAGCTAAATTTCAATTGGATCATATAAATTTGGATGGATTTCCATTAATGATTGGAAGAGGTTCAGAAAAGGGGATAACATGGTAGATTGTGGATATGCAATTTTATATACAATGGCCTACATACAATTTTTGATCTTATGTACATACATTAAATTATTAATAATCTTCTGTGAAGACAAATTTTCCAAGTGTCTTTGAAATGGGTCAATGAACAATGGATGTAAATTTGATAGATTAAACAGAAGATCATTAATTAGGTTAGATTGTTGGCTATATTGCAAAGATATACTCTCTTGTTGGCACTACTTTTGAGGGAAAAAGAAAAAGTGATAAGAAATGAACATCAATTGGAATTGGAAGAGTAATAGCTCTTGAAGCTCATGGTTATGTTTTTACACTTCATTTACCCATTTAGGCAATACATTAATTGAAGTTCAATACTGAACTGTGCAATATGCTAGCATAAGATATCTAAACACTAAAAAATGAAAACATAAAATAAATATGCAACTAAACAAAATAAGTGAAGGACTAATATTAAAATTAAATCATAATTTACACTATTGTTACAACTAGTGTTACAACACAATCGGGACTTGTTTGAAGCAATTTACTTGTCACAAGAATTGGTCAAAATAATGGGATTAGAATGATTGCCAACACTAACTTGTGAATTAAAGAGAGGGTAAGGACTATGATTATGAGTGAGAATTCAATCATCATAAAAATCATAGATTGGAGTGGGTTCTTGAATGTTGAAATTGTGAGTATGATTAATTGTTTGAAAATAAGAACTATTTGAAACAATTTCTGAGTTGAGTTTCTCTTCATTTTCAAGTATGATTTGACTTTGATCATGAGGATTTAATGTCTAAGAAGATAAATAAACATCCTCAATGTCAGAGTAATTATCATAAATGACTTTAGGAAATTCATTAATATTCTCTTCACTCCCAACCGATGTATCCACTAGTACAAAATGGCTAATTAGTTACTAAAAAAATTACTAAAATTTGCATATAAATGACTTTTTTTCAATCGGTGACCAATAGTAACTAATTTACAGTGTCTTATAGCATGAAAAATTTTTAGTCATTTTTATCTTAGTCATTAATTTGTTGTCTCAATTTTATTATCTAGTAGTATATTTAGTCATTAATTGCCACAATTAATGACCATATATATATATATATATATATATATATATATATATATATATATATATATATATATTACTAAATGATCGACTGAGAAAACCAATTAATGGTTAAAGAAATAGGACCAAAATGTTGGTTGTGTTATAAGACACTGTAAATTAGCTACTAATAGTCATATATATGCAAATTTTAGTCATTGTTTGAGACCAATTAATGGCCGAAGAAATATGACTAAATTTTGGACGTGTTATAAATATTGTAAATTAGATACTAATAGTCATACATATGCAAAATTTAGTCGTCATTTGTAATCACAAATTTAGCATTTGCAGTTGTCATTTATATTTTTTGGTAGTTTCATATCCACTATATAAATGACTACTATAGTAGTTTATAGTCGTTTCATTTACTTTCATTAACAACCATTACAAGAAACTAATTTAGTTGTATATTCCTTTTATTTGTGATCATCATTAATCAACATAAAATACTAATTTAGTAGTTTTAGACTGATTTTATGTGTTCATTATTAATCACCATAAATTAATTAGTACGATTTTGCAATTAAATTTTTAAAAAATGTCATACAATGTACATGTTCTTCTAATATGAAAATGCAAAGTTACTAATGTTAATTATAATACTAAATAATATAGAGTGCAACTATAAATAATTTCAACCACGAAAATTATATTATATAAAATGTCAAGTATTACAATATGAGTTTCGAACTTAATATTGGTTGGAGTAAAGTTCACACATGAAATATTGTTTCATCACTTCAAAACATTATCATTGTGTTGTCAAGGCATTACATTTGAATTCACCAATTATGAGGACTTGACCATCAGTCCCTGTGTGCCTTATGTGGGATATTGGCTCTACAAGTACCACTAGACCAGTTATCTTCTCTCTCTCTTTAATTTGGATTTTTTCTCTCCAGTGTTATTGTTCTCCTCTTTCTTCAATTCCTTGTTCTTACCGTCAATACTGAGTTCCTTTTCTGAAAAATAAAGAAGATACAATGAAAAGTATAAGACATGAAAGACAATGAATACTGGAATATAAAATAAAACAGACTATAAAGGATTTTATGATATATACCTTAACATCAACAATATTGTCAATGCAATTTTTCCTATAAAAGCAAGAAACTCGAACAATTTTTCTTCAGTTGGGAAATAGTGGCCATTATGTGGCCAAATGACCTATATAAACAAATCAAATAAAACATCACCATAGAAAACCCCTTAGTAAACTTAGTAATCAACCTTCAAGGAATGCTAGGCGGAATCATGCCAACTAAGTTAAATGTGAAAAATATCAAGATGTAGATTACTTATACAGTGTGGGAGTGAAAACAAAACTCCTAGAAAAAGCCAAATATAAGTCTAGAATAAAATGAAATGAAGTAAAAAGGACGCAATAATAGGATAGTCTTGTATACATGTATATAGTTGGATAATGTAGAAGAATAAGTGAATAAGTCCAAGGCTAGAGGTCGATGATGTTAAGAATTTCCATTTCTGATTGGAATTTCTTCATATAAGAACTACTCTTTGGGTCCTTTATCACATATGAATAAGCCAACTAGTCTACGTCAAATTATTGATGTTTTGCTTATATTTATGGATCATTACAATATAAGTGGAAAAATTGCAAAGACAATTGCCTTCCCATTGTGTTTCTCACCTGTGATACAATATATTAGTTGTGATTTGGAGAAACTTTGCAACATAAAAAGTATGTACCAATCCCCGAATGCGGGTGGGCATTAACGTGATGGAGGTTACGATCTGGCAGACGGGTGCATGGAAAGCCCGCTGGTTCACCGGCGAAAGGCAGGTACTCACCTCTGGAAAAATTAAGTCGATGGGTCGTCACCCTACGCGACATTTATATCGGTGGGGAGGCTGAGACAATAGGAGTTTCAACATGAAACCTCAGGCCCATGTGACCCCATCCTCAGTTGGGAATTTAGCTGCTTTGATCTTGAATTGTGGTGCTCTGCTGGTCTCCATGTCGAGACAGCTCTTGCTTGTAGGATCTCGTTGTTCGCCAGAAGCTAAAGTGCACAGCCTTTACACCACGGTTGGAAAGCACTGCCCACTGGCCTCCTGCATCAGTTTCATCCCTAGATATCATCACTCGCACAGCCCGTTCTGTGCTTAGCTCCTCCGTGCCCTGTTTGGTTTTCGCCTACATCTTACTCTATTAGGACCCTGTCTCATTTCCGCCGGCTCTCACGACTTTCGTGCTGCAATTCCAAAGCTGAGGCACCTCATGAGATGCTGTAGGGGAGATTCCAGGCCTAATCCCTCCCCTTCCCCTTCCTCTTGATTGTCCCCCTCTCACAATCCCAATGAATGTGCACCCTGTTGTATTCATGGAAGTGGTCAAGCTCGTCGCCTCCCTCCCTCCCCGCGGAATGTTACCCTCGCCTCTCACCATAACATTGATCCTCGGCCTATTTTCGTCACCTCTCCCCCGTCTTTTGCACCCCCTATCAGCCCGCAGGCCTCCCCTTCTGTTCCACCTGTTCCTCTGCCAATAGATAATAATCCCTCTCGCTTGGCCGATGAAAGTAGCTTGGCCCACTCCAGAACACTGGGATGACTGCAGGCGAGCGTGAAGTGGTGGATGACGCTCCTCAAAGGGTTCCCGATCCAGATCCTGATGAAAGCATCTCTGGCCAGCTCCAAAACACCAGGACGACTGCAGGCGAGTGTGTAGCGATGGATGACGCTTCTCAAAGGGTTCCAGATCCAGATCTTGATGACAAGGAAGGATGGTGGTGTAGAATTGAAGAGGAATCGCCCTTGGGTGACTATGGACTCTAGCACCTCTGCTTTTTCTCGCCATCTTGTCTAGTCTTTTGAGCATTTTGTTGGTTTTGTCGCCTATGTACCTAAGCGTGTCTAAGCTGATCTCTGTAGTTAAATTAGTTCTTAATCTATGTACGAGTCGGTTTCCCCTGGTGGGCGGCTCAGTCTTTTGGCTTACTGTTGTCAACTCAAGGCTGGTTTCCTCTTGCGAGGCAGCATTCAAATGCTTCTCAGGCTGGTTTCCCCTTGCGAGCGGCTCAATTTTTGAACTCTCTGTACCATATGTTACATTAATAGATTTAAGCTTACTTAAAAAAAAAAAAAAAAAAGTATGTAGCAATCACCACTAGTAATCGCCCAAATAGGATTATTTTGGACTGTAACTTTTAGATTCTAGTTGATATACGATTCTTGAATGGAAAATCCACACTGAATTCCAACACCAAGCTTCCAATTTTAGGGAACACTTGTGGCCATCCTCAATCATTCAAACTCAAAACATCAGTGATCATTATAATGAAAAGATGAAATAATAGTTTTGATCTGTTTTGCAGATTTACATGCAAAGCACAAATTATAGTTTTCCCTTATCTACCACACTTATAATTTCCAAGATATAATACATCGATTGATATTTTGCATCAAATACTTGATTCAAAACAATCATTTAACATATTACAACAATACCACCAATGTTTCATCCTCAATTAGTTCAAACTAGTTAGCACAAAAACTTCATGAAACAACAAGAAGTAGAAATGACAAATCCATCAATTAATAATCAATCAAAAAAGGATAATATTTTTGTTGAAGCTTGATGAACAAATATATATTATATTGACAATCCAATACAAGTAGTGGTCTTATTCAAAGAGTAATACTACCTGTAGAACTCATCTTCCAAATTACTTTCTATCCATGAAGCTTTATGCTATCCTCAAAACAGAATTCACATTCAATCATTTAGGTTTTTGAAGGTTCCCAAAGGCCTTGCCAAATGAAGCAGTCAATTTCATTGATTTTCATAAAATGCTCCTTGTACTGAAAAAATGTAGTTTGACCATGTGATAGATAATTCAAGCAAGTATAAAATTGTGTACAATATTTCTTAGAAGACTTCATGTTAAAAGGAAAACTTGCATATTTCGAATAGAAAAAGAATCTTAATAGAGATGGTCAATATTACAAAACAATAGAGTGGATATAAAACTATAGGTAGAACTAACAAAATCCTAATTGTAATATAGCTCATTGATTATTCTAAGTGAAGCCAACTAGATACATACAAATTTTCATTTTCAGCTTTCTTTCCCATATCTTTAATGGACCTAGAAGCTAACTTGCATGCATCTCACTAGGTTATTTTAGCAAGAGTATATCTTGAATTCTCATATTCCACACTTTATTTTCCATGAAAAATCATAACATGTATTGGAGGAATTAGTTGCTACATCAACTTAGTTGTCAACTTTCCTTTTCTCGATTTTTTTTTTCTTGGATGTGCATTATTTGAGTTTTCATTAGTGGAGTTTTAGATAAGAAAACAATAGGTCTGCAAATAAAAAATTAATTATGCAAAATAATGACTAATTATATGATGCCAACCCATATTTATTTATTTTTGGAAGAAAACTAGTCAACTATGCTCAACTAACATCATTAACATTATCCAAAACCAACTTCATGGACATTTGAAGTTCTACTACATGAACTTGTTCCTTTGTGTGGATAAATTTCTCTTTATGTGTGGCAAGGGCTACTAAATTTTTTGAGAGTAATGAATTATACTTACCATCATATTTTACCATTTCCAACTGATTTTTAGCACGCTGATAGCTAATGTTTTTTGTTGCATCTCAATTGTGTATGATCTCATTTCCCCTAACATATATGACCTGTGAATGGGGCTACTGGTACAAATAATATAACACATACCTAAAATTATGATGGGAATTAATGATTATATATGTCTATGGATCAATGTTATAGCTTGTAGGAGCAGTTGGTTGTTGCCTAGAGATCTTTGTGAAGGTCCTAAGAGAATGAAGCTAGGACTAGTCAATGGTCCAAAATTGGACCCACTATTTTTTTTGTCTTTACAAGTAGCCATGATGAAATGTTGTTAACCATTATTTTTATTATGTAGCAAGGTGTGAATTTGGATTAGTAACTCTCCTTAGTGGATATCCTTACTGGTGATATTTTCCAACATTCAACACATTCCCTCTATTCATTATATTTCCATTTTTCTTCTTTTATTCCATTGTGTATGCTACCATACACATATTTCCAGGAATTCATTCTCCTGTAAATTCGTATGCTCTAGGCCCATGGTGATTAATATGATATTTTTTGCAAGAAATATGAACAATATATTGCAATAAACAAGCACAAATGTGGTCAATATCTAGTAAGCCAACCAAAACAGGAAATAAGAAAAATGTCAAACATGGTTGAGAGAAATGGAGGTGAATTTATTAAAAATTTGTATCAAAATTAAAATCACCCTGCATAGATCTATCTTAACCCTAGATCTATCAAGCACCAAGACAGACAAAATCCTTTGAAGTGCGGACCTTTCCTTAAGTTTTTGAACTATATTTTTTTTTTCACCTTGAATATCAACACATGATAGATACACGTTAATATGAATCTACACTAGTTTATATTTTATTGATAATACATCAAATTTATATATTTATGGTTTTTGGCATATACTGGAGATGTAGATAACAGACTACACCTCTCGATGCAATGCCAAATGTCAATATATTTAGTTGAAAAACTAAAAAGAGAAGATATTCTCTAATGGTTTCATTAGAGGGCTAATAACATAGAAACTGAAAAAATAAAGAGCAGAAATTAAAATAAAGACAAAAAAAACATTTAAAAAAGTTTTTAGTAGGAGAAGTTGTTGATATCTTAAGCCATGTTCTCTCTAGCCCAACCATAAGACAAACAAGTGACTCAATGGAATTTTAGAGACAATAGTCCTAAAATAGTTTAGGAAAGATTCAAGAAAACTAAAGGTGAGCAAGAAAAAGAGTTAAATTTATGTTAAAACACAACAAAAAGAATATAAAGTGGCCTTAATCAGTCAATCACATGTAAATCCTCTGTTCTTCATATACTGTAACCAATGTAATATCCCATCCATGAATTCACATTACCAAAAACACGTCATGAATTTGAGTAGGCGCCTTCACACCTATGATATACAATGTCTTGTCTACCACTACATGCACCAAATTTCTCTGAAATGGCATTTCATAAACCCTATCTACTTTCCAATGAAGCATTAGTTCATTGTTCAAGTCAACAAGCAATTAATTTGTCCACCATGATTCCATTTTCAATATGTTTTTCCCCACCCAAATGGCACAAATTTGAAAGGGATGGCATTGGGTAAAGATCCTAGGTGCAAGCTCTAGGTCGAATCAGCCAAAATAGTTTCTAAAGGTTCCCCCATCGATCCAGTAAAGTTATGTTGTTTTTGTAAAATAGAACATCACTAGCAGCAAAGTTGAGACTTAGGGGGTATTTTTCCATGTTAATTAGTGGTAGACAATATTGTTTTGTCTCCAAGTAAAAAATGAAATAACGACTTATGACACACAAAAATCATAACTCAAATGTGACATATCTCCTACTATATACAAACGTTTACATGAAATAGGGCACTTACCTATTTGATTGTCGACAATGAATATGCACCTAGCACGATAGAATTTGATGAGCGTACATATAGGGATATACACCATGAGATGTTCAAAACCACCACATCAAATTGTGTTATCCCAATGTATGCCCTCTTATATGATGTAGTTTTGTGTTTATTTATTGCTATTAATTGTATCAACATATCCGTCATGACTGTGCAATGTTAATCACTATTATGTTAAGCTAAATATTAGAATGAAACCTTCACTAATATGCACATCAACATAGTAGTTTACAATGTTTCATCCAATATAAATTACAAGGAGATAATATCATTAATACATATCAAAATCCTCATGCAAATATATGTCCCTTAAATTTTTAATTTAAGTTAGTTTACAATTAAAACAATATCACAAAGCCAATAGGGAAACACAAAAGACACAAGCACCTCTAAGCATTGTTAGTGCCTAAATGAGGGATAATATGTTACAATTATATAAAAAATTAAAATCTCTACCTTAAGCTAATGAGAAGTCTGAGACATATTGTTACACTAAAATTTGTCACCATGACTATTTGCAGTTAGTATGGCTCCATCAACTGTCATACTATCCTCCTTAGAAAGCCTCATACCTCTGCTCTCCATGTCAACTCCAAGAAAGAGAGAAAGTCATTAAAAATCTATATATCTCTGGGTACGCAGTTTCTCTTAGCCTTACCTGTGTGTACGCACTCCAAGTTCACAATACCTGCGTACTTGTATGCTCTGCATGTAAAGCAATGGGTGCGTACTCCTGTAAAGGTCAAAAGGCGCAAGTTTCACTCCAAAAAAGTTACTTGTGGTCATTTCTAGAGCATTCTAGAAGCTTGTTTGACGTGTATGAAGCGCCTCCAGATGGTTCATGTATCCCTACCAAAGAGGAACTTATCCCATCAAGAGGGGAGCTATCCCATCCAAAGAGGGGCTTATCCCATTGATGGTGGACCTGAATAACTTCCTCTAGAGCACTATAAATACAGGCATTGGGCCAGAGGGAGGGGAGGTTGAAAGCTGAACATTCTTAAGGGTAGATGCTGCTAGAATTAGGACTCCCTTGTAAAGCTTGAGAGGAGAGATTCCCATCCTTTCCTAGCCTTATTTGAGAGTGGGTGAGCTGATCAAAGTAAAGGAAAACTCTTGCTGGACCCTAGGAGGGACTTGCACAACACCAAGGCTCAGGTTGTAATGGTTCCTTTTGTTACCTTTTAATGCAAATGAACTTATTTTTCTCAACAGATTGTTATTCATGGTTTGTTTCATATACTCCTTGGTCTATATGATAGATATGTATTGTTTTATGAGTTTATCAGGTGCTATTTAATCTTTTGGCTTGTTAGTGAATGCAGGTTTCGAAGAGAAGGAGGAGCTCATCCGGATCGGCGAGGCTGAACTACTACAAAGCGTTGGACTAAAGCTATGTTAAAGATCCCCTGATTACTTGCATTTGCAATGCATGTTTAGAGAAAGGTAGGATTTATTTGTCTTGTTTGTCACTAGAAAGCTTTTGCTTCTAGGGAGGTCGGTTGTGTCCGCACTAACGACTCTTTCCGCATGACAAAATGGCGAATCCCAAGCACAGTTTTCTCTCTGTTTCAAGCTTGTATAAAAATGAAACTACTTTGAAGCATAATTTTTCGCTGTTTCAAGCTTTTGTAAAAATGAAACCTATCTCGAGTCAATTTCAGTTATTTTCAAGACTCGTTAAACTCATGAAAATCCCGAGATTATTTTGCTATTTTTCATTCTCGTAAAACAAATGAAAATGTCGAGTTCTTTCCGTCTTTTCCTGCTCGTAAATTAAATTGAAAGTTGGCCATATGAGTACATTTTTATCATTTTTTCGAACTCATTAAAACTTACGAAAAAGTGAAAACCATGAGTACATTTTTATCATTTTTTCGAACTCGTTAAAACTTACGAAAAAGTGAAACCTTGGAGTCATCTTTTAAGCCCTTTTCTGACTCCTAAAATATGAAAAGATTGCCGAGCGTTTCTTTTACACTCGTTAAAACGGAATTAAAAGACGGTCCCCTTATAGCTCTTTTCTGACCGTAAAAACAGGAAAAGATCGTCGGGTTTTTGTCCTTTCAAACTCAATATGGAAATAAAACGACGTGTCCTTGATCACTTTTTACTTTTCAGGTCAGAGGCACTAATCATGAAAGTACTCCTTGGTCGCAAGACTAAGAGGTTCTCTCAAGTATTATTTTATACTTTTTCGGGCTTGGGAGACACAACTTTACGAAAAATTTCAACCTGGAGTCTTCTTTAGTTTTTTCAGACTCTCTAAAAATGAAAAACGTCGAGTTTCTCCTATACTGGACTCGTTAAAATTTCACAGTAAAGGACCTGTTCGATTACAAATAGGAACAGACCACTCCTTCTTAGGGTTCGAATCAAAACTAAGTTGGACTCATCCGAAGGATGAGCTTATAATCAAGCATATGTTATCCTCCTCAAGATTGTAAAAAATAAAGAGGTACTTGCCAGAAATGGTGGGGGAAAAGAGAGAAAAATGAGCCCATTTGTTATCCTTTGTCTCAGAAGAAGCCTTATTACCACTCTTGAACATGACACTTTCATTCACCTGGGTTGGGAAATCCTTTGTCTCACAGTTGATCAAGCCACATTGAAAGTCTTTAGCCGGGTATTAACTTTGGGTCAAATGTCACCAAGCCATCTGTCGTGTCATTATGTGTTCAAGAGGTCTTTGCAATAAACATTCATCTGCAAAATACTCGTCATCCATTTTGACCATCCCTGAGTCAGTCCTTACAGCTACATTTCTTCAACTTGATCTATGATTTCGTGTTGTGGGCTTGCCTGCAACGGGTCACTTTCTATCGACATTAGCACATCATCTAGAAAGATGACCTAGGAATCGTCAGTACCTTGAAGTCTGCATGCATCAATGGTAGGTTTCTTGCCTTTGACGACAGTTTACATCATTGACTTTCGATCGAAGGATTCCGTGAAATGTTCAACTTCAACTCATTCATTCACATCTCATGGATTGTACTAGGTACTTTGAGAACCATTGACATCACTGGTGGTCTCTCTCACGCTTGTTAACAGTTTACATCATTGACTGGTAATCAAGTGGTTTCTACCATGTTCGACATCAACTCATTTATTTGCATGGATAGAATCGTACCTGTTCGGGAAGTAGAAATGAAGACCCTGGATCCAGTTTCCACCATCCAGGCTGCGAGGAGTTTTGTATTCATTATACAGTAGACTAATCATAAATAGATGGCTGCGTCCATACTGTGTCTACAAAAGTCTATGATTATGATGTACTGCAGAATCATTCCTGTATCAAAGCAGTAGATAATCAATTAGTTAAAGTTTTCAATCTGAGTATGGGAATGCCTACCTCAGCGATGATATGATCATATATATGTATTTTGTGTTGAATACTTGCAGGTTCCAACTGGGCTCTCCACAAGATAATCCTTGAAATGATAAAGTACTTCACCCTTCCTAGATTATACGAAAGCCTTATCTACTACAGGCTTCGCACTTTAGGGGGCAATCTGTTACACTAAAATTTGTCACCATGACTATTTGCAGTTAGTATGGCTCCATCAACTATCATACTATCCTCCTTAGCAAGCCTCATACCTCTGCTCTCCATGTCAAACTCCAAGAAAGAAAGAAAGTCATTAAAAATCTATATATCTCTGGGTACGCAGTTTCTCTTAGCCTTACCTGCGTGTACGCACTCCAAGTTCACAATACCTGCGTACTTGTACGCTCTGCATGTAAAGCAATGGGTGCGTACTCCTGTAAAGGTCAAAAGGCGCAAGTTTCACTCCAAAAAAGTTACTTGTGGTCATTTCTAGAGCATTCTAGAAGCTTGTTTGACGTGTATGAAGCGCCTCCAGATGGTTCATGTATCCCTACCAAAGAGGAACTTATCCCATCAAGAGGGGAGCTATCCCATCCAAAGAGGGGCTTATCCCATTGATGGTGGACCTGAATAACTTCCTCTAGAGCACTATAAATACAGGCATTGGGCCAGAGGGAGGGGAGGTTGAAAGCTGAACATTCCTAAGGGTAGATGCTGCTGGAATTAGGACTCCCTTGTAAAGCTTGAGAGGAGAGATTCCCATCCTTTCCTAGCCTTATTTGAGAGTGGGTGAGCTGATTAAAGTAAAGGAAAACTCTTGCTGGACCCTAGGAGGGACTTGCACAACACCAAGGCTCAGGTTGTAATGGTTCCTTTTGTTACCTTTTAATGCAAATGAACTTATTTTTCTCAACAGATTGTTATTCATGGTTTGTTTCATATACTCCTTGGTCTATATGATAGATATGTATTGTTTTATGAGTTTATCAGGTGCTATTTAATCTTTTGGCTTGTTAGTGAATGCAGGTTTCGAAGAGAAGGAGGAGCTCATCCGGATCGGTGAGGCTAGACTACTACAAAGCGTTGGACTAAAGGTATGTTAAAGATCCCCTGATTACTTGTATTTGCAATGCATGTTTAGAGAAAGGTAGGATTTATTTGTCTTGTTTGTCACTAGAAAGCTTTTGCTTCTAGGGAGGTCGGTTGTGTCCGCACTAACGACTCTTTCCACATGACACATATCTCTCATGTAGTTGATTGTATGGGCATATATGTCATGAAGGTCCTCCTAAGCTAAATACTATTATGCTATGCTGAATATCAGAACACCATCTTCACTAATGTGCATTTTTAATAGAGAAATTTGCAAAGTATCATTCAATATGCATTATGTTATCACAAAACTAGACCCTGATAGGTTGTCGCTCAGGAAGACTTTGAGTAACTATTTCAAACCAATATTTTGGCTGGGGCTTAGCCTCCTCAACCTGAGAGGGCTCTCTCACTAGGTTAAAGATTTTAGTTTGAAGATTAGATGGCTAACTCTATGGAAAAATCAAACAAAAGAAAAGGTATAAATGGTTGAAATACCAATCAACAAACATCTATTGGACTATGGAGTCAAAGTATGTTTCAGTACAACACTAAGATTAGCTTAACATGGAAGTCAGGGCATAAAGAGTCTTAATATATCAGCAAAACAGAGACATAATGCAAGGAACACAGTTTATAAACACATGAAGAAAGTTAGAGCATTATCAATGAATTCTAAGTAACATGTTTTTATACCACTGCAAGTAATTAAATGAAGAAAGCCATGAAAAAATCAAACATTAAAACCCTCTCTGAATCCTGAGTAGTGAAGCCAATATCTCTGTATTAACATGAAAACATAGAGTCTCATACAATAACACAATGTGCTTGTTTCTTTTGAAAATTTCCAACCCTGAGGAATTCCACCTCTTTTCTTTTATAGAGTTATCATTACAATCTTGGATTCTCTGATCGAACTTGAGGGGAATTCGAATTTCCTAGCTTGACACCTATTCATACCTAAAACAAACTATTAATTACAAGTAACAGTTAACTAATTGTCTTAGAGTCCTAATACAATTAGGAGTACAACTCCTTATTATGACAACAACAACCTAATCTAGGAATTAAACTCGATGCTTGACAGCTGATCCTTCTTAACTTCGACCTTGGTAATGTCCATAACCCTCCTGTTGGCCTTTAATAACTTCTCCTTTATCTGCCATGAAAACTAGGAATATGTCCCCTGCACTATAGCCCTGGTCTCCAATGATGTTCCAAGAATCTTCTGATGACAAAACTAGCCCCTTTAATCATGTAACATATGTTAAGTTAGCCATAGAACCCTGTTCTTTCACTTGTGCAAAATTAAACTCCTTAAAGGTGCATGAAGAAGGTCAATCTAGATGTGCTACGAAACTAATTGTTGTTTTTGTAGGGTAGAACTCTGCTTTCACATATATCCGTTATTCTTTGAGTTTTTTCCTTGTTTGATCTTTAAACTTTCATAAGTGACCTCCTCACATTCTCTAGCAGCATCATTCTCCAAAAAATAACCGCTTCTTTCCTTTGAGAATTGATCAAAACTTCAAAACTGCACCTACAGTAGTTTCATCGCGCGCTACGAAATTGCTGTGTGAATCAATTTACATAGTTTTCTTCGAAAAATTTTCCTTCTAAGGATTCTTTACAGCTGTTCCATTATGTACATATGCAATATATACTTAACATCCCCCATCATTAAAACATCTTCAAAAAGTAATGTCTTTGTTTCAACCAAAATTGTATTAGGGTTTCATCACGTACTACCCTGTTCATTTGTGCTGAGGCTGACCTCCAGACTTGCTCAACTGAATTTCAAGGTCTTCAATTTGTCTTTTCATCGTCTTGATATTAGTTCTTAGTCTGCCATTTATCCATCTTACATACCTTGCCTCCTTGATTGCACGGACAGTCCAGGTAAAGTATTGAGCCTTTCTGCTAACTACTTGAGGTTTTGAAGCTTTTTCAGCTTCCCACAGAGCCTTCATTCTATTGAAATTGGCCTTCTAAGCTACATTTTTCCTTGCTCTTTTCTTAAGTTTAGCAATCTGAAGATTGGCAGGTTTCAATTTCTTCTTAACTTCCTCATAGCTATTTTCTTCTTCTTGAGTATTGACCACTTTGCTTCTGTCATCTTCGTGCATGGGTGATGGTGGAACTATGGGTTGTTCACAAAAACCAGATATCTCCCTTGTTTCATCTACCTCCGGCTTTGCCTTTTGTAACCTTTTTGACTACCTAGTCACAGGCGTTCTAGGCTTGAAGACAAATTCTGAAACTTGATCATCAAACTGTAATTTTTTAGAAGATTTCATCATTTTTGACTTGCCCTCACCCAATTCAATGAAGTCTGCTTGGACCATAGGGGACCCTTCAATGTTAATAGCCTGAATAATATCATTCAAACTGCCCTTTGAGGCTGGGCTTTCATCAGTGACCACTGTTTTACCTTTTTCTTTGGCTATTTGACTTCTAGTTACCCTCCTCTAGACTATCTCATCAATGGACTACTCTTGTGCTACTTCCTTAATTTGAACTTTCTTCTTCTATGAATGCTGAGGAGTATCTTGAGCAATCAATGGTGTTTCAGTCACTAGCTCCTTAACTCGCTTTCTGGTCTTCAATTTAACAAACCTGCTTGACCTTGTTTCTGCATTGTAACTAGTCTTTGGTAATGATATTTCCTTAGCCCTAGGGCTAAGCCCTATTTCAACTCTAAATCTAGACATAAAGAGAAATACAGACCACTCCCTATTTACCTTTTGAAGTTCATGGAAGACAATTAATTTAACTAAGCCATGATGGAACAATGAAGTTTTACATGCCTCTTTCTTCAGTTGTATTTTATCAGACATCTTGCCTAAAATTTGAAACAGAAAGAAAGGTAGATCTAGAGAGATTATCCTAGTGAAATGCAATAAGAGTTTGAAATGATAAGAATACCCCTTATGGTATCTTCCTTCACAGGAGAAGTACATTTGTATGCATGAGAGTAGGATGGCATATGTATCTTTGACATAACCCCTTGGTACTGCTTTAGTTAAATCTGTGTCTACAAATTCTGGCTTCAAGAATATCTTGCAGGGTACCATTTCAAACTTGAAATTCTTAAACCACCTTTCTTGACCTCTAGGAATTTCTCTCATTAAAGATATAATTTCAGGATAAATTTGCAAATCTAAAACTCTAACCTTTGTATGTGAACCTATGAAATTTAGAGAAAATTCCTTGGTCACTTGGTTATGTCCTCCATGTAGTTTCTCACGGAACCTCCAACAACCTGCATTTTTGAAGGCTTCTTCAACTGATTTATCTTTCATGAGAGCATCTAAGCCTTCAGGTTCCATTCTCAGACATCGACCTGACCTGTGATTTCTTCTTTCTTCTGACATTTTTCCTTTGAAATCACTGTAGACAGAACACCTGGAAGAAAACTTCCTTGCTTAACTGAGGAACTGGCTTGCTTGAATTTTATGAAAAACTACCTCGCTTGAATTTGATGAAAAACTGGCTTGCTTGAATTTGATGAAAAATTGCCTTGCTTGAACCCTGCTGAATAACTCTAGTCTCTGCTCACCCTGGGATTGTTTACTCAAACTAAGAACAACACCAAGTGTTTCTTGCATGAATGTGACCAAGATCAACTAACCTTTTTCGAAATTTAAAATGACTAAAGACAAATGACCCCTAACGAATCTTGATGCATATGAATGGTTGCATGTGAGAGGAAAGGTTCATGGACTGACACCTGATGATCAAAATTTGACAGTTTCTAGTGGATTTGACAACTAGATAGGATTGATCACGAATCCCTGGTTTCATAACGCATCTAGTGTAAATTTGGGGTTTTGCGTTACGAAAATGACTAGCTATGAATCCTTGATTTCATAGCGCATGTAGTGTAATTTCAGGGCTTTATGCTACGAAAACGACTAAACAGTTTCGTAGCGCGTTCAAAATTTTGAAATGACCAGACACATGAAACTTAAAACATGACATGGGATCCATAAGGGGCCAGACAGTGCTAATGGACTTTATTTAATGATGGAAATGACACTCTAATGCTATAACTGAAACTCTTAAAACATGAAAAATGACTTGACCATGTCTAACAGAAAAACTTAGGAACCATGCTGGTTGTCCAAAATTTTAAAAACTTTTACAGTGATAACACATTACAAGGAGATAGTGGCACTCATGCTAAACAAAATCCTCAAAAGTGGATATTTCATATATTAATTTTAATTTAAAAAACTTCTTGTGAAGAAGAACTCACAACGTCAACAAAACTCTCAAAATGGAATACGCTACTTTTCTTTTAATTAATGTTCTTACAACATCACGAATACAAGAAGGAACCACAAAGTGGACAAGCACCCATGAGCAATTTTAGTTCCTAAAAAAAGAAATACACATTGCAATTTGAGTAGTAAGTATTAAGATACATACCTAACAAAGCTAATATGAACACCAATACTATGATGAGATGTAGAACAATCCAAGCAAATGAAAATCCCACAAGTGACCAATGCCGATGTAGGATTCCTTGTACTAGAGCCAAAGCACATTAGCCATGAATAAATATCACATCAGATCAGATGATATTTATAGGCAATCATAAATACCTATATAGATCTAGTCTCAAATTACCCAAATCACATTAACTTTTTTTGTGAACAATAAAAAGAAATACACCCACAATGAAACTTTTTTTCTCTAGTGAAAATATTTTGTTCCCACTAAAGAAATAAATTAGCCATAAAGAATTTTAAGACAAAAAGCATCAAGAAATATGAATAGAACCTTGCTTTCAAGTTTGACCCAGAGCATTCTGAATGTAACCTTCTTGTCAATAAAACCCCTGCTATCCATTGGTAAATGATGGAGGTAATGATAAAGAAATTCTTGGAGTGATAAAAGCACAAATATTGGGGTACTATGTATTCGAGCAGAGAAATGACTTCTTCATGCGATCCCTCCTCAAGTATTGCTTGACTCTTTTGTAACGATTTGTATATTTTTGGTAGCTGAAAATGTAAAGTGGTTTTCCAAATTATTTATAGTTGTATGTATAAATTTATGAATAATATACCCTTCATATGGTTCTTGCAGAATACTTTGTAAATCCAGGTTATAGTCATAGATTTTCAAGAATTTAGGTAACATAGGGTTTTAGAATTTCCCCCGTAAAAATATAATTCAAACAATTTTACTAGGAAAAACAAATTGCAAGATCCAAGCCAATTTTGGGATTTTCAAGAATTTAGGTAACACAGGATATTAGATTTTCCCCATTCAAATATATTTCAAACAATTTTACTAGGAAAAAAATTTGCAAGATCCAGGGCAATTTTGGGCCATCCTCGCAAAGTTTTATTGGGAAACAAATTTAAATTGTTATGTTGTTTATATTCAAATTTTATGGCTATGGTTGGATAGTCAATTCCCCGCGTTAATCTTTTTTCATTGGTTTCCATTTAAATTCATCATTCCCAAGAGGTTCCATTACATAATTTGGACTTGTCTACGGATTAGAAAGTTGGGACTAATTACTAAAGAAGTTAGAGATTAAATTTGATGGTAATTGTTTAATGTATTATTTTTTTAATAATGGAAATGCCTAGTATAGAGTAGATGTATAGGTGTAATGTAAGTATGTAATTTTTTTTAAATATCAGCTTAATAAAAAATAGAAAAAAATTAAAAGTTGTACCTTGGATGACTATAAGCATTTAAATGTTGGGTTAATTAATAATAAAAATTAATAATAATAAAATTAATAAAAACCAATTTGTAATATTTTTCTTTTGTTATTAGCTTGTGAATAAGCTTTCTTACAATACCATGGGCCAATGCCATGGCTTATCAATACCACATGCCCAAAAACCATAGTTATTTCACAACCAAAATATTTTATAATAATATCACAAGATTCTTAACCATGGATATTCACTACCACATTACGATGGATATCATTAACCTGTAGAAATGAGGCTTTGTTTCAATACCTTCAGCCAATACCATGGCTTATCAATAGCACATACAAAAAAAAAACCATATTTCACAATCAAAATATTTTAAAACAATATGAAAATATTATTAACCATGGATATTGATGCCCACCTCACCATGGATATTATTAACTTGTAAATAGGCTTTGTTACACTACCATGGGCCAATTCCATCCCTTATCAATATCACATGCCTAGAAAATATAACTTATTTCACAATCAAAATATTTTATAACAATATGAAAAGATTCTTGATCATGGAAATTCACCCTCACTTTTCCATTGATATTATGAACTTGTGAATAGGCTTTGTTATAGTGGCATGTGGCTAATACCAAGGCTTACCAATACCACATGCCAAAAAATCATAACTTATTTCGCAATCAAAATATATTTTAACAATACGAGAAGATTCTTAACAATGGATATTCACCCCTAGTTTACCATGGACATTATTAAATTGTAAATAGGCTTTGTTACAATACTGTGGGCCAATACCATGACTTATCAAAACCACATGCCGATAAACCATAAGATATTTCCCAATAAAAATAATTTATTTTAATTTAATTTTGTAACATTTTTGAAATTGAAGCTAAAAGGAAAAAGGTTATAATTAGTTTTGAGATATATCTAAACTCTTTATCCTCACCAATACTAAAAATATTCCCATAGAAATTAAATTAAGGTTTTAATAAAATTAAAAATGAGAATACTTTTATATTTAAATATGTAAAATCTATATAATATAAATAGTGTTAGTAAGAACCAACATAGATCCATCTTAACTAAGCGTCGAAGGGATGAAAAAAAATTGAAGGGGAGAGTGGGGGTGGGGGGGGGGGGGGGGGGGGGGGGGGGGCCCGGCGGGCAGTGAGAAATTTGTAGGGTAGAGAGAGATAGAGAGAGAGAGAGAGAGAGAGAGAGAGAGAGAGAGAGAGATAGAGAGAGATGGAGAGAGGTCAAGCGAGAGAGAAGAGGAAGGAAGAGAGAGGTAGGGAGAGAAGGGGAAGAGATAAAAATGGAGACACATAGATGGAGGGGAGAGAGAGAAGGCAAGAGAAATGTATATAGGGATAGAGTTGGGGGGAGAGAGAGAGAGAGAGATGGGGGGATATAGAAGGAGTTGGGCGAGAAATGGGGAGAGAGGAATCAAGAGAGAGAAGGAGAGAGAGTTGGAGTTGGAGGGGGGGAGAGAGAGGGAAGGAAGAAGAAATACATAAGGGGAGAAATGTGGAGAGATAGAGGAGAGTGGGAGGGAAGAGAGAGAGAGAGAGAGAGAGAGAGAGAGAGAGAGAGAGAGAGAGAGAGAGAGAGAGAGAGAGAGAGGGGGAGGGGAGAGAGAGAGAGAGGGAGGGGGAGGGAGAGAGAGAGAGAGAGAGATATGGAGAGAGTGCGCACATGTTTGGCAGTGAAATAGAGAGAGTGAATAAGAAAGAGAAGCGTAAATACAAAAATAGATATGATATAGTATTATATAACCAACCTAGATCCATCTTAACCCCAGATCTATCAAGCACTGGGAGGGATCAAGGAGGGAAGCGAGAGAGAGAGAGAGAGAGAGAGAGAGAGAGAGAGAGAGAGAGAGAGAGAGAGAGAGAGAGAGAGAGGGGGGGGGAGAGAGAGAGAGAGAGATATGGAGAGAGTGCGCACATGTTTGGCAGTGAAATAGAGAGAGTGAATAAGAAAGAGAAGCGTAAATACAAAAATAGATATGATATAGTATTATATAACCAACCTAGATCCATCTTAACCCCAGATCTATCAAGCACTGGGAGGGATCAAATGTCTTGAGGTGCAGACCTTTCCTCAAGTTTTTCACTAAAAAAATAGCTTTTCACCTTGTGAGATTTGATCCCTCTTGGCGCTTGATAGATCTAGGGTTAAGATGGATGTATGCTAGTTATATGTATTTCAAGTTTTTATGAGCAAAATCAAACTTGAATATTTTGTATAATTTTAGCATAATTACATGTATTTAAGAAATGGTTTTGTATAAATTATAAATATATATTTTTCATGAAATTTATTTTTTCACATCAATACCAAAGCACGGAGTGTTTAACATCGGGTTTAAGGGGTGGCACAATGTTCTTGTAGGATTCAAGGTAATGTCTTGAAACCTCACCAACCTTCCATACAACACAAACAACATTACTCCTACCAAGTTTCAAACCCCATATTCACATTCAACAAGTTGTGTGCACACCTGGGGGTTCACATGGTTATTATGAGGAATCCCAACCATCATAGATCCATCATGGAAGCCCAACATTGACATATGGTACCAAGAAGACAAATAATGATTCTCATTGTTATGAAATCAAACCATTTTTAGCAACTAAGAAAAGATTCTTGTAGTTACATGTATTCCTACATAAATTATGTCTAATAACTTATGTGGTTGGAAATGGTGGGGAAGGTCATAATTTACTTTTTCAATAAGAAAAAAACATCATTTTTGTATTAATATTAATGCAAAGATGTAATTTACATCATCGAACATATACTAATTTTTCTTTACGTGAATGAAAATATATTGTAATATGTTCAACATCTAATATTCGAGCACCATAAAAATCCCCATAGGATTCAAAATATTTTCATAAGAGTCTAGTACTACTATGTTCATAATGCATGTTCAAACTGGATAAACAACATGGTATCCAAGTTAAAAACTAGTATCCTAACTTCAATTGATATGACCCTCATAATAAAAAATGTAGATATGCATGAAAAATTAAGTCTTCAACTAAAGGAAATGTGTCCTCTACTATTTACTCAACACTTCTCCTTGTAGGTATTCTTCATAATGTATTTGACCCAGCTATAAGCCCACTCCCATTTTGTATAATCTATCAATATTTTAATGTATTTCCCTGTGAATGTGATCAAATGGTATAACCCTAAAGGTTCTAATCAACTCCATAACTCTAATAGTCCATTGATGCATTAAAATGGTGTTTAAGGAAGTATGACCTTTCAGCCAATCTATAACAAATTTTGAATCTCTTATCACTTGTAAGTTTATATTACTGAAGTGACATAATTAAAATGCCTAACATAAACGACTGATTTGTACAATTGTATTACTTGTTAAGTAATCATATTTATGTTACTAGACTAAATTAATCATTCATGTTAGTCATTTTTAGTTGTATTACTTATTAGCTAGTCATATATTTTAACCAGAGACTAAGTTAGTTGTTTATGATAGTCATTTTTAGTTAATCACCAAAGATTGCTCATTTTTTGTAGTATTTCACCTGGAAAGGCTACGCCGACAAACATTTTTAGTCACCTAGTCACTAATTTAATTATTTTGTACTAATGATAAAAACAAGAAGGAATATGGAACACATGTTCGTTTATATCAGAAGAATGATCAATAATTGTCTCTCTATCTTGATGAAAACTAATAGGAAATTCATTTATATTATCCTCTCTATTTTCAAGAATAACATTAAAGGAAAAAGGGGATATATTGCTATCAACAAAAATATCAAGATAGAGGTGAAAATGAGAATCAAAAGAAATGAATTTAAAAATATCTCTATTTGTGAATTCTTGTGCATTTTCTTCATTGTAAATTTGAAATTCCAGATCATTTACTTGCCTCATTGTGATTTCTTGAATAATCTTCTCTGGCTGCCCTAAATTTTGTATTTGATCAACACGATCAAATTAAGAAAATTGTACAGTAGGTCGCATATTATTGGAAATTTCAATTTCTATTTGTACTCATTGATTTGTAATCTGATTTTCTGAATTTAATTTATAGCAATTTTCAGATTTCATGGCAGATGGTCTTTCACGTTTATTTGTGATTCCTTCTTGGAGTTGTTTATAAAGTTCTTGCAAGCTCTATGATAATCGTTCATCAACATAATTATCATTAACACTGTAATAGGTGTGTACTACTTTAGGAATTTATCATACATGGCTAAGGCCACTTGATCATGATTAATATGCACCTCTATATCAAAGTTTTTGATAATATTACTAGAATTTGAAGGAGAGTCATCAAGGCTTGCAATTGTTACATATGGATTTGAAATGGGAGGAAGAGAACAAATAGACTCAAACCAATTGATTAATTCAATCTCTCAAGATTTATCATCAACTTTGAATGTAAATTAATTGAGATCTAACGTAAACTCTAAGAGAGATTCATTTCCAAGTCTTTGCAAATATTCATATTCATCACATACATATTCATAATCATAACTGTCAAATTTATAAAGGAATATTGTGATAAATTGATCCCAAATGTGAATAGAGGCAACTGGAAGAGTTTGAAACCAGTTTCTGGCTTTTCCTGAGAATGTAAGAGTAAATATCCTGTATAGAATACCTTCGTCAATATCATGATAAGTAGAATTGAATCATTTTGAAAGAATTGTAAATCATGATTAAATGTAGCAATATTCCTCTTATCGTTAAACGTTACCTTTGACAAGTGTCTTACTATTTCTGGTGGAGTATTGGCAGATGCATGTCTAGAGACACAACTCCAAATGGGAAGTTTAGGAGGAGCCATTGTGATTAAATAAAACTTTAGAATACAAAAACTCCAAAAGACAACAAGTCGTCAAGCCCTCCTGCTAGCACCAAAAATGTTGAAGGTTTGAAAATATTTGCCTACAACATTATAAGGGAGACCACCTGATCAGGAACTTAGAACAGCTCCTTTTGCATTGAATGGTGGTTCTGACTTGTTAAACTACGTCCAATTACCTTCTCTCTATTTCCACTAGCTTAAAATATGAGTTTCACCTACCAATAGAGAAGAGACATTAGATTAGTTCTCTTGTTGACAAGGAAAGAAAGTGATCCCTACGTTGAACTGGTGCTCAGCCAAGCCACTACTAAAGTTTACCTATTTGATAAGAGGACTTCTAGTAATGTAGAATTAAATCTAAATACTAATTAATCCTAGAATGTAAGCAAAACAAAAGAAATCCTAAGCCTATCTCGATTAGGAGGATGTAGATCTAACCCAACCAAGAGCAAGATAACTAACTGAATTCAGATTTAAATATGTCTTGCTTATAGTAAATATCAACTTAACAAAGTAGTTAAATTAGTTGATATTATGATTACCAAACATATCTTATTCATAGATCTTTTAACCAAAATTATTAATAAAAAACATTTAGGAAGTAGTTCACAAATATGATGATGATTAGTAATCCAACAACTCAACTGATTAAACAATAATACAAGGAAATAGTTCAGATAATATTATTTTTTGTTAAGACATTATTAAGAGGTTGATCTATGAGTAAGTAGTTACTCAGAAATTAGAGTTCAACACATAAGAGTAGATATAAACAATGGATAATTGCAATAAACCACTCACATAGACAATAGTGTACAAATATGACTGAAAATAACAAGTCTCTATTATTATAAAATGAAACTAGCATTAAAAAAATAATATCTTAAATACCAATTTATTAAGTCCAATTCCCTTGCTCTGATCTCCAAAAGTCCTCTACAACTCATAAACTCTATTAATGAAATAGAAGTTGAAATAGTGCAAGCTCTGCTCATCATACATAGTTTAGATATGTAAAAGATAAATGTCTTTATTCCTCGGATCTGAGAGTAAACTCTCCTCTCCTCTATAACCCTAAATTTTTAGAATCATTAATTGTATAGTAGAGAAGGAATTTTTCTAAGATTTAAATCCTCCCCTCTACCTTAGGCCAACGATGAGTATTTATACATGATTTAGAAATAATAACAATTTCCCCAAATATCTCAAAAAGAGAGTTAATTATAGCATAGATGGATTTAATTGGAATTATGGCCAAAATGCAGATGAGCACAATGGAACATATTTCTTAGTTTGGTTTGCATAGATAAGGATGATCCCACTTGTCTCCCACTTGTTTCGAACCGATAGGTGAAATTACATGTGAGGAACAACTGATTCAACACATTTATTCTATTACAATATCCCTTTACCATTTGGAGGAATTTCATTGGTGATAGATTGGATATGTTTCAATACTGGCCTTAATAGGAAATCTTTGTTATAACAGAAAACATAATTAGCGATGGCATAAAACAAACTTTGTAAACAAACTCTAATTATGCCCAAAACCAATAGAAAAATCAATTGTCTTTTTCAATTAATATGAAAATGACCCCTAGAAGTGACAAGTGGCAAGCACTAACAAGCATTAGAGAAATGCGTATCGAAGGTTTAAACGTAGTCACACAATAAATCTTATGATATATGGGTGTTACAAAGTGGATGCGATACCAATAATTAAACCATCATTTATATGCCCAACTTTATAACTAAGTGGCCTTTTTAAATTTAGTTTCTATAACACCGATCGGAGGATGATACACATGGCAAGAGTTGAGTGGTATCGAAGGTAATCCTGCTGAAACTTTTTATAATGTGAACAAACAAAAAACATCAATATTGGGAGGCTCTGATATGCAGAGGATCCAATTTCACATTTAATTATTTTTTAAAAATTGTATTGGGTTCAAATATCAAAGGTGAGTGGATTATCGGAGATTTTATGAATGTTACCATTTAAAAGTTCCTACACATAGGTGGATGCGATATTCTGATTAGACTATCATTAATACACATATCGGGTCCAGATAATAGAGCCTAACAGATATCGAAAGTCGGAGGGGAGGCATATTGGAATATCGGCGATGGAGAGATTATCGAAGTTCAGAGTGGGAGGTTATATCTCTATTGGAGATCAGAGATTGGAGAGAGTATTGTATCAGAGATCAGAGATTAGATGGATATGTTGTATCCACATATAGGCGGTAAACACCATATCAGAGTATCAGAGAATGGTGTTATCAGAGTTTTTTAAATGTCTCGAAAGGAAATCTCTGATATGCACTACCTCCAATATTCGGAAGAAGAAACAATGATGTGGAATGTGGGTTCTTTGAGAGTCACTTTATTATATAGTTCCATAATTTATATGACCCCTTAATAGATTCATTTGATTATTAAAAAGAGCCACTTAATATAGATCATTTGATTATTGAAAAGAGTCACTTTGTGGATTAGACTTTGAATATCGGGGATTTCAAATGGATTCCTCTGATTTCAAAGATCTGATATTAGATTTGATATATCCATTGTTTTCAATAGGACTTTTTCTACTTTTATCAATAAGCCAATTCATAATATAAAAAGCCACTTTGTAATATAAGACTTGGTATTGGTCTTGGGGGATATGTAATGACCTAGTAAATATTTTACAAATAAAAGTAAAAATAAATAAATGAAACCTATAAAACAAGAAGTTAAAATACATTATATACATATCATTATGCCAAGGCCATGAAAAATATCTAATCAATAATTAGGCACCATTTACAAACCAAATCTTGAAATGACATCAAACGAGTTATGATAGGAAGATGAACAGATCAAGCTCATTGAAGCAATCCAAACTCTCAAAATCAAATAGTAATATGACCACCATTCAATTAAAGGATCCCCATAATGAGAATTAAGTGAATAATTGGGGGGTTGTGGTTTTACCACAACATGTCCCCGATGGACTGCAGGAGGAAGTATGGCACAATGATTCTTTGAACAAGAGGCAATTCTGCCTGGAACTTGAGTTCATGAAGTAAAATAAAGTGGTAAGCATATACCACACTCATTCTTCCCTCACAGGATATGTATTTCAGAATATGGTAGGCTACCTCCTCGCAAGGATAAGGTAGGCTTTCCCTCCTTACTCCATTCTTGTCCTCAACAAGCTTTTCATTGGTATTGAATAATTTATTTCTAGTAGTGACGTTGGTGGATTTGTCTTCTTTGATCCAATTTATCTCTAGAAGTAGAGTCGTTACTCTACTAATTATTTCAGAGCCGATAGAGATATCCAATCGCCTAACTCAGTGGTGCCACTTTCTTGTATTTGCGAACTCATAGCCATGGAAAATTCAAAGGCAAGGTCATCATCATACCCTTTCAATAACTCAAAGAATCCTAGCCACTGGTGTCTTCTAAAAATTTCTACCACATGAGGGTGTAGGTGGATTCTCTTGGTATCTGAGGGCTCCCTCCTGTTAAATCCTCCCCCCATATCTTCTCTATGTTCTTAATTAAGTGAGGGAGAGATACTTCTTCTATAGCTTTAGTGTGTAATTCAGTGGCAGCAGTGAGTTAAAAATTCCTTGTTAATGATAATTGCCTACATTCCCATCACTCTACTACTCGAAAATACCTTTTAATTTCACAATTAGATTGCCAATTCCTATAGAATTTGAAGTAAAATTTGCATGTAATCTGATGGATGGATGAAGGAGATGGTGGCACTTACTTTTTTTCAAATAGGTCGGGTTGAAGGTGGTAATTAAGAGATTAATTTGATCCTTTATGGTTCTTCTCCACCTTCTCAACCTTCCTGTAGCAGTCTCTTCCCTCTCTTGTAGCAGTTGTAGGCTTGCCTGTAGCTCCTTCCTATAGCAATTACAGAACGAGGTTAAAATATCCTCAATGGAACCTTAAGGTTTTCCTCTCCCTAACTATTTTTTAAATGAGCGATTATGCATAATAACTCTACCCCAATTACATAATATTCCATTTTTTTTAGGCTTGGAGCATTGTGGTGACCTAGAAGTCACACAGGGTTTCCTATTTTGGACCGTTGTCCTCGCTCTAAGTAATTATTTCTCGTTTCCTCGTAATCATGACCCACTATTTGTGATCCAAACTCGGTATATGTGACATCTCCATGTTGGATGAGTTCTTACCATCACTTTTAGTTTACTTCGCAAGGGTGGCCAAGTTAGCTAGTCACCTCTAACTTATTAAAACATCCCCTCTCAATGTTTACACATTTTTGTTATTCACACATAGGGAGGAGGTAATAGTTTTCCATAACTATGTCTACCTAATGATCGAACTGGTGCAGGGATTTGCATGTTGGATCTAGACCATATCATTGGAATCAAGGGAGTTGAAGTGATGCCTTATTTCCTATGTCTCTCTTGATTTCCCCTCATGATACTTGACTGTTATTTTTGATGTGTGTGCAGGTACCTCGTTGATGTTCAAGCTATTAATACTAGTGGAAATTATTCTAGAGAGTGATATGGCTGCTTCATAGTGGTCCCATAAGTTTCCATCACCCCCTAATGATGATAAAAAACGAGATCAGTGCTTTCTGTGATGTGTGCACAAGCTTCTATCGGAGGAGGTTTTCTTCTTTTAGCAGTCCTTTCCTTTTCATTTGGGATCCTCAATCTGCATGGCGGTGATGAGAGAATTTGTCATGAGTTTTGAGGACAATTCTAGGACTGTGAGGGAGTAGTGTAGACTCGTGGAAATGAGGATAACAACTTCTGTCTTTTTTTTTTTTTCAACAGGGGTAAAACATAATGAGTGATTTTGTGTGAAATGGGATGATGAGTGATAGATGGACGATGGACCATGATGGGGGACCCTTATTCATCCTTTTAAAGGTCATAGGGTCCATTTTGGGTTATCCTTGTCTTCAGATCTCCCTCCTGTAGCTTTTCAGAACCCTCCTATAGCACCATACGACCTTCCTATAGCGATTACAGTTCCTTCCTGTAGCAGTCCAAGGAGGGGGTGACACTTGAATTTTAGGTTAATGGGATGGTGGAGAGAGGTGATCAGAGGAGTGGAGATGATGGATAGGAAGTGGATGGATGGAAGAATCAAATAAATATTGAGAATTTTGGCCCTGTAGCCATGGAATTTTCCACTGTATATAACCTTGCAAAATCACAAAAAGGTTAGCGGATATGGTATAAATCCTTTTTTTGTGTTTTTTTTCTTTTGTTTTTGTTTTTTTTTAATCTTTTCTTGAGACACATAGGCTTCCTCAGAGGAGGTTTTCAACCTATATGTTTTCCCTAGTTGCCTCAAGAGAAGTTTTCAGTGAGGGATATTTATTATTTTTTCTTCTCTCTTTTTCTACTGGGTTGCCTTAGAGAGGTTTTCAACCCAGGAGTTTGCGTCAGATGCCTCATAAAGAATTTCATCTAAGAACTTTTCCTTTTTTTCTTTCTTTTCAACAAAAATATCTAAGATTTTTGTGGACTAGAAGCTATGACACCACTAATCACATTAACCTCTTTGTTGATTGTATTGATGAATTATTCCCTAGACATAGGTTTCTTGTATAACTTCAGCTTGTAACCATT
Source organism: Pinus tabuliformis (assembly GCA_031772625.1). NCBI lineage: Eukaryota > Viridiplantae > Streptophyta > Pinopsida > Pinales > Pinaceae > Pinus > Pinus tabuliformis. The sequence goes on from CM062816.1 coordinate 619,086,982, forward strand.
GACAAGCAAGGGGATACATTCCTCATCAATGGTCCTGATTTGAATAGCTCCATTGTCATGACATTTTTATACCAAGTATGGACATAAAAATCTTGTCATTTGTTTTCCTTTAGAATATTTGAAACTAGAATCATATAATAACGCCCAATCCCCTTCTTGAAAAACCTTTTCCTTAATATTATTATCATGCCAGACCTCCCTTTAAAATTGTATAACTTCAGTGTGGAGGAGTGCCTGCATCTTGAACTCATCCAAGCCATTTAGTTCGAGAAGAATTTCTTGTTCCAGGTTGATAATGGTGGCCACCCACCTATTCCACCTATACCTCCTAATCAGTTTCATCTGTTTCCTTGTTCATTTTAGCATTTACTATTTTTAGGAGTTTTTCAGGTCTTGAACTCCCGAAGCAGTTTTGACCCCCTAAATGACATTTTATGGGGTCTACGGTAGGGCCATAACAAATGGAAAGGGCATATGGTGAAAACTGTAGTACTCATAGAGACCTTTCCAACAAGGTATCGTATGCACCAAATGAAGATAATATAACTAAGTTACAACCCCGAGAAGTTGGATGCCCAACTAACCCAAAAGGGGCCCAAAAACTCTTGGTGTTACATCTCCTGGGGTTAGGGTTTTGGTTGTTTCGTGTTTTCTAATGTTTTCCAATAATAAATAGGCCCTTGAGCCTCATTGTAACATAGTTTAGAGGCATGTAGACACCACCTCTCTTCTCAGAGATAAGCTAACATCACCCGAGATATCTTATTTCCATTATATTCGTAAGAATAATTCAATATTCTTTTATTAATGAAATGAAGTTTTTTCTGTTGCATCTTTGTGCTTATGATTATATTTGTAAGTTGTTGCATTCATGTTTAAGTTTGAATCAGTGGTATTAGAGCGGTCTTCTCTTTCTCTCTTTTACTTTGACTATCCCCAACAAGGTTAGAGTATAAGGAGTTAGGGCTTGATTTGGTTGAACCATTGCAAGATTAGCCTCGAAAAACTCGACGACCTCCCATGGTGGATGAAAAGAAAGATGAGGGGGTAGGAGATCCTTTCAAAATGTTTCTCGAGAAATCCTGCGAGCAACATAGGGACACGATGGTGGATAACCTTGTCCAAATCCTTCGACGGCTACCCACAGGTGATTCATCTTCATCCAGCAGCCACTATGGAGGCACCACTCCTTTTAAGGTACAAGCTAACTTCGATACTCCCATATTCAAAGGCCTGATAGATGCAGATGTCGTAGATAACTTGTTAAATCTATTGGAAATATATTTCCCATTTCATGACTTCTCCTATCTGGAAAAGATTACATTTTCACTCCTTAAATCTGCCCCACACGTCAAGGATTGGTGGGAAACCTACTGTGAACAAAAGGATGAGAGTGAACCCCTATTGTTTTTAGTTGCACCCACTTGGAATTCTCTCTGAGACGCCATCATGGAATAATATTACCCTATTGGAAGCTATGAATAAAAATACATAAAGTGGACCATGCTACAGGAAGGAAGGGACAAAGATGTGCTAGAGTTCAAAAATACTTTCCATACCCTTCGCACGAAGCTAGGCATCAAGGTTACTCAAAGGAATTTGGTGGTCATGTACTACACATGTATACATAAGTACATCGAGGATGAGATGGAGTTCCTGGACATTTCCTCACTCGGCATACCGTATCGGTACAATCTCAAGATTGAGCAGAAGTTTAAACAGAGGAAGTGAGACTTTAGATCTGTGGATCCAAAGCAAGGAAAAGATGCCCCCAAACCATAGAACAAAGGACCAAGCCAATGCAATGCTACCCAGGATAGCTCACCGAAGCTGCAAGCAAAGAACAACACACTGAAGATGAAGAAGGATACGAGAAAATGGTGTGATTTCCATAAGAGCTCCACTCACAATGCAAGTGAGTGTCGGGCCAGGCAGTCATTGGTGGCTAAGTTGAAGGCTTCAGAATTAGACATAGGTTGTGACCCTGAATTAGAACCCGATAAGGGAACTAACAAAGGGAACTAGATCGTTGATGCAGAGCATAATTCCACTATGGCCACCACCAAGATCTAGAATATTGAGCCTGAAGATCTAGAGGAGGGGGAATGCCTCTTCCACTCACATATGTGGGTTAAGGGTTCTCCATTGTAGTTCATTGTCGAGAGAGGGAGCCAAAAGAACCTCATTTCACCAGAGGTTGTGAAGAGGCTGGGCCTAAATAATATAACACATCCACAACCATACACCATTGGGAGGCTTCATCAAGGACAATATCTTCGTGTTAGCCAACAGTGATGACTTCCCTATAACATCAAGCCCTTCACAGATGAGGTACCATGTCACGTGTCTCCTCTTGAAGTTTTTGATGTATTGTTAGGACAACCATACTTGTGGAAGCGACATGTTGTATATGAGTCTAGACCTCGCTCTGTGATTATTACTTTGGGTAATAAGTTGTATATGATACTAGAGGTAGCCCTACCTACTGCCATCTCTTTTTTCACTACAAAGCAATGAAGTAAGATCATTTCCCAGAAAAGGAAATTTTTTTCCCTTATGATTTAACCCCAGGGAAAGAAGAAGGTTCTGTCCAAGGCTTCCAAGTAGGGCTCCTCAGCACAACAACAGCAGATGGACAAGATCATGGTTGAGTACAAGGATATTTTCACCTCACCCACATAGGTACCTTTGCACTATGAGGTCAAGAAATCAATTGATATGACCCTGGGAGCACTGCAACCCAATGGACCGATCTATCGATGCTCTGTTCTGGAGAACGATGAGATCAAGAGGTAGATTCAGGAACTATTATAGAAAGGGTACATCACGCCAATCTCATCACCTTGTGGGAGCTCGATTGTATTGGTATAGAAGAAGGATGGGACTTGTAGGGTCTGTATTAACTATCCGGTGCTAAACATGATTACTTTCTGGAATAGGTACCCAATCTCGTGGATTGATGACCTTCGACACCAGCTCAAGTGGGCCAAATATTTTAGAAATATTGACTTGAAGTAATTTTATCACTAGGTGCCTACCAAACCCTTCGATGTGTCGAAGCCTGCCTTCAAATCCAAGGAGGGCCTTTTTGAATGGTTGGTCATGACATTTGGATTAGTGAATGCCCCTACAACCTTCATGAGACTGATGGACGACATTTTGTGACTGTTATCACCAAAAAAGGATCATCTAGCCTAATTTACTAGATGGATCAAAGTACACCACATAAATCCAATTTTACCATAGTAAAATTGCCTTCACTATGAAAAATTACTAATAAACCACCTTTGTTAAGTAATTTATAGTTAAACCTATGGAGAATAATTAAAGAAATCACTATTTATTTGATTTTCTTCTAGGAATAATAAATTAAACCATTGTTTTATTATTATTCCTTGTCAAATTTGACCCAATCATGAAAAATAAATGGATAAATCATTATTTATCTTATTTTTCCCTAAGAATTATTAATTAATCACTAATTAATTATTATTCTTCGTTAAATTTGACTAAATCCCTTAGGAATAATCAAATAAATACTCATTTGTTTATTATTCCTTAAATAATTCCTTGAGATGATAAATAAATGATTTATTTATTTATTATTCTAAGTAAAAGTTTAAATACTTTTTCCCTTCTAACCAAATATAATAAAATATCCCAAGTGTTTATTCCAAGAATGGGATCAACAATGTTTTATTATTGCTCATTATTCGAGTATAACTCAATATTTTGTTATAAATAGAAGGGTTTTCCATTCATTATTCAATTTTGATTATTTTCAATGTTGCACACCATTACTTGCTAGGTTTACACATTATATAGGAGAGAGACTCTACACAAGATGAAGACGTTTGACAATAGTCAATAACCCATCCCATAGAGGGGGACTGGTAACATCTATTTGTTCCCTTCACAGGTGTTATAATAAAATTATTCCTTACATATTTGGTTTCCATTGGATGATTCGAGTTATTACTCTTTGATTTTGCTGTTCAACTATGATTGTGGCATAGATCCAAACTTTGGCAGGTTTTATTTCTATCAATTGCTGCAGATTTACAATGTTTAGCAGCCATTTATATTGTTGAGATTGTTCGTCATCCACAATCTTAAGTGGGTTCTTTTCGTACATTTTTGACAAGAAAACACTACAACAAAGTTCGCGACTCCACTCGGTTTTATACTTCAGATCTAGAAACCTGGGTGACCTTCAATTTTCAGCTTAGGGTTTCTTCTCTTTTCAATTCTCTTAATGTTTCATAGGTTTTTAACCCTAGATATGATAAAGTTCTGACTTCCGCAAGATTTTTGGTCGTTTTCATAGGTCACAGGAACCAACTGCGACAAAGGCATCACTTTTTTCTGAGACTTGCCGACTGAGATCCATGAGCATAAATCACAATTTTTGGCCCAAAAGGTGCGATCTAGAGACCAGAAGGCACTAAACAACCCAAAAGGTGTGATCCCTATAGAGAAACAGGTCAATACCTGCAATTTCTGGGTTTTAGGGTTTTTCTCAGATCCGTTTATGGGTTTTACAGAGAGATGTTCGCTGGGTTGTCTGACCTTTGTCTCATCCCAATTACGCCTTGATCCACTCTGATTTACTCATGTAAATCAAATTTATCCTCCCTTAGGGCTTCTACTATGCTTCCATGTTTAAAGGAGTTTAACTGAGTGAGTAGTCTGAGTTTCCGCAGCGCTTTCAGTCACATTTTCCAGATATATACCCATCTGTTTTAGATCTATTAAGATAGGTTGTTACCATCCATAGTTTCACATTTAAACTTGTTTCGTCATTTTCTTTAGGGTCCCATCAGTTTCCCTAGGTGTTTCACCCATCTCCCTATCTTTTTGCAGTGATCTTCCTCTCTAGTTTTTTGTTGTTGCTACCCCACTTTCCGGCAGCTTAGTGTCACTTGATCCCAGTCACACCGACATTTAGATCTCTTGTCTATTTCACCGTATTTTCCATTGATTTAGCCACCAAGCAACAAAGTGTTTGCAAACTTGGTTTGGGTGGGGTTTAGTTAATTGTTTTGTGGTTCATTTTCTGTTGTTAATTTCAGTTTAGTTTCAGCAAGTTTTTTTTTTTTTTTACAAACACGATCTAAGCTTAATCAATTAATACACTTGCACACACAAGCAAATGATGCTTGGTTTACACCACCAAGCTAAGACTTAACATAATAAATTTATCTCCACACATCAAAACAAATATATATTTTTGAATCTCCCTTCACTATCTCCATGTCACGTGTGTCTTACCACCATTGTACCACCAAGACGTTTGTCGTGGAGACTATTAGTCCTTCATCCATAGTTTCCACTTGGGCATATTACCCCTCCCTAACGGGTTCGAGTTCATAGCCCTCCGAGTCCCCATACTGACTCTTTCCCTCGTTCTTTTGATTCCTCATCTAATTCCAAGCCTCCTTCACCGCATATCGTCACCATGTCTAGACCGATAGTTGGTTGAAGAACCCAACCTAGTTTTGGCTCTAGTTCTATCCTGTGGTCACATCAAGTGGAACAGTCTCAAGAACTGTTCCGGCAGCCCCCATGTTCCCCTTTATGGCTGGGATATGTCTACCAAATTTTAACCAGTTGATTAACAACCCCATACACCATGATGCTGCTTGGCTTTCTATGCCAACTAAGCTTCCCTCAAACATCCGTAGGTTTGAGGGTAATGCTGGAGAGGATCCTACCAGCTATGTCTGATCCTTCCACATGTGGTGTTCATCCAACTCCATAACCGATGACTCCAATCATCTTCGGCTACTCCAATGCACACTCATTAGAGACGCTTCAAAATGGTATGTAGACTAGCCCTCGGCATCTCATTCCATTCTCACGACGCTTGCTACAGCGTTCCTCTCATATTTCCAGTTACCTCTCAAGTATGACACGAGTACGGAGCTATTGACCACATTCCGTCAATCCTCTACCACTTGCCTTTCTAACCATGTTCAAGAGTGGCATTGAAGGAGGAGCACATGTCGTGCCCCACCTTTCGAAGACCGTGTCTATGTAAATTTTTTCCTTAGGATACTTTTATCTCCCATTGGAAAAGATGTCGCGTCCCATTTTCCTCAGACCAAGGGAGAAGCTCTCCAAACTGCTTTGAGATATGATCTGATTTATGCACAATTTGGTTATGTTTATATTGTCATTCTAGACGCCCTCATCGTGGAAGCGCCAAGGTACCGGGGGAACCTCACACCACCGACGTGTTGGACACAGATTGTCAATGATGTCAATATGGCAATATTCAAGAGGAGGAGACAGAGCATATCAGAGCTAAGAGGAGCAAAAGGAGCCAAGAGGAGCAGACCAAGCCAGAGGAGCCACATATATCAGAGGAGTGCCAAAGCAAGAGGAGCCATATCGAAGGAGTGTCAGAGCAAGAGGAGCCATCAGAGGAGCTACAAGAGCAAACAGAGTGGACCGAGAGGAGCAGATGGAGCAAGAGGAGCAAAGAGGAGCAATATATATGGATAAAATGGAGAAAATGGACTGAGAGGAGCAGATGGAGCAAGAGGAGCCAAGAGGAGCCATATATATATTACAAGCAAATAGGGCCATCGGAGGAGAAAACCCATGTATATATGCCTTAACACTATCAGCGGGCACATATTACAAAAAACAATGCCAAAGGAAGAACTATCGGGAGTACTGAGGAGTATATATATATATATATAGAGAGAGAGAGAGAGGCGATATAATAACACGGACCCGCGGCTCCATTATAAACTGGCTAAATGTAATATCGCATCTGCTATGTCGCTGGTCTCAAAGGGTTGTCACTCCCGAAACCCCCGATTGCGATATACGGTTGTGGACTCGACGGGAATATAGACTGTGGCTTAATATCATATCGCATCCGTAGTGATCGCAAGTCATAAGGGATGGCACTATAATCTGCCGATTGTGATAGAGGCATGGACCCGATGGACTTATTAAAAACAGCCTATAATATATGCATCCAGAATTTTGAAATTGTTCAAGGTGCAAGCTTTGAAATCCAGAGCCGAAACTCTTATCTAGCAAAATAGAAAGCATATCGGGTCCGCGGAGCAGAGAATCCTTATCGCATCAGCGAAATCCGGAGCCGAAACTATTATCAAGTGAAGTGTAAAATCATATCGGGTCTGCAGAACTCTTGTATCGCATCGGAGCAGCGGAGGTAGCGATCGCTGAAATTATCGAGAGCCGAAATTATATTTGGAGCAGCCTAAAGGAGATTGGGTCCGCAACCCATCAAGACTCGCCGATAAGGAATCCGCCGATATGACGGATCCGAATTCAGTTTAGGAAGAAATGTAAGGAGGCATCGGGTTCGCGTTACATCGGATGAATGGGTCTATTGTTTACAACGAATGCTGATGTTCATCGGACCCGAAAAAATATTAAAGGGAGTCTAAGGCCATATCGGGTCCGCACCTCGTCAGAGGTCTGGGCTTAAGAGTTATTGCGACCGCCGAAATCCGGACCCACCGATAATTGTAAAGGCGGGTGCATAATAATTGAAGTCCGACATTTGAATTAGAGCGGGGGTTTATAATGTTTTCCGTGTATTATATGATACATGGCCGCGGGGTTAAGGTATATACTAAAACCTGTGCGATGGTTGATAAAGCCTGTGTGATAGTTGATTAATGGCTCGGGTGGTGGCTTCCGATGGTTGATTATTGATAGAAAGTGCCGAATAAAAGGTGGCTTCCGATGGTCGATTAAAGTGCTCGGTGATGGTTGATTAAAGCGCTCGGTGATGGTTGATTAAAGGCTCGGTTGGTGGCTTCTGATGGTTGATAAAATGCTCGGGTGGTGGCTTCCAATGGGTGATTAAAATGCTTGGGTGGTGGCTTCTGATGGTTGATTAAAATGCTCAGGTGGTGGCTTCCGATGGGTGATTAAACACCTCCGATAAAGCCTGTAAGGTATTAACCACAGGTCAAGGGCCGCGTTTTATTTAAGAAAGGGGAGTTTGGGTTTTTCTACTCAGATTTTGGAACACTTGTATAGACAGAAGAAGCAAAGGAATGGAAGCCGAAGTGTCAAGCGATCAATTGAGGAGGAAGCCAAAGAGCCAGCATGTAAGAGGAAATGAATGGACAGGGGCATGGAGCATATAAAAGCAGCAAAAATAAAGAACTGTAGTCGTTGTTCATGAACGGTATAACCTAAGCATGAGATAGTGAAAGCAGCAGAAGAAAAGGGGGCAACAGAAGCAGTGGAAGCTGAAAAGAGCGCAGCAGCAAACCAGTGTATACCAAAGAGGTTGGAGCCTTAGAATTGAACAGGATTGAAGTCCTTGGGAGTTGGTGCTCCTAAGTCCAATATTGGTGTCTTGGGAAAATATAGTTGGTGCTCAGGAGGTTGGAGCCTCACCAAAGTCCAAGTTGGAGCTTGGCAACCAATTGTGGCAATCTATTTATTGTATTTATTTTACTGCACAATTATTAATAAAAGCATTTATTGTTGCTGTTCATTTTGTGTTCTGAACATATATGTTTTAACTAGTAAAACAATAGTAAGAAAAAGAAATATTGATTCACCCCCCTCTCAGTATTTCCAACAATTGGTATCAGAGCCGGCTTCTTCATTCTAGCCTAACAGCTTGAAGAAGGATCAGCAACCATGATGAGAAATCATGAAGCATCAGGAAAACCTCCTCTGTTTGATGGCACTAACTTTGGGTTTTGGAAGAAAAGAATGACTTACTATTTAATGTCCCTTGGACCTGAAGTCTGGCATTTTTGTTAAACTGAATACCGAGCGACTTCCACTCTTCCAATAGACCAAGATGAGAGGAAAGCCTACATTGCAAATGCAAAAGCCATGAACTCTATCACCAGTGGAATCACTGATTCCAAGTTTACAAACTTCATGCACTATAACTCTGCCAGAGAAATATGGGAGAAGCTAGTTAGCTTGTACGATGGAGACTCAAAATTCAAAAGGGCAAAGCTTCAAACTCACAGAAGACAATTTGAAAGTTTGAAGATGGAAGAGGAAGAAGATATTGCAGCATACCTCCTCCAAGTAGCTGAAGTGGTAAATTCCCTGAAAGGATTGGACGAAAAGGTTGAAGAAAGTACTATTGTACAAAAGGTATTAAGGTCCCTTCTAGAGAGATTTGACTCCAAAATAAGTGCTATAGAAGAATCAAAGGATCTTGACACCCTCAAAATGGATGAACTCCATGGAATTCTCACTGCCTATGAAATGAGGAAAGGTGGACCTAGCTCCAAAGGTGCAGCATTCAAGGCCTCAAAGTCAAAGAAAGGGAAAGAAAGGAATGACTGTAGTGATGAGTCAGATGTGGAATCTGAATTGGCTCAATATGTACAAAAGCTGAAGAGAGGATCTAAGCTTAAAGGCAAGTATCCTCTTATTTGTTTTAAATGTGGTAAAATAGGTCATTATGCAGCAAAATGTCCTCATAAACAAGACAATGATGATGAAAGAAATTCTAAAAGAATGACATACAAAAAGAAAGGGTTCAATAAGAAAAAACTTCTCTCCAAGCAAGGTGAGTCTGATGAGGATGAGTTTATGGTCATCAAAAAGAAATCAGATGAGGAAAGTGATCATGATGAAAGCCAAGAAGCATTATTCATGGCACTCACAGATGATGATGACTCGGGGCCAGAAGGAAATGTGGATGAACTGTTAATAAGTGCCATTGAAGAGAACGAGAAACTACGGAACTGGCAAAATTGCAGGAAGAGGAACAGTTACTCTGATCAATGGAAAAGGAAAAGCTCAAGATGCTCTGCTGGTTGACGGACTGAAACACAACCTTCTGAGTGTCAGCCAAATTTGTGATCAAGGACATACAGTTGTTTTCAGCACCAAAGACTGTGAAATAAGGAACTTTGCCTCAGGGAAACTTGTGGCAAAAGGACTGAGAACACTAGACAACATTTACGTTCTGAACAAGATTCAGGAAAACAAATGCTACTTGAGTCAGGCAGATGAGAGTTGGTTGTGGCACAAGAGACTTGGACATACCAGCTTCGAAAATCTGGTCAATATCAACAAGATCAAAGCTGTACAAGACATCCCAAGGTTGTCCAAACCAAATCAAGCAGTGTGTGGTCCATGTCAACATGGAAAACATACCAGAACCAGCCACAAGACAAAGGAACACTATACATCAAAGCCCTTGGAGATCATACATGCTGATGTGTGTGGGCCAACTAGAAATCAAGCACTCCAAGGAGAAAGGTGCTTTGTATTATTTGTTGATGATTATACGAGAATGATGTGGATATATTTCATAAAGTATAAATTTGAAACTTTTGAGTGTTTTAAGAATCTAAAAGCCCTTGTAGAAAATGAAAAAGATTCCAAAATTAAGTGTCTCAGAATAGACCGAGGAGGAGAATTCACATCAAACAAGTTCAGAGAGTTCTGCAATATTCATGGAATTAGAAGGGAATACTCGGTTTCCAGAACACCTCAGCAAAATGGGGTAGTTGAAAGACGAAACCGAATTGTACAAGAAATGGCAAGAAGCATGCTGTTAGCAACAAACCTACAACCTAAATTCTGGAGGGAAGCAGTAGGGACAGCTGTCTATACATTGAATCGGACTCAATTGTGACCAAATTGTGACAAAACCCCTTATGAGCTATGGAAAGGGAGACTTGCTTCAGTGAAGTATTTCAAAATATTTGGAAGCAAGTGCTTCATAAAAATAAATGATGGTTCACCTGGAAAATTTGATTCTCAGGTTGATGAGGGGATATTTCTTGGATATTCTCCACGGAGCAAGGCTTACAAGTGCTACAATTTTCGACTGAAGCAAATAGTGGAAAGCATCGATGTAAAGGTTGATGAAGATCTTCCAGAAAAGGAAATTAAAGAACAAGAAGATGACTTTCTCATTGAAGAAGAAGAATATAAAGAAGAGGAGATAGATGATGAAGAAGAAGAAGATGAAAGAGAACCACCTCATACCCCTTCAAAGATGAAGTAGGTAGAAAGATATCATCCAGAAGAACAGATCATTGGCGATAAAGATGAAGGTGTGCAGACCAGAAGAAGGATAACAACCTCACCCAAGAGAAAAGCCATTGCCCTCCTATCTATGATAGAACCAGAAACATTCATAGAAGCAAGTAAGGATCCTCATTGGGTAAAAGCAATGGAAGAAGAAATGTCCCAAATTGAGAAGAACAAGACATGGGAGCTGGTACCTCGTCCAAAGGAAAAAAACATAATAGGAACCAAATGGGTGTTCAAAAATGTTGGCATTTTGGCACAGGTGTGGTGCTACGATACAGGTGTTGTCCTTGATGGCAACTCTCTTTGATGACAGATCTCAGTCCAGACTACAAGAATGAAGAGAAATTTCATATACGCAGGTTCATTAAGCCCAAGTTGCATATACACGCTGGTACGCTATATACTAAGTCGCGGATACGCAGGCTCGCTATATGAAAAGTCGCGTATACGCGCAGTTTCATGAACAGAAAAGAGCGTACATGTCAAGAAGCTTCCCTTTGGTCCATGGTAGTTAGTCCTCGGTACTTGAGCCTATGTTTTTGACCAAGGTATCTCGACAAACGTGTTGATCCCCAGTTTTGAAGTTGATGGTATTGTGTTACTATGGTTTTGGACCGTGGTATTGTGAAGGGCCTAAGGCTATATAAGGAGAAGAAGATCATTAGGAAATAGTACTGAAAAAGTCTTGAATATCTGATAAAGAAAGAGATCTAGTATGCAGGTTCTGGGTTGCTTGACCTAAGCTAAGGAGAGATCACACCGGTTGATGGAAGACTAGATCTAAGGATAGATCGGGATCAAATGGTTTGAAATGAACTATCGGTATATGGTTGATTACGCATATTTTTAGATCTGCATACTGACGCAATGTTATGTTCTGAGTATGACTGATGTCTGGTACAGCTGCAAGTTATGAGAAATTATTTTTAGATCTGTACGCAGGTTGTCTTTGGTAAAAACGCGTGTATACGCGGGTTGGTTTCATTGAAGTAGCGTATATCTTTTGAAGCTTAATTTTTGGGGTTGCAGTTGGGTCTGACTGTTATTGCAGAAGTTCTGTAGTCTGCTCTGTGTTCTGGTGACTGGGTGTTGACAGGGTTTCAGTGGTTCAGTGATTCAAAGATTGATGATGCTAGTATGATCTGTTATGAAAATTGATGAATTGTGGTCTTCAGATTGTAATGTTGTGCTTCAGGAATATCCAGTCTGAAAATGTATGAAAAGTGGTTCCTGAAGGAAAGAAGATTGTAGGCCAGCACCTACGTACTAGTATCTTAGCTAGTACAAGAGCAAAGGGGGTTGGAGCTCCCTTCCAGGAGAGTCTGAAAAGAGAGAAGGTTGTAGCCTTCTACAGGTTGTAGCCTGCGTACTGGTATAAGGTTGCACCAGTACAAAAGATTGTAAACTGAAATTTCTTATTAAAGAAAGATAGAGACGACTTGCAGCAGGTGGTTTTCACCCACATTGGGTTTCCACCTTATATCATGGTGTTCATGTGTGTGGCTTTTGTGTGATGATCTGTTCTGTTATACTGCACCTGTTTACTTTTAATATGGTTAATAATGTCCTGATGCATTTACTGAAGATAAACTAACTGAATCATAAGATTTCTGGTTATATGCTGGTTGCTTTAGACACAGTAGCGTGTACACGCTGGTTCACTTAACTGAAGTAGCGTATATGTTTCTGAGTATGAAATTGAAAAAGTTTTATTGATCTGATAATACTGATTCACCCCCCCCTCTCAGTATTATTTCCAACAATTGGTATCAGAGCCAGTCCTTTAGAGAACCTTGATCGCTTGAAGGTAGATTTTTCATCATGAGCAACTACGAGAGAGAAGCATCAATCAGGCCACCGGTTTTTGATGGGACAAACTTCAATTATTGGAAGGTAAGAGTTACTGCCTATCTTCAATCTCTTGGTACAGAAGTTTGGGACATCGTAGAGATAGGCTACACTTTTCCTTCAGCTACTCCTACAGATTCAGCCGAGAAAAAGAAATATGAAACAAATGCGAAAGCAGTCAGTACTCTATTAGGATGTATATCCCAATCGGAATTCATGAAGGTAATTCACTATAAATCCGCAAAAGAAATATGGGACAAAATTGTCACGAGCTATGAAGGAGACGAACAGGTAAAGCATGCTAAACTTCAAACTCTCAGGATTAAGTATGAGACTCTCAAAATGTATAATGATGAAAGTGTGGCTAACTATTTCCTTAGGGTAGATGAGATTGTTAATTGCATGAAAAACTTGGGTGAAGAAATAAAAGAGGCTATTGTGGTTGAAAAGGTTCTAAGATCATTGTCCCCCAAATTTGAATCTAAAGTGTCTGCAATAGAAGAAAAGGAAAATCTACGAACTCTTACTATGTCTCAGCTTCACGGAATTCTAACTCCTTATGGAATGAGAAAAGGAGGTCCATCAGATAGAAGAGGAGTTGTTTTCAAGGCTTCAGGCAAAGAAGATTATTATGAAGCAAGTCACGTGCCAGAAGATGAAGAAGAAGGATCAAATTTTGTCAAAAATCTTCAAAGGGGTTCTGGAAGGTTCAGAGGTAAGTTACCTTTTAAATGATTTTCTTGTGGAAGAGTAGGTCATTATGCTGCCAAATGTCCTCAGAAAGATAAGAATGACAAGGGAAAGGAACCTGTTAAATAGAACAAGAAACAGAATGAAAAGAAGAAAAGCTATTACACTCATGAAGATAGTGATGGTCTTTCAAATAGTGACGAAGATGAACAGGGTAATAGATATAAACTTTTAATGGCTTTTGAAGATGATGACTACATGGATGCTATAGATGTAGAAGGCTTTTGTGAAGAAATCAATAATCTCAAAGTTTGCTTAGAAGAGAAAAGTGCTATTATTGATTCTCTACAATGTCAACTTTCAGAAAAGGAAAAACATCTTGAAAAATTGGAATGTGAGATTGTTTGTCTTAGAAAGGAGATTGAGAAAACAAAAGCGATTAATCTTAAATTTGTTAAAGGATCTGAAACCTTGGATGAGATTATCAATGTGCAGCGTTCTCCTCTGATGAAGACAGGTCTGGGATATAATGGAGAAACATCTCAAGCTTCTACCTCTAAAAGTTATCTTGATGCAGCAAGGAGGAGCGAGTAAAGACCAAATAAAAGTCATCAGGTGAATCAGGGACAGTTTACCTCAAGAACAAATAAATACTATCAAGAAATTCGGGGACAAGCCGCCTTAAGGACAAACAGAAGCTACAATCAGCCACAGGTAAAATCTTCCCAATTTGCCCCAAGAATGGATGTCAATAGAAGCTACAATCGGTTGGATGATAGATCTAATTATCGCAGAAATTTCTTTAATGGCCAATGTTTTTCTTGCCATAACTTCGGTCACAAAGCAGCTCAATGTGTTGCCTACAAGACAATCATGACTAGAGAAGCTCAAAAGCAAAGAAGTATGACTGGAACCATGAAAAGGACTTATAACAACTTTTCAGTTCTTGAAAATGAAGTTGAATGCTCTATTTGTAATAACTTTGGTCATGAAGACTCTGAATGCAGGAGCAGGTTCTAGAAGATAACTCAGAAGGAACAAACCTCAAATGTCAGAACATGGAGAATAAAGGAACCGCAACCAGAAAGATGTGGGATAGCCTTTTATGCAGAAGGACAAGAAAGTCTATGGTACATTGACAGCGGATGTTCGAAGCATATGACAGGGGATAAAGAAAAACTTGAATCATATACCGCATTAGAAAAGGGAAAGAAAGTTTCTTTTGGAAACGATATCTCTGCAGCCATAAAAGGAAAAGGCGTTGCTCCGTTGAAAGAGAAGGTCAAAGATGGAAATGTTTTGTATGTTGATGGATTGAAGCATAATCTTCTGAGTGTCAGTCAGATGTGCGATCAAGGAACAGAGGTAATATTTAGATCAAATGGATGTTGTGTTCGTGATCTTGATACAGGTGAAACAGTGATCAAAGGAAGAAGCACTCCAAATAATCTATACATATTTGAAGAAAGACAACAACAATGCTATTTGAGCAAGGATGATGAACACTGGCTATGGCATCGGAGGTTGGGGCATCTAAGCTTTCCACAAATAAGGAAAGCATGCAAATATCAGGCAGTTCGTGATCTTCCAGATATCAAAATTCCAGACAACACCATATGCAAATCATGTCAGTTTGGAAAGCAAACCAGAACTAATTTTCCTGAGAAGGGAGGATCAGCTAGCATGCATCTTGAGCTAGTACATACAGATACATGTGGTCCATTCAGAAAAAGAACACCTCGAGGAGAAGAATATTTGATATTATTCATTGACGATTTCTCCAGGTTTGTCTGGTTAGGACTTATGAAGCACAAAGATGAAGCATTCGAAAAATTCAAATCCTTCAAAGCCTTGGCTGAAAATGAATCAGGACACAAAATTAAGTGCCTCAGATCTGACAGAGGTGGGGAGTTTACCTCGAATGAATTTTTCGATTTCTGTGAAGAACATGGGATAAGAAGAGAATTCTCTACAGCTAGAACTCCTCAGCAAAATGGAGTTGTGGAAAGAATGAACAGAACAGTCCAACAAATGGCTCGTGCTATGCTTGATGAATCAGGTACTCCCGCAACTTTCTGGGGTGAAGCTGCACATGTTGCGGTTATTATTCTCAACAAAACAAATGTCCGAGTAAACAACACTCAAACTCCTCATGAGCTCTGGTCTGGTAAGACTCCTTCGGTGAAGCACTTCAAAATCTTTGGGAGCAAATGTTATAATAAGAATACTGATGAGCAACTTGGCAAACTTGAACCAAGAGCAGATGAAGGTATTCTTCTTGGTTATTCTCCACATAGCAAAGCATACAAGTGCTACAATAAAAGACTTTGCAGAATTGTTGACGGCATTGATGTTGTGGTTGATGAGAAGGGATACATTCCTAGGCAAGTTCATCATGAAGACATCGAAGAAGATGAAGGCTACCCTCAAAGACAGAATGATGAAGAAGAACCTCAAGAAGAACCAGAGGAGCAGACAAGAATAGAAGAGAAGACTCCATCCAGATATGTTCAGAAGAATCATCCAGAATCTCAGATTGTGGGGCAGAAAGAAGCAGGAGTACAAACAAGAAGAACAATTGCAGAAGCTTCAAGCTATTTGGCATTACTCTCTTCCACTGAACCACAAAATGTGAAAGAGGCATGCAAAGATGAATGTTGGGTCAAAGCAATGGATGAAGAACTTGAGCAGATCGAAAAGAACAACAATTGGGAATTGGTTCCTAGACCAAAAGATAAGAATGTCATAGGGACAAAATGGGTCTTCAAAAATAAATTGAATGAAAATGGAGAAGTAATTAGAAACAAGGCCAGACTTGTTTGTAAAGGGTATGCGCAGCAAGAAGGAATAGATTTTGAAGAGACCTTTGCTCATGTTGCAAGACTTGAGGCCATCCGAATGTTCCTTGCTCTCTCAAGCTTTCAAAACTTCAAGGTATTTCAAATGGACGTGAAATTAGCCTTTCTAAATGGAGACTTAGAAGAAGAAGTATATATTGAGCAGCCAGATGGTTTCATTCTTGGGAATGATCCAAACCTTGTATGCAGATTGAAAAAGGCTCTCTATGGTCTCAAACAAGCTCCGAGGGCTTGGTACTATCGTTTGGACAAATATCTTCACCAACAAGGTTTTTCAAAAGGATCAGCAGATAGCAATCTCTATATGAAAGTTGAAAATAAAAAATTGCTAATACTTGTTGTGTATGTAGATGATATTATCTTTGGTAGCAATGAAGAGGCTATGAGTCAAAACTTTGCCTTGGTTATGCAGAAAGAATTTGAAATGTCATTACTTGGAGAATTGACATACTTTCTTGGATTGCAAATCCAACAAAATGAAGGAGGTATTTTCTTGTCTCAAACCAAGTACCTCAAGCAGATCTTGAAGAAGTATGGCATGGAAGATTCAAAGCCAGTATGTACCCCCATGGTTACAGGATGCAGCCTCTGTACAAATGATGAATCAGCAGCAGTTCATCAACCAACTTATAGATCCATGATTGGGAGTTTGCTTTATTTGACAGGTACCCGACCAGACATTATGCATGCAGTAGGAATTGTTGGAAGATTTCAAGCCAACCCAAAGGAAACTCATCTTCAGGCAGTCAAAAGAATCTTCAAGTATCTTCAAGGGACTCAAAACTATGGCTTATGGTATCCTAGAGATACAGATCTCACTCTTCATGCTTACACAGATGCAGATTGGGCCGGAAGTGTGGATGACAGGAAAAGCACAAGTGGTGGTGCATTCTTCATGGGTTCCAGATTAGTATCTTGGTTCAGCAAGAAACAGAGTTCGATTGCTTTATCTACAGCTGAAGCAGAATATGTGGTTGCGGCATCTTGTTGCACACAACTTCTTTGGATGATGCAGACCTTGCAGGATTTTCAAATCACTTGCACTCCACCTGTCTCTATCTTATGTGATAATACAAGTGCAATCAACATTTCAAAGAATCCAGTCATGCATTCAAAGACCAAGCACATACCAATCAAGTATCACTTCCTCCGGGAACAAGTGCATGAACAAAAGGTCAAGTTGGAGTATGTTTCTTCTAAAGAACAAGTTGCTGATATTCTCACAAAACCACTGCCCACGGAGACTTTTGAATATCTCAGACAAAAGCTGGGAGTATTTGATGCTTCATCCTGCTATTGAAGCTTGTATGTTCTAAAGAAAAGTTGGTGTACGCGTGTTGTATAAGGGATATCCACGTACATACGCTGATTTATGCAGGTGAAGTCGCGTATATGGAGTTCTGAACAGCAAGGGCAGACTCTGGTTGGAGAAGGTCTGAGATGGGTATGCCAGAGTCCTTCAGGCACAGTTTCAGGGGGTGCAGCAGGCACAGTTTCAGGGGGAGCAGCTTAAAGTCTAATAAAGCATTGTTGGCATTTAGATGTTTTTGGTTCTAGTTGACAACTGTTGTTGGTTTCAGGAGAAGGAGCACAAAAGGAAATCTTGGTTGCTGATCTAAAAGATGATTATTAGATGCTGCTGGTGACTTTCATAAGTCTTGGTCTAGATCTTTCGTCTCTATGTCATGTATCTCTTTTGTGATATCTCTTTTATGATGTCAAGGTCATGTAACGGCCTATGTTGGTTTCCCCACTATGCCTGGGATGAATGATGTAATGTAATTGGTTGTTATATGTAAATTTCTGATTTATCCCCTCTTAGTTGGGAGTATGGATGTATGTATTGAGTCTTTTGGTGATAGGAAGGTCCTTTATGATGTATAAGTCTTCGTTCTTTTTTGAAGAACATCTTTTGCAGATCTTGCCTACAGTCAAGGGGAGCATGTTCAGCACAACAGAGCAGAGATATCAACATGTTCTCAGGGGGAGCACAGCCCTTTGCCCTTGATGACAAAGGGGGAGAATGATTCTAAGGATCTTGGGGTTGCCATCAAGTCCAAAGGGGGAGATTGTTGGCATTTTGGCACAGGTGTGGCGCTACGGTACAGGTGTTGTCCTTGATGGAAACTCTCTTTGATGACAGATCTCAGTCCAGACTACAAGAATGAAGAGAAATTTCATATACGCAGGTTCATTAAGCCCAAGTTGCATATACACGCTGGTACGCTATATACTAAGTCACGGATACGCAGGCTCGCTATATACAAAGTCGCGTATACACGCAGTTTCATGAACAGAAAAGAGCGTACATGTCGAGAAGCTTCCCTTTGGTCCGTGGTAGTTAGTCCTCGGTACTTGAGCCTATGTTTTTTACCAAGGTATCTCGACAGATGTGTTGATCCCCAGTTTTGAAGTTGATGGTATTGTGTTACTATGGTTTTGGACCGTGGTATTGTGAAGGGCCTAAGGCTATATAAGGAGAAGAAGATCATTAGAAAATAGTACTGAAAAAGTCTTGAATATCTGATAAAGAAAGAGATCTAGTATGCAGGTTCTGGGTTGCTTGATCTAAGCTAAGGAGAGATCACACCGGTTGATGAAAGACTAGATCCAAGGATAGATCGAGATCAAATGGTTTGAAATGAACTATCGGTATATGGTTGATTACGCATATTTCTAGATCTGCATACTGACGCAATGTTATGTTCTGAGTATTACTGACGTCTGGTACAGCTGCAAGTTATGAGAAATTATTTTTAGATCTGTACGCAGGTTGTCTTTGGTAAAAACGCGTGTATACACAGGTTGGTTTCATTGAAGTAGCGTATATCTTTTGAAGCTTAATTTTTGAGGTTGCAGTTAGGTCTGTCTGTTATTGCAGAAGTTCTGTAGTCTACTCTGTGTTCTGGTGACTGGGTGTTGACAGGGTTTCAGTGGTTCAGTGATTCAAAGATTGATGATGCTAGTATGATCTGTTATGAAAATTGATGAATTGTGGTCTTCAGATTGTAATGTTGTGCTTCAGGAATATCCAGTCTGAAAATGTATGAAAAGTGGTTCCTGAAGGAAAGAAGATTGTAGGCCAGCACCTACGTACTAGTATCTTAGCTAGTACAAGAGAAAAGGGGGTTGGAGCTCCCTTCCAGGAGAGTCTGAAAAGAGAGAAGGTTGTAGCTTGCGTACTGGTATAAGGCTGCACCAGTACAAAAGATTGTAAACTGAAGTTTCTTATTAAAGAAAGATAGAGACGACTTGCAGCAGGTGGTTTTCACCCACATTGGGTTTCCACCTTATATCATGGTGTTCATGTGTGTGGCTTTTGTGTGATGATCTGTTCTGTTATACTGCACCTGTTTACTTTTAATATGGTTAATAATGTCCTGATGCATTTACTGAAGATAAACTAACTGAATCATAAGATTTCTGGTTATACGTTGGTTGCTTTAGACACAGTAGCGTGTACACGCTGGTTCACTTAACTGAAGTAGCGTATATGTTTCTGAGTATGAAATTGAAAAAGTTTTATTGATCTGATAATACTGATTCACCCCCCCCTCTCAGTATTATTTCCAACAAAAAATAAAATGAATGAGGAAGGACAGGTTATCAGAAACAAGGCAAGACTTGTCTGCAAAGGCTATTCACAAATTGAAGGAGTTGACTTTGAAGAGACATTTGCACCAGTGGCCCGTATGGAAGCTATAAGGATGTTCTTAGCATTTGCTTGCTGGAAAGGATTCAAAATCTATGAAATGGACGTGAAATCAGCATTTCTAAATGGCGAACTCAAGGAGGAAGTCTACATGGAGCAGCCAGAAGGTTTTGATCTGACAACAGGAAAGGACCTAGTCTGTAAGTTGAAAAAGGCTTTGTATGGGTTGAAACAAGCTCCTAGAGCTTGGTATGCAAGACTGGATAACTATCTCCAACAACAAGGCTTCAAAAAGGGAGTGGCTGGAAGCAATCTATACATAAAGACAGATCAAGGTAAGTTACTAGTTGCTCTTGTTTATGTCGATGATCTGATTTTTGCTAGTAATAATGATGAAATGAGCCATGAATTTTCTCAAAGCATGGCAAAAGAATTTGAGATGTCAATGATAGGTGAACTGTCCCACTTCCTTGGACTTCAAGTATCTCAAACCAGAGCAGGATTGTGTATATCTCAAGCCAAATATCTAAAAGACATGCTCAAAAAATATGGAATGGAGGACTGTGTACCCATGAGCACTCCCATGACCACAAACTGCAAACTGAGCAAAGATGATGACTCCCCTCTAGTAGATGCAACTCATTACAGGTCAATGATTGGAGCCCTTCTATACTTAACAGCCACACGACCAGACATAATGCAAGCAATAGGAATGGTGGGAAGATTTCAATCGGCTCCCAAACAATCTAATTTATTAGACGTAAAAAGAATCCTCAGATATTTGAAGGGAACTTTTGATTTTGGTCTCTGGTACCCAAAGAGTTCAACATTGACTGTAACTGCATACACCGATGTTGATTGGGCTGGAAACATAGATGATCGAAAAAGTACTAGTGGGAATGCATTCTTCCTAGGAGACTGTTTGGTATCCTGACTCAGCAAAAAACAATCATCCATATCATTATCCACAACCGAAGCTGAGTATATTGCTGCAGCAGACTGTTGCTCTCAGATACTTTGGATGAAGGAAGCGCTAAAAGATCTCAACATATGTACAAATCAACCGATTATCGTCTATTGTGACAACACTAGTGCTATCAGTCTCAGCAAAAATCCAGTGATGCACTCAAGAACCAAACACATACCAATCAAGTATCATTTCCTCCGTGAGCAAGTAGCTGAACAAAACATTGCTCTGGAATATATTACTAGTAAGGAGCAGATAGCTGATATTTTCACAAAACCTCTTCCTCGGGAAGCATTCGAACATCTGCGACAAAAGATGGGGGTTATTTCTTTATCATCACTCAAGTTCATTCATAAAGATGCAGCAGGACAGGGGGAGCAGTTCGACAGGGGGAGTTCGTATGCATTCCTTTACCATTGATGTCAAAGGGGGAGAAAGCAGAAGAATATAGTCATCAATAACAAAGGGGGAGATTGTTGGACACAGATTGTCATTGATGTCAATATGGCAATATTCAAGAGGAGGAGACAGAGCATATCGGAGCCAAAAGGAGCAAAAGGAGCCAAGAGGAGCGGACCAAGCCAGAGGAGCCACATATATCGGAGGAGTGCCAGAGCAAGAGGAGCCATATCAAAGGAGTGTCAGAGCAAGAGGAGCCATCGGAGGAGCTACCGGAGCAAACAGAGTGGACCGAGAGGAGCAGATGGAGCAAGAGGAGCAAAGAGGAGCAATATATATGGAGCAAATGGAGAAAATGGACCGAGAGGAGAAGATGGAGCAAGAGGAGCCCAAAGGAGCCATATATATATTACAAGAAAATAGGGCCATCGGAGGAGAAAACCCATATATATATGCCTTAACACTATCGGCGGGCACATATTACAAACAACAATGCCAAAGGAAGAACTATCGGGAGTACTGAGGAGTATATATATATATATATATATATATATATATATATAGAGAGAGAGAGAGAGAGAGAGAGAGAGAGGCGATATAATAACACGGACCCGCGGCTCCATTATAAACTGGCTAAATGTAATATCACATCCGCTATGTCGCTGGTCTCAAAGGGCTGTCACTCCCGAAACCCCCGATTACGATATAGGGTTGTGGACCTGACGGGAATATAGACTGTGGCTTAATATCATATCGCATCCGCAGTGATCGCAAGTCATAAGGGATGGCGCTATAATCTGCCGATTGTGATAGGGGCATGGACCTGATGGAATTATTAAAAATAGTCTATAATATATCGCATCTAGAATGTCGGAACTGTTCAAGGTACAAGCTCCGAAATCCGGAGCCGAAACTCTTATCTAGCAAAATAGAAAGCATATCAGGTCCGCGGAGCAGAGAATCGTTATCGCATCAGCGAAATCCGGAGCCGAAACTATTATCAAGTGAAGTGTAAAATCATATCGGGTCTGCAGAACTCTTGTATCGCATCGGAGCAGCGGAGGTAGCGATCGCCAAAATCATCCAGAGCCGAAATTATATTTGGAGCAGCCTAAAGGAGATTGGGTCCGAAACCCATCAAGACTCGTCGATAAGGAATCCGCCGATATGACGGATCCAAATTCAGTTTAGGAAGAAATGTAAGGAGGCATCGGGTCCGCGTTACATCGGAGGAATGGGTCTATTGTTTACAGCGAACATCGATGTTCATTGGACCCGAAACAATATTAAAGGGAGTCTAAAGCCATATCGGGTCCGCACCTCGTCGGAGGTCTGGGCTTAAGAGTTATTGCGACCGCCGAAATCTGGACCTGCCGATAATTGTAAAGGCGGGTGCATAATAATTGAAGTCCGGCATTTGAATTAGAGCGGGGGTTTATAATGTTTTCCGTGTATTATATGATACATGGCCGCGGGGTTAAGGTATATATTAAAACCTGTGCGATGGTTGATAAAGCCTGTGTGATAGTTGATTAATGGCTCGGGTGGTGGCTTCCGATGGCTGATTATTGATAGAAAGCACTGAATAAAAGGTGGCTTCCGATGGTTGATTAAAGCGCTCGGTGATGGTTGATTAAAGGCTCGGTTGGTGGCTTCCAATGGTTGATAAAATGCTCGGGTGGTGGCTTCCGATGGGTGATTAAAATGCTCGGGTGGTGGCTTCCGATGGTTGATTAAAACACTCGGGTGGTGGCTTCCGATGGTTGATTAAAACACTCGGGTGGTGGCTTCCGATGGGTGATTAAGCGCCTCTGATAAATCCTGTAAGGTATTAACCACAGGTCAAGGGCCGAGTTTTATTTAAGAAAGGGGAGTTTGGGTTTTTCTACTTAGATTTTGGAACATTTGTATAGACAGAAGAAGCAAAGGAATGGAAGCTGAAGTGTTAAGCGATCAATTGAGGAGGAAGCCAAAGAGCCAGCATGTAAGAGGAAACGAATGGACAAGGGCATGGAGCATATAAAAGCAGCAAAAACAGAGAACTGTAGTGGTTATTCATGAACGGTATAACTTGAGCATGAGATAGTGAAAGCAGTAGAAGAAAAGGGGGCAACAAAAGTAGTGGAAGCTGAAAAGAGCGCAGCAACACACCAGTGTATACCAAAGAGGTTGGAGCCTCAGAATTGAACGGGATTGAAGTCCTTGGGAGTTGGTGCTCCTAAGTCCAAGATTGGTGTCTTGGAAAAATAGAGTTGGTGCTCAGGAGGTTGGAGCCTCACCAAAGTCCAAGTTGGAGCTTGGCAACCAATTGTGACAATCTATTTATTATATTTATTTTACTGCATAGTTATACTAATAAAAGCATTTATTCCTGCTGTTCATTTTGTGTTCTGAACATATATGTTTTAACTAGTAAAACAATAGTGAGAAAAAGAAATACTGATTCACCCCCCTCTGAGTATTTCCAACACGACGGTATGGTTGGATCTCTTTCTCACTCTTTGCCATATACTTAGAAAAGTTATGGCTACCCGTAGGGAAGCACTAGTTCCTCCAAAACTTTTTCCCCTGCTACTAGCAACATGTTTCTAGTGCCCCAACATGTCTACTGAACTCTTGATCCTCCTTATGCATAGTTGAGTTCTCCAACCCCTCAAGCATTAGCACTGCAGTCTCCCATGCATCTTCAACCCTGACAACCACCACCTCCTCAGGGTCAAGTGTTTGCATAGAAGAGTGCTACCAATCCCAAAAATTCGAAGAAAAATAATAAGGGGAAGAGTAACAAGGGTAACTAGGGTAATCAAGGTAACCAACCTAGTAAACCCCAGGGGAACCAGCCTAACATCAACAACCAGCAATAGGGTGGCCAACCAAAGCAGAACAAGGCTATTCCTATGAACAAGCCTTGTGAATGTTGTGGTGTACATGGCCACTGTACACATAAGTGTCCCCTCTTACCCCAGATACACCAAATATGGGAAGCTCAAGCATCTTCTAGAGGTCAGTAATCGCCTCAGAACCATGCACCAACCCAACTGGCAGTGCTCACAAATCCTTTCCCTCTACAAGGATTTATTGTTGCTCAACCTCAGCCAAGTAAAGTAGCCCATCTCCCCCAACCTTCTGGTCATGGTAACTACCAGATTCCTTATGATGAACTCTGATGAGGTTAACCCCTCCAATATCAACCTACAAACTCAGTCGTGTCAATATGACAACCCCTCTGCCACCAGGTCCTAAACCAAAGCATCTGTTGATCCTCTTATGACACCAAATGGTACCTTACATATCCCTTAACAAAAATTTGAGGCCATTCCTAAGATCCCAAAGGGACCATTATGTCGTAATGCGACTTCTAATAGAGTTTCCCAAACATATAGTATAGTAGACAACTTGGCACAATCACCAGCTGCCATGTCGACATTGGAAGTCCTACAATTGTTCCCATTCCAAAATAATTCTCTACTAACTTCCTTGGGTGAAGTAGATCCTTCTAACGATCGATTTATTGTCTTCCTAGTTGATACATCAAAGCCTCCCCCATTGCCTTCATTTGTTTCTTTCCAAATACTAGTTAGAGTCCGTAATGCCATCATCTCCCAATGCATTATTGATGAAGGTGCATCCACCTATGTGTTGTCCGCTACTATTTGGAAACAACTCAAGTCACCTAAGTTGTCCCCCTCCACCATCACCTTTCATTCTTGTTATGGACACTCCTCCCAACCCCTTGGCATGTGCCGCAACTATCTAGTGACCCTTGCAGGCAAGACTGTCCACGTTGACATTGAATTCATTGATGCCCCTTTGGATTACAACATTCTCTTAGGTCATAGTTACACATATGCCATGTCAGTTGTTTCATCTACGATGTTTCTCAAGATGTGCTTTGCCCATGATGGGAAGATCGTTACCATCTATCAGTTGACTTACTACGAGCCAACATCCGTGACCTCACTTAAGTCCATTATCTTCTCAATGTTGGACAAATAGTCTACAACTCCTACCACCAGTGTTTCACCCAAAGTCTATAAAGGTTCCTCATTGTTGGGTTCTTTCCCCGGTCCTCCCCTTCCCATCTCAGAGCCTACCTCCATGAGTTTTTCCATGTTACAAGCATCACGGGTTTCCCTATATGGTACATCAATCCCCCTATAAGCATTCCGCTTGGTTAGATAAGATCTTATCATGCTTTGACACCAGTTCAATTGGTCCCCATGACCCTTGTCTCTACTTCAATTCCATCACAACCTCAACAGGGACCAACTTCTATTACGAAAGCATCCAGACAAGGGGGCAAATCTAAAAGGAAAGAACCTAAGGACAAGGTTCCCCAAGCTCCTCTAGCCCCTAAAGCCCCAAATCCAACACCCTCGGGTGCTTTGTGTTAAGTTATTAGGCACGCCACCAACAATTGTCCCAAACTTCCTCAACTTAAACCTTTGGTTCATGAAGCATTCCCTGAGTTAAATATTCTGGAAGTCCATGTTAACTTATCGATCCCACCTAAGAAACTGAAAACGTTGCGCACAAAGCACCCTTGTGCCTTGTGTGATCTTCATGGTCACTATTCCCATTGGTGCCCTCATCTCGATGAATTTAGCGATTTCCTTAGGGTGATTCGTGAATACGAGGCCACTCATAGTGGAGCCTCTGCTCCTCTACCTGTGGATTCTGGTACCACAAGTCAACCAAATAGGGAGACTCTTGTCCCATTATTGTGATCCCTCCACCTAATGTCAAGATGATGGAAACCATAGGCCATATCCTTTATCTGTCGTCATCCTTGAGTTCCTCACAGTAAAACCTTTCTGAGGTTTCTGCGCGCGCTTCTATCAAACCTCTTTCAATAGAACCGCAGGTCTCAACATCCGTAGATCCTCCATCTACTAGCTCGTCGTCTACCATTCAAGATGATGCATATGTGAACCTTATTTCTCAAGTAGATGCACCAGAGAATGCTGTCGCATCATGTAGTCAGTCTTCCTCCCATCCGTCCATCTCTCATCCTCATGAGGACACCATAGAAGATATGTATACCCCTAATTACTCTACCCTTAAGTAAGGGTGTATTTCTTCAGAGGATTTTGAAGGCCATTTCCTTCCTAATTCTTCCAATGCACTCTACCTCAAGACCTTTCGCTCATAGCACATCCCTCTGATTTGTGTGTCTTTATTTCTACCATGAAGTTAGGTAGATTACATCATCTCATCCGTTGTCTTTTGCGCCTTTCAAATGGATCCATCATCCACACCGTATATCAGTCATGCCGACAGTGTGAGTCGCTTCTCCCAGAATCTAGCCTCGATAGTCTGGCCCATTTTTACCCCCTTGCATACGTTAGTCA
Source organism: Pinus tabuliformis (assembly GCA_031772625.1). Classification (NCBI taxonomy): domain Eukaryota; kingdom Viridiplantae; phylum Streptophyta; class Pinopsida; order Pinales; family Pinaceae; genus Pinus; species Pinus tabuliformis. The sequence goes on from CM062816.1 coordinate 619,113,769, forward strand.
TTTTAAATGACATGTGCATTGGATCCGACACCAATAATCAGGCCAAATATGATGAAGTGATAGGTTTGTTAGTCGATGCCCTCACTCATTACATCCTTCATCTTCATGTTCGTTTAGATTCCTTGCTACTTGTCATGCAATTGAATGGCATGTATCATGTACATAATAAAGTCATGTTTAGAAAATACCTATGAGTTAAGCTGTTGCTACATGAATTTGAAACCATTACTTTTAGTCATGTACCTAGAGCCCAAAATCACTATGTAGATACCATTGCAAACAAAATTCTAGATTGGCATTTAACACATGTATACCATAGAAGATAACCAAACAAATTACGAACCACCATCGTCATATAAAATGTATAATCATATGATATATCATAAAAGTGTTTGGTGTAGAAAATTTGCGATAGGTTAACCCGATAATGGAATATAAATCAAAGTAGAATATTATAACCTATTTCTACTATCAATTTGTGGAAGCTTAAATATCAAGCTTAAAAATATAACCAGAGGAAGAAGAATCAATGACACAATGCACATGAAAATACTTTGGGGAAAGCCTTAGCTAAAAACCCCACACTATTGTATTATCATAAATGGTGGAAATACATAGGAATTATACAAAGCCTTAGCTCTCATAGCTAGACATCTCTTGATACAATCCTCACAGATGCTCATAGGAAATCTTGGCTTCTCTCCAGCATTCCTCTCTGCCCTCCAAGCTCCTATTTCCTTGCGCTATTCCTTGTGGATGATTAGCCTATTACCAAGTGGAAAACCAAGCCTTCAAAACTACGCAATCCTCAAGGATGAATCCTTGACTACATGCATGAGTTTTCACTATGAGAAAACACATGAAACTGATAGTACACTGTCCTTGAACATTAATCTCAACTGGGTATTTCTTAGAATATACGTGCATGAGTTTCTGATGAGGGAATCTTCAGTTAACTAGAGTAGCACTAGTTGAGTTCATTAATGCATCAACTGACTGATAACTCACTATTGTTTTCTCAAACAGTTTGGAACTAATTTAACTGGACTTAACTCAGTAAACCGAGTTAACTAATTACAACTCAAATATAGCTCAATCTTATCTCCTTAATTTAAGGGATAACTCTTGCATGACTTTAGAAAGACTTCTAACTTGAATTTCTCCAACTAATAAATTTAAAATAGATTAATTAATTATTTCCAAGTAGTTGTTAAGACTAAATTCGATTTTAATTCACAATTTAATTCAAGGACAAATAAAATTGGAGTATTCTTGTTTCCATATTTCAATACTCCCTCTCAACAAGAAAGGGATTATCTGCCACCCCAATCCTGTCTCCATGGAACTCAAATTTACACTTTGATAATGCCTTTGTCAAAATGTTAGCATCTTGCTCCTCTGTCGAAATATACTGCAGAAACATGATCCTCTCGACCTGTGAAAAGACACGGGTAACAAATCTTGCCTTATGCTTCTCCACACTACCATCAGCATCTCTCTTTACCTTGTAAAGTCAATGGGAATTCACAATTGACTTGTTCTCCGGTCTTGGAACGACGTCCCAAACACTATCATGAACTATGGAGTCATACTCCTCCACCATAGCATCAACCCAAATTGGCTGCTACACTACTTCCTCAAAGGAAGATGGATCGGTCTCAACGCATTCCCCAACAAGGGCCATGTATCCAGTGTACCTCTCAGGTTACCTCCTCTATCTGCGCTGAGAATATGGTGCTCTCACATTATTTCTCACATCCTCCAACAATCTATTAGCTTCTCTTGTGTGCTTTCGTCCATCTCTAGAAGGCTCTACTTGAGTGGATGTCTCCACTCCTAGAACCTCTACATGCATCTACTCTGCATCAGTCTGAGGCTTCTCCTCCTTAGGAGCCAATAGTTCCTCCACAGCTTGTAGTTGGAGCCCTCTCTCAATTTGAAACTCGCATGGCTGTCTGCTCATCAAACTTGAGATCTCTGCAAACGAATATCCTCCAACTGGTAGAAAAGTACACCCGATAATTGTGAGGTGTATCAGTGTACCCCACAAATATCCCTAACTCTGTTTTTCACTCAAGCTTCTTCCGTGCATCCTTTGTCACACAGAAATATACCGGTGAGCCATAGATCCTAAAATTACCCACATCTAGTCTCTTACCAGAGAAAGATTCCTCTGGTGTCTTCATCCCAGGTATGCAATCCAGGCTTCTATTCTACAAATAGACCATTGTGTTGCATGTCTTGGCCCACAAGTGAAGTGGTAGGCCTTGGTCATGTAACATTTCCCATGATGCCCCTACAATAGTTTTGTTCTTCCTCTCAGCCACCCCATTCTGCTGTGGGTTATGAGGTGTCGTCAACTCTCATTTAATTCCTTCCACTGCATAGAAGTCCTCAAACACTTCAGAGACATATTCTCCACCATTTTTGCTTCTCAAGGCCTTGATATTCTTCCTTGACTCTTTCTTGACCAAGGCTTTGAACTCAAAAAAATTTGTGAAATTTTGGTCCTTCTTCTACATGAAATAAATCCAGCATTTACGAGAATAGTCATCAATGAAAATCACATAATGCCTTTTCTTCGTTGGGGATGCCATCGAGAATGGTCCACACAAATTAGTATGAACTTGCTCTAAGATAGCCTCTGCTCGACTGTCTCGATCATGAAAGGAAGACTTGGTGTACTTTCCCAAGGTACAACCTTTGCATGTGTCGACTTGCTCAAGTTTACCTTTGGGAAGTCCTGTAGATATTAGTTGCATTATCTTCAAAGCCCCATGATTAAAATGGCCCAACTACTTGTGCCACAACTCACCAATGTCTTGTCTTTGCACCAATTATGCTTTTATACTCAATGCTACATAATCATCTACCTCTAGTTTATAGAGATTCTTCACCTGAATCCCTATCCTATTGGTCTGACCCGTGGCTATGTGTCTTAGGAATGCCTTTCCTTTACTAAAGACAACATCATAGACTTTGTCCTCCAACATCGCGATAGATACCAAGTTCTTCAGTCCAGGCACATACATCACATCTGTTAAGGTGAGAGGAGCTCCATGCTCCCTCTGAAAAGCAACCGTGCCCACTCCTGAAATGCTATACCTTCCATCGTCACCCATCTCTATGCGAATCTTGAGGTCTTTCTCCTCCAAGTCACATAAATTTTTATCACTGGTCATGTGGAATGAGACTCCACTGTCAAGATACCAGAAAGAACCCATCATCGATGACACCATGCATGCGATGAGGGTAAAGTCCATTTCGAACTGAGAGGTTAATTCCTCATCTTCCTCACCTTCCTAAGATCCCTTCTTGGACTTCTTTGATGGGAAATTAGTTGCATAATGTCCCATATTGTGACAATTAAAGAATCTTACTTTAGACATGTCACCCTTCTTCCCTCCATGAGAAGAATTCGATTTGAAATTGGAGTCCTTCCCCTTCCCTTTCCTTGCCTTACTTGCTAAGGCCAGATTTTCTTCATCATCATTCTTAGATGAAGAACCATCTCATGTGCTTCTCCTGATCTCCTCCTCCATAAGATCCAACCACAGTCACTCCCAATTCAATAGTTTCTCCCTTCCATTCACAGTGTCGTGGTAGTTATTCCAACTCTTTGGAAGGCCAAGGAGAGCAAGGTTCACCATATCATCATCGATAGTAGTTATTCCCACATTGCCAAGCTCATCTCTATAGGTGCTAAGATTGTTCAGATATGTGGAAATAGTATCGCCCTTCTCCATCTTGATTCTTCGAAGATTATCCTTGAGCGCCAATTTCCTCTAGTTGCTACTGTTCTGGTAGAGGTCTTTCAATGTCTTCCACATTGAAAATGGATTATCCTTCCCATGGAGACTTGAGACAATATGGTCTCAAACTCCCTCAAGGATGATCCATCTCGCCTTCGCCACACACTTCTTCCACTCATCCAACTCTTGTGCATTAGTTGAAGCTAGCTTTAGGATTTCTTGATCAATGAATTCCTTCAAGACATTGTCTTCAGATACAAACTCCATTCTATCTTTCCATGTTATGTAATTCGAGCTACCTTCCAAGGCATACTCGAGTCTCAGGCCATAGAACGCCATTGGCCAACCTTGAAGTATGATATGGATTCAATTTGCACCTACAAACCCGTACTTCAAACTTCGAATTCTCTTCTCAGTATACTATTCACAACTTCGATACCATGTATAAAATCAGTGATAGGTTAACCCGATAATGCAATATAAATAAAAGCAAAATACTATAACCTACTTCCACTATCAATTTGTGAAATATTAAAGACCAAGCTAAATAGTATAACCAAAAGAAGAAGATTCAATGGCACAATACACATGAAAATACTTTGGGGAAAGCCTCAATTAAAAATCGCACACTATTCTATTATCATAGATGGAAATACATAGGAATTATACAAAGCCTTAGCTGTCAAAGCTAGCCAACTCTCAGTACAATCCTCACAAATGCTCACATGCAATCTTGGCTTCTCTCCAACCTTCGTCTTTTCCCTCCAAGCTCCTATTTCCTTGTGTTGTTCCTTGTGATGATTAGCCTATTACCAAGTGGAAAACTAGGCATCCTAGGAAATAATTTAACTAGACTTAACTCAGTAAACTGATTTAATTAATTACAACTCAAATATAACTCAATATTATCTCCTTAATTTAAGGGATAAATCTTGCATGACTTCAGAAAGACTTCTAACTTGAATTTCTCCAACTAATTAATTTAAAATTAATTAATTAATTATTTCCAGGTAGTTGTTAAGACTAAATTCGATTTTAATTCACAATTTAACTCAGGACAAATTAAATTGGAATATTCTTGTTGCCATATTTCAACACTCCCTCTCAACAAGAAAGGGATTATCTGCCACCCTGATCCTGTCTCTATGGGAAAGTTTTGGGGCTTTTCCTCACTACTAACCATGTACTTCATCAAGGTCTCCCTATATAGTTTTCTTGGTTGGCCAAAAATAGATATGGTGGCATAAGACATATCCGACTACAATGATCCCTACAGTTTTTCTCTCCATGGACGAGATAGTATCATTCCATATTTTGGTGGGATATCGGCAACTACGATGTCCATCTGAATGCTCTTTTCAAGGCACTTGGACATGAGTCACACATAAGTCTTTGATTAAACCAAGGCATTTAACCTGGCTAGAGTGGAAAGAAAATAAATCCTCATAAGGCCTGGTAATGTCTAGGTTTAGTCTTTCCATTATTGCCTTTGGCATGAGATTGTGGGATGCTCCTGAGTCCAACATAGTGTTATGCAAAATTTTATCATGAATATTTACGCCGGTGTAAAAAGGAGGAACTCCCCCTTGCTGATTAATTCCATTGGCCTCAGGACCAAACAGTAATTCAGGCTGGTCATCATTCAAATTAATAGAATCCTCTCCCTCTCCTATGTTCAAAGTCTCAGTTATCTGTGACTTATAAGATTCATCTTTTACCAATTCAGTCAAAGGAACTGATATCTTTAATTTAGCTATTTCATTTTTAATATTGAAAGGGAGCTGAGGTTTATTTGTTTGATTCAAATCTTCCTTAATGTGTGCAGTTTTAGTGTCTTTATCTTGTTTCCCATTGGTAGGCATTTCAGTCTGCGTTTCTCCTGTTTTTCCTTGATTTGTTTTATCTTGATTGTTTTCAATTATTGGCTCTGTTTGGGTTTCAGTGGAGGTTATATCTACAATCCTGGGGGTTGAAGTTTCACGTGTTCTCTAGGGACAATTTGCAATACTTTTTTTAACTCGAGCTTCTTTTATTATCTTAGTCTAGGCTTGGATGGATCTTTTAACGGGAGTCTCGTTATTCTTCTTACTTCTCAAGCTATATTGTTTATTTACCTCATATATAACTGATTCATACCCTTGTTTAAAATCAAAAGATTCACCAGATTCTAACTGTAACTGCTGAAGCATATATAACTCATGTTCTTATTGTTTAAGATAAACAATGTCTTCCTATGTGGTTTCTAGTAAGTTAATCTAAGTATCATCCTCTGCTTCTTAGTTTTGTGAGTCCTCAACATATTTTTCTTGGAAGGGGGGCCTAATCTATTGGTCTGGTGTAGCATTTTTTGTAGTATTAGGGTTTTTCCTGAAATTTGGGTTTCTTATTGGGAGTTGTTGTTGTTGATTATCCCATTGATTTTTCCTATCCATGATATCTAACCTATCCATAATTCTTTCTAAAATTTTAGCTAAAAAATCTACTTTTCCGTCTGAAGTTGAGGCTTGTTCTTTAAATACAACTTTCTGTTCATTCCTCATTTGTACTTTCTTAGCTAACAGGTTGGCCTCTACACTGACAACATTACTTTGCATTTGTTCAAGTGTTTCAGGGTTTCTCTCCCTTAGCTAGTCTGACATATCAGCATCAAAACCATTAGGGAACTTAATTAATGCTAGGTCATGAGGAGGCTTAGTGTTGGCTAGAATTGAATTATAGATATTATTAAACCTAGTGCAATAGTGCTGAAATGATTCATTGGGAGCTCTCTTAATATTCTCATATTTAGAAAGTATTTGCAATGGGTTCTTTTTTCTTTCCCTCCTATCAATGAATAACCTTTGAAATTTTTTTAGGTCTGCAATATGGTTGGTAGGAAAGGCCTTGAACCACTTCTTGACATCACCAGTTAAAGTTTTGGAAAAGAGTCTCATTTGGACATCTGCCTCATCTATTTCATGCAATTCAAAAAATTCAGACATCTTGCTTACATGCAGCTCGGTAGTGTAATGACCATGAGCATCAAAAAGGAAAATCTTACTCTGATAATCTTCAGCCATGGGATGTGGTTGGGTAGGTAAAACAATAGGAGCATATCTATTTGCCATTGTTTTGATTTTGGTTTGACTTGGGGGTAAAGTTGTGGTGATTGAAGAAGGGCTTGAAATTGATGGAGGTGAACTAGATGATGATGAAGATGATTGATTAATAATATATTTAGGTGATTGAATTGTGGTAGATACAATTGATGAAGTTGTGGTAAGGGAAGGTGGATTTATAGTGAGTAATGACTGTGAGGAAATTTGAAAGGCAACAACAATAAGGGAAGCTAGCTCTACAAATTGTTGAAGATAAGAACTTTCTATATTACTAATCAACGTAGAGGTCAAGGATTCTAATTTGTCAAAAGCGTCTAAGACAAATTTATCCAAATCTTGATGAATAACCCTTTTTTATTCAATGAGTTGAGTAAACTCAGGGTCTAAAACTATTTCATGGATATCATTCTCATATTTGGTTCTAAATAATGAGAGGTCAAATGACAAATCAAAAGGGACTTCTTCTAAAGTTGAAAACTCCTCATGGAGTGAATTGGCTCTATCTAGCTGGCTACTACTGGCTTGAGTTTCTTCATTTTTTGGCTTCCTTAGAATTTTGTCTGGGTCATCCACCATAGTTGCAGGGTTTGGATCTAGGTTGGCCCTAGTGTAGTAAATCTTTTTAGGAGCCAGAATTTTAAGTTTCTTAAATTGTTTTTATGAAATCTTCTGAAAAAATACATCAGGTAATGACCTTAAGGGGCTCAAGATTTGATTGAAGGTTTCCTTAAAGTTTTTATGAGGCTGAGGATCGAAGTCCTCAGTATGGTCACCAGAAATGTTATCACTCTGATAATTCCTTTGAAGTAATAAGAAGGAAAACCCAAAGATAACCACTATCCGCTTTTGGAGATCAGGACCTAGCCTTCCTGATGCTCATAGAGGGCTCTCTCTTTAAAGATTAACTTTGTTTTAGTTAAGAATATTTTTAGGCTAGCTATGATTGTTCAATGGGTGTTTGATTTTTTTTGAAATTTGGTGGTGGGATCTCTTAAACAGATGGATAAATTGATGTCCTTTGGACCATTGGGCTATGGAGTCAACTGATAAGGGAGAAAGACTAGATAAACTCACTAAAGGGGATGTTCCAAGGGCAAGATAACAGAGTGTATTTCAGATGCTTGAGACAGAAGGGTGAAAGGGTTTCACTCAAGGAAAGAGAGAAGTTAAGGGTTCTCAGACCCGGATAATGAATGAGGAAGGAAGGTGTAATCGAAATCAAAGGGTAGTTAAGAATTCTTTAATCTGGATTATTCATGAAATCAATCTAAACCAAAGAGAAATTAAGAATTCTTTAATTTAAATATCAGAAGAAAACATTCAAATGCTTAACTATTAAAATAGAGTGTGATTTAAACAAGTTCTGAAATACTATTCTAATTATAGCATTTATACTCAAACACATATAATATTATTAATAACTTTGAGAAAAATGACAATTACACATGAAAATACTTGTCTAAAATTCGCTCAACACATGAATCCTTGGAACAGTCTGATCTTTATTAATCAATCCAACCTGCTAGCTCATCAACTGATACAATAATCTTTTGGGTCTTCTTGGTAAAAATGTCTATAGAAATGTCCAATAGAATCCACCGGACATACTTCGAATTGTGAAGTATTTATACAAAAGTTTATTACAAAATATCTCAAACTAATTTGAGATTTAATCTAGGAAATCAAAATATCTTCTTACAAGAAGATAGCGATAGCTATTGAACTGTTTCGTGTTGTCCCTTTTATGTTGGTACTGCTGGCTTTTATGGTTTGATTTTTAGCCCTTTATGTTTCTTTGTTGTTTGATCTTTCACATTGGAAGCTTCATTTACTTTAGGCTTTCATCTAATGCACTTTGACACTGATACACTTTGACTCTGCTGATCTGTCTTCATCCTTTTACCATGTTGTTTTACTTTTACTATACATTAACCTTTTTACTACATATTTCTTTAGTAAATCAGTTAATTTCTCCCAGATTTCAGAATCAGGTAATTGGATTTTTAGCATTCTCCTATATATTTCATCTGCCTCGGTGTACTTGGAGAAAGTAGGCTTATTGATAAACAAGTGTTTTACCTCATGTTGGAGGTAAAACATGTTTTCAAATGTCTGGTAGAGTACTTTTCCTATTAGAAATGCCTTCATTAATGATGTATTGACCTGATCCTTTCCTACATCTATGATTCTCTTGTTGTAATCGTCCTGTGTCATGAGCTTGTCGTTGATTACTAAGGGTCTGGGTAATCCCTTCTCTCTCAAAATTTGGAACTTAGCCATAAATCTATCTACTGATACCTGCATATTCTGAAACTTGTCCTCCAAGTTTTGCATTAAGTTTCTCTTGGAGAGGACCTTTCTCACCTTCAAGATTATCTCTGTTCTATTCTTTATTTCCAATTCCTGAAGTTCATACTTATTCTCGCTGTTAAGGAATTGGATAATTCTAGTAGCCTCTTCAGGAATTTCTCCTCATTCTTCTTTTACTCTTTGGATGGCCTTTGTAGCCATCTTTATCATCTCTACTTGCTCAAAGATCACCTGAATAGATGGGCAAATATCATTTACAGAGTCAATGATATTGGCCCATAATAGTTCCTTTGTCTGCCCAAGGGGTTCTTTCAGTGTCAAGTCCTTTTCTATGGCTTTCAATCTTTCACTCATCCTGGTAGCTTTTTGCACTTCTTCTTTGTGCATGATTTTGGCAAGCTTGTAATCAGTTTCCAAGCTTGTCACCTTTTCTTTGAGCTTATTCATCTCTGTTGTCTGTATGGACATTTCTTCAATAGATTTAACCAAATTTTTTGCTTCTTCACCTGATGTACACTCAGTGGAAACTGGTTGTGTTGTGGCCATTGGAGCTGTGGGGGCCAATGAGGCTGTCAATGTGGAAGGAACAACCATGGTAACTACTGGGATGACATTCACTGAGGTAATGGCAATATCCGTTTCCTTTAATTGTATTAGGCTATCCAATTCCTTCTCTATCTCCCTGAATTGATCATTTAGTTTGAGGACTAAGTCCATCAACTTTTCATACCTTGTTTGATTTTCCAATACTTCCTATGTCCGGGGATGCTGCAATTGAGGTATCTTCAATTGCTTTTTGAGTGCTGCAATGTCATCAATCTTTTTCTTGATCAGTTTTTCGGTAGCTTTGATGTCTTTGGGATCATGTCCCAATTCAATCACTAAGTCTTACAAAGACTTGATTATGGTTTATTTGGCCTGTAAGGAGGCCTTTTCCAACTGATACTGGGTTGAAATGTTGTTCAATGAATCCTGCAAATGATGGGTAGCTATGGATTTTTCTATAGGGGTGGAGTAAATCATTTATCCAACCTGTTTGTGAAATTCAATTTGATCAATGGGATGAATATCCCTTGCCAATACCTCAAAATCAATCTTCTTGAAATCTGTTGATGTCCTTGGTTGTTGTACAATTGGCTTTCTCAAGGACATTTACATGTTTCCTTCCTTGATGTCAAAAGCTGACATAAACCTAGTTTGATTGGTAGGTGTAAGCTTGAGATAATACACATAAGACTGTGCCTTTAGTTTCTCATTTCTCATTTTGATTTCTTTAAATCTGTCCCTAATGAGCCTATCTTTATCACCAAGCCTACTAAATGAGTAGACTTCTACAGTGAGCTACCTTTCCCACATTTGAGTCTATGATGCAGATGGCTCTTGTGTTTTCCCAGATGGAGTTGTGCCCTTGCTCATGTCTAACTCAGTATTAGTTATTTCTACTGAGCCTTCTTTGTCTTCCTGTTCTAAAATAGGATTAAGCCTTGGCCTTTTACTCTGGCTGGCTTCATACTGTCCATTGGATGTGTCCATGACTGAATTAGAGGCTCCCTTTCGATTCCTTTTGGGATTCTTTTCCTCATTCTCAGGAATATGCAAAATAGTAGGGGTACTCATGGTTCCTTCGTTCTCTAGAACCTGTAGGAATGAGCTTTCATCAAGTTGTCTCTCTAAATTAATCAAGGTATTTTCAACATCTATCTTTGTACTATCCCTGTCTATGAGAGCGTTTTCCAACCACTCCGATTGATTGGGATATCTTTCAATTTATGGTATGGGTGATGAATGTAAGGTCCCAATTTAACTTTTTGTCTTAGCTTGGTCATAAACCATTGGGGTTCATAACTCCACATGAAACTGTTTTGAAACTTCATTTGTTGCAGAATATGATCTGCTTCCTACCCTACTTCTCTAGAATTACAGATGAAAGGGCCTAAATGATTTTTGACCTTGAAATGAGTTTGTTTCTTGGCTGAGACAAATTTGACTTCATTAGAGTTCATTATTTTCCTATAATACTCAAGAGAAAATAACCTCATAGGGAGGTATTTCGGCAGTTTATACGGGCAAGTTGGAAACCATAGATTCTTATTTCAGTGTGGTTTTGGTAGAGGTAGTGTTATGGGAAAATTTAGCGTTTCTTCAAATGACTAACCCCTAGACCTAGTAGCAAATCTAGAACAACAGTTAAAGTAATTCCATTGCTTTTCCTATAGCTAACAGATAAAATAAAGAGGATCAAAAGAACCAACCTGTATCTCTCTCTCGATCCCTCTTCGCTTTGACCACTTTTTCCACTCCCTTCCGTACTTAACTCGCTTGAAAGGTACCTGCACACAAGCTGAGACAGAAAACGATCAAAGCATACATATCGACCTATTAATTAAACATATTATAGAATCGAAAGTACAATATACCTCATATAACACATGAATGGAAAAAAGCATAGAACTCTTTATTCATAGAAGGAAGAATTACAACCCATGTAGATTTATGTCCGATTCAGTGTCATCCTTCTAGCTTCAAACCCTTCTCTCCTCATGAAACAACAATTTGACATGATAACATTAATCTCGCTACTAATCTAATTCAAACAACATTTCCTTAGCTCAAGAAGTTTCCACCTTTTTCAGCCTTTGAATGCCTGGTCAATTTATAGTTGAATGGAGGAGGTTAATCCATTAATGGCCTTCATGAATGCTTTTCCATAATTGGGAAGTGGTTCCATGGAGGAAGGGATAATGGATTAAGGTTCATTCATCCTCTTCCTCATCCAAAAGCGGGCTCAATCCATCTAGAAACTTCTAGAAGCATCCATTGGATGAGGAATCAAATGGAATCATTTCAAAAATTCAATGAATCTCGCTCAGTGCAAGTGAAAGAAAGGCTAGATGCAATGCATAGCACCTAGTCAATGCAGTTCCTGCAATGCATTGTAGCCTGATAGAAGTCTCCCTACGTTGATCTCCTTAGGGACATTTTTTTGATGAAAGGTTTCATGAAACTCTTAGGAGGCAAGCATGACGTAGGTTAAATTCATTAGGGAATGAAAACAACTGAATTAGGGGTTGATGGACCCTAATAATACGGATCTAGAAGTTGGGGTTGATGTGCCCAAATTTTCCTGTAACAGTTGCCCCCTAAAGCATGAAGTCAAAAATAAACATGTCGAGTCAGATGCTTTACCACTTGGAGATAAGTTTTCGAAACTGAAGGAGACCTGCATTAGCTACAATACATATATCATGACACTTTGATTTTTTCTCACAAACTAGCTGAGGGAAGGCATATCCATGCTCAGCTTTATAAACTTTCATTACATGTACAAAAATAGTCATCTACAGATATAGACCCATGAATGGATGACCATGAATGTAAGGCCATCGTAAATTTGATATAGTACTCCTAAAATATATTGCAGCTTGGATGGATGAAACTAGATCTGGGGTCTTCAATCTCATCCAATCTTTCCTCAAGTAGAAGTCTAATGATGTGAATAGATGATATGAAGTCGAACATGGAGAGACATCATCTGATTACCAGCCAATGATGTAAGTCGTTAACAGACACAAGAGGAATCAATGATAATGATAATGACCCTCAAGGTACTGTAGTACATTTCACATGGTGTGAATAAATGATTTGATGTCGAACACCAAATGAAGTCTTTCGGCCGAAGGCCATTGATGTCAACCTATCGCCAGAAGCGAGAAACCTGCCATTGATGTATGCAAGCCTCAAGGTACTGAAGGGGTGTTTCTAAGTCAACTTCTTGGATGATGTGTTGATGTTGACAATAAGCGACTCATCATAAGAAGGCCTTGATGTATCCCACATCAACGACATGAAACGAGGTAAATTATTTTTGAGATGAAACATCGACTGACGACATAAGGTTCAATTATGGCAGGCATGAAAATGAAGGTTTATAGTATTGTAAAGGATGAAGTTTGAACTGAATGACTTCTCTTGAACATATCGGTGACATTGAAGTGAATTGATAGCATTCAACCAAAACAAAATGATGGATGGTATGATAGACCAATGGTGTGATAACCATCAAGCTGAATGACCTAACCCACATTGTCATGGTGATGAGGTGAAAGTGCCATGTTCAAGAGCGACCTGCTACCATAAAGTGTTCCCAGCTTTTTCCCATTTTCCCCAGTCTTTTTGGACCAGTACCTCTTTATTTTTATCAAGCTTGAGGAGGATAACATATTCTTGTTGTATAATTCCACCCTTCGGCTGAATCCATCGCTATTTGATGTTTTAACGAGTCTAGCGAAGGTGAAACTCGGTCTTGTCTAGATGGACAAGTTTGTCACTATTTAATGTTTTTAACGAGTTTAACGACAAAGATAACTCAGTCCTTTTCATGTTTAGAGAGTTTGAAAAGGGACAAAAAGGAAACTCCAAAAGTTCTTTTTCGTACATTTATCTCTGAAGCCCGAAAAAACATAAAACATATAAGAGAGAACCTATTGATCATGTTTGACCAATGAGTACCTTTTTCATAGTTAATCTATAGAAACCCGAAGAAGGGGTAAAACTATACTAAGTAGATACCAATTCTAATCCATTAACGAGCTAGAAACAACAAACGCTCAACAATCTTTTCATGTTTAGAGTGTCTGAAAAGAGCTTAAAGAGGACTACAATTTTGAGGAACGAGTGGTGTCTAGGGTAGCAACTGGTTGTGGTGATGTTGGAACTTCTCAAAACATGTTGATTTATGTGAAGAGGCTGGCTAATAAGACCACTCATTACAACTGTTCCTAAAAAAAGTAAAACAACCAAGTGAAAGCGTATGTTTGGCGAAAGGGATGGTGGCGATGGGATGAAAACAGACAAGGCTCATCTGACGAAAGAGGCTGATAGAATGGAAATCATGAGGGTTAAACTGCAAATGGGTTCATTTTTAGACAAGCTTGAACCATAGGTAACTCTGCTGGATTCAGTTTCATGTTTACAGAAGCTTGAAATGAAAAACTATGCTTGGATTCAGTTTCATTTTTACACAAGCTTAAAACAAAGAACTATGATTGAATTTGTTTACATGGCCCCAGCATGATGACAGGGAGAGTCTCTTGTAACCAAATGGAAGTCACTGCGGTGAAGCAAGACAATTATCCAACACCTTTTTAGCTTCGTCCAGATAGACAAAGGTGAATGGGGTGATTCCCTTCACATAACCCACGGGGAAAGTTAACTTTACCACTAGGTGCATGACCCCCAAGCTTCATTACCTTCACCTAAGTAGACTACTCATGGTTATCAGGTGGATGGAATGAAGTTTCTTTTATGAGATCAAGTGAAAGACTCGACTAGGATTTTGCGAGATCTATTCAAAGACTCAACTCAGAATTTTGCTCCAGGGGACCTTATTTCATTTTTAAAAGAGCTTGACACAAGACAAGGAACTCTGCTCAAATTCCTTGTTTCATTTTTTAATAAGGTTTACACAAGACCAAGAACTTTCCTCATGGACCTGTTTCATTTTTTTAATGAGGTTGACACAGTAAAAGAAATATCCTTGAACTTCGATCACAACTCATAAGAGGTCATGAAAGAGAGATCTAGTTCTAATGCCCCCAGTACATGTTGTACAACATCGCTGAATTGATTGTCAATTGATGTAGGTATGGAACAGATTGCCACATAATTAACTTGTGGTGGGGATGATACATTGGTACAAAAGGACCATTGAGGGAAGATGGTTGATTGGAAGCAATATTTGGACTAGGAAATGAAAGATGGTCAACGGTGGCAATTCTGCGTTCATGCGGGAAACAAATCACTCGAAAGAGTGTTGAAACAATAGCTCCCATACCATAAACATAGTTGCGCTCAAGTAGTAAGTTATAATCTAAAAGGCCTGGGACTACCATCATGTTCAGATAAATGGTTTTCCTCCCAAAATAATAGGTAACTGAGGGAGGATCCCTAATGGTTGACTCATTCCTCTGTTAAAAGCTAACAAATTCTAGGTAACAGGCACAAGCGGTAGCAAACTGAGCACTTGCCAAGTAGTTGAGGAAAGGATAATCATTGATGCACCTTAATCTATAATAGTTCCTGATATAATCATATTACAAACTTTTATTATGATCTGGAAAGGCACATAAGAAGGAAGGTGAAATCCTACCAGTTGATTCCAATCAAAGGAAGTGACTAGACTACTTGGAGGGGGTACCATAGAGACAAGAGAATTAACCCCTTGAGTTATGAGAACAGGAGGATTTTCCTCCTATCTTAATGGAGCAAGAGGACTACTCCCAAGCTCATTTGAATCTGAAGGAACAAAAGAACATGAGTGGTATCATGTTCACTCTCTTCGAGAATGGTACGATTTAATAAAGGTGAAATCGGGTCAATAGTTACCTTGACCTGTTGATTAGGGTTGGGTATAGACTCATGAGATTCACTTTCAGAGAGAGTGGGTTTGACCGATGTTTGATTTTGATTAGTCAATTTATCAACTAGTGAAGGATTAAGGGATAGTTTCCTGTAACCCGATGGAAGTCATTGCAGTGAAGTAGGACGATTATCCAACACTCTTTTGGCTTCATCCAGATAGGGACAAAGGTGAATGGGGTGATTCCCTTCACATAACCTACATGGAAACTTAACTTTTCCCTTCTTTCCATGATCTTTACTACCACTAGTTGATGGTGTGTCACCAACATGATCTCTAGAAGTTGATGACATAGGATGATGTGAATGGGAAGACCATTCTTCTAGAATCTAAGGCATATTAGGACAACTTCGAAGAAGATGGTATCACATACAAAGTTTGCATGGATATCGAACTTTGTGAGGTTTGATGGATGGTTTCTCATCTAATGTTGCATTCAAAGCAATGGTTGCTTGGTTGCCCCTCTATTGAATTTGCTTCTTCTTCTTCTTCTTCCCTTCCTTCTTCTTCTTAGCCACCTGGTTACTACTACTAATACTTTCACCAGGCGAAGAGGAAGAAGGGGAGAAAGAAACAAACAAGGAAAAGGGCAAAGGGTCAACTTTAGGATCAACTGGAGGTTGATTTTTTCTAGTTGTAGGTGTACTCGATTATGGAGAAATCATGACATTTTGAACCAAGGAGGTTGAAAACAAAGATACTGGCAAGCCAATGGTAAATCCCGGAAGGGAAAATGTAGCCATATATGGAGCACCAATATTTCAAAATGGAGGAAAAGGACTACGATTTCCATCAAAAGGAATTCCTTGATTGGTGGACTCGGGATTTGTCACCATATGTTTCAACCTAAGATCAACTAAGAAATAAGCGTGGAGGATGTTATCTGTGGTCAATTAATTTTTATTACACTGGAACACAACTTTGCTTTTTCGTTTTTAAAGAGTCGAGAAAAAATAAAAGATGACTCTAGTCGCTTTTGATGTTTAATGAGCTTGAAAGGACAAGCGCTCAAATGAACCTTTTCTTTTAAGGAGTCGAAAATGAATGAAAGTGACTACTCTGGAGATTCTAGAATAGAGGGTTTACCAAACAAATCGAAAAACTATACACCTTGGTGATAAATGAAAGAGAAATTTCCAAGGATTTACCGTACGACAGTCAATCTTTTCGAATGTTGTGTTCAGTGCATTACGATCGGTAAGGCAGCAGACTTGGCTTCCTAGGGAGAAAGGATTTCAACCTATTGGGGTCTACCACCATATACTCGATGGTACAGGGAGCACAAGTCTATACTGGTACTTATTGAATCAGAGAGGAGGAATCACCCAACCTCAATGAAAATGACAGCCACTAGGTTTTAAGAAGTCGGAACACGTCTCTAGCCTAGACACCTCTAGATGTTTGAATTAAGTTCCAATGCGTTATTAGGTTAATTGAAGTTAGTTTTAGTTTGATCTCGCTTAAAATTTTCCTTTGGATTTCACCACGAGATGTTTTCCGAAATTCCTAAGAATGCAACTAGAATGAGAAGCACTCTTTCCATTTATTTTCAACAATGAAAATCCTAGCTATAAGGGATAGAGCAAACAAGTACTTTTGGATCAAAAAACAAAGAGCACAAACTAAATGCAATTCCCTAAACCATTCCTTTTAAGCACACAAAATCAAACTCTAAAATGCAATTAAATGTATTTCTTTTTCTTTTCAGTTCTCCTTAATGTGAATTATGCACTAAGAAAAACTAATGCACAAACGATTCAATAATTCTTTTCACAAAAAATGTTGACTTATGAAAATTTCTCTTAAAGGTAAAGGAAGACTAAATGACACTTTCAAATTTAAGGAAATGAAGATTTTTGACACTTTAAATGAAAATATGAATTAGATGCATAAATAGATCAATTGATTATTTTATGAAGGAAGACTTTACGACACTTCATTTTTTGACAAAACAATCAAACGAACCTACTTTTCAACAATGGACTGAAAATGATAAAAAAAATACATAAAGAACATTCAAAAATCCAGTCTAAATCGGGTCAAAACAAGAAAACAAAGACTATTTTCAGAGACAAGACCTCATCTAAATCCAATAGACAATTCAAACAATTGAAAATTGACTAAAGGTCTCAGCTCCTAGATGGGAAAAACTGATCCTAAAGGGATCAGTGCAGGTTAGAGTGAGGGACAGTGTGATGCATAACACTGTGTCTAATGAAGAGGGTGCAATGCATTGCACTGTGTTAGTTACAATGGTGCGTTGATCACAGAATGACAATTTTGTACTAAAAAATGACTCAAATTTCAGTGAATTGAACTTAAATTCGATGAATAGCAGATGGTACAATTTGTCAAAGTGTTTTAAGAGATTGATTAGCTACTACAAGGGATAGGATCATCTCATCTAGTTGAATCACCATTTTGTTATGGGAAAATTTAGTGTTTCTTCAAACAACTAACCCCTAGACCTAGTAGCAAGTCTAGAACAACAGTTAAAGTAATTCCATTGCTTTTCCTATAGATAACAGATAAAAGAAAGAGGAGAAAAAGAACCAACCTGTATCTCTCACTTGATCCCTCTTCCCTTTGATCACTTTCACCACTCCCTTCCATACTTAACTCGCTTGAAAGGTACATGCACACAAGCCAAGACAGAAAACCATCAAAGCAAACATATCGATCTATTAACTAAACATATTATAGAATCAGAAGTACAATATAAATCATATAACACATGAATGGGAAAAAGCATAGAACTCTTTATTCATAGAAGGAAAGATTACAACCCATGTAGATGTATGTTCGATTCAGTGTCATCCTTCCAGCCTCAAACCCTTCTCTCCTCATGAAATAACAGTTTGACATGATAACATTACTCTCTCTACTAATCTCATTCAAATAGCATTTCCTTAGCTCAAGAAGTTTCCACCTTTCTCAGCCTTTGAATGCTTGGTCAATTTATAGCTGAATGGAGGAGGTTAAGCGATTAATGGCCCTCATGAATGCATTGCCATAATTGGGAAGTGGTTCCATGGAGGAAGGGATAATGGATTAAGGTTCATTCAACCTCTTCCTCATCCGAAAGCGAGCTCAATCCATCTAGAAACTTCTAGAAGCATCCATTGGATGAGGAATCAAATGGATTCACTTCAAAAATTTGATGAATCTCACTCAGCACAGGTGAAACAAAGGCTAGGTGCGATGCATAACACTCAGATAGTGCAGTTCCTGGAATGAATTGTAGCCTAATAGAAGGCTCCTTGCGCTGATCTCTTTAGGGACATTTTTTGGATGAAAGGTGTCATGAAACTCTTGGGAGGCAAGCATGATGTAGGTTAAATTCATTAGGGAATGAAAACAACTAAATTAGGGGTTGATGGACCCTAATAATATGGATCTGGAAGTAGGGGTTGATGTGCCAAAATTTTCCTGTAACAGGTACCAATCTCCCACCTTACTTTACTTGGATAATTAGAGCACTCTTTTGAGTTCTTGAATTATTGTGGGTGGAGGGCTTCCTATCAGCATGGTCATGACTGGATGGACAAAAGAGTCAATGAAATCTGTGTAGGTGTAAAGTGATGAATACTTGTGGAATAATAGTGTCCAAAATATGACAGACTTGAGTTGGCCTCTAGTATCCAACTTATGGATGGTGAAGGGGAATCCATCTGAGTGATAATACAGAAACAAGTGGTATAATACAAATGAGTACTTGAATAGTCTTTCATTGTGCATTCTGGTAAATTGTTCATGCATCCTTTCAACTATGAATTGGGCATAATTGTACAAAGTAATAGGAGGCTTTCCTGGGGTGAAAATGGACATGAAGGCCAGGATGAACTTATCAAAAAATTCATCAGTGGTACAGCCTAGAATACATGATATCATGGTTATAATTTGATTACCTCTTTTAGAGAAAATGGCAAAAACATATGGAGGGGCATCTTTAGGAATGTGCTGCTCCTCTACAATGAAAGTTTGGAATACTTGGGCCAGTCTAAATGGACTCAATTTGGTGTACTAGTCTAAAAAATCCTCAATTGAGAGTGGGGTCAGGTTTGGACCTGGTTGGATTTGTAACATCTCATTGATCGACTCAACTGTGAGAGTAAACAAGACTTTCTAGTGAGGAGACATTATAGCTCTCTGACTGGGAATATAATAGGCATGCCACATATGGACAATCTCAGGAAAGATATGTACTTGTGTAACCTGGTATTTGGGCAAATTGGACTCCCAAAGGCCAATGTCATCAAAATGGTTTAGATATTTGTCCTTACTCAAACAATGAATTTTGAGCAGGACCTCATAGGCACTTGTGTCTCTGATTTGAAAATCCCTCTCTGCTAGGGGGAGGTGGTCAAGGTCCAAATGGGGAGTTGTGATAGGTATGACATCCATGGTGATGGGGGCAGCCATAATTCAGTTCTTGTAGATTTGAATTTGGCAGTATTGGTTTATTCAGAGGTTTTTAAGGAAACAGGAAGCTTTCAAAAGAGTTTGGGTATGTGTTTTAAATTTAAAGTAATTTCAATTAATTTTACTTAATTAAAACCCTTTAAAGACTGAAAATTTTCAAATTGAAAGGGTTGTCTGGTAATTTGTCTTCAAATACCTAGAATTGGGTGAATTAGCTTCAAACGTTGTTCTCAGCAACTGTAAAAGTTTGAATGCATTTGGTATGGACTGAGAGGTGGATTGGGGTCTCTCCAGCTTCTTCAGGAGTGGAATTTGAGGTCAATTGTCTATTTAAACATGTGTAGGTGTCACAATGGTTTGCAGAGGTTTTATAAAGAAAATGAGGGAAACAAGCGAAATAGGGCTTCTCGGCCTTTTTATTGATAAACGGTCACTTTTTGGTAGGTAATTTCACAAATGAACAATGGGCAGTTTTTCGGGTTGAGCAGGGAGGCAGTTTCCCAATCCATCGCACTGATTTCATGGAGAATGTGGTATTTAGGAGGGGTCACCCAATCTATGCTAGCGATTGACATGTTGTTGTGGTGAAAAATGCCTATGCAGGACGATCCTATCCACCTAATGTGTGACAGTGCCTTAGCAACAAATAGAGACAGCTATTCTAGTATTCTTCCTTTATGAATTAAGAATGAAGAGAGATAGATGGACTAACCGGTGTCTTCTGTTTGTCCCTCGATCCGGTTCCTCTTCTCTTTGGGAGTTCCCAGCTACTTGTCTTCTCGCTCGCCTAGCTTCAAGAGGTTTCTACAAGATCACAGGAAGAGAACACTACACAAAGACATAGATTCATATTCATAACTAGTTCAGGATTAGAAATAAACTAAATAAACTAATGCAATCATACATCAAAGACACATCAGCATATAGGAGAAACCAAGATAGCTTTATTGATGAATAACAAGGTTCAGGAAGAGATACAACCCAGAGGGCTCCAATCTAGCATCTCCTTCCCAGCAAATGAAATTCCTATCTTCACCTTCCCACAAAGCATTAAGCACCCAATAATTCCAGTCTCAAACCAACAACAATTCTTTGCAATAACAAAATTCCAGCCTCTAGATCTCATGGAGGAGAGATTCTGATCCATATATAGATGTTTGGAGAGAGGATGAGTCAGCTTGAGATCTGACTAGTGTCCTCTCCCTCTGTCAGTTCTTGATTCCACTTGGAGGTTCTTGCTTCCGCTTGGAGATTGGGAACCTCTTACTCATCACTAGTCGAATTCACTGAGGCAAGTGTCATTGAGGAAGATTCTGGAAGCTTCCTGGGTATTGACACCTCTTGGAATGAACTTGCCATTTGTCAATTCCCGCTCAGCGCACCCTGGTAGTGCTTCTACCTGCGTTGCAGTGTAGGTAGCCAGTGTTGACTTTGCATTTCAGCGCAGACAGCTAGTGGAGCCACTGAATTGATCCTGAATTGACTTGTTTTTTAGCAGTTTCTAGTGGAGAACTTCTGTGAATTGCTGTGGTTTGTTAGCCTTGTTCCTCTAGGGGTAGGAACAACATGTTTAGGGACTTTGGATCCCTTAGATTATGGACATTTCATGCTCAATGCTGTAAGGCACAAAAATGTCTATAACAGTTGCCCCCTAAAGTATGAGGCCGTTTATCGGGTGAAATGCTTTATCAGGAGGATCCGAAGTTCATCCAATGCTGGGAGGAGACCTGTAATAAGATACAATACAATACATTATTTTTCATACTGCTTTCATGATCTAGCTGAGGCGGGCATTCCCATGCTCAGCTTTATAAATTCATTTTTCTATACATAGAATAGACAATCGTCTGATGGTAGACTGATAATTTTGATGAAATTATCATCCTTTGGATATGATGATTATCTGCTGCAATGATGTACATGTCAATGTATTTATCTTTTCTGAATATATATCGCAGCCCGGATGGATGAAACTAGATCCGGGGTCTTCAAACTCGTTCGATCTTCACTCTAAGTACAAGTCGATCCAAGTGAGAAATGTTCTGAAGTCGAACATGGAAAGACATCGCTTGATTACCGGTCAATGAGGTAAACCGTTAACAAGCGCGAGAGGAATCACCAATAATGATAATGACCCTCAAGGTACTGCAGTACAATTCACGTGGTGTGAATAAAGGACTTGGTGTCGAACACCACGCAAAATCTTTCGGTCGAAGGTCATTGATGTATACCTGTCGCCAGAAGTGAGAAACTTGCCATTGAGGCATGCAAGCTTCAAAGTACTGAAGGGGTTGTTCCTAGATCAACTTCTTGGATAATGAGCTGATGTCGACAAGAAGCGATCCGTCAAAGGAGGGCCTTAATGAATCCCACATCAATGACATGGAACGGAGCTAATGATTTTGATGGAGCTGAAAACGATCTGTGACATATGATTCAGGATGGCGGTCATGAAAGGATGAAGGATAATGTACGGCAGTGGATGGGACACGGTTGACTTTTCTAAACGACTTCTCTTGAACATATGGCGACAATGATGCGATGGATCGGTAGCATTACCCCAAATATGGATGGTATGGCAAGACCATGGTGGTGTGACCGGTGAATGAAACAACCCAACCCGATTGTGGTATGGAGGAAAAGTGTCATGTTCAAGAGCAACTTGCTACCATCAAAGTTTTCTTGAGTTTCTCCCAATTTTCCCAAGTCATTGCTGACCAGTACCTCTTTATTTTTGTCAAGCTTGAGGAGGATAACATATGCTTGTTCTATAACTTGCCCTTCGGGCAAGCCCATCGCTATGTTTTAACGAGCTTAGCGATAGTGAAACTCGTTCTCGTCTAAAGACAAGTTTGTCGCTATTTAATGATTTTAACGAGTCTAACGACAAAGATAACTCGGTCCTTTTCATTTTTAGAGAGTCTAAAAAGGTACATAAAGTTAACTCCAAAAGTCATTTTTCGTCATCTAATCCCTTAGGTCCAAAAAAGTATAAAACAATACAGAAGGGATGAGTTTTCGATAGTTTTAACGAGCCGAACAAAACAAGCGCTCGATCTTTTTGTGCAATAATCCCTCAGGTCCAAAAAGATTAAAATCTAGAGGAGAGATAGCACTTCCTGTCCCTTTAACGAGCTGGAAGGCCAAGGACTCGGTAATCTTTTCATATTTTACGAGTCAGATGAAAAGAGCTTAAAGAAGACTCGTCTTTTGAGGAATGAGTGATAAAATGGGTTAGCAGCTGATTCCAGGTAAGGCTTGGAATTTTCCAATCACGGCAGTGTCACAAGGATGGCTAAGTGAAATCACTCTTCACAGTTGTTCCTCAAAATGGGTAAACAATCAAATGGAGGTGAATGATCGGCCAATGGAAAAGTGGAGGTGACGGTGCAAACACGACCAAGGCTTTAATGGCTGATGATATTACATTCACTGTGGTTATTTACCGGGTAGTTCATTTTTTAACAAGCTTAAACGCGGATTGAAACACTTGCTCGATTTTATGTTTATTTTTTAACGAGCATGAACTATACGATAAAACTACTCGGATCTTACATTTATTTTTTAACGAGCATGAACTGTGTGCTAAAACTGCTCGATTAACCCAGTCATATGATAAGAATGTCTCATTAAGATTCTATTTTTTATGGAGCTTCATCTTACAAAGCTTTGCTCCGGATCCTTTCGTTATGCAAGTTCGGAAACGACTAATCCTATGAGTTTAAAGGGTTAGACCTACAGGTTTAAAGGGAAGGACCTAAAAATTTAAAAAATAAATAGTCGCCCCTTGCTTGCACTCCAAAAGGTTTGCATGCCCCCAGGTATAAAGTACGATTTCAAGGTTACCTCTACTTCCTTTTCGCCAAAACATTTGTTTCACCAAGAGAGGCTTACCTCTTTCAGGTTACCCAAAGATTGTTCTATTAATCTTTCAAACAAAACACTTCTTCAGCGATGTCTACCGAGATAAACAAAGGTAAGCGACGATGCCTGCCAACACACATAACTTTGACAAAAGAATCTTATTCTAGAATCACCCCTCTTCCTAGACGGATGGGGTACAGACTAGTCATATTCTCCCGTGGAAACCTACCCTATACCCAAAGTTTTCCTGCCGAAGCAGACCAGGACGCATGCCCCCTGGGTTCCAGTCATATCCTCCCGGATTACTCGCGCTCATCAGGAGGACGGACCGTGGGTTGAGACATTTCTTGCGTGAATAGACCATTTAGGGATGGTACATGACTATTTGCAATGCGTGATCCGGGAAATGAACGTTGGTCCACGAGCTTGACCACTCTTCCTTCGTGCGGAAAACACATTACTCTAAAGAGTGAGGAGACGATGGCTCCCATGCAATATATATAGTCTCGTCCAAGGAGTAGGTTATAATCCAAGGGTCCTTGAACGACCATCACGTTCATTTGAACGGTCTTCCCTTTCAATGTAATGGGCACATTGGGGAGGATCCCTAAAGGTCGACTGGTTCCTTTATCAAAGCCTGTCAGATTTCTCATTTCAGGCAAAAGTGCTGGCGAACCAAGCGCTTTCCAAGCAATAGAGGAAAGGATACTCACAGATGCCCCCTCATCAATGATGGTGCCAGCCATCACCATTCTGTATATTTGAACGATAATCCTGAATGGTATGCTTGCTGGCAAACAGGGTCTGCCTAGTTGGTTCCAGTCGAACAAGACAACTAGGTTGCTTGGTGGTGGGACTGAATAGACGGCTGGGTATGACCCTGACGAAGTTCCTTCCTGCGACAAAGGAATGGGCAAATTGCCCCCTTGTTCGTCGGAGTCTGTGTTAATGAATAGAATTTGGACGGTGTCGTCTTTATTCTCCTCTGTGATGGTATCATTCGAAGATAGAGCCTCTGAAGGAAAAACTGAGTCAACTGCTGCCTCAACCTTTTGACTTTCGTCAGGTATGGATTCAGACGATTCATCTTCAATGATAGGTGCTTCGGCTGACCACCTGAGCGGGCCAGCTAGGTTCTCAACTGGTGAAGGACTTGGCAGGAGTTTTTGATATCCAGGAGGAAGTTGCACTGGTAAAACCGGGCGATCCTCCAAAACTCTTTTAGCCTCATCTAAGAAGGGACAATGGTGGATGGCATGGTCGCCTTCACACAGTTTGCAGGGAAATTTAGTTTTCCCTCTTTGTCCTGTGACTTCACTTTCACTAGTTGACGGTGAGCTGTCAACATGGCTATCAGAGGTTGACGCCATCGAATTGTGCAAACGGGGAGACCAGTCCCTTAGTATCTGAGGGATGCAGGGACAATCTCTGTGGAAGTGGTCTCCCTTGCATATGACACATGGCGATTTAGGCCTAGTCAGTGCTGTGTGTGGATTTTTGTCAGACGCCACTTATTTGCCCCCAGTCGCTTTTGGCTCCTTCTTCTTCTTCTCTTTCTTCTTCTTTTCCTTCTTCTCCTTAGGAGCTTCGTTTTTTGTTTTACCAGTTCCATCAAGCGAAGAGGAAGGAGGAGAGGAAGAATTAGATGAAGTAGAAGGATAGTGGGAAACTCCGGTCTAGTCTAACAGTTGATTCGACTGTTCAGGAATAGTGGTGTTCTGAACGACATTGGTTGAGAAGAGCCAAACCGGCAAACCAATTGTCAGTCCTGGAAGCGACAATGTGGCCATATGGGGTGCACCAACATCTCCCCAAGGGGAGAAGGGACTAGGATTTCCACCAAGGGGAATTCCTTGGTTGGTGTGCTCCATTTTCTCAACCTAAAGATCAACGCAAGAATAGGGGTGATTGTTCCGTTTAAAATAAATTTTAACGACGCTTTAGACACAACTTGCTTTTTCAATTTTAAAGAGTCGAGAAAAAGCTAAAGATGACTCTAGTCTCCTTCGATGTTTTAACGAGCCCGAAGTGACAAATGCTCGGATGGACTTTTTCCGTTATAGAATCTGAAAAAGGCCAAAAGGAACTGCTCTGGAGTTCTAGGTAGACGGTGTGCCAAACTTTTCGCAAAACCGCAGAATACTTTTTAGGGTACGGGCAGTCGATCTTCCTAAATGCTGTGTTCAGTGCATTGCGATCAGTAGGGCGGCCAACACGGCTTCCTAAGGATAAAGGTTTTATGCCTATAGGGGTCTCCCAATATATACGCGACGGTACGTGGGAGAACAATCCGTACTGGCGCTATCATCCGTCAGGGGGAATCACCCACCATCAACGAGATCGATAGTCACCAGGCTTTACGACGCCGGAACACGTCTCTAGCCTAGACCTCTATGTTGTGCGTTATGTTGCAAAGCGTTGTTAAGTTCATTCAATTTTTTTTAGGTTGATCTTTTTAGAAGTTTTCCTTTTGAGGTTCACCACGAGATGTATGATACAATTCCTAAATGCAGTCTAAAGCTGATAAGCAAGCTTTATATCTTTTCAACTTTATGAAAATCCTAGCTACAAAGGGAAAAGAAAGACACCATCTTTTCTCAAAGAGAAATCAGCACCCTCTAATGCACTTTTCCTAAATCAAGCATGCAAACTATCAAGATGCAAATGCACAATGCAGGTGTTTGTTTTCCGCTTTCTTAGTATTGATGCCTACAAAGAAAGCTTTTTGTACAACTTTGAATTTGCTTTTAAATGACAAATGCAAACAAGTTTACTTTTTCAAAATCAGAGAGGGTAGAAGAGATTACAACACTTTACGACTTTCGAAATGAACACTTGTTTCGACACTTAAAAGAGACAAACTCAAACCAAAAGCAAAAGTAAATGTATAATCAACTGTAAACAGCCAATGAACTCTCTCATAAGATCACAATCAACAGATCTGAATCAAGGGCTATAGGATGACTATTTCACTCTTGCAAAGGAAAACTGTAAATGACGCCACAAACACATAAAAACACTCACAGTCTTTTTGTACAAAAGGAGGCAGAATTTAAGCAGAGAAAAGGAGTTATCAAACAGGTACCTATGCTGGTTACAGGCTGCAAAAATCAGAGATCAAAACAAGGCAAAACAGAGCAGAGAACCCCAGCTGCACAAAGTCTAACTGGATCAGCGCACCCTCAACACAAGGGTTTTGACATTCAGCGCAGGTAGCCTTCACGGGACCTGCGTTGAAATCCAGAACCTCTTCATAGGGTCTGTGCTGAAGGAGAAACGAGAGTTTCTCACTGGGTTCTGGGTCACAGTTTGCTATTTAATCTACAGTTTCAGGCCAAATAAAAGCAACAAGCAAGGTACAATCAAAGGGATGCTTTGAGGAAGGGCTAAGATCTATCACAAAGGATCATCAAATCATTTGTGAATCCATTGTTCAGATCATAGACAAATCCAGTGATTGGATCAAAGCAGCAGCTGTCTACTTTGCATATGAGAATAGCAGATGCAGTTCGATTGTTGCTGTTGAGTCTATGAAACAAACAATGATGGAAACAAAAATAAAATGACTAAACAGATTTCCCCAGTGGAGTCGCCAATTTGTTGTGGGGAAAAATGCCTATGCAGGACGATCCTATCCACCTAAGGTGTGACAGTGCCTTAGCAACAAACAGAGACAGCTATTCTAGTATTCTTCCTTTATGAATTAAGAATGAAGAGAGATAGATGGACTAATCGGTGTCTTCCATTTGTCCCTCAATCCGGTTCCTCTTCTCTTTGGGAGTTCCCAGCTACTTGTCTTCTCGCTCGCCCAACTTCAAGAGGTTTCTACAAGATCACAGGAAGAGAACACTACGCAAAGACATAGATTCATATTCATAACTAGTTTAGGATTAGAAATAAACTAAATACACTAATGCAATCATACATCAAAGACACATCAGCATATAGGAGAAACCAAGATAGCTTTATTGATGAATAACAAGGTTTAGGAAGAGATACAACCCAGAGGGCTCCAATCCAGCATCTCCTTCCTAGCAAATGAAATTCCTATCTTCACCTTCCCTCAAAGCATTAAGCACCCAATAATTCCAGTCTCAAACCAACAACAATTCTTTGCAATAACAAAATTCCAGCCTCTAGATCTCATGGAGGAGAGATCCATATATAGATGTTTGGAGAGAGGATGAGTCATCTTGAGATCTGACTAGTGTCCTCTCCCTCTGTCAGTTCTTGATTCCACTTGGAGGTTCTTGCTTCCACTTGGAGATTGGGAACCTCTTACTCATCACTAGTCGAATTCACTGAGGCAAGTGTCATTGAGGAAGATTCTGGAAGCTTCCTGGGTCTTGACACCTCTTGGAATGAACTTGCCATTTGTCAATTCCCGCTCAGCGCACCCTGGTATTGCTTCTACCTGCGTTGCAGTGTAGGTAGCCAGTGTTGACTTTGCATTTCAGCGCAGACAGCTAGTGGAGCCACTAAATTGATCCTGAATTGACTTGTTTTTGAGCAGTTTCTGGTGGAGAACTTCTGTGAATTGCTGTGGTTTGTTAGCCTTGTTCCTCTAGGGGTAGGAACAACATTTTTAGGGACTTTGGATCCCTTAGATTATGGACATTTCATGCTCAATGCTGTAAGGCACAAAAATGTCTATAACACATGTAACAGAGATGGGGTTGGGCAAAGCCACTTTATCAGGCGGGTAAAGGTCGGTCATGAGGTGAACCTGATATGGCTATGGACTGTCAGATGTAGGCACTGAATATCAGGCGGTAGTCAGGTGACGGATGTGCACAGATGAAATGCGCAGAGGTTTGGGGGGGGGGGCAGGGCTTTAATCCTTGCTGGTTTGGGATTAATTACGATTTAATCATGGATTTAAATGATCAGTCCAGGCTTAATGATGGGATTACTTTAGCTTTACTGCAAAGTGGTGAATTAAGTGGGTTTTGTTGGGAATATGGG
The DNA here is from genome assembly GCA_031772625.1 of Pinus tabuliformis. NCBI lineage: Eukaryota > Viridiplantae > Streptophyta > Pinopsida > Pinales > Pinaceae > Pinus > Pinus tabuliformis. Next base: position 619,142,598 of record CM062816.1, read on the forward strand.
GTAAAATATAGTTTATAGCTAAACTAAGGGTTGGGGTATTATATACAGGATTTAATTATATACGGGAAAAGGTGTATTGGGAACTATAGTATTATGTTAAAAGATTAATATGAAATGAACGGAGTGAACATACCCTTAAGCATAAATGTAATATTTTCACATTTTATTCAAGTACAGTTCATACTTAGGATAAAAGCTTTTTGTGGGTATTTTGAATGAAATGCAATTTAACATGGGGTTGTTTACTTTTTCATAGGAAAATGAAGTTTAGCCTTAGGAAAAGGGGGTTTTATTAGGGTAATGAAGGGAAATGAATTTTATGAAGGGAATTCTAACACTTGATGTCCATAAGTCATTAAGCCGAGGGTCTGGTCCCACCAAAAGTCAAATAAATGCTCTGAGCCTTTATGATTTGAAGGATTTTTAGTACTATAACTTACTTGTGGATGGGGAAAGTAGTAAGTAAAGGGATGAGATGAATGAGGGGAAGTTAATTAAATAAAATTGTAAATCATTTTTTTTTCTTTCTTAACTGCTCATGCACATTTTGAAGATATGAGTAAGCATGGTAAATGTGCTTTTATCCAATCAATTTTATACTTCAGCAACCTTTCTTCTACTTACCCATTACTTACCCTAACATTTTTTCCTCATTTATTTGGGTGAATTTAAGCTAGCAAACCCTTATCATTCATTTTTCTTTCTAAAATTAAACTATCTAATTCTATCCTTATATCATCCAAGGGCTCAGATTAAACTTGATGACCTCCTTCTATTTTCTCTACCTATCTAATGATCTGCCAAAATTAAGCTGTTTGGTCAAATTTTATTCTCTAACTATAAACATAAAATTGAAAGCATGAAATAGCCAAGATTAAATAGTTTGACTACCATGGGTTGTGGAACGTATGTCAAGCTACACACGACCATTATTTAAGACAGTAAAGCAGTAAAATAGTAGTGGCATTTAGACTTGCACACTTTAATGATCTGTTTTTTTTTTTGGGGTTCATATATTTTCATCTTTTGATCTTTTCTTATTCTTCTTGTCCTTTGATATTTCTTTTGGGACATACCCTCTTTACTTTTTTTTTAATTTTTAATATGGAAAACATTTGCAAAAAGAAAAGGTATGTACAATATTACAGGGCTTAACCTTAACTAATTCAAAATTATGGATCCTATCACTATAGGACTCTAAAAGTGGCTTCACATGGGGATGACATTTCCTAGTGAAATGTTAAGAACTCTAAAAATTAGTAGGCTTTGAATTGTGGCTGAAGTTACCTTGCAATGTGTCCTTCTGTGAATCTGCATTATTGATACTTATGACGGTAAATATTTCAAAGCTTAGGGCCTTCTCTCCGGGCTTCAACTTCAAAGGATTACCATCCAATCCAATCTACACTCTGCAATGTTATGTACAATGATGGAAAATAAAGTGAACTATTGTAAATCAATGGAAAAGTAGTGCTTCAACATCCTACCATTAACAGGTCCTCCTGGTAGATCTGATCCATCTATGTTTCTCAAGAAAAAGGCATTGTTGCCTCTGTAGCCAAAAATGACATAAGGCCCTTGCCATAGAAAATCAAATTTTCCATGCTTGCCTTTATCTTCTCTCCTTGAATCCCACTTAAGGACTTTGTCTCCTATGTGAAAATCGTCTACTTTAGTCTTTTTATCAAAGACTTTCTTGATTTTTTCCTAGATTATCTGTGATTTTTCATATACTTCTTCCCTATTCTACTGCACGTTTATAGTTTGGTTTATTCTTCTTTGAATGTCATTCAGTTCCACCTGTAATTCCTGAAGGATTTTCATGATTGGCACTCCCAGGGATGATGGGAAAACTCCATCCATCCCATAAACTAGTTGATAGGGCGATGTTCCAATGGACTTCTTAGTAGTCAGTCTATCTGCCCATAAGGCATTGACTAACTTCTTGTTCCATGTCTTTTTATTATCCTCCATTAACTTTTTGATAATATTTACTAAGCTTTTGTTAGATGACTCTGCTAGTCCATTACCATGAGGATAATAGGTTGTGGAATGGCCAAGGGTTATATGGTATTTATTACAGAAATCTATCATTCTTTCAGACTTATAAGCTACTGCATTATCAGTAACGAGCTTCTGGGGAGATCCAAATCTTGAGAGGATATTACTCTCTAGGAAGGTGACTATGACAGTCTCTGTGGCTTTCATAGAAGGTATGGCCTCTATCCATTTGGTAAAATAGTCTATGGCTGTTAGAATCCACTTATCTTGAGCTAAGGATGGGGGGTGTATTTCTCCAATGAAGTCTAACCCCGACTGTTGAAATGGAATCTCAGTGGAAATTGGTTTAAGAGGCAAGGGTAATAGTTTCCTCTTTCCCTCAAAAATCTGGCATTTATGATAGTAGGTCACATGTTTTTTGACATCTACAAACAAATTAGGCCAGTAAAAACCAGCCCTCAGAATCTTGTCAACAATACTCTTCCAGTACAAGTGTCCTCCAGAGTCCCCTGCATGAAACTCTTGTAAAATCTTGTCAGGTTCATCTTTTGATAAACATGTTAAGAGAATACCATTACTTTCCTTCCAAAACAATGCATTATCTATAACACAATATTGTAATGACTTCATTTTTAATAATCTAGCTTTAGTTCTTGTCAATCTAGGAGGAGCTTGTAAATTTAGTAATACAAATGTAATATCTGCATACCATGGTGAATCAATAAAAGGTTCACTGATCTATGGAGTCACCATCTCCTCCTGATCATCAAGGGCACTAATGAAGTTGATATCAAGGGCCTGAAAATTCGATTCAGCCATGAGTTTGGCTAAACCTTGGCCTTTGATGAGCTTGGTGGGTTTTATCTCTATGTCATATTCCAATATTGTGGCAATCCATTTGCCTCTTTTTCCTTCAAGCCCATTTTGAGTCAAAATGTCCTTAACTACAAAGTTTGGAACATAAGCAATAATGTGAGAGTACATAATGTATACTCTAAAATCTTTGGTAGCTTTGACCAAAGCAAAAGCCTGTTTTTCCATGATATTGTATTTTAGTATGGAATCTCTTAAGGATTTACCAAAGAATGTTATTGGTTGTTCATATCCTTGATTGTTCTTTGGCAACAAGAGAACTGCAATGGTGTGTTCTGAAGCAAAAGAAAAAATAATAAAATCTTTGCTAAAGTTAGGAATAAGTAGGACTGGAGTCTTGGTTAATGTTTCCTTAATAGCCTCAAAGGATTGTTTGGCCTCCAATGTCCACTGGATTTATGAGTCCTTTCTTAGCATGCTATTTAATTCCCTAATTAATTCGGCTAGATTTGAGATGAATCTCCTAAGAAAAATAATTTTACCTAGAAATGATTGTAGCTCTTTTATGTTTCGGGGATGGGAAATCTTCAAAATGGCTTCTATTCTATTAGTGTCTATCCTAATCCCATCATTAGATATGATGTGTCCTAACAAATTTCCCTCTTCAAGACCAAAAAGTGTCTTTTTAGGATTTAAAGAAATCCGAAATTTCCTGCATTTGATAAATACTCTTATGAGATGGTCAAACTGTTCATTATCTGATTTAGAGAAAACTGTGATGTCATCCTCGTATACTACTAAGAAATCATGGATTTCCTTGGAAAAAGCTATATCCATAGCTCTTTGAAATGTGGCACCTGCATTCATTAATCCAAAGGGCATCTTCAAATACATGAAGGTGCCCCAAGGAGTAGTAAACGCAGTTTTGGTTTGGTCCTCAGTTTGGACTAATATCTGGTTATACCCAGAGAATCCATATAACACCAAAATACTAGATGAGCACACTACCCTTTGAAATATATGATCAATTTTTGGTAAGGGTTATTTATCTTTAAGAGACCTTGTTTAAGTTTCTAAAATCTACACAAAGTCTAATTTCATCTGTATTTTTCCTAGTTGTATCTAAGTTTGAAATCTAGTCTGAGTATCTAATGGGGGCTATTATTTGGGCATCAAACATTCTTTAACCTCATTTCTATGGATGGCATAAGAACTAGGTTTATCCTTCTAAGTTTTTGTTTGAAAGGTTTATGATCTTATTTTAAAGGTATTTTGTGTTGGATTATGCTAGTGTCATAAGATTTTAAGTCTTCATAACTCCAGGCAAATACATCCTGGAACTCTTTCAACAGTTTGATATATTTGACCTTTTCCTCTAGGGGTAAGGCTTTAGATATCTTGATGACTTTTGGTTTATCCTCAGTTCCTATATTAACCTCCTCTATGTAAGCTCTTAGAGGTTCCATCTTGGGTTTCCTAGATACATCATTAGAGTCAAACAAATCCTCTAAAGGTACTAATCCTTTAGGCAAAAAAATATTTTTCAAATTAAGAATCTCTCGATCATCATCCATTATTTCATCTATCTCTACATTCTCTAAACTATCTATTTCTACTTTAGTAAATTTAGTTGGTTCATGTACATAAAACATATTTACATCTAAGCTATTTTTCATATTATTTTCTATTGTACAGACAATAGCAATCTTCTAATTTTGAAAATTTCCTTCATTGTTCATGAAATCATAGATCTAAGAGTCATGGGAAAAAATCTGCCAACACTTAAGGTTATCTAGTATAACAGGCCTATGTCTGACCTCTGCAATGTACTGGTGGTTTGGTTGAAATGGAAATTTACAAGTACTAGCAAATGTAGCCAGACTGTGGGCTTGCATGTTTTGTTTTATGGGAATGGCATCAAAGTTTGATTCCAGAAGGTCCTTGACTAAGCCTAAAACAGTATCCCTATATCTACCAAGCCTAGGGTTGTTTACAGAATATTCACCACTGATCAGTTTCATAATCAACTATGAGTCTCCCATGACAGAAACTCTTTTGGCTCCCAATTTCCTAACCAATTGTAACCATAGAATTAGGGCTTCATATTTGGCCATGTTATTGGTACATTTGAAGTTCAATCTGAAAGAATGTCCCTCGGCATGGTGATTTTCCATATTATGGATCCACACTCCTGCACCAGCCCCTAACCTATTTAGAGACCCATCAAAGTCTAAATGCCAAAGTGACTCATGGAATATGTTCTCATTGTCAGCTGTTCTATACTTAAGGTCATTGGCTGTGATTTCCTTTTTATCATTTTTTGCATTGTATAAGATGAAGGAGTCCATATCTGAGTGCATGGAATATATGGGAAAGTTTTGGGGCTTTTCCTCACTACTGACCATGTACTTCATCAAGGTCTCCCTATATAATTTTCTTGGTTGGCCAAAAACATATATGGTGGCATAAGACATATCCAACTGCAAATATCCCTATAGTTTTTCTCCCCATGAGAGAGATACTAGCATTCCATATTTTGGTGGGATATCTGCAACTACAATTTTCATCAGAATGCTCTTTGCAGGGCACTTGGACAAGAGTCACACATAATTATCTGATTAAACCAAGGCATTTAACATGGTTGGAGTCAAAAGAAAATAAATCCTTATAAGGCCTGGTAATGTCTACGTTTAGTCTTTCCATTATTGGCTTTGGCATGAGATTGTGGGATTCTCCTGAGTCTGACATAGCGCTATGCAAAATTTTATCATGAATGTTTAGGCTGATGTAAAAGGGAGGAACTCCCCCATGCTGATGAATTCCATTAGCCTTAGGGCCAAACAACATTTCAGGCTGGTCATCATTCAAATTAACAGAATCCTCTCCCTCTCCTATGTTTAAAGTCTCAGTTATCTGTGACCTATAAGATTCGTTTTTTACCAATTCAGTCAAAGGAACTAATATCTTTAATTTAGTTAGTTCATTTTTAATATTGAAAGGGAGCTAAGGTTTATTTGCTTGATTCAGATCTTCCTTAGTGTGTGCAGTTTGAGTGTCTTTATCCTATTTCTCAGTGGTAGGCATTTCAGTCTCTATTTCTACTATTTTTCTTTGATTTATTTTATCTTAGTTGTTTTCAATTATTGGCACTATTTGGGTTTCAATGGAGGTTATATCTACAATCCTTGGGGTTGAAGTTTCAGGTGTTCCCCTAGGGAGAATTTGCAATACTTTTTTAACTAGAGTTCTTTTATTATCTTAGTCTGGGTTTGGATGGATATTTTAATGGGAGTCTCATTATTCTTCCTACTTCTCAAGCTATATTGTTTATGTACCTCATATATAGCTGATTCACACCCTTGTTTAAAATCAAAAGATTCACCAGATTCTAACTGTAACTGCTGAATCATATATAACTCATGTTCTTCTTAAGTAAGAAAAACATCCTCTGTGGTTTCTAGTAAGTTAATCTAGATATCATCCTCTGCTTCTTGGTTTTGTGATTCCTCAAAATAGTTTTTTTGGAAGGGGGGCCTAATTTGTTTATATGGTGTATCTTTTTTTGCAGTATTAGGGTTCTTCCTAAAATTTGGGTTTCTTATTGGGGGTTGTTGTTGTTGATTATCCCATTGATTTTTCCTATCCATGATATCTAACCTATCCATAATTCTTTCTAAAATTTTAGCTAAAACATCTACTTTTCCATCTGAAGTTGAAGCTTCTTCTTTAAATACAATTTTCTTTTCATTCCTCATTTGTGCTTTCTTGGCTAATAGGTTGGCCTATACACTGACATCATTTCTCTGCATTTTTTCAAGTGTTTTAGGGTTTTTCTCCCTTAGCTGGTATGACATATCAACATCAAAACCATCAGGGAACTTAATTAATGATAGGTCAGGAGGAGGCTTAATGTTGGCTAGAATTGCATTATAGATATTATTAAACCTAGTGCAATAGTCCTGAACTAACTCGTTGGGAGCTCTCCTAATATTGTCATATTCATAAAGTGTTTGCAATGGGTTCTTTTTTCTTTCTCGCCTATCAATGAATAACCTTTGAAAGTTTGCTAGGTCTGCAATATGGTTGGTAGGAAAGGCTTTGAACCACTTCTTAACATCACCAGTTAAAGTTTGGGAAAACAGTCTCATTTGGACATCTGCCTCATCCATTTCATTCAATTCAAAAAAGTCAGACATCTTGTTTACATGCTTTTGGGTAGTGTAATGAGCAGTAGCATCAAACAAGAAAATCTTACTCTGATAATCTGCAGGCATGGGATGGAGTTGGTAGGTAAAAGAAGAGGAGCATATATGTTTTCCATTGCTGTGATTTTGGTTTGACTTGGGGGTAAAGTTGTGGTGTTTGAAGAAGGGCTTGAAACTGATGGAGGTGAACTAGATTATGATGAAGATGACTCATTAATAAGTGATTTAGTTGATTGAATTGTGGTAGATACAATTAATGAAGTTGTGGTAAGGGAAGGTGGATTTATAGTGAGTAATGACTGTGAGGAAATTTGAAAGGCAACAACAATAAGGGAAGCTAGCTCTACAAATTGTTGAAGATAATAACTTTCTATATTACTAATCAACGTAGAGGTCAAGGATTCTAATTTGTCAAAAGCGTCTAAGACAAATTTATCCAAATCTGGATGAATAACCCTTTTTGATTCAATGAGTTGAGTAAACTCAGGGTCTAAAACTATTTCATGGATATCATTCTCAGCTTTAGTTCTAAATAGTGAGAGGTCAAATGACAAATCAAAAGGGACTTCTTCTAAAGTTGAAAACTCCTCAGGGAGTGAATTGGATCTGTCTAGCTGGCTACTACTCACTTGAGTTTCTTTATTTTATAGCTTTCTTAGAATTCTGTTTGGGTCATCCACTATAGTTGTAGGGTTTGGATCTAGGTTGGCCCTAGTGTAGTGAATCTTTTTAGGAGCCAGAATTTTAAGTTTTTCAAATTTTTTTATGAAATTTTATGAAAACTTACTTCGGGTAATGACCTTAAGGGGCTTAAGATTTGAATGAAGGTTTCCTTAAAGTCTTTATGAGACTGAGGATCGAAGTCCCTAGTATGGTTGCCAGAAATGTTATCACTCTGATAATTCCTTTGAAGTAATAAGAAGGAAAAACCAAAGGTAACCACTATCCACTTTTGGAGATCAGGACCTAGCCTTCCTGATGCTTAGAGAGGGCTCTCTCTTTAAAGTTTAACTTTGTTTTAGTTAAGAATATTTTTAGGCTAGATATGATTGTTTAATGGATGTTTGATTTTGTTTGAAATTGGGTGGTGGTATCTCTAAAACAAATGGATAAATTGATGTCTTTTGGACCAATGGGCTATGGAGTCAACTGATAAGGAAGCAAGACAGGATAAAATCACTAAAGGGGATGTTCCAAGGGCAAGATAGCAGAGTGTATTTCAGATGTTTGAGATAGAGGGGTGAAAGGGTTTCACTCAGGGTGAGAGAGCAGTTAAGGGTTCTCAGACCTGGATAATGAATGAGGAAGGAAGGGGTAATCAAAATCAAAGGGCAGTTAAGAATCCTTTAATCTGGATTATTCATGAAATCAATCTAAACCAAAGAGAAATTAAGAATTCTTTAATTTAAATATCAGAAGCAAACATTCAAATGCTTAACTTTTAAATGAAGTGTGATTTAAACAAGTTCTGAAATATTATTACAGTTATAGCATTTATATTGAAACACATATAAGACTATAAATAACTTTGATAAAAATGGAAATTACACATGAAAATACATGTCTGAAATTCACTCAACTCATGAATCCTTGGAACAGTCTAATCTTTATTAATCAATCTAGTTTGATGGCTCATCAACTGATACAATGACCTTCTGGGTCTTCTTGATAAAAAAAGTATACAGAAATGTCTAATAGAATCCACCCTACATACTTCGAATTGTGAAGTATTTATACAAAAGTTTATTACAAAATACCTCAAACTAATTTGAGATTTAATCTAGGAAATAAAAATATCTTCTTGCAAGAAGATAGAGAGAGCTATTGAACTATTTCATGTTGTCCCTTTTATTTTGGTACTGCTGGCTTTTATGGTTTGATTTTTAGCCCTTTATGTTGCTTTTTTGTTTGATCTTTCATAATGGAAGCTTCATTTACTTTAGGCTTTCATCTGATACACTTTGACCCTGCTGGTTTTTCTTCATCCTTTTACCATGATGTTTTACTTTTACTGTACATTAACCTTTTTACTGCATATTTCTATAGTAAATCAGTTAATTTCTCCCACATTTCAGCATCAGGTAATTGGATTTGTAGCATTATCTTATATATTTCATCTGCCTTGGTGTACTTGGAGAAAGTAGGATTATTGATGAAAAAGTTTTTTACCTCATGCTGGAGGTAAAACAAGTTTTAAAATGTCTGGTAGAGTACTTTTCCTGTTGACAATGCCTTCATTGATGATGTATTCACCTGATCTTTTTCCACTTCTCTGATTCTCTTGTCCTCCTGTGTCATGAGCTTGTCATTTATTACTAAGGGACTGGGTAATTCCTTCTCTCTCAAAATTTGGAACTGAGCCATAAATTTGTCTACTGATACCTACATATTCTGACACTTGTCCTCCAAGTTTTGCTTTAAGTTTCTCTTGGAGAGGACCTTTCTCACCTCCAAAATTATCTTCGTTCTATCCTCTATTTCAAATTCTTGAAGTTCATACTTATTCTTTCTGTTAAGGAATTGGATAATTCTAGTAGTCTCTTCTGGCATTTCTCCTAATTCTTCTTTTACTCTTTGGATGGCCTCTGTAGCCATTTTTATCAGCTCTGCTTGCTCAAAAATCACCTGAATAGATGGCCAAATATCATTAACAAAGCCAATGATATTGGCCCATAATTGTTCCTTAGTCTACCCAAGGGGTTCCTTCAGTTTCAAGTCCTTTTCCATGGCTTTCAATCTTTCTTCCATCTTGGCAGCTTTTTGCAGTTCTTCTTTATGCATGATTTTGGCAAGATTGTAATCAGTTTCCAAGCTTGTCACCTTTTCTTTGAGCTTATTCATCTCTATTGTCTGTATCGACATTTCTTCCATATCTTTAACCAACTTTGCTGCTTCTTCACCTGATGTACTTGTTGCTGATGTAGACTCGGTGGAAACTGGTTTTGTTGTGGCTATTGGAGCTGTGGGGGCCAATGAGGCTACCAATGTGGAAGGAATAGTCATGGTAACTGCTGGGATGAAATTCACTGAGCTAGTGGCAATATCCATTTGCTTTAATTGGATTAGGCTGTCCAATTCCTTCTTTGTCTCCCTTAACTGATCATTTAGTTTGAGGACTAAGTCCATCAACTCTTCATGCCTTGTTTGATTTTCAAATACTTCTTGTGTCTGGGGATTCTGCAGTTGAGGTATCTTTAATTTCTTTTTGAGTGCTACAATGTCATCATTCCTTTTCTGGATTACTTGTTCAGTAGATTTGATGTCTTTGGGATCATGTCCCAATTCAATCACTAAGTCTTCCAAAGACTTGATTCTAGTGTCTTTGGCCTGTGAGGAGGCCTTTTCCAACTGATACTGGTATGAAATGTTGTTCAATGAATTCTGCAACTGATGGGCAGCTATGGCCTTTCCTATAAGGGTGGAGTAAATCATTTCTCCAGCCTATTTGGGAAATTCAATTTGATCAATGGGGTGAATATCCCTTGCCAATACCTCAAAATTGATCTTCTTGAAATTTTTTGATGTCCTTGGTTGTTGTACAATTGGCTTTATGAAGGACATTTGAATCTTTCCTTCCTTCATGTCAAAAGCTGACATCAACCTGGTTTGATTGGTAGGTGTAAGCTTGAGATACTGTGCATAAGACTATGCCTTCAGTTTCTCATTTCTCATTTTGATTTCTTTAAACTAGACCTTAATGTCCCTATCTTTATCTGTACGCCTACTAAATGAGGATACTTTTACACTGAGCTACCTTTTCAACATTTGAGTCTATGATGCGGATGGCTCCTGTGTTTCCCCAGATGGATCTGTGCCCTTGCTCATGTCTAACTCAGTATTAGTTATTTCTACTGAGCCTTCCATCTCTTCCTGTTCTGAAACAGGATTGAGCCTTGGCCTTTTACGATGGTTGGCTTCATACTGTACATTGGATTTGTACATGCCTAAACTGGAGGCTCCCTCTTTGTTCCTTTTGGATTCTTTTCCTCATTCTAAGGAGTCTGCAAAAAAGTAGGGGTACTCATGTTTCCTTCATGCTCTGGTACCTATAGGAATGATCTTTCATCAAGCTATCTCTCTAAATCAATCAGCGTATTTTCAACATCTACCTTTGTACTATCCCTGTCTATGAGAGTGTTTTCCAACCACTCAGATTGATTGGCATATCTTTCAATTTCTGGTATGGGGTGATGAATGTAAGGTCCCAATTTGACCTTTTGTCTTAGCTTGGTCATAAACCCTTGGGGTTCATACCTCCACATGAAACTGTTTTGGAACTTCATTTGTTGCAGAATCTGATCTGCTTCCTGCCCTACTTCTCTAGAGTTGCAGATGAAAGGGACTAATTGATTTTTTACCTTGAACTGAGTTTTTTTCTTGGCTGAGACAAAGTTGACTTCATCAGATTTCATTATCTACCTATAATACTCTAGAGAAAATAACCTCATAAGGAGGTATTTGGGCAGTTTATATGGGGCAAGCTAGCAACCATAGATTCTTATTTTAGTTTGGTTTTGGTAAAGGTACCAATCTCCCATCTTACTTTGCTTGGATAATTGGAGCACTGTTTTGGTTTCTTGACTTATTCTGGGTGGAGGGCTTCCTATCACCATGGTCATGTCTGGATGGAAAAAAGAGTTAATCAAATCTGTGTATGTGTAAGGTGATGAATACTTGTGGAATAATGGTGTCGAAAATATGACAGACCTGGGCTGGCCTTTAGTATCCAACTTCTGAATTGTGAAGGGGAATCTATCTGACTGATAATATAGAAACATGTGGTATAATACAGATGAGTACTTGAATACTCTTTCATTGTGGATTCTGGTAAACTGTTCATGCATCCTTTCAGCTATGAATTGGGCATAATTGTACAAAGTAGGAGGAGGCTTTCTTGGGGTGAAAATGGACATGTAGGCCAAGATGAGCTCATCAACAAATTCATCAGTGGTACAACCCAAAATACATGATATCATGGTTATAATTTTCTTGCCTCTTTTAGAGAAAATGGAAAAAACATATGGAGGGGCATCTTTAGGAATGTGTTGCTCTTCTACAATGAAAGTTTGGAATATTTGGGCTAGTCTAGATGGACTCAATTTGGTGTACTAGTCTAACAAATCCCCGATTGAGAGTGGGGTTAGGTTTGGACCTGGTTGGACTTGTAACATCTCATTGGTTGACTCATCTGTGATAGTAAACAAGACTTTCTGGTCAAGGGACATTATAGCTCTCTGACTGGGAATATAATAGGCATGACACATATGGACAATCTCAGGAAAGATATGTACTTGTGGAAACTGGTATTTGGGAAAATTGGAGTCCCAAAGGCTAATGTCATCAGAATGGTTTAGATATATGCCCTTACTCAAACAATGAATTTTGAGCATGAATCGTAGGCACTTGTGTCTCTGATTTGAAAATCCTTGTCCGCCAAGGGGAGGTGGTCAAGGTCCAAATGGGGAGTTGTGATAGGTCTGACATCCATGGCGACAGGGGCAGCCATAATTCAATTCTTGTGGATTTGAATTTCGCAATACTAGTTTATTTAGAGGGTTTGAAGGAAACTGGAAGCTTTCAAAAGGGTTTGGGTATAAATTTTAAATTTAAAGTAATTTCAATTAATTTTACTTAATTAAAACTCTTTAAAGATTGACCATTTTCAAATTGAAAGGGTTGTCTGGTAATTTATCCTCAAATACCTAGAATTGGGTGAATTAGCTTCAAATTCGGTGTTATTGGCAATTGCAAAAGTTTGAATGCCTCTGGTACAAACTGAGAGGTTGATTGCGGTCTTTGTAGCTTCTTCAGGAGTGGAATTTGAGGTCATTTGGCGATTCTAGCATGTGCAGGTGTTGCAATGGTTTGCAAAGGTTTTACGAAGAAAATGGGTGAAAAAGGTGAAATAGGGCTTCTTGGCCTTTTTATTAAGCAACCGTCACATTTTGGCAGGTAATTTTAGAAATGGACAGTGGGTGGTTTTTCGAGTTGAGCGGGGAGGTGGTTTCCCAAGCCATCACATCACTTTCATGGAGGAGGCGGTATTTAGGAGGGGTCACCTGATCTATGCTAGCGCTTGACACATAAGAGAGAGGGGGCAGGCAAAAACCACTTTATCGAGAGGGTAAAGGTCGGTCATCGGGTGAACCTGATATGGTTGTGGATCCTCGGATGTAGGCGCTAATGATCGGACAATAGTTAGGCGACAAATGTGCACGGATGAAATGGGCAAAGGTTTTGGGGGCCCCAGGGCTTTAATCCTTGGCGGTTTGGGAGTAATTACGAGTTAGTCATGGATTTAAATGATTGGGCAGGGCTTAATTATGGGATTACTTTAGCTTTACCGCAAAGTGGTGAATTAAGTGGGTTTTTAGTTTATAGCTAAACTAAGGGTTGGGGTATTATATACGGGATTTAATTATATACGGGAAAAGGTATATTTGGAACTATAGTATTATGTTAAAAAATTAATATTAAATGAGCGGAGTGAGCATACCCTTAAGCATAAATGCAATATTTGCGCATTTTATTCAGATACACTTCATACTTAGGATAAAATCTTTTTGTGGATATTTTGAATGAAATGGAATTTAACATGGGGTTGTGTAATTTTCATAGGTAAATGAAGTTTAACCTTAAGAAAAGGGGTTTTATTAGGGTAATGGAGGGAAATGAATTTTATGAAGGGAATTCCGACACTTGATGTCCATAAGTCATTAAGTTGAGGGTCCGGTCTCACTAAAAGTTAGAGAAATGCTCTTAGCCTTTATGACTTGAAGGATTTTTGGTACTGGAACTTACTTGTGGATGGGGAAATTAGTAAGTAAAGGGATCAGATGAATGAGTGGGAGTTAATTAAATCAACATGTAAACCATTATTTTTGCTTTCTTAATTGCTCATGCACATTTGAAAGATATGACTAAGCATCATAAATGTTCTTTTATCCAATCAATTTTATACTTCAGAAACCTTTCTTCTACTTACCCATTACATACCCTAACATTTTTTCTTCATTTATTTGGGTGCATTTAGGCTAGCAGACCCTTATCATTCATTTTTCTTTTGAAAAGTAAACTATCTAATTCTAACCTTATATCATCCGAAGGCTTAGATTAAACTTGATGAACTCCTTTTATTTTCCTTACCTATCTAATGATTTGCCAAGATTAAGTTGTTTGGTTATATTTTATTCTCTAGCTATAAACATAAAATTGAAAGCATGAAATAGCCAAGATTAAAAAGTTTGACTACCATGGGTTGTGGCATGTATGACAAGCTACACACAACCATTATTTAAGACAGTAAAGTAGTAAAATAGTAGTGGCATTTTGGACTTGCACACTTTCATGATCTGTTATTATTTTTTGGGTTCATATATTTTCATTTTTTGATCTTTTCTTATTCTTTTTGTCCATTGATATTTCTTTTAGGACATACCCTCTTTACATTTTTTTTTTTAATATGGAAAACATTTGCAGAAAGCAAAGGTATGTACAATATTACAAGGCTTAACCTTAGCCAATTTAGAATTATGAATACTATCACTATAGGACTCTAACAGAATCAAGAAATTAATGTTAAAATATAAATAAATAATAAAAGCCTTTTTTAAGAAAAAAAATAAAAGAAGAGAGGTCTAAAGAGAAATGATGCATCTTGGCTTTTATACCCCTATAAAGCATTCATAGTATGTCCCTAAAAGGCTGTTGGAAGTGAGTTGCAACACCATAAAATTTAAAATGGGACTTGGATGGGAAAACAAATTATTCCATTGGACTCTTGGCACCTAGTTACATCTAGGAAAACCTGCCTCCTAGGATACCATAGGTCAATAATTCATTTATTTGAGCATTTTCAGAGTCAGGGTTTAGTTAAGTAAATATTGATGTAAATTTTGCACAAGGAATTTGATTTTGTAAAATTGCTGCTTAGGAGATCATGGATAGTGTGATTACATGGGGCTTAGAGAAACACTAATTCTAGAGCTTACAAAACTATTTCTGGCTGCTTAGTTTCATTTTTATACCCATAGACAAAATTCACAATATGTCCCTAAATGGCTCTTGGAAGTGCCTTGCAACTCATCATAAAATTAAAACCAAGACTTGTACAAGAAAACCATTTATTTCATTAGACTTCTAGCACTGGATAAGAACTAGGGATACTTCCCTCCTAGGACTCCATAGGTCAAAAAATATTTGAGGATGTTCATAGTTAAGGTTTTGTTCAATAAATATCAATAAAAAAATTGTATAAGGGGTTGGTTTTTCCAAAAATCTTGCTTGAGTAATCATGCGTAATGTACTCGCATGGGTGTTACCCAAACACAAATGTTGGAGCTTATGAAACTTATTTTTTCTACTCAAATTTTTTTATACCCCTGGAAACAATTCACAACATGTCCCTAAATGGACATTGGAAGTGGGTTTCAAATGGCAACATAAAATTCAAACTAGGAATTAGATGGGAAAATCATCAATTTTGTTGGGATTCTAGAATTTGGTTATAATTGGGAACACCCACTTGCTAGGACTCCATAGGTCAAAAATTGAATTATTTTAGGATCATGAGAGCTAGGGTTTTTTTCAATTATTATTCACGAAAATTTTGTACCAAGGTTTGGAGTTTACAAAATTCTTTCTTGAGCAATCACGGGTATTATTCACATGAACGTTGGCCAAAGATAAATGCTAGATCTTATCAAACTCATTTCTACTACTTCGTTTATTTTTTACACCCGCAAAAAAAATTAGAATATGATCCTAAATGGCTCTTGGAAGTGAGTTACAACTACCATAAAATTAAAATTGGGACTTATATGGGAATACCTTCGACCATTGGAATTTTTGGAACTAGGTTACAACTAGGGATACCCACCTTATAGGACCACATAGGGTTAAAATTGATTGATTTGAGGATGTTCAGATCTAGGTTTTTATTTAATAAAGATCAATGAAATTTTCACAACTAGTGTGCAAAATAGTGTACTGAATCATTGATATTGTGTTCAGTTGGGCTTTATCTAGACAAAAATGTTGGAGCCTATGAAAATAATTTATGCTACTAGATTTGTTTTCTATACCTACTAATAAAACTCACAATATATCCCTAAATGGTTCTTAGAAGTGGGTTGGAACTTTCCATGTAACTTAAATGAGGAATCCAACGGGAAAATTGCTAATTTTATTAGACTTCTAGCACTAGGTTACAACTACAGACACCCCAATCATATGAATACATAGATTAAAAAATGATTTATTTAAGTATATTTAGAGGTAGGAATGTTTGAATAAATATCAATGTAAATTTTTCACGAGTTGGATTTTATAAAACTCTAGCTCTATAAATCATGGTAGTGTGATTGAATGGGCCTTGGCCAAACAAATCTTTCAAATCCCACATAAATAACTTTTGTAGCTATGTTTGGTTTCTAGACCCATGGAAAAAATTCACAATATGTCTCTAAATGGCCCTAACAAGTGAGATGAAATTGGCCATAAAATATAAACTTGGACTCAAGTTAGAAAACTGTTAATTCTATTAGACTCCCTAACACTAGGTTACAGTTAAGGGAAACCCCTCCTAGGATTTCATAGGCTAGAAAAATATTTAATGAGTATCTTTAGATCAAATGTAAATTTTCCACAAGGGGGTAGGTTTTGCAAGACACCCATATTGGTGAAAATCACATTCACTATTATTGGTGGGACTAATATTTTTTTCCTAGGAGAGGATTAATGGGACGAGGCATCTCTAAGAGTTAGAGAGAAACCTTAGAAACCTACATCCCTAAACTACAAGCTATTTCAATCAAAGGTGAAAAATTGGGAGAACCCTTAAGTATTTGGAGAACATTTAGAGTATGTATAATAGGATGCAAAAGAGATACAACCTAAGGAAGGACATATATGTTATTCTCAAATTTTTGTGTTGAAGGTGCTTTCAAATGCTAGAATGAAATAGTGTGTGAAGACTAAGGTTTATATAATTCACAATGGAAAAAAAAATTTTATCCAAAGCACTGCATGTCATGTACCATATGTGTTGTGTAACTACACTAGGGGTGAAGTGAGAAATAAAATTCCTAAGATAGGTCTTATTCACCTACTATTGAATATGCAAAGGAAGTGTTTTAGAATTCATGTGAACATTTATTTGGAAAAATGATAGTAGAGTTGAAGGAGAGAGATGATAATGATGGCCAAGAGGGTGGGATTTTGTTATTTATATAGAAATATGAGGATAACAAGGTTCATTTCATCCTATTTATATGTTTCCCTAAATGTAAAGAAGAAATATAGCATGGTGTTTTACAACTTAATGAGAAGTGATTTTGGAAAAAATCTCCTGCCATTTGTACAAGTATAGTAGTCCTTTATAGGACATTGTGAACCTCACTAGTAGGTAGGAGTTAATTGTGCATGATATGTGTTTTATGGATTGTGACAATAACATTAACCATATGATACAACCCTTTTGGGAAGCGAGTATTGTTCATAATCAACAATTTTTGACCATTTCGATGCTAGGGTGAGATGTCAATCATATGTGTCTCGTCATTGTGATATCAAAGATGGAGGTATTTATGTTATAGAAATGGAGAGTACATAGGGAATTAGGACATGAGATGTAGGAAGGGAGAGTGAAAATATAAGAAAAATTGTCGTTGCATAATGATGGATGCTATATCATTCTTTTCTAGGTTTGTGATATAGGAAAAAAACAAATGGAATAAGGTGAATTGGGGAAGTGGGGATTTTCGAATGGAAACTAGATAATGAGGTAAGGTTGGTGAACCATGAGTACGATGATGGATAAAATTT
The DNA here is from genome assembly GCA_031772625.1 of Pinus tabuliformis. Lineage (NCBI taxonomy): Eukaryota > Viridiplantae > Streptophyta > Pinopsida > Pinales > Pinaceae > Pinus > Pinus tabuliformis. The sequence continues at coordinate 619,160,441 of CM062816.1, forward strand.
TTAGTTTTCAATAATGAGAATGGTGTAAATACAAAGGAGTAGTTTGTGAAAGGTATAACAAATAGAAAAAAAACATATATACAATTTGTTTTTTCAGATTAATATAACACTGTGAGAGAGATTTATTGTAGTAGGGGTGACATATACATTTTTAATTTTAAAAGAGTTCATAATTTATTAGAAAATAATAATATTAATGAATTAATTTGATGTTCAAAGTTGTTTTCCAAGACTAAATCAAAACAATTGAGGGTTAAACATCACTATTGTTGACTAGAAAATGAGGATTATGTTGTTTTACTCAAAAAAGGTAATAAGGAGGGGGGTGTTCTGTAGAGTGGAAAGAATTTTTATGAGTCAAAATTCCAAAAATATCTACATTAAGTTATGTATGTATCATGGATGGTAAAAAGATTATACCAAATCTCTACAAAATTCATTCAAAGTATTTACACACCTACTTTGATAGTCAGTATTCATATATTTAAATACTAAATTGAAGACTTATTACGCTAAACTGTTGGCAAAGGTAAGAGACAAATAAATAAATCTAAGATGATGAAGTGATATGGTGGGAAAGTAGTCTCAAAGAAGTGAAATGTTGTTGTTCAAATGTAGTTGATGGATATCTAGAATTGGATCTACAAGAGAGGGCATTTGGATTGGGAGGGAAACATAAAAAAACGAAACCCTAAAACATTACTAAAATATGGTATACTTGGTGGGCATTGAGCTAATAGAACAAAAATTGAATAAAATAAGCATTCAGTTGATATTTTTATAGGTTCAACACTAAGAAATATTTGGGTGGAGGGTTTACTTGAATGTAACCAAATATAAGTTCTATGATGTGTTGGGTGGGAGAGAGGCATCCATGAAACAAAATGCTATTGAATGTTTGGAAGGATCTAAATTAAAGAACCAAATTCAAGTCAAAAGTATATCTAAATGAAAACCTCTAGTATGAAATGATAATGACAAAGCTATAATTTACAATTAAGCATAACAACAATAAGAAATGAGTGGGATATAATAACTAATTTCCAAAATTTATTCATCTCATGAAATATGTCTTTGTATAAATTGTCCATAAAGTAACTATTTAACTAGTTGCATGTGGTTCAAGGGATAAAAGGAATAATATTGTAAGTGCCCTTGGATTGCATACATAGACAACTCAACGGTGGAAATATGCAATTAACTATACATGAATTACGATATGTATATGGAAATGAAATCTTAAGAGTGATGCACTAATGGAATAACATCTTTGATGGGAGTTACCAATAATGAGGCATACTTCTTGGGAGGTGTTCCCTCATGTTTAAAGTCAAAAATACTTTTTTACACACAACAAAAGCTTGAAATATTTGAGAAAGTAATAAACATTACAAAAAATGATAAATTATATGAACCAATATAAGGGATTAAATATTATTTTTTCTGTGGGGCAACAAAATCATATTTCCATAGCCTGTGGGAGGAACCTCAATTAGAGATTGTCATGTTTTGGAGAATTATGAAAAATGTAATATTAAAGGTTCAAATCCCCTATGGTTCAAAGAAAAAAAAAATATTACCTTCACAATAAATAGTTGCATTAATATATACTTTTAAAATTTAATGTTTTTACCTTGCTAGTCTTGCATGGTCATCAACTACATGTATCACTATGAATATGCGTAGTTGAAAAGTATTTAAAAATCTAATCCAAACACCCTCATCAATGCAGCATGTTTGAGTGATCACTTCACCATAGGTGATATTGCATCATCACCTCATGCAACAAATTCAACCTAGAAATCTAACACTTCAACATCAAATAAACAAACACTTCAATTCATAGAACATGTTCCATTAAAAACAATCTCACACACAAAATTGTCTCTACTATACATTTTTAACAAAATCAAACAACATGCCCAATATGCAAAACAACTCATGCTTAAACATGGATGTATGAAATATGGTGACCTATGTAAAAATGGATCTAATATACAAAAGACATCTCATGCTCAAATGTGAAAGTATGGAATATGATTTTGTATATACAAAAAGGGCCTGATGGTCACTCATTGACCACTTCCACTCTCACGACCATGATTTGTATCCCATAACTTGATCTTTCTCGTCTAACTAGAAGAAGGAGAGCTCTCCGCTCTTTTTATTTTGTGGCATGCTTCATATATTTGTGGATTGCACAAAGAAACAACATTCCCATAATATTTTTACAATAAATTATCAAAATTACAATCTAATACTTTATAATTCAAGGGCAGAAAACTCACTGTAGATTTTATGATCAGTTGTGAGGGTGTTGTCATTATTTGTTTCCCCAAACTCTTTGTTATATCACACTGGAATAGTGAAAAGATTCATTGTATAAAATTTAAACAAAAAATGTTTAGAATAAAGAAGATGTTGATAAAAGGAAAAATCATCAATCAATGTTCTCACCATAACTATATCACCCAATGATGGGGATTCACTAGCAGGTCGAGCAACCAACTGCACAATGTACTCATATGAAACATCTACTATTTCATCAACTAGCCTACCATCATTAGATGATTGTTGTGGAATTGTATGGGGGATAAGTTGTGAAAACATTGAGGATGGAATAGTGGCAATGAAAATGGTGGCTGGGAGGGGACTATAAGGCCTAATTATGCAATCTCTGTTGCTGGATGGGGGAGGAAGATGGTAGAGGTGGGTAATGATGAACACCCATGGGTTGTAGAAATGATAGAAGTTTCCCATAAAATTTAAGATAGATAGAAAATATTGGTGCAAAGTAACAATATTGAAGGAAAAAATATCAGAGAATAGTGGATGGTGGTGAATGATATGTAGTTGAAATAGTGGAAAACTAGGAAAATGAAGGAACCCACATAAACATTTATATTATTTTAATTATTTAACCGAAACAAGATAATGAAATAAACATTTAAATAGAATTTAACTTGACACATGATACTTGGGAAGGGGATGATATGTTTGTCCTGAGTGGGCATGGCTTCTTGCCTAGTTTCATCACAATCTTTAAAAATACTAAATGAGCACTACAATTATACAAAAACTAAAAGAACCTATAATATGGAATGAAAACATATGAAAGAATTTACATGGAGGATCATTTTTAATTCTGCATACCAGAGTATGAGGTACACCAAATATGGAAGCATCATCCACTGCAACATTAATGGAAAAAACTAGTACTAATGCATCTATAAAAGATCATAGGAGTGCTATCATTGTGTAGCAACTACAAACCACATATAATTACTTGTATAAACAAAAAACATGAGACACTCTCTCTCTCTCTGTCTGTCTCTCTGTCTGTCTGTCTCTCTCTCTCTCTCTCTCTCTCTCTCTCTCTCTATATATATATATATATATATATATATCTGTGTGTGTGTGTGTGTGTGTGTGTGTGTGTGTGTGTATATATATAGATATGCATATATGCATATATGTATACACACACACACACACACACACACACACACACACACACATATATATATATATATATATATCTATATATATATATATATATATATATATATATATATATATATATGAAGAATGTAAATATGGTCAATATAAGGACCCCCTCCACAAAAAATTTCTTCCTATTTCCCTCCATTTACTCATAAAAAGTTTGTATGCAACCAATACATCTATGAGGTTAAGATGAAACTCCATGTCACCTTCCCTAGTCAAACTGTGCTATACAATTTGATGGTCCAACCCCTTCCCTAATGCCAAATCATGAGAGCTCTTGGTGTGACGATGCCACTAAAGTTCCATGGTACAGTAGGGTGCAACCCAATGTGGCTACTGTCATCTAGGTTTCAATAATTCTATTCATTATTAGAGGTTGTTGGGTAGGGGGTTAGGCCTTTGTCTCAATGGGAATGAACCTAATGGTATATTGTGCATATTGTTTTCTCTATCTTATGCAAACCCACAACCCACTCCTTGGAATCATTTGACATTAAAGTAGTAGACATGGGGTCATAACCTAAGCTCTAAGCATAAATTTCTCAATAAATATAGAGGTATGGGGAGGTTTATTGAATACATTGAAACAACTAACAATTCAATGGTATCAAAATGGTTGATCGGTACACCAATCCTTGCAAATGTGTTTTTTTGTTATTAGTAAAGTTTGATTGTTTCTTGGGTCAATTAAAAAAGACTACAAATCATGCTTCATGATGTTGAGGTCTATAATTTTATCTCTATTTAGATTGATTTTATAGTGATCATACATCCTAGCCCTATAATTATAAATACTTTTTAATTGACCTTAAGCTTTGGAGATGGATGATACAATTGAATTTAATCAAATTGAAAGAGACAATCGTGAAGACACTGGTGCTTATGTGATCCTGTTTGAGTGACCTCAAATTAGAGAAGGATGCATCAATTTCATCATTTAGATTTCTTGTTTCTTGGTTGGTTTTCGGTTATTCCAAGTTGTGGTCTAGTGATGATGGGTTTGAGTTCTAACTAGGTTTCATAATACTCAACTTTCCTATAATTATGATATGGTGATTGTGTTCAGGGGATTATTTAGGTTTTCCCCTTAATTTTAAACCATTTTTTCAAACATAAAGAAAAAATCCATTAGAATGTTTATCTCGAATCCAAAGAAGATGTATGCCATTGACTTGGTGCTTGATGTTGAGCAAGGATCAACATTTTTTCTAATCACCCATAAAAATGTGAAAAGTGGTCCCTAAATAGTAAAAAATGGGCTTGTGGACATGTAAAAGTCCATCACACCATGAACGGTTGAACGCTCCCAAGATTGCGTGCATGTTCTTAGGATAATGCATGCACTTCTAAGCCATGCCTACCTAGTGGCATTGTTGACTTCCTGGTCATATGTTGGGCTTTTCCAATCCTAGATACTTGTAAGCACATGAAAACAATTAGGAACATGCACATGTTCATGCATTTTTTATAACCTCATTATCTCTTTTGGAGATAACATATTTGAGCGAGTCTCTTAATGAATATTTGGAAAAAAAAAAATTGTTGTAAGACGAATCTTTAACATGTTTAAGATGAACAAAATAGGACTTACAATTTTAAGATATATTTATATTCTTAATATTTGGTTATCTTGCCACCATTCAATGTGACATATTGTATCATTATTTGCAAGAGAGAAAATTTCATAGCACGAGAGAGAAGAAGTTGTCAAAATACTTAAGAAAGAGTTACATGCATATCCAACAGTCTATAAACAAAGAGTAAATGATTCATTATGTATATAAAAACTAAAGGCATATGGATTTACTTTAAAGAGATTGATTCATTATGTACATAAACTGTGGCAACATGTAGATTTGATATAAACAGATTAGTCATGTCATTTGGACATTTCATTAAACTTCAGCAAATGTTGTCATGAGTAGTTAACTTTTCTTTATTACCTAGGGAGTTTGATGGGAGATCAAATTAATATAAAATGGAAAAGTCCTTTCCATCGCTGATATAGTATCACTCCATATGATAAAGGAGCAAGTACGAAGTAGAAAAGTTGTATTTGGACAGTGATGTCCAAGAGAGAGTTGTGAGTTGTTAAGTGAATAACAAATTGATGATATGTGCACTTTAGGTTGTGTTTCAAGGGATTCTCACATGGCTGTTGAGATGCATGTGCACATGTGGTCTGAAATATTTCCTATCAACAATGTGTATTTTAGTGAATTATAGGATGGGGGGCCGAATTGGGTGTTCCACAAGTATTAAAAGGCACCACCAGCTTACTACCTTATGAGAACAAAGAAATGAAACACAAGTTTTCTGAAGGTTTGAGCATGGAGTGGTGATTATCATTGAAAATTTAGTACTCATGGAAGAAAATTAAAGAGGAGAATTATGGTGTGACAAGATAACTTAGGTTTTGGAGAAGAAGACATGTAGTAGCCAAGAGAAAGAGAGTACACACACTAGAGATGAGGTAGCTTGAAAATAATGGAGAATGGAATCGTTAGGTAGTTTTCTATTGTGTTTGTATTTAGGATTTAGATCCTATTTTCCAAAAATTTGTTTGATCTCTCTAACTAATTGTACTCATATAAGATATGTATTGTTTGATTGTTCATTCAATGAAAGGCAACATTATGGCAGCCTAAGGGGCTCCTCAGATGAGTGCTCTGAGTTTCATTCATCTAATATGTTGTCTTCGAATTTGTCAAATTGGTGTCAGAGCTTAAAATTACTGGTTTAAGAGTTAAAGGCACATGAGGATCGAGTTGTTTGACTTTGACAGAGTAGAACCCCCTGTGCATGTGAGGCTATTGAAGACAACGCTCTTTGAAGAGATATTGGAACAATAACAACACGTCAGACAAGATATTTGTTTGTTGTGTGTTTTGAAGCATATGAAGTAGCATTTTTCACATATTAAGGGATAGCCCATTTTATTACAAGAAGCACACTAGTCTGGTTAACTGTAGATAGCGCAGTTGACCTGCAAACTACATGTCTATTGAGTTGAGTGTTATGTGGAGCCATGTGAAGGAAGGAGCGAGTTGTCCATGTGAGATTGGAGACACAACATTTTGATCTGGAGTGAGAAAACTTATTCTTGTACACTAGTGTAAGATACTGCAACATAAATTTGGTTTGGATCTATGATCATGTTATTATGGAAGATGGAAGGGCCGATAATGATGTGGAGGTATTGATAGTGGAGCACTTATTCTAGAGGTCAAGTCAAATCTTGAATATGATCGACTTAGTTCAGCACAAAAAAAGCCATGGTGGTGCAAAATTTTGGGAAGTTGTTGTAGTGTTAAGGGCCTTCTACAAGTTCGTAAGGGAGAATTAATGTAGCACCAACAATGAATTGTTTGACCTCAAAGAGGTGTGATTATTATGGTGTGAGGTTGAGTTTGTGCTAGAGTTGCTGGGTGCGCTAACAAGAAAGGTGGCAGTGTTAGAGATGTCGAGAATATTTTTTTGCAGTGCAGCGTGCCATCCATCTCAATGAAAGGTGCGTTGATCATCGAAAACTTATGAATATGAGAAATCTTTCAGTGCAACGAATGGTCTATGCATTTAAAACCACATCAGATAGTTTGATTGAAAATTCACCATGCATTGTTTTGCGATGGCTAGGTTGTTTTAGAGGTTTATTATCAAAGTGGTCACGCTTGTTTATGAGGAGTTTATCCTTTTTATTAGTGTTTATAAAGCTTCTTTATTGGATGTGAATTTAATTAATTGAGCTCCATTTTATTTGAAGCTATTGAGGGAAGCATATTTTTTATTATCATATATATATATATATATATATATATATATATATATATATTGGAGATGTTGGTGGTCTTTGTGAAGTGTGGAGCAAGAAGCAAGGTGTTATTGAAGATTGGGATTTTCTAGCCAAATGATGAATCCACTTGCAGAGACATACGTGAATGAGGCCAATAAATTGGATGGTACAAACTATGTTAACTAGAAATTCAACTTGTAAACACTATTAGAAGGCTATGGCGTTTGGACCATCACAAAGGGGGAAGAAGAAAAACCTACTTCAGGGGTGATAGTTGCATCGATTCAAGAATCGGAGAAGAGGGAGAACAAAGAAAAGGTATTATTACAGATTTCTGTTAAAGATACCATAATCCCTAACATTCATGATTACAAGAAATCTAGTGAATCCTAGAATACACTAAAGGAATTGTATGGAACCAAAAATATCACTCAATTCCTCTTCCTAAAATGTAAGTCCTTGCATATTAAAATGGAAGAAAATGTATTTGTTAGTGATTTTGTTTCAATAATCAAAGACTTGAAATATAAGCTGGGAGATATAGGAGAATCGATACCTAGTATTGATCTTGTGACAATCATGTTAAGTGGAATGTCAGAAGACTATCAGTTGACTATTACAGGTCTTACAACAAGTGAGAAATCTCCCATTGTTGAAGAATTGACTTTGGAGCTTCGATTCACATGACATGCAATAAGAACTCATATGAGAACTTCAAGGAAATAAGAAATGGCAGAAAAATCTATCTTAGAGATGATTGTGCACATCAGGTCAAGGGATATGGTGATATTCCAATGACTTTTCCAAATAGCAGTGTCAGGAGAATTCCTAATTTTATGTATGTGTTCAAGATCAAGAAAAATATGATTTTTATGTCCACAATTACAGATCAAAATCTGAAGGTTGAATTCTTCAAAACATATTGCATAGTAAAAGACCTATCGGAACATTGCAAACATGTTGCTTCAAGAGTCTGAGTTGGAGGCTTGTACAAAATTAGTGCCACCAGCAAGAGTCATCAAACGATGACTTCTACAACAGTGTCAATGGAAATCCTTTGGGACGAGAGGTATGGCCACATCAATTATCATGCTTTTTTATTGTTGTAGAAACAAAGAATGGTTGAAGGACTCCCTACGTTAAAGGATGAGTATATTGCTTTTAAAGGTTGTGCATTAGGAAAAATTCATAGAGATGAATTCCCCTGTAATTTTGATAGGAGAAGAAGAGATGTTAACTTGTGCACTTTGATGTTTGTGGACCCATGCACACCAGATCCCTATGAAGTGCTTAATATTTTCTATTATTTATTGATGATTGCACAAGATACACTTCGATGTACTTATTTAGGAAAAAAAGTGATGTCTTTGAGTATTTCAAAGAATTAAAAAACATAGAGCAGAAGCAAACATGGAAGTTCATAAAGATTCTTCTTTCAGATCAAGGGGGAGAATAAACATTGGGGAACTTCATCAAGTACTGCAATGATCATGGAATAGTGCAACAATTTACAGTACCCTACACTCCATAGCAAAACAATGTTGCAGAAAGGAAAATCATAACATTTATGGAGTATGCTTGGAGTATGATTAAAGGTAAGAATGCCTCAAATGATTTTTGGGTAGAGGCGATTAGTACTAATGTTTATTTAAAGAATAAAAGTCCAACAAGGTATCTTGATCCCAAGACCCCATTCGAAGCCTTGTATAGTTTTCAACCAACTGTTCATCGTTTGAGGATATTTGGGTGTATGGCCTTTTGACATATTCTGAAGGAAAATAGGAAGAAACTTGATGCTAAAGGTATCAAATGTATTTTTATAAGATATTGTTTAGAATTTAAAGCATATAAAATGTTTGACCCATCTACTCACAAAGTATTTGTGAGTAGAGATGTAATTTTCCATGAATAGGGTGATGAAGGAAAGAAGGATAACAACTATGAAAGGTGGCACATCCTTCCTGAAGTTGAAGAAAATAAGGAAGAAGGAGAGGGTAGTGAGCAACAAAAAATTTAGGAAGAATCCAATGACATGGACGTCACTAGAAGTCAGAGTTCACCTAGAGGTGGAAAAGTACCTTCAAAAAATAGGGGTGAAGTGAGTGAAGAGCGAAGGAGATCTACTTGACATATTCATCTACCTGAAAGGTGTAAGGAATATGCCCTAATGAGGAGTGCTTTGAATGTCATAGAATCCATTAGTTTTATTGAAGCTAATGAATATGAGGAGTGGATAAAAGAAATGAACGAAGAATATGAATCTATATTTAAAAATAAAACCTGGGAATTGACTGAATTGCCTAAAGGTAAAGCGACCATAGGATGTAAATGATCATACAAACTCGAGTTGAAATTATATGGCAATATAGGTAACTATAAAGCTATATTGGTGGCCAAAGGGTACTAAAAAAAAGGGTATTGACTATGAAGAAACATTTTCTCTTGTAGCTAAATTAAATACTATTCAGATCCTAATTGCATTAACTACAAAGTACCATTAGAAATTGCACTAGGTAGATGTAAAATATGCTTTTCTAAATGGTGATTTATAGGAGAAGATATATTTGACACAACTTGAAGGGTTTGTGAAAATGGGGAGGAACATTTAGTTTAAAGATTAAAGAAAGTTTTGTATGGGTTGAAGCAAACACCTAGGTCATGGTATGAAAAGATAGATTCTTTCTTTCTTCAACAAGGTTTTATGGGAAGTGAAAGTGATCCAAATATGTATACCAAATTTGATGGAAAGGTGCATGTTGTACTGATTTCTTTGTATGTTAATGATTTAATTATTACATGAAATTTAGTTAAACTAATTAATGGAGTTAAAGTGAAGTTGTCACAAGTATTTGAGATGAAAGACCTTGGCGACTTACATTACTGTCTAGGTCTTGAAGTTTGGAGAAATTTTGGTCACACTTTTGTCTCTCACGGTAAGTATGCTAGAGAATTGCTTAAGAAGTTTAAAATGGATTAGTGTAAAAATGCTTTTGTTCTAATGCAACATAATGTAAAACTTCAATTTGATGATGGCTCAAAGGAGGTTGATGGTACAGTGTATAGACAACTAGTTGGAAGCTTGAATTATCTTTCTACAACCAAGCCTGACATAACATACTCTGTTAGTGTATTAAGTGACTTTATGGAGAAACCTCTAGAAAACATTTGAGAACAACGAAAGATGTACTCAGGTATCTTAAAGAAACAATTGATTTTGGTCTCAAACATACTGATTCATTTGATATTGAGGTGACACGTTACAAACATTCAAAGTGGGTTGGTAATCCGTGTGATAGGATATCTACTACAAATTATGCTTTTAGCATTGGTTCCAAGATTCTTTCATGGAGCAGCAAGAAGCAGCCAACTATATCATTGCCATCTATTGATGTAGAATATAAAGCTTTGTGTGCAACAACTTCTGAAGTTATTTGGTTGAGGAGAGTTCTTCAAGATGTTGAAGAACAAAAGAAGCTACAATGATCAAATGTGACAACCATAGCTCAATCAATTTGGCAAACAATTCAATGCATCATGCAAGAACAAAGCATGTTGACACTCAATTTCATTTTCTTAGAGAGAATATATCGTCCAAAGAATTTTTTCTTGAATACTCTAATATTTATGAAAATGAAGCTGATATTTTCACTAAGCCCCATGGGAAGATAAAATTCTAGTTGTTTAGGGAAATCTTAAGTGTGAAATAAATCCTAAATAAATCCTTTCTCCATTAAGAGGGAAACTTGAAAATAATGGAAAATGGATTCATTGGATAATATTTTGTTGTGTTTGTATTTAAGATTTAGATTTTATTTTCAGAAAAATGGTTTGCTCTCCCTCACTCAATTCACTCCTATAAGATCTGTATATTTTAATTGTTCATTCAATGAAAGGCAGCAGTGTGGCAGCCTTTCCTCACCTAAATGCTGCGAATTTCATTCCATTAATATTTTATCTTCTTTTCTAAGAGAGCCCATTGACTCATTCATGTAGTGTAGGGTGCTTTTCTAAGAAAAATAAAATGTTCTCATCCACGCATTCAATTAGTATTGTGATTTATATCATTTTGTGCTGTGAGTAGCTTAAATGCAGTCCTCGCACGAGATAGTCTGCTCAAGATATTTATTTTAGATTGAAATCAAATTGATAAAATTAAACCGTCCACAATACAGAACTAGGCTAAAACGATTCGTACTTTTGAACGTTAAAACGGATCCAAGATGCGTTCCAAGAAAAAGAATCAACTCACAGATGATGCAGAGTTCAGATACACGCAGAGAGGCTGCACTGACGCATATGGAGAATTGAGCGGAACCCATGGCATGCATATTCTGTCAACAGAAAAAGCAAAGCCCGTAACAGTCGCTAAAACCTAAATAATGCGTGTGACCGTAGCAAAATAGTAATATTTTATTGACATTTGCGAGGATAGAAAATCCTAAGGAAACTAAAGCGAAACAACCTTTAAAGCAATCCCCAAAATAGCCGAGAATGCATGGTAATTGGCCACTTGCAGGAAGAGGATAAACCAAAACCAGATGAACCTAAAGCACTGAAATAGCATAATATATTGTTGTGGACGTAGCTAGTACCAGATTGGTACAGTGAACCACATTAATAAATTGTTGTAAAGTTCGATGCGAGCTAGTGTTTTATTACTGGGCACTGTCAAATATTTAACCAGCTTTTGTTATTTTCTTATGCTGCCATTTCATCTTTTGCAGTGTTGTTCACCAAGTGAAAGTGAATATCACAGGAAGGATCTTAAAATTTGAAGTGAGAACGGGTATTAATTAGTCTGGTATGCTCACGCCTGCGAGACAAGCAAAAGAATTAGACATTAAAGTAATATACCTTGATTAGGGAATTGAATGCCAATAAAGAAGCCACACTGTAAGCCGCATGCGATACGTGTGTCGGACGACTGCAGATAGAATGTAAGGAACAGAACATGATTTGTGGAGTTGCAGATACTGCCTGTTCCGGCTGAATGGTTTGTAGATTTGACCAGTGAGCAATTCTAGGAATCATTCCCCCCAATAAACAATGACTGCCCACAACATAATCCACTAAATCACTGTTAATTTGTCCAAAAGGAGCCAAAAATAAAAGAATTTGCTGTATTACTTTACAAAGGAGAAGGGTGATACGACATGGACAACCTGTTAAATCCATGGACGGGAAAAAACATCAAAGCTTTTCAAAAAATAATACCAAGAAGTCAGAAGTAAACCCTTAACGTCCTACTATAGCTGTTAAATCCTTTTTTATATATATTTGTTGCCTTAACGTCTTACTATATCTGTTATTAGGACAAAAGTTGACCCACGGCCCACATGCTTCTGGGCACTCATTTTATAACATTCCATGGAAATTAGATTAAGATTATCTCTGTTTCTTGGCACGGATTTTATAACATTCTATGGAAATTAAATTAAGATTATGTTTATTCAAAGTTGATTGGCTCGCAAATACAATTATTTTTAGTCAAAATTTTTGGAAGTTTTTAGTGGGTTTTCCAAGGTTTAATTTCTTAAATATGGCAGGAATTTATGGAAATCACAAGTTTGATGGGTAACCCCTGCACAATCCAACTTGTAATATTCCTAAATAATGTAAACTATTATTTTTCTTTAAAATTATAAACTGATCTTAAATTAAGTTATAAAAATGAATTTTGGAATTATTAGTAAATATTGTTTCTTTTAATTAATTAGTTAAAAAATGCAGTTAACTGTTCCAAGAAAATAAAACTAAATCTTGGAAAGTATTTTACTAAACAAATATCAAGAGGATATGGGTACCTGAGATCAGTGAGAGGAAAATAAGAAGGAAATTGTGCTCCGAGGTAAGACAGTTGGTGATAGCAATGTCTGGTTAAGATGAGATAGCTAGATATACACTTAGTCTCGAAGGAGAGAAAGACAGTTGGTGATAGCAATGTCTGGTTAAGATGAGATAGCTAGATATACACTTAGTCTCGAAGGAGAGAAAGAATTCCCTGGTACAAGGAGAGCATGCGGGGAGATTTACTCGCACAATGAATGTCACCGTAAGGAGGAAAACAATGTAAAGGTCTATGTATAGACCAAATTTGGAAGCAGTGAAATCAGATAAGTTAAAATCTGTTTGGAAGCTGCATAATCATATAAGTGATAATTCTCTCCATAAAGCTTAGAATTATGTAGATAAATAAGCCGTATTCTGAGTTATTAAATGATTTGGAGTTATTAAATGATTTAATTACCTAGTGCGTTTGATTCTAGAAATATATTAGTAGGACATCTTCTAATTGAAGGATAGATTTCTTTTCAAAGTTTTCTAAATAAAAAGTTACATGAACAAAAACAAGAAACCACCTTCATTATTCAAAATGAAAATTACAGTAAATATTAAGAGAAACAACTAATATAAATCTAGGAAAGGAAGGCTAGTAACGAAAAAGTTCAATAGTGAATTCAGTTAAATGCATACAAAGTTATGTATTATAAATGGATAAATTCAACTAAAAGGAATTACAAAAGATTTCATTCTATAGGAATTTAAGTTTGAAAGACTCTGGTAAAACAAATGGCCGAAAAGAAGTAAAGTCCAAATATAAACAGAAAGAACCCCTGCAGGGTTTAGTAAATTGTATGTATAAACGAAACCAAATAAATATCAAAATCCTCTGAATTGCTATTCACATTAATATAGGTATATGAGTCGCAAACCCTAGCTCTCTACACATTCCAGCATATTTTGGATATATGTTTAGATGGAAAGAAAAATAGAATAGCACAGATTTTACGAATTTGTCCGGCACCTTAGAGGGTTCCATGCAGACAAATTACTTTTAACAAGAGTAAAATATCAGTATTCAGACTTTATACAGAACGGGGAAATGCAAACACGAAACTGAGAAACTCAGAACTATTGCTAGACTCGGCATAGAATGCTATGAGGCACTTTTTCCATTACCTTAAGTAAGGAGCATTCAATCCTTCGCCATATTAGAACATGTACTTTTCAAAAGAGAACTAAGAAAGAACTCAGCATTTCCAAATATATGACTTATTACAATGATTTCAAACCCTACTGAAATCCTGTAGAAATATATTAATGAAGCTATCATAAACAAAATCTCGACAGAGGAAAAGCATTTGTAATCAAAACTAGAACCATACATTCATTAGAGTTTCAAATAACCATGCGAAATGGCACTCTGAGTAATAGAGCCAGAGATACAATATATGATCGAAGCCGTTTAAAATTTATACAATTAAGAAAAAAATAAAATAGTAGGATCAAGGATTACATAAGCCAAGAAAAAACTTCATGAATATAACATCAGAACTCTAAGAAAACCCTGACCCTCTGGCCGCAGAACCTTGCCAAAGAAAGAACAATTGGAGTTAAATACTTGGTGCCTCGTGGGTTCTTTCTCTTGAAAGACGAAGCCGGTAAGAGGGTTTCATCCTTGGCATCATCTGAAAATTGCGGCACCTAAAAGAACTCCCACAAAGACAACAAATAATCAGTGATTAGGCGATAATCCTCCATAAGGAACTATAACAAGGAAATGTAAGGCGCAAAAAATATTGAAAACTTACCATTGAGTAGTAGCATGAAAACCCTGACACATCAGTTGAACTCCAAGACTCTGGAGAGTCTATGGCAGTTTGACAGACAAGCCCGAATATAGCCCAGAAGCCAAAAAACGGAGCTGGTAGACAAGCAAACCTCTGCAACAAGCGAAGCAACCAGACAGACCAAGACCCAAGTCACCAGACCAGAATAGAGACGAAGTCCATCAGAGTTCTAGAGTAACACAATGCCAAATAGGAACAAAACCACTAAGAAGTGAAGGTCAAAACGCTCGAGCACCGTATGATCAATAAAGTTGACAAGGGCCAGTGATGAGGAAGACAGATCCCAAGGAAGGTGAAGCAAGTGGGCAGCTCGGAGTATGACAATATGCCACCTAGGCCATAACAGTTAGGCTATTAATTTGGCATAAATAGGTGGCAGGTTCTTGAGAACTAAAGCTGATTTATAATAAATGCCAAATCCAGCCAGTACCAAATTCAATAAATGTGAAACAGTTGCAAATCATAAGTTAATTGATGGCGCGTGTATATAATCCCACCATGGATTATGAAACCAATGCATAATAAATTCTAAGGTTTTAACTATCATTGCATTTTCACGCTTAATAATGGTTGCATTTAGTTTTATAAAAGTTAATCTTAGGCTATTATAATGTCAAGATCTAATCGAAGTCAACACTCTGGTAATGTAGTAAAACAAATATATATATATATATATATATATATATATATATATATATATATATATATATTATGACTTTAATATGGATGTGTTACATATGGTATCAGAGCGCTCAGGTTTCCAAAACTGAGACCTCTGGAATAAGGAATAACAAACTTGGTGTTGTGCACGTAGGAGGCAGCAAAAGTCAGTATGAGGTGAACTGGGGATCCACTACACAGTTCCATATTGGTAATAGGACCACACCATTTCAGAAAGGTAATCCTGAGGTTTGAGTGCAGCTGGGGGATGAGTTGCAAAACCCTTATTCACACTTCCGGATGATTGTACAAGAATTGATAGGTGAAATGGCCTGACTCTGGGCAGACAACAAAAGAATGATGCAGGAACAAGAAAAGATTATGAAAAGCCTATCAGATAGACAGAATCATCGACCCTCAGTTCCCAACCTAGAGCGTGGCCATATGACTGGGGAACAAGAGTTTCGAACTGAAAATGTGGAAATGGGGGGAGGTGAAGAAAACCAAGAAGAAGAATCAGGGAATGTGTCTGATCACAAGACTTAGAAAAAGAAAAAAATTGAACTCCAAGGGGAATTTTGGAAAATCAATCCTCCTCTCTTCGATGGTGAGAAAGAAAAGTTTGAAGAAGCATGGTTAGTTAATATGAATAAGTATTTCCAGGTGTACGAGTATGATTACAATTTGAAGGCCCATCTGGCCATTTTCCAGCTTCAAGGCAAAGCCAGGTTGTGGTGGGAGGAGGTAAAAACTGCCTGTGGGGTCAGTAAGCAAAATATAACTTGGGAGAAATTCCAGAATTTTTTTAAAGAAAAATATCTAACCGAAATGTTTTATGATGAGAAAGAAAAATAATTACATGATCTCCACCTAGGAAAAATGACCATGGATGAGTTTATAACAAAATTTACATCATTATTGTGGTACATTACTCATATTCGTGAAGAAAAGGCCAAAGTGTATCGGTTTATCAATAGTCTTCCACTGTTCATGAAGGAACGGCTAGAATTCGAGAACCCAAAAACCTTGGACGAAGTCATTTGGGAAGCACAAATCTGCTATCAGCAAAATAAACCAAAGGGTGATATGAGCAAAAAGTGGGCTGCTAAAAAAGGAAATAAAATTACTCCTAGCCACAAGGGGAATAAGGGCACGAGCAAAAAAGGCTTATATAAAGGTCAAACTAACCGAAATGTGAATAAACCCATATTTAAAGTACCAGGTGAAACCAGGACAAATGAACAGGCTGGCATAAATGAAGCAGAATTTATTAACAGACCACCTGTACAGTGTTGGGGATGCGGAGGCCCGCATTATGTCAAAAATTGTCCCGACCACAAGGGAGCAGATCATATCTCACAAATTCAAGAGATATCTACAGTGGGAGAAGTGAAAGGAGCATCCCTAAGATTAACGCAATGATTGAAGATCATCAGGCAGAGTTTCAGCCGACCATGGTTGAATTTGAAGGTACTATTTTTCACCAGACCTGTTATATTTTATTAGATCCCGTGGCCACTGTAAGTTACATTAGTCCCAGGATAGTGGAACGATGTAAATAAAAACAAATACCCACTTCCCCATATAGATGAGTTATTTGACCAAGTGAAAGGTGCAACCATTTTCTCAAAGATCGTTCTCCATTCTTGGTATCATCAGATCAGGATAAAGGAGGAAGATATTACAAAAACTACATTCAAGATGCGTTATGGACATTATGAGTTCATGGTTTTACCTTTTCGGTTAAGTAACGCCCCAACCACCTTCATGTGTCTCATGAAAAACATATTCCATCAGTTCTTAGATAAATTTATATTAATCTTCATTGATGACATACTGATCTACTCTCAGAACATGGAGGAGCATAAGGAGCATCTTCGTATTGTTCTGCAAGTCCTAAGAGAAAACCAACTGTATGCCAAGTATAGTAAATGTGATTTCTTTAAGGAGAAAATCCAATACTTGGGACATGTCATCACCAAGGATGGAATTGCGGTAGATTCAGAAAAGATAAGAACCATTATGGAGTAGCTGGTGCCAAAGGATGTAGCTGATATAAAATCATTTATGGGCCTAGCTGGTTACTATCCAAGATTTGTGGAGGGTTTCTTTAGATTGGAATATCCTATTACCTCTTTACAAAAGAAAGGAAAATATTTTAGGTGGACCCCCGACTGTCAAAGGAGCTTTGATCAGCTCAAACATCTTCTTACCACAACACCTATTTTGAGCATTGTTGATCCCAACAAGGAATATGTGGTTTGTACGGATGATAGTAAGGAAGGTGTGGGTGGCGTACTAATGCAAGAAGCAAGAGTGGTGGCCTATGAATCTAAAAAACATAAAGAATATGAACAAAAGTATTCAGCATATGATTTGGAGCTGACAACGGTCATTCACACCTTAAAAATGTGGTGCATTACCTATTAGGTAAGAAATTTATGTTGATCACTGACCGCCATAGTCTGATTAGTTACTTCAAATAGCCAACTTTAAATCCTAGGCAAGTTCGTTGGGTAGATTTCCTGAGTGAATTCGATTTTGAAATCAAACATTTAAAAGGAAAGGAAAATCGAGTGGCGGATGCTTTAAGTCAGAAGGTAAACTGTTTATATGAAATTTCTTTTAGTGAATCACGAACTACCTTTTTTGGGTAGATTCAAGAATTAGGCGTCTAGGATTCAACATATAAACATTTATGGCAACAAACAAAAATTCCAAACAACCATGAACAACAATTGGGTTATGAAATAAATGCAGAAAATTTGTTGATTTATAGGAAGAGGATATATGTGCCTAATCCACAACATTTTAAAAATTTAATTTTAGATGAATACCATAAGGTCCCTTATGCAGGCCATCCTGAATACTAGAAAATGATTTTGGCCCTGCAAAAGGAATTTTTTTTGGCTTGGTATGAAGAAGGAGGTGGCAGAGTACTTAACTAAATGCTTGGAGTTCCAGCGAGTGAAAGTTGAGCACAAACATCTAGCAAGATTACTTCACCCTCTCCCCATCCTAGAATGGAAATGGGAAACAATATCTATTGATTTCATTACCGGGCTACCTAAATCAAGAAAGCAAAACGACTCCATCGTGGTGGTGGTGGACAAATTGAGCAAATCTACTCATTTTATACCTGTCCAATCAACTAATATTTTTATAAAAAACATTTTTAAACTACACAGAATCCCCAAGATGATCATTTCCGACCGAGACATAAGATTTACATCAGCCTTCTGGAAATCCCTCTTTGAGGGATTGGGCACACAACTGCACTTCAATACTACATACCACCCGCAAACGGATGGGTAGACTGAGTGAGTAAATCAAGTTATTGAAGACATGCTACGAGTTTATGTAATGCAACATTCCACTAAATGGGAAGATTATCTACACATGGTGGAGTGTGCCTATAACAACGGGTACCATGCATCTTTACAAATGAGTCCCTTTGAGGTATTATACGGGCGAAAGTGCAAGACACTTTTGAGTTGGAGTAGACCGGAGGATAAGTTATTGCTAGGACCAGACATGTTAGAGGAAATGGTGAAAAAGGTAAGAATCAATTTAAAGGATGCTCAAGACCGTAAAAATGACTTTTCCAGTTGTAAGAGGAGCTTCTGGGAATTCCAAGTAGGGGATCATGTCTACATTCAAGTAAGAGCCAAGAAAAGTGCCTTGCAGTGGACCGAGTGTGCTAAATTAGCACCTCGATTTTGTGGACCTTTTCAAATCCTGGCTCGAATCAGACCAATGGCTTACCAAATTGCCTTACCCAATCACATTCATGTACACAATTTATTCCGTGTTTCTCTACCTGTTGTGCTCTACAACAACCCCCCATTTCATACCATTTTATTCATAAAACTATAATATGAAATGGGTCCCTTTTTATTTTTAATTGGTATCAACTTTGTATTATTCAAAAAGGTCAAAAAAACAAAATGAAAGCATTATAAAAACCTTTTTGACAAACCAATTATTTGGTCTTATAATATAAATAATTAATCTTTTATCATTGCGATAAAGAGATCGCAAGATCGCATATCGCAATGACAAAGGAGACATAACTTAAAGGCCCATTGGTTTTCTCTAATGTGATAACATGCAGTAGGCTATCGGATATCGGAAATAATAAGTTCCCATAACAAAAGTTCCTCCCACTCCGATGCAATGCGATCAAATGTTTTTTTTGCTCCGATGCGATGCAATCAAATCTTTTCGCTCTGATGCGATGCGATCACGTCCCTTTCGCTCCGACGCGATGCGATATCGCTATCGACGATCGGGGATATACCATGAATGCTTTTTAAAGTGCGCGATGCGATGTGATATCGCTATCGGCGATCGGGGATTCCAAAAGGTGTCAATATAAAGATTTAAGTTTTCCCCGACACCCGATTGTGATAAAGCCAAAAGCGCAAACTTCAAAAAACCATTAAAGCAGAGGTATTACGATTAATTCATATTAAAGGCCTTATCTTTCAAACAGTGATTCACCTGCGCTCAACCGCCAAAATGTCCAAGGCACGCTTAAACAAATCATGCGGCCGATAAGAGATATGATGGGCATTTAAAGGATTGGCAGGTTTTAATTGCCATTGAATGAAATAATAAGCTTAAAAAATCTTCTCATAGATTGTATCCGCGGCCAATTTAATTTAATCCCTCATCATGCATTGATCAATATATCTCACTTTTATTTGGTTTTCGCTACCAATTCTCTTTGTTACGCTTATTTCCACTATTGTGCAAAATTCTTCCAAAGTAATAGATTCAAGCAGAATGGGGAAGAAGTCTAAGAAAACCGCAATCGCTTCCACTGCACCAGCCACAGGACAAGCTGTCGCTGATCCAACAACTAAAAAGAAAGGATTAATATCTGATACTACATGTTCAGGACTTG
Organism: Pinus tabuliformis; assembly: GCA_031772625.1. NCBI lineage: Eukaryota > Viridiplantae > Streptophyta > Pinopsida > Pinales > Pinaceae > Pinus > Pinus tabuliformis. The sequence continues at coordinate 619,180,941 of CM062816.1, forward strand.
GCAAGACCACTTGGCAAAGTACCTATAATTTGATCGAAGCCGAAGAACCAAAGGTGACGGCAGTACAAGCTACAGCGGGTTCCAATAGAAAATTTGATGGTACTTTGAAAGACTTGGCCGACTCTTTCCTTCATCGGATAGCGGCTCGAGAACAAATTCTCCCATATACGGATGTAGTAAAGTGGGAAATCGAGGAAATCCCAATCACAGACAGAACTTTCTGCACCAGAGATGGGAGAATCTTCAGTTCATTCAAGGCTGATGATTTGAGGCAAATGTATCATTTCGCTGAGCCATAGAAGAAGTACAACAAGGCATTTCTGGAGAAATTCCGAAATGAGAACGAAACTGAATCCGAACCCATTCGGGAATGGAGGTAAAATCCGGCGAAACACAAGCATGAAACTTCTGGTAAGTACTCTGTTGATTCTCTATGTTCTCTGTATTGTTATGCTGGGATAATGATGTGTAGATTGTGGGGGTTGTACGATTCCGCTAATTTCACTATAGAAATGGTTCCCTTGATGGAAGCAGTGTGTAATAGTGAGATAATGGATTGGGCAACCATACTGTCAGATAAGCTAGTGACAGCAGTTCTTAGTTTTAGAACTAAAACTTCCGTCTCTGAAAGGCTTATTCCCCCATTCTACTACAGTGCTTATATTCTAGATACCCTGTGTTTTAATTCTAAGTTTCCTGTACTCGGCTAGAGGTGGACTACACAAGACCCTACGCAAATTCACATATACCATCAGAAATTTTGGAAGACTTCCTATAAGCACCATTTATACCAAGTCTGCAATGGCTTCATGTTACCCATTCATTATTCTATTTTTAATAAACCTGCTCCCAAAATTTCTTACCAAGCAGGGATTGATTTGACATCAATAGGAAGATGGTTTGGAGAGGAGAAATTTTCTTATGTAAGAATTTTCGGCAGCCAAGCCGAACCTCATGTCCTTCCTTTGTACATACCTGACAAACTGTTGGCAAGGGAGATAGCCTATTAGATTATTGCCAAAGGAGTTACACAAACTCTAAAGAAAAATAAGAAGCAGGTCTGGCGCTCCTTTCCTCTGAGATGTGGTGTCTACACTTTGCTTGGTTTCAAACATGCAGAAAAAGAAGCTATGAAGATGAAATCATTAACTCTAGTGACTCTCCCTAACAGGCGATTTGATCCCAACAAAGTCGCCTATAATGCTCTTGAACAGGCCAAATTGACAAAGTTTGATCATATAGAAGATAAGTTTGATGACCTGTTCTCCTCAGCTGAATCAATGTATCAAGTTAGATCGCTGGCCATAATGGAATACAAAGATGAAGGGTTAGATGAATTCAACAGACTTAGAGAACAGAGGTTGCAAACTTTGCCTCTAGATCTGTTAGCAACAGCACCAAGCGATCCTGAACAGCAACATTCAAAGGAACTGCCAGTTACAACAGAGAAACAGGAGAAAGTGCAAGAGGAAACCCAGACTAAAGAGCAGAAACAGAGCAACATAGAGGTGAATGTGGATACTCAAATTGATCCCAAATTGCTCCAGGAATGGCAGCAATTTGATTCAATTATCAGTAGTCTTGAATGCTCAAAGGACACCGAAACTTCGAAAGCGGCAGATACACAGGAAACCACTTCAAAACAGGTTCCAAGTGGAACCAGCGGCCTACCCAGAACAAAGGAAGTAGAAATAATCCCAAAGGACCCCTCCGATCAAATTATTTTGCAGATAGAAGAAATTCCTCCCTTGGATGTCTTCTATAGCCCAAGGCACAAAGCTGTGGTAAAACGACAGAGGAAGAGGAGAAGGACTGATCAACCTTCCCTTTTCCCAGAACAAACGGTCACGGGCAATGTGGTTTGGAAGGAGGAATTTGACCCCTCTGATGACCTAACAAAACTATCACAATATGCTGGAGCCTATTCGGCAGCAACAATAGACAAGGCATCAAAGGTGAGTATTTTATTAAAAACAAAAGACCAGGAAATCTTTTTATTGCAAGCACAGCTAACAGAAGCACAGCAGAAAGCCGAGCAGGCAGAACAGCAATTGTTAACACAACAATAAATAAATAATCAATTAACTCAACAATTGTGGGAAGAGAAACATTGGATTGATCACAGCGCAGTCCAGAAGCAGAAAGAGTTGTCTGAGGCCTTGGCACAACTGAGGGCAGCAAATGAACAAATGCTGAAGTCAAAAGATGAGCAGATTGCTCAACTATCAGCACAGCTTAAGAAGACAAAGGATCTTCCACAGATAGCCGAATCCAATTTAGAAGCATTACAAATAAATAAGGCATTAATAACAAAAATCAAGCTTCTATGTCAACAAATCGCCCAGGCGGAGCCATTATGCGATTTGACGACATCAATAAGTAAACAAACAGAAAAGGCTAGAACAGACTTGGATCAAGCTGAAGAAACATTAACTGAATTTCTTGACTGGCAAGATACTGATCAGGGACAAGCGGCAAATTTACCAAGGATTCTGGAATCACATAAAGAAATATTATTTATAGAATGGCAGTCCCAGTTACTGAAAGCAGAGAGGGCAATTTCAAGATGCAAATCAACTACAAGTAATTTGGTTGAATTGGTTAATAATACTCTCTACTTGTCAAACATGATTTCCCAATGCACTCTAGGTAAATTGACAGCGGCGAAAACATTGGAGCAGTCATGTTATCCAGATCTAGAGAAAAATGGGAGATTAATTGCTGGAATTAACAGTTTAACATGGGACGCCTATTGGTTCTTCTTGGTAAAACCGCACAGTCAAAGAACCGCCCTCAAATGCCTTACAGATGCAATCGGGTACATTATCCCCGATATTCAAGATGCCACCTATGCTGCCCAGCTTAACTCTCGCCTCAACAGACCGCTCGAAGTGGAGCCAATGCTTGCGATAAGTCAGCTCAAGTTTAAAGGCAAACAGCCTACTTGATGATTCATGCCGCCGACTGCCAGGTTGCTGAGAAGGAGATATTCAAAATCATTTGATACCAATTAAGTAGGATTTCAGTTTCATAGATAGTTAGTTTAATTCAATATTTATAGACCCTTTCATTGTTTTGGAAAGGGTCGTAAAGTTTTGTACATGACTTAAAGCCTAAAGTTGCACTACTGTACTTCAGGCATATTCTTTTATAAAACTGGACCAATCATTCTGATTTTGGCAAAGAAGCTTTTATGCAAATGTGCACTACTGTCTTTGTTTGAAAGTATTTCTGTGTTAGAGGAAGAATCTCAAATAGCGATTGATATTGGGAGTGACTCGCAGCTCATATGGTACTATTATCTATGTCTGAATCCATTCTTTTTATATGAATTGTTATTTGATCGCCTTTGCTATTATCGAATATATGTATGTGTTTTAACAACATTTCTTTATTCCCTCCACTATTGGATGTTTATGGTAATGCTTTTCTTTTGATCATATATGTATTGATGATATAAATGATGAGTGTAGCAATATTGCGTGAATCACCTTGTTTAACTATTTAAGCAAAGTAATCCTTAAATGAATAAATTTCCATGTTTATTAGATGGAGTCATCTATATGCCTGTTAATAAACGTAGATCATCAAGCGCTACACTTAAAAGTACAACAGTTCCCAGAATTAGTAGTAATTCTTTTATTTTACTGATAAATTAAGTTATTCGCCTATCATTAGATTAGTCAATTAATCATTCATTCATCCCATTTATTCATTACTAGGAAACTGGTCCCATTATCCCCAGTCGGAGCCACCATTCCAAACAGAAAAGGAGCTGTATTAAGGTCCGGACCGGGTGGTTATCCCCCAATATTGATACAACGATTTTCGAGGCATCAACATTTTTGGTGCTAGAAGGAGGGCATCAACTATGAATGGCAAGCAAACCCAAATCTACAGGCCATTCTAAGAGTAATTCTCTCTCCGCATCACCTCGTACTTCCCAATTGCATGTTGGTTCTCTAGTATCCAAACAAGAAGAAGAGGAATCAACTACCACTGCTCAAACCCATCATACTCCAGAACAACTAAGTCTTGAATCCCCTGAAGTCCAGTCTCTTATCCACAAACTTCAGAGCTTCTCGATCTCACCACAGAAATCTGAGGTATCTCAAAGCAGTGCGACTTCGCAATTCAATTTACCTCACCCTCTCACCAGACTTCAGAGTGGAAAGCTCGGTATTGAACCTACTGAGTTCCCTTTACCCAAAAGGAAAAAGGCAAAGAAAAACACTGAAGGATCTGACAGTGAAGAACTTTCATCCACATCCTCCATCTCACCTTCCCCCGTGCGAAGTCAACCATCCACTCACTCATCACACATTGTTGTTCATCAGGGATTAGCAACTACAGCATCCCAAACTACGCAATCCTTAATATTAACTCCTTCCCAGACTTCTCTAAGTTCAACAGTAATATCATCCACTACTATGGTTACAATGGCAGATCCGTGGACCAGGCCTGGTGCAGTCAACATGCCTGCTCCATTGCATGCATTACCTGATGCACCTAAAAAATGGCTACCCAAGTTTAACCCAGATGATGGAACACAAGCTGAGGAACATATTAATAACTTCATGTTGGCAGTTAATTTGAAGGGAGTAACAGAGCAAGATGTTGTCGTTAAAATTTTCCCTTATACCTTGCAAGGATCAGCAGGATCCTGGTATTTTTATTTACCCTCTGGTTCCATTACCAGTTGGACGACTTGCCAAGAACAGTTTCTTACTAAGTATGGTGATTATAGGTCCTTGGCTACACTAATAAATGATCTCTCCAATCTTAGGATAGAGCATAGGGAACCAATTAAGGAATTTAACGCACAATTCAATAAACTCTTGAATAAAATCCCAACGGCCTCCAAACCAAGTGAGCAAATCCGAAGCGAATGGTATATAACTGCCCTACCTGCCAATATAGCTATTTTTGTAGACAGGGTTGGAAAACCTACTTTAGTTGAAAACATGAAAGAAGCACTTGCTGTGGAGAAACGTATTAATGCTCTAGAGAAAAAATATGCTCTGGAAGATAGAAAAGCCAAAAAAGTTTCTTTTAAAGATGATTCAAAGAAGAAAACCCCTAAAGATCCATAGGACATGGAGGGTCTACAAAAGGTCCTCAAAACTATGTCAAATGAAATGGTTGAAATCAAAAAACAAGTAGCCGAAACCTCAACCAAAAGACCCTTTAGAAATTACAAGAAAACTGAATCAAAACCACCAAATGTTATATCAAATGCAGATTCAGATCTCGAAGAAGGAGAAGAAGAAACAGCTACACCAACCGATGAAGAAGAGGAAGTTGTTGAATGTCATGGAATGTGGGATTTTATATTACCTAACTCTGACACAGAAAACGAAGAAGAAGCATTTCCTGTCACTACCAGGAGTAAAGGTACCTCCGAACCTGTTCAGAAAACTTCGAAGAAAAGAAGTGCAGGTGCTGCTACAACAAAAGAAAAGGTTCTCCCGAAGAAGCCACCTGTAACAATTCCACAAGACCAACCTTCAACCTCAACAATTCCATTAACAACTAAGACATTGGTAGTGACTGATTCAATGGATTACAACATTGTTGATGACATGAAAAATACCAAGGCAAACATTACCATGTTTGAACTTAGTAAATTGAAACATCAGCAAAAATTGCTTCTCAAAGAATTAAATGTTGTTCCTACTTCACCTCTACCCAGTGCTAAAGCTGCAAACGATACAGGTCAACCACCTTCTGGTATGGTCGAAGCTACTGATGTAGTCCTAATAGGAGATAGATCAAATTCTCATACTCCACCTTTCCTTCTAACATATGAGATCTACAATAGAAACCTGCACAACTGCTTGATTGACTCAGGGGCATCTTCTAACATAATGCCAGCTTCAATTTGTTCCAAACTGAACATTGAACCCCAGAAGTCCGCTATTCATATTGTACAGTTGGACAGGACTAAAGTACAGGTTTTGGGAGAGATCAAGTCCGTAACTATCAGGTTATCTGCTGATCCCAGAATAGTACAAAGGATTGATATCTTGATCGCCGATATACCTGAATTTTATGGTCTGATCTTGAGTAGGGATTGGTCTGAAAAACTACATGGGTATATTTCTACCGATTGGTCACATATGTGGCTTCCCTATAAGGGTAAGCCAAATAAAATAAGAATCGATCGGGAAAAACATATGACCCATACAGTTACTGAATATGAACAAGAAAACCAGCCAATAGCATTTAATAACAACATTTTGGGGAATTATTCATTAGAGTCATTCTTTGGAAATTTCGTTGCCCAACCATCCCCTTTCTCAGTAAACCATTTTACATCTCAGATCGAAAATTATTCACAAACAGATAGGTCAAGATGTTTCAATGATACTGAGAAAACTGTAAATAAAATTGCTAATACTTCTTTATTTTGGTCGTTATATTTCGATGGGTCCAAATCTAGTGAGGGCTCAGGAGCAGGATGTATTTTGATTAGCCCGCAAGGAGAAAAAGCAATGCTATCCTGTAGGTTAGAATTTGAATGCACGAATAACACAGCAGAATACGAAGCCTTAGTCCAAGGACTATATAAAGCTATTGGCCTCAAGGTCCAATATTTGAAAGTGTTTGGAGATTCTGAAATTATTATCAAACAGGTAAGGAATACAATTCATTGTCTTTCCACCTATCTCAAACATTATCAATCACTAGTACAGGAACTCACCTCCCACTTTTCGGCATTCAATATTTCTTCTATTCCCGGGTCTCAAAATTCGGCAGCCGACCTGCTAGCCAATGTTGCTTCCAAGCTCCTACCCTCCGAAGACTATAGCCCATATAGATTTTTAGTAGAATTGCTTTTTAGGCCATCAATTCCTGATAATGTAACTAATTGGAGAGTATTCAACCACGATGAAGATATTTTACAGTTTTTAACTTCCAAAAAGTCCTATGATGATCAAATCATTGAGGAAAACGAGCATGACCTTCAAATGAGAGGTAAACCCGAGGAGAATTCAATCCCTAAGCTTGTGGTGAAGCTTGAGGATCTTTATGATATTAAAGGCAGGTTTAAACCTGTGACCAATACAAAGCTCCAAAGTTCTACCTTAAGGTTTGAATTGATAAACCTTGGCACTGAGAAAACTCCTCAAAACATTAATTTAGGATTAGGACTTTCCTTGGAAGAAAAGGAAGCATTCCTTAGACTGTTATGGAAAAATAAACAGGTTTTTGCTTGGAAATATGATGATTTAAAGACATATGATACATCCATCATCCAGCATACCATTCCAATGCTTCCCGAACAGAAACCAATTCAGCAGAAATTGAGAAAAATACATCCGAACTTAGAGAGTCAAATAAAATCTGAACTTAATAAACTCTTGAAAGCTAAGATTATTTTTCCCGTCCGGCACTCAAACTGGGTCTCCAATATGGTGCCAGTCAGAAAGAAAAATGGCGACATTAGGATTTCTATAGATTTCAGAAATTTGAACAAGGCAAGCTTAAAAGATAATTTCCCATTACCTACTATGGAGCAGATACTCCAATCAGTAGCAGGCTCTGAGTTAATGTCCTCTCTAGACGGTTTCTCAGGATATAACCAAGTTTTGGTCCACCCCGATGACCAACTCAAAACCACATTCAGAACAAAATGCGGAACATACGCGTATCAGAAAATGCCTTTCGGACCTATTAATGCAGGAGTGACGTTCCAAATAGCGATGGATATAGCTTTTAAAGGGTTGATTAACAGAACAGTAGTCATCTACCTAGACGATATTACTGTATTTTCTAAAGAGAAGTCCAATCATTTGCATGATTTAAATCAAATCTTTCAACGCTGCAAAAGATATGGTATTTCACTTAACCCTAAAAAATCTTTCTTCGTTCTTGACCAAGGAAAGCTCTTAGGCTTTATTGTGTCTAAAGATGGCATTTATATTGATCCTGATAGGATCAAAGAAATCTTTGAAATCCCTTTCCCTCATAATAAAAAATCCATGCAGTCATTTTTAGGCCAAATCAATTTTGTCAAAAGATTTGTTCCAGACTTTTCTCAAATCACTTTGCCACTTCAAACTATGATTAAGAAAAATTAAGTCTTTAAGTGGGGATCAGCAGAAAAGGAAGCCTTTGATTTAATCAAACAATCAATAATTAATGCCCCCGCCTTAAATACCCCCAATTTTTCTAATCATTTCACACTGTATACTATCGCATCCGATTTGTGTTATGCAGCAGTACTCACACAAATTAATGATCGCAATTCGGAAGCACCCATTTCATTCTATAGTTCAAATCTTCAGGGTGCTGAATTGAATTACTCCGAGGTAGAAAAGCAAGCCTTTGTTGTATATAAAGCTGTCAAACATTACAGACCCTTCCTTTTAAAATCCCATACAAAAGTTATAGTTCCTTTCCCTGCAGTAAGGCAACTATTAATCCAAAGAGAACTAGGTGAAAAAAGGGCAAACTGGGTTACATCACTTCAAGAATATGATTTAGAAACTAAACCAGCAAAGATTGTTAGAGGCCAAGGTTTTTGCAGGTTATTGGCAGGAGCATCCAACATTCCAGAATCAGGTGATAGAGATCAAACCGAAGAAATCAACCAGATAAGTATTACTGATTCGGAATCACAATATACTGACATAATCTTTTATTTGAAAAATGGGTTTGCACCTCCTAACCTGTCTTACAAAAACAAAAGGGCCATTAGATTAAAAGAAAAAAAATTCACAATTATTGATGATGTGCTTTTTAGGCAAAATTATGATTCAATCTTATTAAGATGCCTAGAAAAACCTGAAGCACAAAAGGTCTTGCAGGAATTACATGATGGACGAGCAGGAGGACATTTTGGAGCTGATACAACAGCCCATAAAATCATTCATGCTAGATATTACTGGCCCACTCTGTTTAGAGATGCTCATGAATATGTAAGGAAATGCCGAAATTGTCAAACTTCTAGTGGAAGGCAAAGAAAACCAGCTTTCCCTTTGCAACCAGTCAACATTGAACAGCCATTTGAGCAATGGGGATTGGATATCATTGGGGAAATTACTCCTCATTCTTCCAAACAGCATAAGTATATCCTTACTGCTAATGATTATTTTACTAAATGGGTTGAAGCAATTCCTTTGAAGACAACAAATTCTAAGGCAATCATTGAATTCATAGATCAATTCATCATTACCAGGTTTGGTGTCCCAAATTCTCTTGTTTTTTATAATGCATCTTACTTCTCAGGCAATGCTATGTTTGATTTTTCTATTAAAAGAGGATTTAAATTAAAATATTCTGCTAATTACTATCCCCAGGGTAATGGTTTAGCAGAGTCTACAAATAAAAATCTGATTAAAATTATTAAGCGAACCATCGAACAGAATCATAAAAAATGGCACAAATCCTTAATATTCGCACTATGGGCTGATAGGATAACGCAAAAGGATTCCATAGGATCTTCTCCGTTCAACCTTGTGTATGGAAAAGAAGCAGTACTACCAACAAATCTTGTTCTTCCTTCTCTAGCCCTAGTGCAGTTTATTGAGGAAAGCCCTTCTTCTTCTATTCAACTTAGACATGACCAAATTTTAAAATTAGAAGAGGAAAGAGAAAAAGCCAAGGTTATTCATGCAAAACATCAGCAAATCATCAAGTCATCCTTTGATTTAGTCTCATCCGGTTCAAAACAATTTCAAGTCGGTGATTTGGTTCTGAAATGGGACAAAGCCCATGAGGACAAGGGAAAACACACCAAGTTCCAAAAGATGTGGCTTGGGCCATTTCAGATCTGTGAGAAGATAGGCCATTCAACCTTCATATTACAAGATTTATCAGGTTTGAGAGATTCCCTCCCTGTTAATGGCCTTATCTTAAAGAAATTCTTCAATTGAGAGGGTAACCCCTTCTCCCCTTTTTTTTAGAATTTTATAGTTTGTAGGATCATTAGAAAATAAAGTTGTGAGATATCTACCATTGACCTTTGCTGTACTTGAAAGCCACTCAAAACAAGTAGGGTTGACATTTACTTTTAAAGTAATAGAAGTCTTAAACAAGGGGGATAATTCTAGGAAATTAGGTGTAATTGCATTCTGAAACTACACTTCAATTTTTGTGAACGCTTCCCAAAGTTTAGAAATATTGTAAATCATTTTATGTTTATAAATTGGTCACAAAAAGGTTATCAATATCAAAATAGAAAACTAATCCAATTTTAGCATCCTTAACTCTTACCTTGTCATCCATTTACTCTTAAGGAGAAAATTGTCCATGCCACTCACCAAAGCTTATGATTACTCAGAGTGTAATTCTAAAATATTTGATATAAAAGATAAGAGGTCTTATTACAAGCCTGCTTACCATGATCATAGGGAAATAGTTTAACCGACATTACCAATACTGCATACCAAAACAGGGTAATGGCTTAGAATTATAAGACAAGGGGTCTCATCATGAGCCAGCTTGTTCGGTTAAATTACTACCAGTGAATGGCATTGTCACTAAGCTGGTCAACAAACCAGGACAATGGATTTTTATCTTACAAAATAATAGAAAAGTGGAAAAGAAATAAAAAATATGAAAAGCATGTTTTGAATTCGTTCTGTTAATCATACTCTCAAATCAGCAGGACAATGGACAATAGCATGGTTAAAAGGTATCCCTGTCGAAACTATGAACGTTTGCTGGCAGCAGAGGCTCTACCTATGACAAATGAGTCAATTCTAAAAGCTGATTTGGAAAGGTTTTCTATTTTATCACTATCAACCATTAATGGCCAATTTAAAACTTAGAATGTATCTAATTTTAAACAAAAGAGGAAGTTAGCAAATATAGTTTCATTTTATTTGGAATGCATATATACCTAGTTATATTAGAATTTTCCCCTTTGATGAGAACTCTATTTTGAGAAAGTTTAAGTATTTCCATACTTTTCAGAGATAACTATTTCTTCCAGCGAATCGCCAATTGTTGTGCTCTAAAACAACCCCCCATTTCATACCATTTTATTCATAAAACTATAATATGAAATGGGTCCCTTTTTATTTTTAATTGGTATCAACTTTGTATTATTCAAAAAGGTCCAAAAAACAAAATGAAAGCATTATAAAAACCTTTTTGACAAACCAATTATTTGGTCTTATAATATAAATAATTAATCTTTTATCATTGCGATAAAGCGATCGCAAGATTGCATATCGCAATGACAAAGCAGACATAACTTAAAGGCCCATTGGTTTTCTCCGATGCGATGACATGCAGTAGGCTATCGGATATCGGCAATAATAAGTTCCCATAACAAAAGTGCCTCCCGCTCCGATGCGATGCGATCAAATGTTTTTTTTGCTCCGATGCGATGCGATCAAATGCTTTTCGCTCCGATGCGATGCGATCACGTCCCTTTCGCTCCGATGCGATGCGATATCGCTATCGAAGATCGGGGATATACCATCCATGCTTTTTAAAGTGCCCATACTCCCGATGCAATGCGATGCGATATCGCTATCGGCGATCGGGGATTCCAAAAGGTGTCAATATAAATATTTAAGTTTTCCCCGACACCCGATTGCGATAAAGCCAAAAGCGCAAACTTCAAAAAACCATTAAAGCAGAGGTATTACGATTAATTCGTATTAAAGGCCTTATCTTTCAAACAGTGATTCACCTGCGCTCAACCGCCAAAACGTCCAAGGCACGCTTAAAAAAATCATGCGGCCGATAAGAGATATGATGGGCATTTAAAGGATTGGCAGGTTTTAACTGCCATTTAATGAAATAGTAAGCTTAAAAAATCTTCTCATAGATTGTATCCACGGCCACTTTAAGTTAATCCCTCATCATGCATTGATCAATACATATCACTCGTATTTGTTTTTCGCTACCAATTCTCTGTGTTACGCTTATTTCCACTACTGTGCAGAATTCTTCCGAAGTAATAGATTCAAGCAGAATGGGGAAGAAGTCTAAGAAAACCGCAATCGCTTCCACTACACCAGCCACAGGACAAGCTGTCGCTGATCCAGCAACTAAAAAGAAAGGATTAATATTTGAGACTACATGTTCAGGACTTGGAAAGGCCACTTGGCAAAGTACCTATAATTTGATCGAAGCCGAAGAACCAAAGGTCACGGCAGTACAAGCTACAGCGGGTTCCAATAGAAAATCTGATGGTACTTTGAAAGACTTGGCTGACTCTTTCCTTCATCGGATAGCGGCTCGGGAACAAATTCTCCCATATACGGATGTAGTAAAGTGGGCAATTGACGAAATCCCAATCACAGACAGAACTTTCTGCACTAGAGATGGGAGAATCTTCGGTTCATTCAAGGCTGATGATTTGAGGCAAATGTATCATTTGCCTGAGCCAGAGAAGAAGTACAACAAGGCATTTCTGGAGAAATTCCGAAATGGGAATGAAACTGAATCTGAACCCATTCGGGAATGGAGGCAAAATCTGGCGAAACACAAGCATGAAACTTTCGGTAAGTACTCTGTTGATTCTCTATGTTCTCCGTATTGTTATGCTGGGATAATGATGTGTAGATTGTGGGGGTTGCACGATTCCGCTAATTTGACTATAGAAATGGTTCCCTTGTGTTAACACCCAGGTTGTTCCCTTTGACTCTAAGGGAATACGGCCGGGGTAACCGCTAACCAATCTTTGGATTACAGCTTCTAGCCAAACTATGATCAGAGAGAGCTCTCTCTTTAATATTTATCTCTGTTTTGTACTGATTTTAGGCTAGCTATAAGTTCAGGTTTGTTTAAGGTTTTTGTTGGATGATAATTTCAGTCAAGGTGCTTATGCATTCTCCAAAGTGTTCTAGTCCATTGGGCTATGGAGTCAGTGGTCCTTTAGATATTTTGAGGTGCTGAGTGATTTGCTGTAGTGATGCTGCAGAGCCAGATTAGTGTCTGAGAACAGCGTTTATAATAGTGATTAATTGGAGTGTATCCAGTTAATGCAAGGCAGTGAAGAATCTTGCAGTGAACTGCTAAAGAAACACAAGGGGAATATTGTCCTAGAAGCAATTAAGAATTTCTAGGTAGTATTCATACTTATACAATCAATATAGACATGAGCAATTAAGAATTCATGTGCATAGTAATCCTGAAGACAAACATTTACAGTAGTAAAAATTGAGTACAAGGTGTAGCGAAACAAGTCCTGCACTATTCTTTCTTTTTACTGCTAGCTTAGTATAAGATGAGTATGATTTTGACAAACATAAGTAAAACAAGAACAGAGTTTGGAGAAAACTTGTTATTTCATCAGACAGCACAGGAATTCTGCATCAGCACATGGAGCATCATCCAGACATCAAATATTTCAAGAAATCACTGAGCTCATCCAGCCCTTTGTATTAGATAATTCTGAAAGTGTACAATACATTTGTCTCATAGAGAAAATTACCAACCCCTTATGAGTTACTCAGGGAGTATATATACAAAATTTACATCAAAAATATCAGCGAATGAGTTAATATCTCATTTATGATATGCTAATCTCTGGAATGCAGTAGCTGAAGGAGTGAATGCTGCAGTAATTCCTTAATGCCTCAGCTGTCAAAATAGTTAGAAGATATTTGGACTTTATGGCTGTTAGAGTCGGCTGGATATGTGCTGTCTGAAACTTGGATAGCTGTCATTGTCTATGTGATGAGTCACTTTTTTAGCTGCTTTAACTGCTGACATTTGTCATGTTATTTGTCTTGTAGTGACCTGGAGCTGGCAGTGGCCGAATGACTGAAGCTACCGTGGCAAAATCTGAAGCATAAATTGCCACCAATCCTCCTTAGGCATTTGATGTCTGCGCATCTTTATCAATGTTTCCTCGGCCTCTGTATGTCTATAAAGATTGGGAGGGGTTTCAAACAGGTGATTTACTTCATTCTCAATGAAGAACAGGCCTCCAAGTTTGTCATATAAGCTTTGTCCTGTGGGAGGCCTTGCTTGTTCAGATGAACTGCCAGATGCAATAATCTGATTTTCAATAGTGGTTGCCATTCTGTTGGCCATTTGATCTGGAGAGATCATTTTTCCTGCACCACTTAGTAAGCTGGGCAGGCCTTTTGCTTGCAGCACTCCCATTTTAACATTGTATTCCTCCACATCTGCTTGCATCTCATAGTACTTCCTCTCCACTGTTTGTATATAGTTCCTGAGAGTTAGTACCTTCTTGGCAGAGAGGACAGCCTCTGTTCTGTTGGGAATGCCTATAGCTGCCAATTCCTCCCTTTCTTGCCTGTTCAGGAAGTCTATCATTCTGTTTGCCTGCTCTGCTCTGTTCCCTAGCACTGTCTTGGCCTTCTGAATTTCTGCTTGAGCTTGGCCCATTAAATCCATCTGCTCATGAACTATTTTTATTGACCTCCATTGCTGTTTGATGGATTGGCCAATTTTGGCCCATAGGATTCTCTTTATGTCGGCCATAGCAGTCTCCAGATTCAGCTCTTTCTCTAAGGCCTTTATCTTTTCATTTTGGGCCTTTATTTCTCTGCCCTGTTCTGCTACAGTCACTTTGGACTTGTCATACTTGGCATCCAGTTCTGCCAACTTCTCCTTGGCCTTCTTTATTTCATCTGCCTGGAGCTCCATTGCTTTGACGGCCTTGGTCAATTCCTCTACACTTGGGCTGGCATCTGGAGCTGCTGCTGTTCCTGCTGCTTCTGTTGTGGGGGCCACTGCTGCCCCTGAAGTTGCTGCTGTTGTTGAAGTAGTTGGAGGAGCTTGGGAAGTGGATTCTGCCTGTTTATCTTGTAATGCTCCTTCCAGCTCTCTCTCCAAATCCATGATCCTCTGGTCTTGCTGCATTAGGAGGTCTAATTGGTCATCGACCTGTTTTTTCTTTTGAAGCTCTGCGGTTTGAGGGTGCTCTGTGGGCTGCAGCTTCAACCTTTTCTTTAATGCATTCAGGTCATCATCTTTCTTCTTCATAAGGGCCTTCACACCATTTGGATCACTAGGATCATGTCCAAGATCAATGATGATGTCCTCCAAAGATTTTATTTTGTTATCTTTGGCCAGGGAGGACATTCTCTCAAAATCCAACTCAGTGTTGGTATTTTTGAGTGACTTCTTTAGTTCATAGGCCATGGTTGCCCTCTCCACCAAAGTTGCATACACCATTTCTCCAATTTGTTTGTGGAGTTCTATTTGGTCCATGGGATGGATGTCTTTGGCCATGACCTCCACCCTTGTCTTCACAAAATCTGCAGCTGATGTAGGATGAGGTTTTGTAGGCTTGAAATGACTAAATATCATTTTTTCTTCTTTAATGTCATATACAGACATTAATCTCTCTTGCTGGGCTGGTGTAGCATCTATAAATTGCTTGTAGACCTCAGCCCTCAGCAGCTCATTTTGAGCCTTTATTTGTTTGAAAGAAGCCTTGGTGCTCTTGGGCTTCTTGCTTTGTTGGGAAGAAGAGGACACCTCCAAACCGAGCTGTAAAGTTTGCTCCTGCTGAAAGGAGCTTGTACCTGTATGCTGACTGCCCTCCCTATCTTTTCTTTCACTGTCCAAGACATCTTCAGTAATGTCTTCTACCTCTGGGGAGTCTGCTCTTTGCCTTTTGGCTTCTGGCTGGTGGGAGGATCCACTGAGAGGAGTGGACTCTTCTCTATCTCTTTTTGTCCCCCTTTCCTCATGTGCTGGGGTCTGTAAAATTGGAGCAGTTACTGGCTCAGTTTGTGGGGGTGGAATTTGCAGTGCTGGAGCTGCTGGTAGCTCAGTTTGTGGAAGGACAGTTTGCCCTTGCTGCTGTTCTTGTTGCTGCTCTTGCTGCTGCTCTTGCTGCTGCTCACCTGAAGGGGCAGACTTTTCTTTCATTGTTTGTTCTTCTGCACCCATTATCCCTTTGCCTTTATCTAACACTGGTGCTGCTGTGGAAGATGCCTTTATTACTGGTGCAGTCTTTGAGGCTGAGGTCCCTTCTCCCACTGAATAAAGCGGTCTGAAAGGTACCTGCTGCACATAGTCTAGGTCAATAGTTTTTTCAAGCTCCTTCACATTCTTTAGCATTGTCTCTTCCTCAGTTAGATTTTCAACTAGAGTATCCATCTGTCATTCTTGCAGGTTGGCATATTTTTCAATGTGTGGGTACTGGCAATGCTTAATGCCTATAAGCCTATACTTGTTTCTCCAGCAGTGATGAAACCTTCAGGGTCATAATGGACCCACCGAAAACTATAGGACAGCTTGTATTTATCCTTAAGGATTAGGTCTGCATCTTCCCACCCTTCTTTCTTGTTCATGATGAAGGGGCCCAACTGGTGTTTGAACTTGAGGTGGGCCTTCTTTTTGGCGCTGTGGAAATGGGTGAGGTCAGACTGAATCAACTCCCTGTAATACTCCAAGGCAAATAACCTCATAGGTACATATTTTGGGAGCCTGTATGGACAGAGCTCACAGCCATAGATCCTAATGACAGTATGGTTCTCATATAGGTACCAGTCACCTATTTTATATTTTTTGGAAAGCTGCAGAGCTTTCTTTATCTCATTTGATATTCTGGGAGGAGGGGACCTCATCAACAGGCAAGAGACTAGGTATACAAATTGGTCAACAAATTCACAGTAGGTATAGGGTGAATTTGTGACTTTGTGATAGACAGAGGTCCAGAAGATGACAGATCTTCTTTCCCCTCTCTGATCCAGCTTTTTGATGTAGCATGGGAAGGCTTCAGAATGATAGTACATGAACAGGTGGTAAATATAGGCCGAGTACTTGAAGACCCCCTGTCTGTCCACTCTGCTCAACTGATCATGAATCTTGTTAGCTATGAACTTAGCAAAGTTATATTTGCGGGCAGGGGGTTGGCGTGGGCTGTAAGCAGATAGCAATACCAGCATTGTTTTATCCACATGCTCACTGTTTTTGTATCCCAACACATAGGCAATCATGTCCAGTAAAAGCCTGCCTACATCATTGAAATGGACATCCAGGTAGGGAGGTGGCCCTGTAGGCTAGCACTCAGGTCTTATGAATGTCCTGGTGACCTTTTGAATCTCCTCACTGGTCATCTTGGCACCAGTGTCCAGCAAATAGTTCATGGAAAATGGGATTAGCAACTCTGTCTGATCAAAATGTAACATTTTGTTGATGGACTCAGCATTAATGTAGAAAAGGATCCTCCCAGATGGAGTGCTAATAGCTCTGTGCTGCACATCATAGTTTTCAGCACATAGGTGAATGATTTCAGGGAAGACATTTACAGCTG
The DNA here is from genome assembly GCA_031772625.1 of Pinus tabuliformis. Taxonomy (NCBI): domain Eukaryota; kingdom Viridiplantae; phylum Streptophyta; class Pinopsida; order Pinales; family Pinaceae; genus Pinus; species Pinus tabuliformis. The sequence continues at coordinate 619,198,147 of CM062816.1, forward strand.
GGAGACAATAGTATGGTAGGTTTGACTCCCATATCCCATGTGTACCATGCGATCCTTATAGTCCTCTCTTAATTGACAGAAGGTCTGCAAGAAGTCCCTGTTACCCTCAAAGTTTTCAATAAGATAGTCCTTGTCAGCAAATGCCAAGGCCTCCAGCTCTTTATTTGGTGGATTTAATGGAGCTACACTGAGGGATGAGGATGCAGAAGCAGCCATTGTAAAACTTGATTTTGAAATAAGGTGATGGCAATGGTTTGCAAAGTTCTTTAAGAGCTTAAGTAATAGGCCAAATGTAGACCAAGTCTGAAGTGTTTTTCTCAGTGGAAAATGCAAGCTGGTTTCTGTAGTTTGTTGCAAATTCACAGGGATGTGAATTGTTAAGGGTAAGTTGCAGAGGGTATGAGGTTTCCTTTGGTAGCAATTGCAGCTGGCCTGTACTCGGAAAAAGGGAACAATGTCGAGCACCTCGAGGAAAATTTTATGGTTCTAGCCCGCGGAATGACTGTTTTAATGTCAACTTTTAGTTCTGGGGGCAATGCAGGTTACTTTATCTGACTCTTAGTTAGCAGACAGAGCTAGACTGTGAACTTTGACCAGTGTTTTAATGGTGAACCAACAGAGAAATGGCATGCATGGGGCAAAACATGAGCTTTATGGTGAATACCTGGATAAACTAGCTTGGAAGCTTGCGGGCCGGGCCGTGGAGGCTTAATGCAGCTGAATTCTTGACTTGTAGCGGTCTCAATCTTGGATTTGATGGCTGGAAACAGATTTCGCGGCAAGCTGGTTAGCAACGGCTACGTCGTTTGTGCGTGAAAATGACCGCAAACGGCTAATTTGGTCGTTTATAACGACAAATTTGGAAAAAACATGCTATTGGTGCTTTTTCGCCGATGACGTCAGCATGATGTCATGGTGGGGCCCGGGTACGGAGGTGACGTGGCTGCTGAGGTGTAGGCCAGGGTGGCAGGACACGGTGGTGGGTAGATGCGGTGGCAGGGCTACGTGGAGGGCCACGGGACGCAGGGGCGAGCGGAAGCGACATGACGTCAGGCTGACGTGAGGGTGACGTGCGCCAGATGGGTGGTTATGGGGAGGCGGTAAGCGGGTTCCCCGCACCACCTTTGGGGCAAAGGCGGTATCGGGGAGGGGGCTCCGAACAACCCCACCGCCTGCCACGCGTCCCTGTACGGGGCGGAAAACCATTTTCCCCGGACGCTAAAGGTCGGCAGATCCGGGCCCAAGAATACCCGCCCACCGTTAGATCATGGGTGGCGGAAGATCGACCGCTGGCGGGCCCTCTGACGGATCGTGCAAGTTGGGGGGACCCGCTGGCCTATTAAATATTCAATTTAATATTTTTAGGCGGAAAACTTTAGAGTTAAGGGTTTTTGCGAGTTTTTTCGGGGTAAGGGTCAATCTGAAAGGGGAAAAGTGGTTAAAAGGTGGTTTTGAGCAGAGAAAAGGGGTTCTTGTGAAATTTACAGGGTAGAGGTGAGGTAATGGCTTAGGGGGAGGCTGTCACTCCAACCTGAGGTCAGAGAAATCCCATGACAGGGTTGACCATAGTCCATGATGGACTAATGTCTCCCTTGACAACTTATTTGGCTATAGTGCTAAAGGGAGGATATGTATATAATGCTGGGATTTATACACCATAGTGTTATTATAGTAGGGAAAGGGGACCATAGGGGACTTAGATAATAGAGTTAGGGGTTAATATGGATAGAAGAGGTGAATAAGGAGTGAAATGACCAGGTTTATTTGAAAACCACTTAGCTGTAGGAGTAGATCAAAATGAAAAGATTTTTACATAGGAAATGTGGCTTTTAAAGGCATAAGCACCAGTATAAAACCTCAAACTTTTTCATGAATCTTGGCTGCTCAAGGGATGTTAGTAAATGGATGTGAAAAAGGGGACAATGGGAAGTTAGACATGCTCCTTTGCCTTGCTTTTCTTATCTTGACCAACAAGATTCAATCTGAAATGAATACCACTTCTGCAACCCCATCTACTTACCCAGCTACTTTGCCTAGCATTTTTTGTTTCTTCTTGGAGGGTGCACTTGAACTTGCAGACCCTTATGTGCCTTTTCTTTTCATTGGCTTTTCTTTTGATCATCTATCTAAGACTGCCCTTATTTCTTCCAAGGCCCCAGATTAAGCAGTTGGGAACCTTAATTCTCTACCTAACTACCTTTGTCTGCCAAGATTAAACTGTTTGGACATACTTCTTTCTCTAATCTACAACAAAAATTGAGACATGGCATGACCCAGCTTAGGTTGTTGGATCACCCATTGAGAAGTATAACATCACTAATAAAATGCACATGTGTGCCTTTCATCAGAATATGAGATCTTTGCCTTGCCAAAGTAGATCATATTGGCATTTCCCAAGCCAATCATGAAAAATGAAACCTATTGGTATAGGTAGCTAACAGTGGCTCCACTTGGGGATGGTTTTTCTTCTTGAAAGACCAAGAACAGTAGGTCAGAATGCCTTGGTCATTGATCTGTTTTTACCAAAACTTGTAAGTTCTCTTCTTGTAGTTTCAAAATTTGGAGGCCACAACCTCTGTGGAATTTCTGAGACACTAAGCCCCCTTCTGCTTATTTACAGCAGCATTCTCAAAATGAACTATTTACATGCTGAAAAGAAAAGATATATATAGCTGTCTTATGTACAGAAGGGAAGACCCTGTTATGTGGATGAAAAGTGATCAAAATAGTGTTTCAACATCCTGCCATTTACAGGACCTTCACCTAGGTCGGTGCCATCCAAATTCTCCAAAAAATAAGTGTTATTTCCTTGTAATGCTTGAATGACAAAAGGTCCTGTCCAAAGGGAATCAAATTTGCCATGTTTTCCTTTATCTTCTCTTCTTGAATCCCACTTGAGCACCTTGTTCCCTATGAAAAAGTCTTCAGCTTTGGTTCTTCTGTCAAAGGCTTTCTTCAGCTTCTCTTGAAGGATTTGGACTCTGTTATACACTTGATCTCTAGTTTGCTGCAGACATATAATTTGATTCACCCTCCTTTGCATATCATTGGGCTCAGCTTGACTCTCTTGCAGTAGTTTCATGACAGGAACCCCTAGTGAAGAAGGAAATTTGGCTTCTAGTCCATAGACTAACTCATATGGGTTAACCCCAATGGACCTCTTGGTTGTTAGCCTATCTGCCCATAAGGCATTCACTAGTTTCTTATGCCAATTCTTCTTGTTTTCTTCCAACACTTTCTTTATGATGTTCACTAGGCTTTTATTTGGTGATTCAGCTAGGCCATTCCCTTGAGGGTAGTAAGCAGTGGAGTGGACCAAAGTAATCTGAAATTTGTGGCAGAAGTTGACCATCTTCTTGGATCTGAAAGCAGAAGCATTGCCTGTTATTATCTTGTTGGGGCAGCCAAATCTAGACAGTATGTTATTCTCCAAGTACTGAATAATTGTTGAATCATTTCTACATGGAATGGCCTCAACCCATTTGGTAAAGTAGTCTGTGGCTGTGAGGATCCATCTATGTTGGCCTGAAGATGAGGGATGAATTTCTCCAATGAAATCCAAGCCCCATTGCTGAAAAGGTCTTTCTGTTGCAATAGGCCTCAAGGGAAGTGGCAGCAACTTTCTTTTTCCCTCAAATATTTGACATTTATGGCATGAGGTAGTAAAATTCTTAACATCAGAGAACAAAGTGGGCCAATAGTAACCAGCCCTGAGTATTTTATCCACAGTGGACTTCCAATACAAGTGTCCACCACAGTCACCTGCATGAAATTCTTCCTTGATATTGTTAGTCTCATTTTCAATCAAGCAGTTCAATAAGATACCCTCATGGTTTTTCCAAAGCAAATTGCCATTCATAACACAGAATCTTGAGGCTTTCATTTTCACAAACCTACACTTAGTTCTGGACAGTCCTGGGGGAGCACACAGGTTTTGTAACACATAACAGATATCAGAATACCAGGGGGATTGTTCAAAGGCTACATTGATCTTTGGAGTCGCCAGCTCCGGTTCACTGTCCAGTTGATTGATGTCCAAGGCTTGGAAATTTGTTTCAGACATTAATTTGGCCAAGCCCTGCCCTTTTATCAGTTTTGTAGGTTTTATTTCAATATCAAATTCCAAAATGTTGGCAATCCATTTTCCTCTTCTACCTTCCAAGTTCTCTTGAGTAAGTATGTCTTTCACAATTGGGCTTGGTACATAGGCTATAACATGGGAGTACAGGATGTAGATCCTAAAGTCTTTAATAGCTTTGACCAAGGCATATGCTTGCTTTTCCATGATCTGGTATTTCAGGGGTGCATCTCTAAGAGCTTTACTAAAGAAAGCAATGGGTTTCTCATTTCCTTGGTCATCTTTCTGTAATAAAACAGCGGCATTTGTGTGTTGGGAGGCAAAGGAAAATATGATAAATTCCCTATCAAATTGTGGATTTGTTAGAACTGGGGTTTGGGTGAGGGCCACCTTTATTCCTTCAAATGCTTGACTTGCTTCTACTGACCATTTTACCTTTGAATCCTTTTTAAGCATATTATTGAGTAACCTACTTAATTCAGCCAGATTTGGGATAAATCTCCTTAGAAAGTTGATTTTCCCCAAGAAGGCTTGTAATTCCTTCACATTTCTTGGATGAGGCATTTGTAAGATGGCCTGGATTCGGTCTGGATCAATCCTAATTCCATCTTTAGAGATGATGTGACCTAACAGTTTACCTTCCTCCAAACCAAACAAGGATTTTTTAGGATTTAAGGAAATCCCATATTTCCTACAAGTTATGAATATCTGTCTCAAATGTTTCAAATGTTCTTGGTCAGATTTGGAAAAAGGTGTGAGGTCATCTAGATAAATGACAAGGAAGTCATGAATCTCTTTGGCAAAAGAAATATCCATTGCCCTTTGGAATGTGGCCCCTGCATTTTTCAACCCAAAAGGCATTTTAACATATTTGAAGGTTCCCCATGGGGTTGTAAATGTTGTTTTGTCCTGATCATCAGGATGTACTAAGATCTGGTTGAAACCTGAGAATCCATCAAGTAGAGAAATTCTCGAGGCCCCCACTACTCTCTGCAAGATGTGATCCATCTTGGGTAAGGGGTAATTATCTTTCAAGGATACTTGATTTAAGTTCCTTAGATCAACACAAAGCCTTATTTCACCAGTTTTCTTTCTTTTAGGGACTAAGTTTGAAATCCAATCAGAGAATCTGATTGGTGCTATGATACCTGCCTTAAACATTTTCTGTACTTCTTGTTCCATTGCTGGGAGAAGCATAGGATTAATTCTCCTAAGTTTTTGTTTAAAGGGTTTTTGATCTGGTTTGAGAGGGATGGTGTGTTGAATTACAGAGGTGTCATAGGATTTTAAATCCTCATAACTCCAGGCAAAGACATCCTGGAACTCCTTAAAAAGGTCAATGTATTTAGGCTTTTGATCAGGGGGTAAAGCAACAGACAGCTTTATGATTTTGGGTTGTTCAGCAGTCCCAATGTTGCACTCTTCTATGGCAGTGTTGAGGGGCTGCATTTTTGGTTTGCTGGGAACATCATTGGAATCAAAAATGTCTTCTAGAGGGGCTAAGCCAGTGGGAAGAAAATTGTCCTTCAATTGTATAACTTCAGCTTCATCATCAGCTGTCTCTTCACAATCAATTTGTTGAATTTCTAGTATGTTGTCTTTGTTAAAAATTGTAGGATGTAGCATTTGGTTAGCTGTTTTAGGTGATATTGCTTTGTTATTCTGTTGATCCTGTATTTGTGATTGACTTGCTCTTTCAAGTATTTGTGATTGACTTGCTCTATCATTGTCAATACTTAGTCCTGAAAATTCTTGCTGCAAAGTCAAGAAGTTGTTTATTTGCATGTCATCATCAAACACTTGCCAATCCTTAACATTGTTTGGGACATATGGTCTGTGTTTTATCTCAGCTGTAAAGCAGTGGTGGGGCTCAAAAGGTAGCTTGCAGGTACTTGCAAATGTGGCCAAGCTATGAGCATGAAGGTTCTGAGTCCTAGGAATTTTGGTAATCTGAAATTCAGTAAACGAATTTAATAATTCAGCAGCAGCAGACCTATAGGACCTCAGTCTTTTTTCATTGGTGACAAAATTACCCTTGACTTGTTGGATAACTAGGTCTGAATCTCCTAGGATTGAAAATTTTATAGCTTGTAGGGACTTTACTAGCTTGAGACCTAGTAAAAGAGCCTCATATTCAGCCATGTTGTTAGTGCATCTGAAGTTCAATCTATAAGCTCTGCCCTCTGCATGATTGTTTTGTTTATTATGTATCCAGACTCCAGCTCCTGCCCCTAACTTGTTGACTGACCCATCAAACTCCATGAACCATATGATCTGTTGGTCTAGGGGAGACTTAACAACTTCTCCGTGGTCAAGGACTGTGAACTGAAGTTCTGGTTTTGTATTTTGTTCATCCTTTAGAACAGTCTCATCACTTGTTTGGATCAGCTTTACTTCTAGGACAGCAGTATCTTGTTCACTACAGCCCTGCTCTTGTTTTGATGTCTTGGTTTCATCATTATTGTTAGACCTGAACTGTCATTGAAGAGAATGTATGAATCTATATCAGAATGGACAGCATATATGGGAAAGTTTTGAGGTTTCTCTTCACTGCTGACCATATATTTCATGAGGGATTCTCTATATAGTCTCTTGGGTTGACCAAAGACTGTGATTGTGGCATATGACATGTCTAACTGTAAGGAACCTTGGAGTTTAGCCCCCCATGATCTTGATAACAGCATCCCATACTTGGGTGGGATATCAGCAACTACAACATCCATTAGGATTGTTTTGTTTGGGTATTGGACAAGGGATACACACAAGTCTTTTATCAAGCCTAAACATTTGACTTGGCTGGAGTCAAATGAGAATAGGTCCTTATATGGTCTTGTAATGTCTAGGTTGAGCCTCTCCATCACTGATTTAGGCATAAGGTTATGAGAAGCACCTGAATCAAACATTGCATTGTGTAGTATCTTGTCATGCACATGTAAACTAACATAGAAAGGTAATATCCCTGTGATAGCTATTTTTCCATCAACCTCTGGACCGAACAGTAATTCTGGGGTGTCATCCAACACATTGACATTATCTTTACTATGAGTGAGTTGAAGGGATTTCTTGATCTGCTGTTTGTAGATGTCATGTTTGGCTAATTCTGAGAGAGGAATGGCCACTTTCAGTTTGCCAATTTCAGCCTCCAAGTCAAAAGGTTTTTCAGTTTGAACCTTAGTGTGGTGGGCAGCAACCTTTTCTTTGTTCACTGCGTTTTCTTCTTGATCTTTGTCTTGATCTTGGGGCCTATGTTTGTCATTCATTTTTTGAGGATTATCAGTTGGTTTAGGCTGCAAAGAAGGTACAGCCAGTGGCTGTTGTGTTGAGGACATTTGTTCAGTAATCTCTTCCACAATTTCCTCTGTTGCAGGTGAATCAGTTATGTTGATTGGTTCAGTGACTATGGCCCTTTTAGGCTGCAGCCTGTCCCTTGGTTTCTCAGGCTGTGTTATATTTACAGTTCTGCTCCTTAATTTGTACTGTTTATGAACTTCATAAACAGCTGTGTCATAGCCTTGTTTGAAGTCAAATGACTCACCTGATTTGGTTTGGAATTGTGGAATATCATCATCTTTGTGATCTTCTTGACTTAGGAAAACTTGATGCCCATCATTCAAACCCATCAGGTTGATGTGGGTGTCATCTTCTTGCTCATTTGAAGTAGATGTTTCAGCATAGTTTTCTTGAAATGGAGGTCTGATTTCTGGATCAGCATTGGCCTTGCCAACGTTTGGGTTTGGATTTCTCCTAAAATTGGGATTCCTGATAGGTTTGTTTTGTGGTGCTTCCCATGATGCTTTTCTCTCAACTGATTCCACCCTATCACCCAACCTCTTCATGCTATTAAGTATTGCATCAAGTTTTTGATCAAAGGCTGTAGGTTCTTCTTTGTATATGCTTCTCTTTTCTAACCTTGTCCTGTTTCTTTTGGCAATCAGGTTTGCTTCCACTGTGACAGCAACCTTTTGGGCTTCTGGAGAGTTTCAGGTGCTCTTTCCTTCAACTGATATGCCATGTCAGGATCAAATCCATCAGGGAATTTGTACAGGGCCAAATCAGGGGGAGGTCTTAAGTTTTGTGGTATCGCATTGTATACATTGTTGAATCTAGCACAATACTCTAGAACGGTCTCTTGAGGACCCCTCTTGATTGTATCATATTCACCAAGTATGTGCAGGGGATCTTTCTTCTTCTCCCATCTATTAGTAAATGCTTGATAAAGCTCATCAGGGGTTGTGATAGTGTTTGCAGCAAGTGACCTGAACCAGGTTCTAACATCACCTGTCAGGCTTTGGACAAAAATTCTCATCCTCACACTGTCATCATCTATTTCATAGTTTTCAAAGTGATCTTGCATCCTCTTAGCATGTTGGATGGCAGAGTAAGGGCCAGTGGAGTCAAAGTATGTGATTTTGGTTTGGTAATCCTGAGGTAAGGCTGCAGGATTAGCAGGTAACTGTAAGGGTGCATATCTGTTTGCCATATTTACAGGGTTTAGAGGATTAACAGGGGCAGCTGGGATAATAGGAACAGTGGGTACCACAGGGGTAATAGGTAAGGGTGAACCTAGAGTGTTGGTCAAGGGGATATGTGCAGTGGATGAAGATGTGAGAGGAGGACTTTGAGATGTGGATGGTGAACTAGGGGAACTAGGGGTAGACCGGAAAAGGACCTTGCATGGAGTAGAGATGAGGCTGGGATGATCTGAATCTGAGGTTAAATCAGCAGGCTTCTCCTGCCTTTGCTGCCTCCTAATGTTTCTAGGGATAGTATTTGGATTATCAACAATGATGGGTGGATTAGGGTCAGGATTTGCCCTAGTATGCTGTGGATTTTTCTTGGGAGCCAGCTTCTAACTGTTTTTAGGATTTTATAGGAAGTTTTTATATCTGCAAGGACTGGATAAAGATTTTGGAATGGCTATATATATTTCAAAGCTGAGATGAAGATTCACTGAAAAAGCTCTTCCCTAAAGCTGTCAATGTGACACAGAAACAGTTTTGAAGGCCTCCTGACTGATTTCAGGCTTGATTTGTAGCTTTGAGAGATGTATAGAAATTGGAAAATCCTAAGAGTTCCCCAGTGGAGTCGCCATTTATGTTAACACCCAGGTTGTTCCCTTTGACTCTAAGGGAATACGGCCGAGGTAACCACTAACCAATCTTTGGATTACAGCTTCTAGCCAAACTGTGATCAGAGAGGGCTCTCTCTTTAATATTTATCTCTGTTTTGTACTGATTTTAGGCTAGCTATAAGTTCAGGTTTTTTTAAGGTTTTGGTTGGATGATAATTTCAGTCAAGGTGCTTATGCATTCTCCAAAGTGTTCTAGTCCATTGGGCTATGGAGTCAGTGGTCCTTTAGTTATTTTGAGGTGCTGAGTGATTTGCTGTAGTGATGCTGCAGAGCCAGATTAGTGTCTGAGAACAATGTTTATAATAGTGATTAAGTGGAGTGTATCCAGTTAATGCAAGGCAGTGAAGAATCTTGCAGTGAACTGCTAAAGAAACACAAGGGGAATATTGTCCTAGAAGCAATTAAGAATTTCTAGGTAGTATTCATACTTATAGAATCAATATAGACATGAGAAATTAAGAATTCATGTGCATAGTAATCCTGAAGACAAACATTTACAGTAGTAAAAATTGAGTACAAGGTGTAGCGAAACAAGTCCTGCACTATTCTTTCTTTTTACTGCTAGCTTAGTATAAGATGAGTATGATTTTGACAAACATAAGTAAAACAAGAACAGAGTTTGGAGAAAACTTGTTATTTCATCAGACAGCACAGGAATTCTGCATCAGCACATGGAGCATCATCCAGACATCAAATATTTCAGGAAATCACTGAGCTCATCCAGCCCTTTGTATTAGATAATTCTGAAAGTGTACAATACATTTGTCTCATAGAGAAAATTACCAACCCCTTATGAGTTACTCAGGGGAGTATATATACAAAATTTACATCAAAAATATCAGCGAATGAGTTAATATCTCATTTATGATATGCTAATCTCTGGAATGCAGTAGCTGAAGGAGTGAATGCTGCAGTAATTCCTTAATGCCTCAGCTGTCAAAATAGTCAGAAGATATTTGGACTTTATGGTTGTTAGAGTCGGCTGGAGATGTGCTGTCTGAAACTTGGATAGCTGTCATTGTCTATGTGATGAGTCACTTTTTTAGCTGCTTTAACTGCTTACATTTGTCATGTTATTTGTCTTGTAGTGACCTGGAGCTGGCAGTGGTCGAATGACTGAAGCTACCGTGGCAAAATCTGAAGCATAAATTGCCACCAATCCTCCTTAGGCATTTGATGTCTGCGCATCTTTATCAATGTTTCCTCAGCCTCTGTATGTCTATAAAGATTGGGAGGGGTTTCAAACAGGTGATTTACTTCATTCTCAATGAAGAACAGGCCTCCAAGTTTGACATATAAGCTCTGTCCTGTGGGAGGCCCTGCTTGTTCAGATGAACTGCCAGATGCAATAATCTGATTTTCAATAGTGGTTGCCATTCTGTTGGCCATTTGATCTGGAGAGATCAGTTTTCCTGCACCACTTAGTAAGCTGGGTAGGCCTTTTGCTTGCAGCACTCCCATTTTAACTTTGTATACCTCCACATCTGCTTGCATCTCATAGTACTTCCTCTCCACTGTTTGTATATAGTTCCTGAGAGTTAGTACCTTCTTGGCAGAGAGGACAGCCTCTGTTCTGTTGGGAATGCCTATAGCTGCCAATTCCTCCCTTTCTTGCCTGTTCAGGAAGTCTATCATTCTGTTTGCCTGCTCTGCTCTGTTCCCTAGCACTGTCTTGGCCTTCTGAATTTCTGCTTGAGCTTGGCCCATTAAATCCATCTGCTCATGCATTATTTTTATTGACCTCCATTGTTGTTTGATGGATTGGCCAATTTTGGCCCATAGGATTCTCTTTATGTCGGCCATAGCAGTCTCCAGATTCAGCTCTTTCTCTAAGGCCTTTATCTTTTCTTTTTGGGCCTTTATTTCTCTGCCCTGTTCTGCTACAGTCACTTTGGACTTGTCATACTTGGCATCCAGTTCTGCCAACTTCTCCTTGGCCTTCTTTATTTCATCTGCCTGGAGCTCCATTGCTTTGACGGCCTTGGTCAATTCCTCTACACTTGGGCTGGCATCTGGAGCTGCTGCTGTTCCTGCTGCTTCTGTTGTGGGGGCCACTGCTGCCCCTGAAGTTGTTGTTGTTGTTGAAGTAGTTGGAGGAGCTTGGGAAGTGGATTCTGCCTGTTTATCTTGTAATGCTCCTTCCAGCTCTCTCTCCAAATCCCTGATCCTCTGGTCTTGCTGCATTAGGAGGTCTAATTGGTCATCGACCTGTTTTTGCTTTTGAAGCTCTGCGGTTTGAGGGTGCTCTGTGGGCTGCAGCTTCAACCTTTTCTTTAATGCATTCAGGTCATCATCTTTCTTCTTCATAAGGGCCTTCACACCCTTTGGATCACTAGGATCATGTCCAAGATCAATGATGATGTCCTCCAAAGATTTTATTCTGTTATCTTTGGCCAGGGAGGACATTCTCTCGAAATCCAACTGAGTGTTGGTATTTTTGAGTGACTCCTTTAGTTCATGGGCCATGGTTGCCCTCTCCACCAAAGTTGCATACACCATTTCTCCAGTTTGTTTGTGGAGTTCTATTTGGTCCATGGGATGGATGTCTTTGGCCATGACCTCCACCCTTGTCTTCACAAAATCTGCAGCTGATGTAGGCTGAGGTTTTGTAGGCTTGAAATGACTAAATATCATTTTTTCTTCTTTAATGTCATATACAGACATTAATCTCTCTTGCTGGGCTGGTGTAGCATCTATAAATTGCTTGTAGACCTCAGCCCTCAGCAGCTCATTTTGAGCCTTTATTTGTTTGAAAGAAGCCTTGGTGCTCTTGGGCTTCTTGCTTTGTTGGGAAGAAGAGGACACCTCCAAACCGAGCTGTAAAGTTTGCTCCTGCTGAAAGGAGCTTGTACCTGTATGCTGACTGCCCTCCCTGTCTTTTCTTGCACTGTCCAAGACATCTTCAGTAATGTCTTCTACCTCTGGGGAGTCTGCTCTTTGCCTTTTGGCTTCTGGCTGGTGGGAGGATCTACTGAGAGGAGTGGACTCTTCTCTATCTCTTTTTGTCCCCCTTTCCTCATGTGTTGGGGTCTGTAAAATTGGAGCAGTTACTGGCTCAGTTTGTGGGGGTGGAATTTGCAGTGCTGGAGCTGCTGGTAGCTCAGTTTGTGGAAGGACAGTTTGCCCTTGCTGTTGTTCTTGTTGCTGCTCTTGCTGCTGCTCACCTGAAGGGGCAGACTTTTCTTTCATTGTTTGTTCTTCTGCACCCATTATCCCTTTGCCTTTATCTAACACTAGTGCTATTGTGGAAGATGCCTTTATTACTGGTGCAGTCCTTGAGGCTGAGGTCCCTTCTCCCACTGAATAAGGCGGTCTGAAAGGTACCTGCTGCACATAGTCTAGGTCAATAGTTTTTTCAAGCTCCTTCACATTCTTTAGCATTGTCTCTTCCTCAGTTAGATTTTCAACTAGAGTATCCATCTGCCATTCTTGCAGGTTGGCATATTTTTCAATGTGTGGGTACTGGCAATGCTTAATGCCTATAAGCCTATACTTGTTTCTCCTAGCAGTGATGAAACCTTCAGGGTCATAATGGACCCACCGAAAACTATAGGACAGCTTGTATTTATCCTTAAGGATTAGGTCTGCATCTTCCCACCCTTCTTTCTTGTTCATGATGAAGGGGCCCAACTGGTGTTTGAACTTGAGGTGGGCCTTCTTTTTGGCGCTGTGGAAATGGGTGAGGTCGGACTGAATCAACTGCCTGTAATACTCCAAGGCAAATAACCTCATAGGTACATATTTTGGGAGCCTGTATGGACAGAGCTCACAGCCATAGATCCTAATGACAGTATGGTTCTCATATAGGTACCAATCACCTATTTTATATTTTTTGGAAAGCTGTAGAGCTTGCTTTATCTCATTTGATATTCTGGGAGGAGGGGACCTCATCAACAGGCAAGAGACTGGGTATACAAATTGGTCAACAAATTCACAGTAGGTATAGGGTGAATTTGTCACTTTGTGATAGATAGAGGTCCAGAAGATGACAGATCTTCTTTCCCCTCTGTGATCCAGCTTTTTGATGTAGCATGGGAAGGCTTCAGAATGATAGTACATGAACAGGTGGTAAATATAGGCTGAGTACTTGAAGACCCCTTGTCTGTCCACTCTGCTCAACTGATCATGAATCTTGTTATCTATGAACTTAGCAAAGTTATATTTGCGGGCAGGGGGTTGGCGTGGGCTGTAAGCAGATAGCAATACCAGCATTGTTTTATCCACATGCTCATTGTTTTTGTATCCCAACACATAGGCAATCATGTCCAGTAAAAGCCTGCCTACATCATTGAAATGGACATCCAGGTAGGGAGGTGGCCCTGTAGGCTGGCACTTAGGTCTCATGAATGTCCTGGTGACCTTTTGAATCTCCTCACTGGTCATCTTGGCACCAATGTCCAGCAAATAGTTCATGGAAAATGGGATTAGCAACTCTGTCTGATCAAAATGTAACATTTTGTTAATGGACTCAGCATTAATGTAGAAAAGGATCCTCCCAGATGGAGTGCTAATAGCTTTGTGTTGCACATCATAGTTTTCAGCACATAGGTGAATGATTTCAGGGAAGACATTTACAGCTGGGAGACAATAGTATGGTAGGTTTGACTCCCATATCCCATGTGTACCATGCCATCCTTATAGTCCTCTCTTAATTGACAGAAGGTCTGCAAGAAGTCCCTGTTACCCTCAAAGTCTTCAATAAGATAGTCCTTGTCAGCAAATGCCAAGGCCTCCAGCTCTTTATTTGGTGGATTTAATGGAGCTACACTGAGGGATGAGGATGCAGAAGCAGCCATTGTAAAACTTGATTTTGAAATAAGGTGATGGTAATGGTTTGCAAAGTTCTTTAAGAGCTTAAGTAATAGGCCAAATGTAGACCAAGTCTGAAGTGTTTTTCTCAGTGGAAAATGCAAGCTGGTTTCTGTAGTTTGTTGCAAATTCACAGGGATGTGAATTGCTAAGGGTAAGTGGCAGACGGTATGAGGTTTCCTTTGGTAGCAATTGCAGTTGGCCTGTACTCAGCAAAAGGGAACAATGCCGAGCACCTCGAGGAAAATTTTATGGTTCTGGCCCACGGAACGACTGTTTTAACGTCAACTTTTAGTTCTGGGGGCAATGCAGGTTACTTTATCTGACTCTTAGTTAGCAGACAGAGCTAGACTGTGAACTTTGACCAGTGTTTTAATGGTGAACCAACAGAGAAATGGCATGCATGGGGCAAAACATGAGCTTTATGGTGAATACCTGGATAAACTAGCTTGGAAGCCTGCGGGCCGGGCCGTGGAGGCTAAATGCAGCTGAATTCTTGACTTGTAGCGGTCTCAATCTTGGATTTGATGGCTAGAAACAGATTTCGTGGCAAGCTGGTTCGCAACGGCTACGTCGTTTGTGCGTGAAAATGACCGCAAACGGCTAATTTGGTCGTTTATAACGACAAATTTGGAAAAAACATGCTATTGGTGCTTTTCCGCTGATGACGTCAGCATGACGTCATGGTGGGGCCCAGGTACGGAGGTGATGTGGCTGCTCAGGTGTAGGCCAGGGTGGCAGGACACGGTGGCCGGTAGATGTGGTGGCAGGGCTACGTGGAGGGCCACGGGACGCGGGGGCGGGCGGAAGCGACATGACGTCAGGCTGACGTGAGGGTGACGTGCGCCGGATGGGTGGTAATGGGGAGGCGGTAAGCAGGTTCCCCGCACCACCTTTGGGCCAAAGGCGGTATCGGGGAGGGGGCTCCGAACAACCCCACCGCCTGCCACGCGTCCCTGTACGGGGCGGAAAACCATTTTCCCCGGACGCTAAAGGTCGGCAAATCCGAGCCCAAGAATACCCGCCCACCGTTAGATCATGGGTGGCGGAAGATCGACCGCTGGCGGGCCCTCCGACGGATCGTGCAAGTTGGGGGGACCCGCTGGCCTATTAAATATTCAATTTAATGTTTTTAGGCGGAAAACTTTAGAGTTAAGGGTTTTTGCGAGTTTTTTTCGGGGTAAGGGTCAATCTGAAAGGGGAAAAGTGGTTAAAAGGTGGTTTTGAGCAGAGAAAAGGGGTTCTTGTGAAATTTACAGGGTAGAGGTGAGGTAATGGCTTAGGGGGAGGCTGTCACTCCAACCTGAGGTCAGAGCAATCCCATGACAGGGTTGACCATAGTCCATGATGGACTAATGTCTCCCTTGACAACTTATTTGGCTATAGTGCTAAAGGGAGGATATGTATATAATGCTGGGATTTATACACCATAGTGTTATTATAGTAGGGAAAGGGGACCATAGGGGACTTAGATAATAGAGTTAGGGGTTAATATGGATAGAAGAGGTGAATAAGGAGTGAAATGACCAGGTTTATTTCAAAACCACTTAGCTGTAAGAGTAGATCAAAATGAAAAGATTTTTACATAGGAAATGTGGCTTTTAAAGGCATAAGCACCAGTATAAAACCTCAAACTTTTTCATGAATCTTGGCTGCTCAAGGGATGTTAGTAAATGGATGTGAAAAAGGGGACAATGGGAAGTTAGACATGCTCCTTTGCCTTGCTTTTCTTATCTTGACCAGCAAGATTCAATCTGAAATGAATACCACTTCTGCAGCCCCATCTACTTACCCAGCTACTTTGCCTAGCATTTTTTGTTTCTTCTTGGAGGGTGCACTTGAACTTGCAGACCCTTATGTGCCTTTTCTTTTCATTGGCTTTTCTTTTGATCATATATCTAAGACTGCCCTTATTTCTTCCAATGCCCCAGATTAAGCAGTTGGGAACCTTAATTCTCTACCTAACTACCTTTGTCTGCCAAGATTAAACTGTTTGGACATACTTCTTTCTCTAATCTACAACAAAAATTGAGACATGGCATGACCCAGCTTAGGCTGTTGGATCACCCATTGAGAAGTATAACATCACTAATAAAATGCACATGTGTGCCTTTCATCAGAATATGAGATCTTTGCCTTGCCAAAGTAGATCATATTGGCATTTCCCAAGCCAATCATGAAAAATGAAACCTATTGGTATAGGTAGCTAACACCTTGATGGAAGCGGTGTGTAATAGTGAGATAATGGATTGGGCAACCATACTGTCAGATAAGCTAGCGACAGCAGTTCTTAGTTTTAGAACTAAAACTTCTGTCTCCGAAAGGCTTATTCCCCCATTCTACTACAGTGCTTATATTCTAGATACCCTGTGTTTTAATTCTGAGTTTCATGTACTCGGCTGGAGGTGGACTACACAAGACCCTACGCCAATTCACATATACCATTAGAAATTGTGGAATACTTCCTATAAGCACCATTTATACCAAGTCTGCAACGGCTTCATGTTACCCATTCATTATTCTATTTTTAATAAACCTGCTCCCAAAATTTCTTACCAAGCAGGGATTGATTTGACATCAATAGGAAGATGGTTCGGAGAGGAGAAATTTTCTTATGTAAGAATTTTCGGCAGCCAAGCCGAACCTCATGTCCTTCCTTTGTACATACCTGACAAACTGCTGGCAAGGGAGATAGCCTATCAAATTATTGCTGAAGGAGTTACACAAACTCTAAAGAAAAATAAGAAGCAGGTATGTCCCTCCTTTCCTCTGAGATGTGGTGTCTACGCTTTGCATGATTTCAAACATGCAAAAAAAGAAGCTATGAAGATGAAATCATTAACTCTAGCGACTCTCCCTAAAAGGTGATTTGATCCCAACAAAGTCGCCTATAATGCTCTTGAACAGGCCAAATTGACAAAGTTTGATCATATAGAAGATAAGTTTGATGACCTGTTCTCCTCAGCTAAATCAATGTATCAAGTTAGATTGCTGGCCATAATGGAATACAAGGATGAATGGTTAGATGAATTCAACAGACTTAGAGAACAGAGGTTGCAAACTCTGCCTCTAGATCTGTTAGCAACAACCCCAGCAACAAGACCAAGCGAGCCTGAACAACAACACTCAAAGGAACCGTCGGTTACAACAGAGAAACAGGAAAAAGTGTAAGAGGAAACCCAGACTAAAGAGTAGAAACAGAGCAACATAGAGGTGAATGTGGATACTCAAATTGATCCCAAATTGCTCCAGGAATGGCAGCAATTTGATTCAATTATCAGTAGTCTTGAATGCTCAACGGACACCGAAACTTCGAAAGCGGCAGATACATAGGAAACCACTTCAAAACAAGTTCCAAGTGGAACCAGCGGCCTACCCAGAACAAAGGAAGTAGAAATAATCCCAAAGGACCCCTCCAATCAAATTATTTTGCAGATAGAAGAAATTCCTCCCTTGGATGTCTTCTATAGCCCAAGGCACAAAGCTGTTGTAAAATGACAGAGGAAGAGGAGAAGGACTGATCAACCTTCCCTTTTCCCAGAACAAACGGTCACGGGCAATGTGGTTTGGAAGGAGGAATTTGACCCCTCTGATGACCTAATAAAACTATCACAATATACTGGAGCCTATTCGGCAGCAACAATAGACAAGGCATCAGAGGTGAGTCTTTTATTAAAAACAGAAGACCAGGAAATCTTTTTATTGCAAGCACAGCTAACAGAAGCACAACAAAAAGCGGAGCAGGCAGAACATTAATTGTTAACACAACAGCAAATAAATAATCAATTAACTCAACAATTGCGAGAAGAGAAACAGAGGATTGATCACAGTGCAGTCCAGAAGCAGAAAGAGTTGTCCGAGGCCTTGGCACAACTGAGGGCAACAAATGAACAAATGCTGAAGTCAAAAGATGAGCAGATTTCTCAACTATCAGCACAGCTTGAGAAGACAAAGGATATTCCACAGATAGCTGAATTCAAAGCAGAAGCATTACAAATAAATAAGGCATTAATAACACAAATCAAGCTTCTATGTCAACAAATCGCCCAGGTGGAACCATTACGCGATTTGACGGCATCAATAAGTAAACAAACAGAAAAGGCTAGAACAGACTTGGATCAAGCTGAAGAAACATTAACTGAGTTTCTTGACTGGCAAGATACCGATCAGGGACAAGTAGCAAATTTACCAAGGATTCTAGAATCACATAAAGAAATATTATTTACAGAATGGCAGTCCCAGTTAATGAAAGCAGAGAGGGCAATTTCAAGATGCAAATCAACTACAAGTAATTTGGTTGAATTGGTTAATAATACTCTCTACTTGTCAAACATGATTTCCCAATGCACTTCAGGTAAATTGATAGCGGCGAAAACATTGGAGTAGTCATGTTATCCAGATCTAGAGAAAAATGGGAGATTAATTGCTGGAATTAACAGTTTAACATGGGACGCCTATTGGTTCTTCTTGGTAAAACCGCATAGTCAAAGAACCACCCTCAAATGCCTTACAGATGCAATCGGGTACATTATCCCCGATATTCAGGATGCCACCTATGCCACCCAGCTTAACTCTCGCCTCAACAGACCGCCCGAAGTGGAGCCAATGCTTGCGATAAGTCAGCTCAAGTTTAAAGGAAAACAACCTACTTGATGATTCATGCCGCCGACTGCCAGGTTGCTGAGAAGGAGATATTCAAAATCATTTGATACCAATTAAGTAGGATTTCAGTTTCATAGATAGTTAGTTTAATTCAGTATTTATAGACCCTTTCATTGTTTTGGAAAGGGTCGTAAAGTTTTGTACATGACTTAAAGCCTGAAGTTGCACTACTATACTTCAGGCATATTCTTTTATAAAATTGGACCAATCATTCTGATTTTGGAAAAGAAGCTTTTATGCAAATGTGCACTACTATCTTTGTTTGAAAGTATTTCTGCGTTAGAGGAAGAATCTCAAATAGCGATTGATATTGGGAGTGACTCGCAGCTCATATGGTACTATTATCTATGTCTGAATCCATTCTTTTTATATGAATTGCTATTTGATCGCCTTTGCTATTATCGAATATATGTATGTGTTTTAACACTACTTAAGAAATATTTTTATGACGCTAATCATGTAATCAAATGGCAAGACATTCAGATAGTATATATATATATATATATATATATATATATATATATATATATATATATATATATATATATATATATATATATATATATATATATATATATATATATATCTATATATATATATATATATATATATATATTGTTGGCATTATGATGCATGTGTCTTACTTGATGGCAATCCACTTGTAGCAGAACAACTCATGTGTACACGGTAACTAGATGAATCTACAGAAGAGATATCAGATATGATAGAATGCATGGCAGTAGTATTTATAGATGTGATTAAATGCAGGGTAGCTTCAAGGAATCAGTTCAGAAGGCAACTCACTTAGATGACAGATCATAGTACAACAGGTTAACAACACAGAGTTACAGATCAAACTTCAAAAAAAGAAGAAAGAGAGGTATACGAAGGTTCACCATTATCCAAGCCACGTATACATGCGAGTTCACTGTATACAAGTCATGTATACGTACACATGCACTTTCACAAAAGGAAAAGCACATATACCTTGGAAAACTAAGTTTTTGGTCCGAAATATTTGGTCCATGGTGTTTTGATCCATGGTATTGGTCCAAGGTATAGGGTCTGAGGTATTGAACCTAGGTATTTGGTCTAAGGTATTGGTCCTAAGTGGTTTTGGTCCATGGTATTGAGAAAGGCATACAAACTATAAAAGGAGGAGAACGTCATTAGGCCAAGTGTGCAAGTATCAAATATCTGATGAAGTGTGAGATCTAGTATGTAGGTTATTGGGTTATTGTGCATTGCTGGATCTGAACCAAGGAAGAACCTTATCAGATGATGAGGAACTAGATCTAATGATGGATAAGGATCTTAAGGCGTAAAATGAACTATCATTATGTATTTTTTCTCATGAATATTCTAGATCTAAATACTGACACATATATTATTCTGAAAATGATATGATCTAGGTATGGCTGAAGTCTGGAATAGTAGTAATGTTTAAATCATCATTTACAGATCTGTACACAGGTTCACTTTAGAAAAGCGGCGTATACACATTGGTTCTGCATATTAAAGCAACGTATACGGAGGTTCGCTTTGAGGAAAGCGTGTATGCACGTAGGTACCACATGGAAGTGGTGTATACCTTATAAAATATGTTTTAGTTGCTTTTGTTTTCTGTTGCAGTGTTTTGGGTTCTGGCTTGGGTTTTGGTTATTGTATTCTGGTGATAGCATTCTGAAAGATTAGATTGATGGGTCGTCAGAGTGATTGATTGATTCAGTTGTGATTGGTTCAAAAGGAGATTGGTTGATGCAGATATATTTGATGATTGAATAATGTTGTTGATGGATCCAATCTGAAAATTTATGAAATGTGGTCCCTGGAAAAAAAGCGAAGGTTGTAGCCTTCTGTAGGCCAACACCTATGTAATAGTAATCATATCAGCTAGTACAAGAGCTAGGGGGTTGTAGCTCCCTTCCATTAGAAGCTGGAAAATGAGAGAAGGTTGTAGCCTTCTGCAGGTAGAAGCCTACATACTAGTATAAGACTGCACTAGTACAAAAATTGTAAACATAATTTTTCTTATTATTAAAAGAAGAGAGAGACGATTGCAGTAGGTGGTTTTCACCCACATTGGTTTTCCACCTTATATCTTGGTGTTCATATGTGTTGCTTATGTGTGATGCTTTATTTTGCTTTTATTGCACTGTCTAATGAATTCCTGATATACTGGTTAATGTTCAACGCATGATAATTTGGGTAAATCAAAAGATCTCTGCATATACGTTGGTTGCATTAAGTACAGTTGCGTATACATGCTAGTTCACTAAGCTGAAGTAGCGTATACAAATCAGTTTTGAAAATTAAATTATTGATCTGATAATACTGATTCAGCCCCCCTCTTAGTATTATTTCCAACATATATATATGGTTTCTCTTTAAGGATGTATTAGACGAACTGGTTAAAGACTTAACACATTTTGTTGCTATGTTCAAGTCGAACTAGAAGGTGAGTTCTTGGTCGAACCTCTAGTTATACTAGATTGGAGAGAAGTAACGCTATGGAAATGAGTTATCACCTAGGTTAAAGTGCAGTGGAAACACTATGGGTCAGAAGAGGCCACCTAGGAAGATGAGCAGGTTATGAAAGAAAAATTTCCAGGTTTATCTGCAGAAGAAGAACATTGGGACGATGTTCCATTTTGAGGGGGGGAGATGTAACATTCCCCATTAATGTAAATATTTGTTTTTAATGGAACCAAACAAACTATGACTTTTCTTTAAAATTATAAATTGTTCTTAAATTAAGTAATGGAAAGGAATTTTGCAGTTATTAGTAAATGTTGTTTCTTTTGATTAATTAGTTAAAAGAGGCAGTTACCTATTCCAAGAAAACAAAACTAAATCTTGGAAAGTATTTTACTATACAAAGATCAAGAGGATAGGGGTATCTGAGAACAACAAGAGGAAAACGAGAAGGAAACTGTGTTGAGAAGTCAGACAGTTTGTGATAGCTATGTTTGGTTAAGACCAGATAACTGGATATACACTCTGTCTCGAAGGAGAGAAAGAATTCCCTGGTTCAGGGATAGCACCGGTGGGGCATTTACTGGCACATTGAATCTCACAGTGGGGAGGAAAGCAAAGTGCAGGTCTATGTATAAACGAAATTTGGAAGCAACGAAATCAAATAAGTTAAAATCTGTTTGGAAGCTACATAATCAGATAAGTGATAATTCTCTGGATAAAGCTTAGAATTATGTAGATAAATAAGCCTTATTATGAGTTATTAAATTATTTAGAATTATTAAATGATTTAATTACCTACTGTCCCTGATTCTAGAAATATATCAGTAGGACATCTTCTAATTGAAGGATAGATTTCTTTTCAAAGTTTTCTAAATAAAAGTTACACGAGCAAAAACAAGAAACCACCTTCATTATTCAAAATGAAAATTATAGTAATATTAAGAGAAACAAAGAATATAAATATAAGAAAAGAATGCTAGTAACGGAAAAGTTCAGTAGTGAATTCAGTTAAATGCATACATAGTTGTATTAAAAATGGATAAATTCAACTAAAAGGAATTACAAAAGATTTCATTCTATATGAACTTAAGTTTGAAAGACTCTGGTAAAACAAATGGTCGAAAATAAGTAAAGTCCCAATATAAACAAAAAGAACCCCTGCAGGGTTTAGTAAATTGTTTGTATAAACGAAACCAAATAAATATCAGAATCCTCTAAATTTCTATTCACATTAATATAGGTATATCAATCGCAAACCCTAGTTGTCTACACATTCGAGCATATTCTAGATATAAGTTTAGATGGAAAGAAAAATAGAATAGCATATATTTTACAAATTTGTCCGACACCCTTGAGGGTTCCATGCGGATTAATTACTTTTAACAAGAGTAAAACATTAGTATTCAGACTCTATACAGAACGAGGAAATGCAAACACGAAACTAAGAAACTCTGAACTATTGCTAGACTTGACATAGAATGTTATGAGGCACTCTTTCCATTACCTAAACTAAGGAGCATTCAATCCTTCACCATATTAGAATAGAGACTTTTCAAAAGAAACTTAAGAAAGAAATTGACATTTCCGAATATATGACTTATTACAATAATTCCAAACCCTACTGAAATCCTGTAGAAATATATCAACGAAGCTATCATGAACAAAGTCTCGATAAACGAAAAGAGTTTGTAATCAAAACTAGAACCATACATTCTTTATAGTTTCAAATAACCATGTGAAATGGCGGTCTGAGTAATAGAGCCAGAGATACAATATATGGCCGAAGCCATTTAAAATTTATACAATTAAGAAATAAATAAAATAGTAGGATCAAGGTTTCCATAAGCTGAGAAAAATCTTTATGAATATAACACCAGAACTCTAAGAAAATCCCAGCCTTTTGGCCTTAGAACCTTGCCAAAGAAAGAACAATAAGATTTAAATACTCGGTGCCTAGTGGTTTCCTTCTCTTGAAAGAAAAAGATGGTAAGATGGTTTCATCCTCAGCACCATCTTAAAACTATAGCACTTGAAAGAACTTCTATATAGATAGCAAATAATCAGTGATTAGATGATAATCCTCCATAAGGAACTGTAACAAGGAAATGTAAGGCACGAAAATTGTTGAAAACTTACCATTGAGTGGCAGCATGAAAACCCTAACACAACGGTTGAACTCCAGGACTCTGAAGAGTCTATGGCGGTTTGAAAGACAAGTTTGAATACAGCCCAAGAGACAGGAAATTGTGCTGGTAGACAAGAAAACCTCTACAACAGGCGAAGCAATGAGACGGACCAAGACCCAAGTTACCAGACCGGAAAAAAGTCGAATTCCATCGGAGTTCTGGAGTAACACAATGCCAAAGAAGAACAAAACCATTGGGAAGTGAAGGTCAAAACCCTGGAGCACTGTATGATCAATCGAGTTGACAAGGGTCGTCGATGAGGAAGACAGATCCCAAGGAAAGTGTAGCAAGTGGGCAGCTCGGAGTATGACGATATGCCACCTAGGCTAGGACAATCAGGGCTATTAATTTGGCATAAACAGATGATGGGTTCTCGAGAACTGAAGCCAATTTGTAATAAACGTGAAATCCAGCCAGTACCAAGTTCAATAAATGTGAAAGGATTGCAAATCATAAGTTAATTGATGGTGTGTGTATATAATCCCACCATGGATTATGAAACCAATGCATAATCAATTTTAAGGTTTTAACTATCATTGCATTTTCAAGCTTTAATAATGGTTGCATTTAATTTTATAAAAGTTAATCTTATGCCATTATAATGTCAAGATCTAACTGAAATCAGCACTCTAGTAATGTAGTAAAACTATATATATATATATATATATATATATATATATATATATAGATATTATGACTTTAATATGAATGTGTTACACAATTGCTCTAAGAGTTTTTGAGTGTCGTGAATCCATATATAAAGTCAAAAAACTAGTTTAAATAACAAAAATCAATATTTCACCTCAAAATTTTCCCAGAATTTCTTCACCAAAATGTCCAAAAAATCACACTAAAATAACTCCCTTGAAAATTAGTTTCTTTTTGCTTAAAATACTCTGAGGTATCAGGATAATATTAAATAATGTGAATAAATAATAATGTTAAATAATGTGAATAAATAATATTTGTTAAACAACATATTTTAAATGATATATAATTTTTAAATTTAGATGGATAAGAATTAAATTTAAAGTTAAAATGGATTTAAATTGAAATAAATCATGATAATTTTATAGTTTAATTTAACTTTATAATTTTATAGTTAAAATTAAAAATAATATATATATATTTTTTTAATTGTTAATAATTTTAGATTTTTATTTTTTTAGTGACTCAAAATATTTATGTTGAAATTACAACATAGTTGTTATACATGCAAGGTATTGGAAATAAATTTTAATAATTAAAAAAAGAAATTCATATATATATATATAATGTTTAAATTAAATAAAATAAAATAAAAAATTAAATTCAAATAATATTAAAAAAAAATTATTAATTTTTTTTTTAATGTAAAACATTGAAGTTTTAAAAATGAATTTAATTTTGAAATATAAATTAATTATAATAACGTTTTTTTTGTTTCTTCTTTTATCCCAAAGATGTGGGATGCGTGTGATTGGAAAATACTAAGTGAAATAGATGTGACTCAAAATGGGATTTGACTTTAACTTACTTTTTATGTGGAGATGACAAACATGGTATGTCAGGGTTTGGTTTTCTCTCTAGGTTCTTATGGTATTGGTTCTCATGAATGGGTGCAATGGTCAACGACATAGTTTCAAAAACTGGAACCGATGATCGGACTAGGCCACTTAATAAACTGGGTTTCAAGCCAGAATTGATCAAACCCGAACTGGTGAGGTATAAATGAATTAGCCATTAAAAAAATACATGAAATAATTAGTTTTTAATAAAAAAAACTATTTTTAAGATTTAAAACCATGATTCCAAACCAATAGAGGCAAAATATGCAAGGTTTTCTCATCTATATACCATGTAAAAGTGAATATATCAAAATGGCATCAAGTGCAATACATATCAGCAACAAAATACATAATCAATGAAGCTCTAAATGGCCTCTAGAGTCCAAAAACAATGCTCTAAGCTATGGGGTCACTGACCTACTACAAGTCTACATATAAATGATCAACAACACGATCACTCCTCATCATGATTAAACACATCACCACTACTGGACAAGAGATCATCAACATGAGCTACATAAATATTATGGCTCAGAGTTTGAGGACTCCTAAAAATCCTCTACAAATTTAGTAGTAGTAGAAAAAATAACATCAAAACTGCAAATCACTGATCAACATGGTCACTCATGAAACTTATCTTTGATTCAAGTTTCAACGCTACTAGAAATGCATAAACATCATCAACAAGAGATACATTAATATCATCTAGCTCAAAGTCTTCAGACTTGGTTTTCTCAACCTTATAACATGATAGAAATTTAAAAGGTTTAAAATGCCTAAACAATGATTTTGGTTTGAGTAAAGGGTTCATCTCCTCAACCTTATAATGCGATAGAAAAATATTAGCATGCCTCACCAGTTATTTTCCTTTGAGTGAAGGGTGCATTCTTGTTAAGGCGATGGTAGAGGAGTTCAATAATCAATACCACCAAAATCAACAAACTTCAGCAATCAATGCCACCAACATAAAGGTTCTTAAAGGGCTTCATGCTCTTGATCAAATGCTAATATCATACCCTCACACATGATAGAATCAAATGGAAACATTGCAAACCCCCAAACCATGAAATCCTGAAAGCCATTAAGTCTGTTGAATTTTGAGTGAAATCTAAAATTATAGTTTCTCCATATGAAATCCAATGAGGTCGAAACCACTCTCAAACATCCTAAGCCATTTCATGGTAATGTTAAAAAGTAAAATGATGAAAATGAAAATGAAAATGAAAAGAAATGTCACTTTTATTTTAAGAATTTAACATTGCCATTATTTTCCGACATTACTAGGGTTGAGATGTGTTTGGAAAATGAGAGGGTAGGCATGTTTTTCTTGGAGGGACTATTTTTGGAGGAAAACAACCCCAAATTTCGGTAAACAAAGCTTCAAAACTCACAAAAATGCATTTTGTGGGGTATATAGCTTCCTTGGCAATAAATTGACTTGTTTATGATGGAACTGACCAGTTTGACCATAAACTGGTTGGTTTCATTCTAAATCTGTCAGTTAGGACTGGTTTGTCTAATTTTTTAGCAAAGGGATGGGTCAAACCAGGTTTTTCTCCCAATTTGTCCCAGTCGGCTACTGAACTGACCAGTTTGACAGCTACCTCTTCAAACCAGTCAGTTTTTAAAGCAGTGTTCAACGGAGTGGGATGTTGCACTTCAAGCCTCCAACTAGGTAAAGGGGATGGTTTTTACCTCCACTCAAATGCCTCCTTGCAAAATGGCGATGGTGGGTTTCAATGGGAAGCTCAAACTTCACAAACATGCTTATCTCGTTGTGAATTATGAGGAATTATCTGCAGAACTCTTTAGTTTGGACGTGCTTGGTCAGCATGAATTTTTTGAGCCTTAGGGGGAATATGGATTCAACAACAACAAGGGTAGAAATGTTGTCAGAAAATTGTTTGCCAAAATGTCTAAAAGAATTTCTCACAGGTGGAATGGAAATTGTTGCAATCTATTACCAATCCTCTCGACTGAGCTATTGTAATGACCTCTCCACCTTGTTTCTGCTTCAGCTCCAACCTCGTATAGCTCTTTGGGGTTATGGTTTTGTGGGTTGTATGTGGTCGACCTCATGACTAGGTTTGGGCTCCATTCATTATCCTTCTTTGTTCTTTGGGTATTGTTGCTTCTTAGATCAAAGATGATGTTGGCATATCAGTGTTACAAAACTTATGTCGTGGTTAAAGATGGGTCATTGAAGGACATTAGATGTGGCATCACTAGGGCTTTGTTCTTGCAGTGCAACACCAGTCCTTTTGTTCCAGAGCTAGGGAAGTGGTCAACATTTTGTGCGTTTTGGTTTAATTTCACCATTAGGGATACTTGACCCTATATCTGTGGAATGGAGAAAGAGAAGGTTAAGGATGTCAATAAAATATTTGTTGGAATGATTGTAAGAAATACCCTAAGTTAAAATAACAAAGTGTTTGGTGAAAGCCTTTTTCTAGGTGATATAGACATGGACCTCCAAAAATTTCCAATCTTTGCTAGATCCATGTTAGGAGAGTATATTTTCTTCCATGTCAGGGCATTAGATGGTGTGCTTGAATTGGCTGATAGAATTCAATTACGAATATGAATCTCTATGAGGGAGTTGCATCTCCTCTATGGAGGGAGACAACTAAGTATGACAAAGAATCCTAGAGACTATGGTACCAATAGGGATTCCATAGAGATACTTTCTGAGTCTATGGTCTAAAAAAGGCTCTCTATGGTCTAAAACAGGCTCCAAGGCTCCAAGGCTCTAAAATTTCATGTCTTTCAAGGACATCTTGAATCACGGCTCCAGTCCCCTAACACCTAAGGATCTCTCTAGAAAAGATTTTTCTGTGGAACACTATGATGATATTTTCAAGATACAGGTAGAAGAGTATAAACAACAAGCAATCATATGTATGTCTAATGGGGTTTTCCTATTTTCGTATGCCCTTTGGGAGTGGCTTCATCTGAACTAGACCACAAATATAGAGTTGTTTTTTTGTTCGAAAGGTTGCGTTGTGGTTTCTTTAGAAATATTGAAGATTGTAAGAAGGTTTTTGAAAAGGGCTCTTGGTTTTGTTAATTTGGTAGCTCATTGACAAATTCCAACCATGGGATGAGATTCCCCTTTTTGAGAGGACCGATTTTGACTATTGAAGTGCTCAATTTGGAAAAGGGAAACTATAATTTCGAACTGATCCCACATGTGCATAATTGATCAAGTCGACGCTAAAGAAAATTTGACTCCCTTGGAAGGCTATAAATATAATTCTAGTGACTGACATTTGGAAAATCATTTTGGATCTTTCTTCTATTCTCTTCCTTGGTGTTGGCTCGCATAGGTCTTAGCCAGGTCTATGGAGAATGGCTTCACATGAAGGTGAAATTGTAGGGTTCGAAGCTTGAATCTTTGTTTTAGGTTTTTTTTGTCTCAATGCGGGAATGCCATAGAGAAATATTAGCTGCAACTACATTTTGGTTGGCTCATCTATTACAATATATATATATATATATATATATATATATATATATATATATATATATATATATATATATATATATGAATAAAATTAATGAGAATATACAAATAACATGAAAGCTATAGTTTTCTATCCATTTGGAATTAATACAAAAAGTTCAATATACAATACAAATTATGTAATGAAGTTGTTATAGATTCAAATGAATAGTGACTGATTCAGACAAGGGTGATGAACCAATTTCCTAGTCTATCACTATCCACTTTGATGAATCGACTTATGTAATCTCCAATATCTTCTAGGATCAAAGGATCAATGGATCTGGCAGGAGATCCTAGAAGATATTGGAGATTATATAAGTCGATTCATCAAAGTGGATAGTGATAGATTAGGAAATTGGTTCATCACCCTTGTCTGAATCAGTCACTATTCATCTAAATCTATAACAACTTCATTACATAATTTGTATTGTATATTGAACTTTTTGTATTAATTCCAAATGGATAGAAAACTATAACTTTCATGTTATTTGTATATTCTCATTAATTTTCTTCATACATATATATTGTAATAGAGATTCCTTGTAGAATATTGGTACCTTTACTAGTTCTTCCTTGACCGATATAGTTCTCACAATATTTGTAACATTAAAATGAATAGAGTCCATAAAACATTCCCAATCATATGTAGTGAATACATTAAATAAATTTCCAAGAGTTAGACATTTCCAATAACCATATGTGAATATAGGGCTGAGGGCATTGAGCATCATCAAGGACCTGACATCAGTATAATTTATGAGTAACTTCTTAGCCATTCAACTAGTTTATTTCCTCACAGAGAAGAGAATTTGATGCAAGGATAGTTTTCCTTCAAAGATTATTGACCTCTGAGTTCGAGAGTAGAACTAAACAATCATCTACTTTGAATAATTCAAGAGCACCATGTAAATGCTTTATTTTTTATTTAAAACATTCATTCCATGTAAGTGGTCTATACAATAGTGGATTATTTGAATCTACCAACCCTGAAACAGGCCTTATGACCATCGTAGAAGGGGGACCCCATAGATACATAACACAGATCATATTTCTTATGTTATTTGGTACAACGCTATAAACAACACTTATGCATATTTGATCCATATAGAATCATTATATTGCTTTTCATCTATCTCAATGCATTCAGAGTGGAAAAAGTTTAGGAATGAGCTCACAGGACCATTTTTAGCAGTGAGACTCAGTTTGGTGAAACAGGGTCTAAATCCTTTGAAGACCATTTTGAGGCATCATAAAACATTTTTTGGGGGTAAAACCTTGCCTCTTTAGTGCAACACCATTTTATGCTAATCTACCACAAATATATTTCTATTGACGAAAGAACCACATCAATCAGAGTCAATATGTAAAAGTTATGCCACTAAGAAGTTGACCTTCGTGTTTTCACACCTATAATTTAGCAGGATGCTGCATAAGCCCCCATTATTCATGGAAAATGGGCTACCCACGTTATTTTTATGTAAAGGACTCTATAAGAGTCTATATTGTAGCTCTAGCTAATAATTGATATAGTCAAACTTAACCACTAGTAGGCTATTGGGTTGTGTTATAACCAGGCCATTAGGAGGAAGAGGCATTCCATCCTTTCAATAGATTTTTGTTCCATAGATGAGAAAAGATAGCCAAGAGGGATAGGGGATAGAGCGCATAGGGAGGATTTGTGCACTATAGCAGCCCATTGGCCACACGCTTTACTTCTTTTTATCTACAACCATATCTCCAAACATAGAAAGACAACGAAGTGACCTCACCTTCTAGTTGGGTTTTCTCCCAAAAGGGTTTCCCAGAGCATATTTTTTTGTTCTCTATTTTAATGCATAATTTCCATTTTCATGCATGCACTAATTATAGTTAAATCTATAGATCTTAAAGTTTAATAAAATTGTAATAATTTAGAATTTCATATACTGAATATAATATTATCAAATCTATTGTGACAAACTGTATAGTGGAATGTCCATGATAGTTTACCGATCAATATTACATTACTCAACACCTACAAGTAGAAGTAGTCACCCTAATTTATATTAGCATTTAATCCATCAAACAACAACTTAAATTGGTATCATAAAATTAGTTGTAGCAAGTATCCCATATTCACTACTAATTAATTGGTGATAGTAGGCACGATAATCCATTTTTTATCGTGCAATGAAAAATGAAGACCTTCTACTTGGCCTTAGTAAAGGAGGGTGAAGAGTGTAGAGTCTGTCTGAGGAGAAATTTCCATTATTCGAAATGGTTATGGACACAGAGGATAATATTTCATTTGCAGTTATCCAGTTGTTGCATCCCATTCAATATCACACAATTTGGTATCTCTTGTATTTAGTCCCAATCTTCTACCAATCAATGACATAAATGACATCGTGGAAAAACTCGTATTTAGGAATTGAATGAAAATCCTACCATGGGTTTATTTCCTTTCAAAATTTTTGTGGGAAACCATTTAGTTTGAAATATTGGATGGGTTTATTTCATTTCAAAAATATTGTTGGAAACCCCTTAGTTTGATATCTTGGCAAGCTGATAGCATTTGAAAATTTTCGTATAGAGCTAGCTTTGAATGCTATAATGGAGTTTTATTATCCTCCAACACTTGTAACCACATCTGGAGTTATAGTTTTAAATCTAGTTGTTGAAAAACATGGAGCAAGGTTACTGGTAAATCAAGGTACCATAGAATTGTTAAACATGATCATGGTCATGTATGTATGGTGGGAATGCCATCGGGTACCCAGAGAGATCAAATTTCTTTTCACTCTAAAATCCCTCTTCGAACTTGGTAGATATGAAGTTAATATGGATCTAGAATGGTTTTATTATTAATTATAATTACAATATAATTACTAATTTTATGTTTTTTCTTAATTTTTTAGTTTTATGTAATTTGACTTAGTCAAAATGATTTATCCTTTACTGCTCTTTAAATGGAGGTGGTACCTTTCCGTTCCTTCAAAATTCAACAGGTAAGTACATCATGAGCATCCATACCCAGATGGTATCAACCTACCTAGTGGGAAACCAAGTCTATTGACCATCTCGTTGAGTTATAACCTATCCAAAATTTAAATTTTCTGAGTGAGACTTTCAAAGCTACAAACAAAACTATCCTGATAATCTCTACTATCTATCATCCTACCCTAGAAAACAAAAAAAAACTATATTATGAATCTACGGGAGTCTAGTCATCAAAATAATCTACTCAGGCAGGGTCCATAATTCTAGTTCCTAGTTGTTTTGTCAATTGCAAGCATGGAATGTGTCTCTCTATGCATTCTAACTAAGCATTTTGTTGTTGAATTTGGAGTTGGATCAACTTTAATTTGTTGTGGATTTCCTGCAACTCCTTTATGACCCCAAGTATTCCTATCAATGGAAGCATCAAGGCCTTCACCAAAAATGTTTACATCAACTGGTAAACATGCAAAATTTGCAAAAATAAGTTGTGGTGACCTTCAATGTTACCCGGGTCTAGAATAATGTCATCCCACTCTACTAATAGGTCTTGCTCACTTGGATCTAGCTCTGTATTAATTTTAGTTTCCCAATCACTAATAGTATCTATGGCCCGAGAGTGATTGCCAACTCTATAAGAATTGGCAGCATCGTGGCTCATATTGGAAGTTCTCTTATAGACCCTATCTCTATTTGAACTAGAGTGGGCCATGTCTCACCCTCTCCCTCTGCCAACACACAAACTAGTCTTGTAGTTGGAA
Source organism: Pinus tabuliformis (assembly GCA_031772625.1). Classification (NCBI taxonomy): domain Eukaryota; kingdom Viridiplantae; phylum Streptophyta; class Pinopsida; order Pinales; family Pinaceae; genus Pinus; species Pinus tabuliformis. Next base: position 619,230,280 of record CM062816.1, read on the forward strand.
TGCACCATATCTTTTCTTCTCCTCTTATTGTGAACATTCCTTAAGAGTTCAGTGAAGCCTGGCCCTTTATCTTTAGTCCATTCTTGGACATGACCAGTAGGCTTCCACAACTAGACATAGTTGACCACTCACTTGGAGAGCCCAAAATAAAATGTACCTACGATCTACAAAACATCCACAAAGAAATATAAGTTTAATAGACCAAATACAAATTTGTTCGATATAATGATGAACTAGGATGAAGACGTCTCGATCCATCCCTCTGTGGTGGGTTTTTCCCCATAATGTCAATAGTCTACAAAGAAAGACATTTCCCCTGATCCCTTTACCCTTTACAAGGCTTCCACTAGTAATCCAAGTATGGATATAAGGAGAACCTCTTCCCTATATCACACTGTAACTGTGGTTACTAGCATATATAAAACCATCAACCAAAGAAAATAGAGGACCAGTCAAAACTCACCCCCACCCAGAATGACCAAGAAAGAAAACTTGTAGGTCCCATGGTTTCCCTAAGCCCTAATTTCTAGCTAAACATAAAATTCCTAGAACTGAGCTAGATAAAAAGTCATGAAAGAAAATTGGACACAACCAACCTCTGAATTGAAGTATACCTAAGGTGGTCCAAGACCATCTGTCGATCTTATGACCTAATAAATCCCATAATTCGACAAAGTGGCCACAATGATTAGATGAAACATTCTACTTGTAGAGACATATAACCACATTCATAATGTAAATTAGAAAACCTTCCAGAACATACCCTCGAGAGTTGAGGTCAAGCCAATAATAAGTGTGGACCCAGGCTAGGAATAAAATCCTTCACGCTCCCCAAACTACAACCACGACCTGCTCTCGCGACCCTTGCTTAGTGACCTGAAAACCCCTTACCAGATCTCTCAAAATAGTTATGGCCCCAATTTTATTCACCTGCTCTTCCATTAACCTCATTTCCTTCTGCCCTCACTAAGCCAAATCACCACCTCTCATATGATGACTTAATGTTCACTCTTACCATTACAACTTCCTGAATCCCACAATGTCCCTTTGCCTTGCTCGCATCCCGATCAAGAAGAGTCAAAATGTTTTATTGATAATTATAATTATTAATCTTTTTATTTAATTTTATTTTGAGGAAATAAAAATTTTACATGACATTACAACATCTCCCCCATACCTGTTTTCTTTTAAATTTAATTTTAAAAATATTACAAAATAAAATAAAAATAAAATATTAAATTTTTTGGAATGAATTATGGTTTTGGACATGTGTTATTAATAAGCCATGGTATTGGTCCATGGTTTTGTAGGAAAACCATGGCTAAAAATCTTGTTATATTGTAAGTTTATTATAAGTATTAAGTTTTTATGTGCTTATTAATCAAATTTAAATATGGTTACAAAATCATTATTTTATACCATTAGATTTCCCCATACCTTTTTGCTTTTAGATTTAATTTAAAAAATGTTAATACTTTCAAATGAATTCAAAAAAACAAAAATATACAATGGTGAGAATACAAAATATACATAGATATTTTTCTCCTAGAACCCAAAATCGTGAAAACTAGATTGATTTTTCATTATATTCCTTTCACTATTCTAATACATTATATATATTCCAAATATTTCATAAACCCCAAATCCATCAATCTTGGATTAGAACATAACCATAGTTCCTTTGACTAGATCTAAAAAACTATGGGAAAAACCATCATGTGTAAAACCATGCACAAAACCATTGGTGCCTATGCCCATTTTTTTTTCAAGTTACTGCAAAATACCTTATGCAAGGGGGCCCTTGACAAGAGGGGTTTGGACCTCTTGCAACCCCATGAACAAGGGGGGTTGTTTTTATGCCCAATGCAACATATCGTGTATATGTTTTTCATGCAACTATTATAGCACATACCTAATTGTAGGCATATGAGGTCTATGCGGTGAACTCACATAAGGAAGGAAAAGGAGCAGGCACTGAAGAATGCATCAATTCATAACATGATGGAAAGGAAAGAGAAAAATAGGTGGATACATAGTGTGGTCTCGATACTAACTGGATTAGTCAGTTGGAACTGTTATGTGCTTTGGATTCCTACATAGTAGAGTATTAACTATGTGAATTTGGATTGTAGGAGTGAAGAGAAGAAGCAAGTGGAGACATTGTGCATTCCATACTTGCATGAGGTGAATCATGTGGAAAAAATCATACTCTAGAGTCTTGGTAGGTAGAGGGGAGACTCTGTTTATGTTTAAAACACATGGCGGTGAGAAAGTGGATACACTATGCATTCCAGAGTCTTACAAGGTGAAGTAGGTGGAACACAATGTAATCTGGAGTCCTGGTAGGCAGAGGGAAGACTGTGTATGTTTGAATCACCTATGAGTGAGAAGATGGAGATTCAATATGCTTTAGATCATTGGTTGAGCAGGTGGATATGTGGTGGGATATACTTCCAGTAATAGGCAGGTGGAGATGGGGTGGCCTCTGGATTCCTATGAAATTAGATTAGTTGGCATCGATTGAAATTCCCTTGAGAAATACTCTTCAGACTTTGAAGTCGACTCAAGGGTGGTCATATGCAAGAAATATTGTAGTGTATATAGCATATGGATCGGTGGATTTTTAAAGTTCCTCCCTCAATTTCCAATCATTAGGATCTACAGGTAAGTGTATATACTTGTACTTTTGTTGCATTACGAGTGTTGATCATTAGATCATTTTTGTGGTAAAAAATAGGCCTAAAAAAAAAATTACAACAAAACTTAGCTTTATAAGAACCAATAGGATCCAATATGATGATGTCAATAATGGGGGATGATTCGACATTTTTAGAGTGAAAAGGTAAAAAGATAAAAAATATAAAATATAAAAACTATTTTTTCAACTCATATTTTCAACTTATTTCCTTACAATGCATCCAAGGATTACCCATGTTGCATACTTTTGGTTGACTCTACTACACGAAAAATGTGAAATACATGAAAAAAAATATTGCAATCATGTTTTTTCCTATATTTCACATTTTCTTGTAGTAATGTCCTTTGAAAGTATGCAACATGGATACTCCTTGGATGCAAAATTAAATTCCATATCCAGCAAGTGGTCCCACTAGAAATTTGAGTAAAATCATAGGGAGATAAGTTGAAAATATGAGTTGAAAAAATAGTTTTTTCTTTTTTCCCTCCAAAACATGATGAGGTAATCTAATATTATTTTATTATTTCCAGTATTATTTTATAATATTCCTTAGGAGGCCCATTTTAGACCACAAAATTTCTCTAAAGGGTATTTTTATGTTTATAATAATGAATGCAATTTTATTGCTTATGGAGGAATAGTGTTATTCCTAGTCGCTTTTAATGAGATGCATGCATGACTGTTCTCATGGTTTGAGAAGGATTTATAGATCCCTGTGACCATTGAGAATGCCCCAAATGCATTATTACTTACCTAATATGTATGGTTGTTATTGAGTTTAGTTGAGTATCACTATGTTTGATTTTATAATTGATATGGATGAATATCATGGATAACTATTATGTATAGATTGGTGGAAGTCTATGGTTGATGTGTATTTGACAAGCTATATTAATGAATCTTATAGTTCTTGTTGTAGACATGCTGAAAATTTATTTATTTTTTATAGTTATGTTTAATTCCTAGAGTGTTGGCATGGGAATGAGGGAATTATCCATGTTATATTAATGGTGTAGAGTATTTTTGGTCACTTTGAATGGCTTCATAAGACATTGAGGTCCTTAAGACTCTTAAGTCTGGTTATCATTGCACAATGAGCTTGTCATTGGAATGAATGAACTCTGTTAATAATTGCAAAGAGTTAGCAATGGAGGCTGCAGAATGTCCATTTGTTGCTAGATATATTTATGTCTTGGGTAATAAATATGTGCCTCTGCGAGACGGGAAACTTGTAGGTGTTGTAAAACAATGTGAATTAATGAAGGAAAAAAAATGGTAATTTTCATGTAATATATCATGGATATTCATGTCGCACTGCACCAAGGTTATGAAAGAACTTTCAGAATATGTGGGCATAGTCAAAGAAGGGCATGGGATGAGAAAATTCTCGTAAGTTGTTGCCAATAATTTATGTCGCAGTGTGAAGTAAATAATATAGTGTCACCTCCCATGAGAATATTGGTGCTGTGGACCGAGGGCATGCCAAAATGTCCTCTCCATCATTAAATGAGAATGTTATATTTTGCATAGGCATCCCAGACCTAGTTGGCCTATGTTTTAAGATGAGGTGGTGGAGGCCACGTGGGTCGATGATGATGTGTACGTGTGACATGGAAAGGGTGTTTACATTGAACGCTATTAGCATGACACATGGAAGACATACATTTCCTTTTAGGATGGAAAAGTGTTCATTTTTGGATGACACATGGCACCACTAAAGGATGCCATGTGGTAGGAGGAATCCATGCTAAAATAATTATGACATCAATAAGACATTGTAGAAGTGGGTGACATGGAGGCTAGTGATAATAGGACAATAAATGATGCATGGTGGTGGTGAGTGGAGACACCTAGAGGGGTATTTCTATGTTATGAAAACGTGGTGGCACATGTGGTTGGGATCCATGTCACCACAAAGATTGGGATTGCAGAGGTATTGTGTAGTTCCTATTGATCCATTTTTGGTAAATGTGTATTAAGGTACAACATGCACATACATTAATTCCATGAATAACACTTGATACAATCAGACACTTCTAATTTAATGAGAGCAACAATCGTCGTTTACATTGACTGCAAAAATGATCAAGGTTTAAGCCATGAAGAGTTCCCTGATGTACCAAATGGTCCATAATGTTTCATTAGATGGATGATATTCAAGAGTTCATTTCTACTATGGGTGCAAGATAGGCAAAATATGCAAGACAAAAAACTCATCTTTGTTAGTTGATGCCAAAATGTATGGCTTGATATAGAGGATTGTGTTAGAGTCCTAGAGTGATAGCATTCATAATCTTTGAATTGGCTTAGGTTATGTCTTGTAATATTGTACATACCTTTTATTTTTTCAAATGTTTTCCATATTAAAATTAAAACAAATGTAAAGAGGGTATGTCCTAAAATAAATATCGAAGGATAAGAGAAATAAGAAAAGATCAAAAAATGAAAAAATATGAACCTCAAACAAACAAAAAAAACAGATCATGAAAGTGTGCAAGTCTAAGTGCCACTACTCTTTACTTTACTATCTTAAATAATGGTTGTGTGCAGCTTGTCATACATGCCACAACCCATGATAGTCAAACTATTTAATCTTAACTACTTCATGCTTTGAATTTCATGTTTATAGTTAAAGAATAAAAATCTGACCAAACAATTTAATCTTGGTAGATTAGTAGATAAGTAGAGAAATAAAAGGAGCTCATTAGTTTAATTTGATCCCTTGGAAGATATAAGGTTAGAAGTAGATAGTTTGTTTCATAAAAGAAAAAGAAAAGAAAAGGGTTTGCTAGCTTAAGTGCACCGAATAATGTGAGGAAAAAAAGTTAGGGTAAGTAGAAGAAAGGTTGCAGAAATACAAGCTATTTGAGGCATAAGCACATCTATCATGTTTAATCATGTGTTTTAGTGTGCAGGAGAAATTGTGAAAGAAAAAGAATGCTCATAAGCTGATTTTCCTAGCTTCCCCCCATTGCATTTCACCCTCCGCTATGTACTTACTAATTTCCCTTTTACCTCTTCATGGCTTGTGAAAATACCATTTCGATTCATTTTGGCTCCTACACCTTGGTTTCACACACTCCCTAGTGAATTTACCTTCTAAATTCATCCCCTTTCCCAAAAATCCCTTTCCCCTAGTGTGAAACCCTTTTCCCCTTGGAAAAATCACTTTCCCTTTGATTAATTACCCTAAAAACCCCGAAAAACCCACTAAACCATTTATCCTATTTATTATTCCCCTCCCACTTTACCTTATTAACCCTGGAAATTCACTTTTATCTGTTATGTTCCATAAACCTACATTACTTCATTAACCCTATACATATACAATGATTAATTACACATAAGTGTAATTAACCATGGACCTCCCTAAATCCCTTCCCCATCTTCCGCCATGCATCTCCGCTACGTGATTATTGTTGGATCGTCCACCCCCAAATCCTACAGCCCTCACCCATATCGCACCCGCTTACTGCCTAACCTTTACCGGCCTAAAAGCACACGATATGGGTAGTATTGCCCTAGCCCCCCTTGGGGTTAGGTGGTGCCACCACGTTAAGTCATGTGCTCTCGGGAAAATACCACTTGACCCGCATAAGCAGTGCGATATCTCCCTAAACCATGTCCTTGCCCAGTGCGAAAACCATCACTATTCATAAAAACATTTTCCCTGCCAATTTTCTAAACATTGCCAATTAAAAGCCCAAAGACCCCATTTTCACTCTTTTCACGCATTTTCTCTACGAATGAGTTCTAAGCCCTCTTGCGCCCCTAAGATTTTGTGACTAATTATGACTACCAATTGTAGCCCGAAGAAGCTCTGGACACCCATTTCATCCATCCACAACACACCTGAAGCCACAAAAACCTTTGCAACCACCATTCAAAGACCAGGTTGCAACCCCGACCATAATTTCCAGGTATTTCGACATAAGACACGAATGTCCCTCTCAGTTTAAAGCGTATAGTAAAATTCATGAAATAATTGATTGAATTTAATTGAATTCCCTTAAATTGAGATTATTCCCTCTCCTAAAATAACAAAACTCCCACCTGCAAACTACCAATACCCTACTCGTGTACCAGAGTTATCAAGAATTCATTCCCACAGATAGTATAAGCCCAATTCCCACATTTTCTCACAAATATGGCTCCCCCAACTTCTTTGAATGTCAGACCAATGACAACCACTCATTTAGACATTGACCATTTGGCCATGGTAGACAGGGATTTTCAAATTAAAGACATAGCCACTCCAGGCCACCTTCTGAGAATCCATTGCTGGGCCAAGGGTAGGTTCCTAAACCATGCTGATGATATAACCTTTGGGAATCCAATTTACCCAATTGTACATTCCTAGAAGTCCACCCATTCCCAAACATACTACATTTTTTCATGCTTGTTATGTTCCAAGCCATAGGGCTATTAAGGAACCAAACCATGAGGTATTGTTCACCATCACTGCTAAATCCATCAACCAGATGCTACAAATCTAGCTTAGTCCTAATATGACTCCTTTGTCCATTCAAAACCTGTTGGACCTGTACATCACACTGGACCCAGCCAAGATCAAACAAATATTTCAGAATTTCATCATTGAGGAGTGCCATACTCCTAAAGACCTTCACTCTATGTTGCCACTATTTTTCAGAGACTAGTAGGAGAATAATCACCATGCTCTCCTGCATCCTAGGATTCACATAAGATGAGTATGTGGATGAGGTCATAATATCTTTATCATCGATTTTCACTCCAGGAAAGCCTCGTGTTGTCATGTATGATTATGCCCAGTTCATTGCAGAGAGAATGCATGAACAATTCACTAGATTGCCCACTGAAAGAGTCTTCAAATACTCTTCAGTATTGTTTCGTATGTTCTTCTATTATCAGACAAATAAATTCCATTTGAAGATCCAGAAATTGGACACCAAGGGAAATGAAAGATCAATCATCTATTGGACACCCTTGGTCCACAAGTTTTCCACCTCATACGAAGACTTCATAGACTCTTTTGTATAACCAGTTATGAACATGCTGAATTCTAAGACTCAACCTAGAGATTAAAAGAGTATTGTAATTGGCCAAGAACAACAAGGTGGGAGATTGGTACTTTTACCAAAATCACAGAGAGATTAGGATTTATGGCTTTGAGATAGCCCCCTACAAGTTGCGCAAATACATCCCTATGAGGATATTTTATCTGGAGTACTTTAGGTATATGATCAGCTATGATGACATAAACTTCCTAGCTTATAGGAAGAAAGCCAGTTCAAAGTGAAGAACCAGATGGGCCCATTTATTTGCAACAACAGAGAAGTTGGACCAGAGGCCGACAAGTTACTTCCACTAATGAAGTTCAAAAATAATTTCATCTGGCACTATAACCCTCATGGGGTCATAAACAAGCTCAGATTTAAGGTCAAGTTGGCAGCCTACATACACCATCCAAGGCCTGACATTGAACAGTTTACTAACCAGGATGAATGGGTGGAGAACACCTTGATTGACATGGAAAACACTATTCTTGACATAGATAATACACATTGATTTGGAGAGACAATTTGATCATAACTCTTTCCTACAGGTTCCAGAACAGGAAAGGACAATGAACATTCCTCCCATCATACAAACCCCAGTAAATGAGGAGAATAATTTAAGAGGAGCAGGGATGAGGAATCTAGCTATGCCATGGAGACAACTGATGAGCTGATGGAGCCAAGCAAAAGGCCCAAATTGAATCCTATCTTTGAACTAGATAATAACATTGCATCAAAAGAAATCATTGACACTGACGCAACAAGACATGAATGTAAAGAAGCAGCTACATCAAAGGAGACACAATAGCCCTCAACATCCAACACACAGTTGGTAGATAGACAGCTGAGTATAGAGATTTCTTCCTATGTCAGGCCAGTTGACAAGGAAAAAGACATCAAAGACAGATTTAAAAAAATTAAAATGAGGAATGGAAGACTGAAGGCAGAAACATATGCACAGTACCTCAAGCTCACACCACCAAACCAAACTAGACTAATGTCAGCCTTTGACATCAAAGAAGGAAAAATGTAGGTCCCATTCCTATAGCCCACTGTACAGCAATCGAAGACCTCAGCAGATTACAAGAAGACCAATTTTGAGGTCTTAGCCATGGATGTTCATCCCATTGATCAGATTGAATTTCACAAGCAGGCTAGAGAAATGATCTACTCCACCCTCACAAAAAAGGCCATGGATACTTACAAGTTGTAGGATTCGTTAGACAATATAACAACACAATTCAACTTGTAGAGGGCCTCTTCATAGGCTAAAGACACCAGGATAAAATCCTTGGAGGACTTGGTTATTGAACTTGGCCATGACCCAAGTGATGTGAAGGCCGCAGAGAAACTGATCAAGAAGAAGAATGAGGACATAGCAGCCCTCAAGAAACAACTCAAATTGCCTCACTTGCAGCACCCATAAATAGAAGAAGTCCTTGAAAGCCAGACCAATCATGAGGAGATGATGGACTTGGTGTTACAACTCAATGACCAGTTAAAGGAGATGGAGAAGGAGTTGGATAGCTTGATCCATCTCAAACAAGCTAGCATTGATAATGCTCTTGCAATAGTCATTCCAATAGTGACCACAGTTATACCTTCTACTCTGGCAGCAACATTAGCTCCCACTGCTCCAATGGCCACTGTACTTCCAAAATTTGCACAAACTACATCAGCAACAGGATCAACAACAAGAACCTCCACCAGTGAGGAAGCAAACAGGTTGGTGAAAGCAATGGAAGAAATGTCCATTCAGACCAATGAGATGAACAAATTAAAAGAGAAAGTGAGAAGCCTTGAGACAGATTGCAAGCTTTGCCAAATCATGCATAAGGAAGAACGACGAAAGGCTACAAGGATGAATGAGAGGATAAAGACCCTAGAAAAGGAACTGGCCTTGACTGAACCAATAGGAAAGGCTAAAGAGCAATTGTGGGCCAATATAATTAACTCTGTAAATGATATTTGGCCATCCATCTAGGTCATTTTTTAGCAAATTTATTTGATTAAGAATGCAACAGAAGCCATTGAAAATGTTAAAACAGAAGAGATATTCCAGAGGAAACAACAAGAATCATCCACTTCCTCAACTCCAAGAATAAATATGAACTGCAAGAGCTTGAGGTACCTGAGAGGATAGGTACATTTTTGGAAGTTAGGAGAGTCCTCACCAAGAGGAATTTGATGTTGAATTTAGAATATAAGTGTCAGAACATGCAACTATTCGTTGACAAGTTCATGGCTAAGTTTGAGCTATTGAAGGAAACGGGATTACCTAATCCCTTAGTTATAAATGAAAAGTTAATGACATAGGCAGATTCCAACAAGAAGATCAAGGAAGTGGCCAAAGAACAGGTGATCACTTCATCTATGAAGGGAATGCCAACAGGAAAAGTCTTGTACCAAACTTTTTAAAACTTGTTCTACCTCCAACATGAGGTAAAACACCTATTTTTTAGTAAGCCTACTTTTTCCAAATATACAGAGGCATATGAGATATATAGAAAAATTATCAATATCCAATTACCAGATGAATAAAGACGTGAAAAACTAAATGATTTACTGTAGTAAAAGGGCAATAAATTATAAATCTCTGGTAAAAAGTGAAACAACAGTGCAAAAGGATATTGACAGGTCAGCAGGGTTAAAGTGTATCAGATGAAAGAGTATCAGGTGAAAGGTAAAAATTAAATAGAACATCCAACATAAAGATCAAATATCCAAGTAGCATAAAGGGCAGAAGATCAAAGAGAAAAGGCCAACAGAACCTTAATAACACAGACATCAAGCAACAGTTCAATAGTTGTCTCTATCTTCTTGCAAGAAAATATTCCTTTTTTCCTAGATTAGTTCTGAATGTAGTTTAAGATATTTTGTAATTCCCCTTGTATAAATACTTCAACATTCGAAGTATTATGGTGGATTATTTTACATTTGTAGAGTCATATTGATCTAGAACCTTAGGGTGATTGTACCATTTTCAAGTCAACAGACTAGAGCAAGTAATAAAAGCATTTTGCTACAGGATTCATGAGATGAGCAATTTGTAGTGAAGCACTTTATTTGTATGATTTTGTTACCTTTCTTATGTGTTTCATAATCTTAAATGTGTTCAAAATCTAAATGAATTAACTGGAAATATCACTGAGAATTTGTTTAATTACACTCTGTTTTGCATAGTTAGTCATTTACATGTTTTCTTCTAATACCTAGATTTGACAACCCTTAATTGCTCTCCCATCCTAGTTAACTTCTTTCATTCCTTCCAAAGTCCGGCCTAGGGAACTCTTAATTTCTCCCTTGATCCGATTTGAATCCATTCACCATTTAGCCTTTGAGATCTATAGTAACTCATCTATCTTGCCCTGTAGACACTGTTTTTATAACTCAATCTAGTCTTGTTTGTCTGACATTTGACTCCATAGCCCAATGGTAGAAACCAAACCTCTATTCATCTAAGTAAAGTGATCCCACCACCAAATTTCAAAACAAAACCCCAAGTGCAAGCAATAACTAGCATAAAATCATCTTAACTAAAACAAAGTTAAATCATAAAGAGAGAGCCCTTTCTGAGCATCAGGAAGGCTAGGTCCTGATCTCCAAAAGTGGTTTGTGGTTACCTTTGATTTTTCTTTCTTCATTTAACTTCAAAAGAAATATCAGAGTGATAACAGATTGAACAGGTTCCATTATTGAGAATCGATGTAAGGAATTATGGCGCTAAGGAGATATGGCATGGTGACTCCCATAGTGTACTTCACATGAGGTAGAAGTTCCACTTGGTGAATATTTATTGATGTGGTTGTGTTATGGGTCCCAAACTTCAAATGGGCATAAATTTCATTCCAAAGGTCACATTGAGGAAACTTTTATATCTCTAGAAAGCTCTTGATGAGCTGAATGTGATGGAGTTATCCAAAGTGAGTTCCACACACTCTGGGTGAAAAGGAATTTTGTAACCCCATATTCATAATGAGACGACGGAAGATGGATTAATTGAAGGTAACACCTCTCGCTACGCTTGGGATGTCCAAGGGGATGGAAGGGAGTATTACATAAACATTGGGGATTGGTTAGTAGAAGGGATAACTTCTTTATATATCATCTTGAATATATTGTATCCACTATGTACATTGGTCAATTTATAACACATGTGTTTCTTATGGTGTGTCAATTATGTGTGTAATGTAAGAAAATTAATTATGTATCACTTATGGTGCATCCCTTATGTGCATAAATGTATGCGTGTTGATGGTCATGGTTCATTTCTTATGTGTGTCATTTATGTCTTCTTATTTAAGGTGCATCACCTATATGTGATACCTAATATGGTGTATCATGGCTTGTGGGCATTACTTTAGTGTATTGATGATTATCTATGTAACTTATGGTAGCTATCTTGTGGAATTTTGATTATGTATATCACTTTGAAGAGTATAACTCATGTATATTACTTATGGGAAATTACTTAGTTATATCAGTTATGCATGTCACTTATGAGCATTTATTATGATGTGTTTAGTATAAGTTAATCACAATTATATATACAACATTTCCATCCATATGAAATTTAATTAATTGTTAACATTCATAAATAAAACGAACAAAGATTACATCCCAAGGAATGTGCATAAACAAAATTTCTATTTTTATCTCTTAGTAAAAAATGAGGCTATCCACACATCACCTTAGCCATCAACTAGTTTCTTCATATGTATCCTTAGTTGCCATAGCATAGTACAAGATGGAAGCACATATGATACTCGCCAAAACATTGATATGGCATCAGCCAAAATAAGAAACCTTAACAACCAACAAGGCTTATCAAATTCCATAAAGTTAGGGTTATTGAATTCCACATTTCTAATGTTTTCAAATTCCACAAAACTAGAGTTTTCAAACTGCAGAAAACTAAGGTTTTTCAAATTTCACTTCAATAAACATCGACATACATTTCTAACTTGCATTGCAATGTCAATATGGTGCATTTAATTCCATTGTATAATTATGCACTAAAATGTGGACTCACTATGTTGGAGTTGCAAACCCAACTTTTGGAAATTTGCATCCTATTTTCTCTATCTTCTCATATTTATGCAATTATGCTACATTTTTAGAAAGAGAGGCATCGTCCTCTTGTCTTTTTTTTTTTTTCTAAATTTCATCATATGATTTCAATAATCAAAGGAGTTTACATGGAGTTTACAATACCCACCCAAAGGCATGGTTTTCACATAAAGGACAAAACTAAACTGTAAGGAGACATCAAGGGAAAGATAATAAAAGGAAACAAAAGTATCACCAAGGTTGGGGATCATTTTGGAATTTACTTTCTTTCCTTTTCTTTTTGGTTACTTCCACCCACCCATTTACTGAAGAAGTAACCACTGCTTTCTGAAGAATTTATTGACGGGCTACTATTGCATCGTTTCCGACTATGAGGAAGGTGATTTGTAGGCTCATTTTATCGCTGCCAACAAAACAGTAGTATTGTAACTTTCTATGCAAAGTACTAACCTTCTGTTCTCCCTACTCTCCTTGTGATCCTCGTATGAGGAGAGAATTTCATCATTTGATTCATTGTCCTCTTTATCTAAAGATGAGGATTGATCTTCCTCCATAGGGGGCGGGATGCATGGTTTCCAAACCTTAGATTTAGCCTTTTGTTTTACTGGATTTTGAGCATAGGAGTTCTGTAGATATCACGTTTGATGGCAGAGGTGAAAATGAAAATCCATGTTCTCATAGTCCAGCAGTTGGATCTAGCAGAAATCACCTACTTTTAGGTTGATTTTGTCTGAGAAGCCTTTACATATGTTGAGTTTTACATAAATCCTATCAAAAGTATAAACTCCAGTTTGGCCTTGCATAATATTTACGGCTAGGAATTGACTCAGGGTGTTTCATATGCTTGTGATCACTGAATCATGCCATAGATGAGTCGACAAGTTTGGAAGTTAGACCCAAATGGTGAGTTTTGTAATTAGTGTCATAGAGGGATCAAAAACTGGGAACCAAGGGGTCATGAAAATCCCCACTTTTCCCTATAACTATGGGCCCTTATATAGAGCACTTTGCTCATATTCCTAGAAGGAATACACAACTATGAAGAATCCCTTAGAAAAGAAGAGAACCCTGCAACATCTATTCCAATTAGAGTGTATCTATTTGTAAAGATCTATTGTTCGAGGCCATAGCTCATTGAAACGACGAATTAGGCCATGCTCTTCAATTAGCTCATGAATATCTTCCAGATCTAGATTGGAAATGTCAACATAGGGAATATTCACTGATTTTTAACAATAAATGGATTAGGTTCGTCCTAGGAAGGAAATGATTTTCATAGATTTTGAGTGTTAGTTGAAGGGGGATGAACATTCTGGGGAGTCTGATTACAAAATGAAACTCTATATGGGAAATCATGGGAGGAGGAGGGCTTCCCCAAATCACTCCATCGTAGATGGAGAGTCAAAAACATAGTGGAATCCTTACAAATATGATCATCAAATATAGGAAGAGGATCTTCTAATTTTATACCTTCATAAAGGAGGCATTAAACCCCATAAGGAAATGTTGATTCAAGCTCTAACAAAATTTTGAGGTCCCTAATGAGATTTGTAGGTATCACCCAAAAGAGAAAAGAGTATCCATACACCATTTTAACTCAAATCTAGAAGGGACTATTACATATACAACCCTTCTAAAACAAAACTTCCTTAGCAACTACTGTGTTTAACAAGGGCACTTTCTTTGCAACCACCACCTCTTGCACCATAACCTTGTTGTACCTCTGAGATAGTAGTAGGTCAAGCTACCAATGCCAAAGCATCTAAAATAATTGTTTTGGGGGTTTTTGGTTTTAATTTTGGAAGACCAATGAAAGAAGGCAGATGTAGGATTGAAGTAATTAATCCTTTGGGATATATTAATTACTTCAGCAGAGGCTTACACAATTATATAGATCAAAATAGTGGTGAGTAGAAGAAAATAGAAAATATGATTATCATAGTTTCCATACTATAAAACAAAACAATCATAAGTTGGAAAACCTTCCGAACTACGTTCAAAAGATTCTAGGCAGTACACTTAAGCTTACAAAAGATGTCCCGGATGCGGGTGCCACGTCTGGAGAAGGCAGTACGCCACATGGTGTACATGGGCGGGCTCGAGTTTAAGCCGCTCCTTAAATGCTCCACGCCGCCCTGGCCAGCGAGCGTGAGAGCTATAGAGCGAAGGGACGGCCATTTATGGTCTGCGATGAGCCTTAATCGCAGAGGCAGAGGGAAGTTATGGGGCACCAGCTTCAAAGAAAACCACCGCTGCATAAATCTGAAGAACATGGGGAATGTTGGTCAGTTCGATCTGAGGAGGTGGAGGTCTGGGTTTCAGGGCTCAGAGAGGGATCACGTAGCCACCTGCGGATTCTCTGGAGCAGTGAAAAAGCCGCAACAGGAAGTGTTGGTAAGTGGGAAGTTATGGCACCAAGGCAAAGGCCCTTTAGTCGACGCGGCACAGGAAGAAGAGGTGCCTCACGCCCCCCTGTCAATCCTTCGTCGAGTTGCTGCCGATGCCTTTGTCACAGGGTGGAGGAAGCCAACCCCATCCAAGCTCAGCAATTCATGGAAGCCAGGCCATAGAACCCAGAAGATGCTCCACTTCCGGCGTTTGGCTCGGCGATTTTCTCTGTCAGCAATGTACAAGGTAATTCAAGCATTCAAGCTCATGTTTCAGTTTTATTTGTGGAAGAGGCGAAAGAAAACGAGGGGGAACAACCCCAGGCTCCAATTCAACCAATGGAGATACCCCATGCCCCAATTCAGCTTGCAGAGAGCTCCAAAGCTGCTGAGGACAAAGCTGGGGCACAATCTAAGCCAGGAGCTGCTCTGCCAGCTTCTCAACCAGCACCAGCAAAGGGCAAAGCCAAATATGACTGGGGACCCCCACCAGAAGGGGAATACTGGATCTATCCAGAAGACTCGGAGGAAGACTCCGATGACTAGTCACAAGCTCAACCCAGCTCCAGCTCTCTGCTTGAACTCAGGTTTTTTCGTTTGTTGTTTACCTTGCCACCAATAATTAATATATGGCATTAATCTTTTTGCTTGGTCAGATAATTACGATGTTCAGTGTGTGTCCCGTCCCCTGCGTGGGACTCTGATGATTTTTCTACAAGTTTCTTTTCTGCCCCTGCGTGGGAATGGAAGTTTTGTATGGTTTCGTCTTCACAGCTCCTCTGCTATGGCATGGGCTTTCAGTTTCAATATAATGCACAATCATACTAGTCTCTTTTTGGCCCCTGCGTGGGCGCTTAATCACTGGAAGAAGGCCCCTGCGCGGGTAATTGACTCAATGAAGCTCGATGAGCAAGAGCGCCAACCCAGGCCTCTCGCAATGTGTAAACCTGAATGTAATCATTCTCATTTTTTAATGTAAATAATAGAAGTAGCGTAGCCTTTAACGATAAAAAAAAAAAAAGCTTACAAAAGATGTTGATGATTTATGATTAGAGGGGATTCAAAGGCACAGACAATTGCATTAATCCATTCTATTAATAGATGATCAATTCAGGAGCTTATAGGAACCAATTGATACTCTAATTGTTCCTACCTAGATATCTCTGCAAGTCATGAGCATATGAATAAAACACCTAATGATTAAAGACTAGAAAAACTTACAAGATAACAAAAATTGTATAAAACCAGATTCAGAATCCTCTATTTTGTATTAAGGCCCCAGAAAGACTGATTAAAACAACTATCTACAAAAGCTTCCTTCAAAGGTGACTTCCAGGTTCAAAGTTGACCCAACAGTCACAACTTTATAGCAATGCTATGAATCTTGAACTATGAACCCATAACATGTCATGAAGAGAGTTATTTATACAATAATAAAACAACAAATATCTTAAAACTGTTTAAAATCTATTCAAGGAAAGGAAAAGATCTTCATGGCAAGAAGATAGGGGCAGCGATTGAACTTCTTCTTGTTGTACCCTTTTATTCAGGCTGAGCTGGCTTTATTGTCCAATATTTTTCCCTTTTAGTTGGTTTTCTCTTTGTATCCTTCACACTGGTAGATTGCTTCATTTAATTCTTTCATCTAATTTCTTTAAAATTTGTTAATCTCTTTTGACTTGGTTGAGTGACCTTTTGACTGCGCATTTCAGGTTTTAATGTTGTTTTCAACAGTAAATCTTCATATTGTCTTCAAATTGTTATGAAGGCTTTTGTTTCTTTGTAAGCCTAAAATGGCAGTCTTCCCTGCAAAAAACAGAACTTATTAAGAAAAACATGGTGGCTGAGGGTCTTTAATGGATATGCCAAGCTTGAAAGACTATCAGAGGAGTCTGGGGCATATCGAAGGCTAAATGATGGCTACAATGGCCATAGAGGCATTATTGGGTTGTGCTGTGTAAAACAGGAAAATAGAGCAAAAAATGGCCTTTTATGTGTTAAATGGTAAAACAGTTAACCATTAAACTATTGGGTGATGAACAGTGCAAAAGAGAGAGTACGGAGGGATTAAATATGGCGGGAATGGTTTAATCATGGTCAAAATGTGATTAGTGGCTTAAATGAAGGCTTTGGGTCATTTCCACGTTTAAATCGAAAAATGATTTAAGAAAGGAAATCTTCACAAAACATAATTATACGGACTTGAAATTTTAATGGAATTTGGCGGATAATGATATCGGGTCTGGGTCCATATCAACTATCGCAATCAGAGTAGGCAGGGGGTAGGCCCATTACAAAGGACTGTGATAGGGGCCGGACACGACATAACATTGAACTGTATTATATATTGGGTCGGGTCTGGGTCCCTTATCGCATATCGGCGATTGCAACGACGGAGATGTATTGTTTATAATGGGACACTGTGATGGAGGACAATGTGATGTGGTATTAGGTCAATATATATATTGTTTCAGGTCTGGGTCCCATCGTGATCAAAGATCGGAATCAGGGATTGCAATAGGCGGAGGGTTAAGCTTGAGTGGGGACTTGTGCTATTCGCTGATGCGATTTTTCAAATAATACATAGTTTTATCTCAAAACTAATGTATATCATGTTTTAAAGGACTGTGGCTCCACCGATTTGCGATGCGATATTTTATATAATGCATAGTTTCTATCAAAACTAAAGGGTTTTCTGGTGATTATATTAAAGGAACTATATAATACGGGAAAAGGGGAATTCAAAGGATTTAATACATAAATTAATGTTAATATGAAAATATGAGTGGAAAGGGAAAATGAATAAGTATAATGCTTGCTAATGAATCATTTGACTTTTCATATAACATCAATACTTAGGGAAAAAAAATATTTTTATGGGTTTTTACTTTTCCTCGGTAAAAAGGATTTTTACCATAGGAAAAGGGATTTTTAGTGGAAAATGGATGACTATGGATATATGAAGGGGAAATTAGTAAATACATGAATAAATGGAGATGAATTGGAAGTTAAATAATCGATCTTTAGACCTTAATTTTCCTTGTATAATTGCCTTATGAGCATAGAAACATGATTAAATATTATATTTAATCAGAACCAAAAATGCTAAAATAAACCTCATCTTCTCCTTTACAAGTTTTTTGCTCCATGGCTATGAATTTTCTTCCTTTCGTGAGAAAAACCTCGACAAAGAGAGCTCCAACAATAACGTCGGAAACTTTTCTAGCTTCTTTAATGGCAACGACAATGATTATACTATCTATAGCATGTGGCCAAGAATAGGTTTGGTGCTCGCCCTTAGCGGGACCCGAACTCTCCTTTGTAATGACCAAATTCTTAGGGTGTCAGTTGATAAGTCAATGTTATTCCATTCATATGGTTTTGATAGCCGTCATGTGTTGATATTGGAATGGTTCATGGCATCGACCTCCTGTCATCAATAGGGATTGGTTAATATAAGGATAATTTTTCGTACTTATCTGCTTTAATATATTGTCACCATTATGTACATTGGTCAATTTATAACATGTGTGCTTCTTATGGTGTGTCAATTATGTGTGTCATGTAAGAACATTAATATTTTAATTATGTTTCACTTACGGTGCATCCCTTATGTGCATCGATGCACATGCGTTGGTGGTCACGGTTCAATTCTTATGTCCATCACTTATCTATTGTTATTTAAGTTTCATAATTTATATGTGACACCTAATATGGTGTATCAGGGCTTCTCTAGATTACTTCAATGCATTGATGCTTAACTATGTCACTTATGGTAGGTATCTAGTGGCATGTTGACTATGTGTCTCTCTTTGAAGAGTATGACTTATGTATATTTCTTATGGAGGAATCACTTAATTATGTCAATTATGGGAGTTTCTTATGGTGTGTTGGGTGAAAATTATTCAAAATGGTATAAACAACAATTCTATCCATAAAATTTTCATTAGTTCATAACATTAATGAATATAATGAACAAAGAAAACATCCCATGAAATGTGCATAAAGAGAAATATCATGTTTATCTCTTAGGAAAAAAATGAGGCTATCCACACATTTCCTTAGCCATCAACTAGGTTTTCCAAACCTATAATTAGCCACCATAGCTTATACAAGATGGCACAATTGAAACTCTCCAAAACCTTGATATAGAATCCACGAAAACAAGAAACCTTAGCCACCAACTATGATTTCAAATTTCACATAACTGGGATTATCAAATACCACATTAGCAAGGTTCTCAATTTCCACAAAAGAAGGATTTTTAAATTTCACAAAACTAGGGCTCCAAATTACATAACTAGGTCTTTAAAATTGCACAATTAGTTTTCCACCATCTTTGAAAAACCCCCACACTCATTTTAACTTTGGTTCGAAAAACTAGCCCCATGGCAAGGCTGAATTCAAAATTGCAACTAATTTTATTATTATTAAAAGTATACATATAAGCTTTTCACATTATCATTTTATCTTCTATTTTATATTTTTTGGAATCCATCAATGGATGTTAAAAGAAAAATAAAGAATAAAATCCTTTTTCTAGAAGCAAAATAAATAAGAGACAACTGAAGAGAAATGGTGTGTGTTGGCTTTTATACACCTAGAAAAAATTCATAGTATGTCCCTAAAAGGCTCTTGGAAGTGAGTTGCAACTCACCATAAAATTCAAAATGTGACTAAGATGGGAAAGCCATTGATTCCATTGGACTCTTGGAACCAAGTTACATCTGAGAACACTCCCCTCCTAGGACACCATAGGTCAAAAATTGATTTAGTTGAGCACCTTCAGAGCTAGGACTTTGTTAAGTAAACATGGATGCAAATTTTGCAGAAGGGGCTGGATTTTGTAAAATTCTTTCTTGAGAGATCATGGATAGTATAGTTACATGGGGCTCGGATAAACATTAATTATAAAACTTATGTAACTAATTCTTACTGCTTGGTTTGGTTTTGACACCCATAGACAGAAATCAATACATGTCCCTAAATGGCTCTTGGAAGTGAGTTGCAACTCACCATAAAACTAAAACCAAGACTTGGACGAGAAAACCATTTATTTCATTAGACTTCTGGCACTAGATTACAACTAGGGATACTCCCCTCCTATGACTCCATAGGTAAAAAAACATTTGTCGATCTTCAAATCTAAGGTTTTGTTCAATAAATATCAATAAAAGTTTTGCACAAGGGGTTGGTTTTGCAAAACTCTTGCTCGAGTAATTGTGATTAATGTACTCACATCGGTGTCATCCATACACAAATGTTGGAGCTTATGAAACTTTTTTTTTCTACTCGATTATTTTTATATCCCTAAAAAAGATTCACAATATGTCCCTAAATGGCTCTTGGTAGTGGATTGGAAATGGACATAAAATTTAAACTGTGAATTAGATGGGAAAATCATTGATTTTGTTGGGATTATAGCATTAGGTTATAACTAGGGAAACCCCCTTAGAGCTTATGAAATTCATTTATGCTACTTAATTTGTTTTCTATACCTACTAACAAAACTCACAATATGTACCTAAATTGTTCGTAGAAGTGAGTTAGAACTCCCCATAAAATTTAAATAAGGAGTCAAGTGGGAAAATTGTCTATTCCATCAGAATCCTGACACTAGGTTACAACTAGGGATGCCCCACTCCTATGAATACATAGATGAAAAGTTTATTTATTTAAGGATATTTAGAGGTACTTTTTTTCAATAAATATCGATGTCAATTTTACACAATGAGTTGGATTTTCCAAAGCTATACCTCTAACAATCATGGTAATGCACTTGAATGGGCCTTGGCTAAATTTTTTTTTTAAATCTCATGTAAAACGTTTCTATAGCTATGTTTGGTTTCTATGCCAATGGACAAAATTCACAATATGTCTTTAAATGTCCCAAACAAGTGAGATGCAATTGGCCATAAAATAAAAACTAGGACTCAAATGAGAAAATCACTAATTAAGTTGAACTCCTTGACACTAGGTTATATTTAGGGGAATCTCCTCGTAGGATTTAATAGGCTAGAAAAAGAATTAATGAGTATTTTTAGATCAAATGTAAATTTTCCACAAGGGTGTAGCTTTTGCAAAACACCCATATTGATGAAAAATCACATTCACTGTGATTGGTGCTACTATTTCTTTTCCCTAGGAGAGGATTAATGGGACAAGGAATATATAAGAGCTAGAGAGAAAACATAGAAACCTACATCCCTAAACTACAAGTATTTCAATGAAAGCTGAAAAACTAGGAGCACTGATGTAGGAGAATCCAACTGAAAAGGTGACAACTGGAAATGGTTTTTTAACTTTCTACTGGAAAGGAAGAAAAAATTACGAATTTTGTTTTATTTTTTGTTAATTTAAATTAAGGTTGATACAACCATTGTCCTTTAAAAATTAAGCAAGCAAGTAAAATAAGATTAGTTAAGAGTATGTTTAAAGAAACTGTTCGATAACTGTAAGGCAACTACTGGACAGTTTCTCAACTGTAAGGGACTGCTAGTAAGGCATAAAAGCAAAACTAGAACCCCATTGTGAGGGTCTTCCATCTAGAGAGAAGAAAGAATACAGAAATTGAAATTACAATTTGTTTTCTTGAGTATATGTGAAAGCAAATGAATCTAAAATCTTTGTCATAAAGAAAGAAAGACAATTTCTTTTTCCTATGCATTAGTGCTTCAAATATTATTTAAGAAAAATAGTGAAGTATTTCATTAAAGAGGCCAAATGAAATCAATGGAAATCTTGTGATTGAAGGCATTTCAGACTAGAAACCAGACAAAGGCAAAACCAGCAAAGATATCACATTCTTTCTCAAAAACCAAGGTACATTTACGTCCAGTATTCAAGCACACATGTGCACTTGTTACATTTGAAAATTTAACAATTCAATATACATTTATGAAACCAGAATAGTTGAGGGTTTTGAAACCCACAAGTGCTGAAAACAACATTTTGTAGGCGAAGACCGGTATGGCAACAAGGGTTTGAAACCCAGAAAACCATATAAAACATAACTAAGAAACTGAAACCCCAAGGGTTTATGCATGACTAAGGATAACGCAAGCAAAAACAACAAGACAATCATGGAGGGATCCTACCCTGTTTCCCCAAGCTGAAAAGACTCCCAAGAATGAGGTCGTGGAGAAGCATTCTCCAGGTACGACCTACACATCACCACGAAAATGAGATGGGTAGTTAAAACCGGAAAGGCAAGCAAAATAAGGTGACAAAGAGTAGATAAAATAAGGGAAGAATGAGGGTTTACCTGAAAAAAGTCTGTCTCCAAGTCAAAAGACGAGAACTGAGTCCTTAGCTAGAGATTTTCTCCTAGTGAGAATGCCATTGGTAATTTTACTTGGTCACCAAGGGGCCAGACGGTTAGAATCACAAAAAAATGAAATGCAGAAATGAAACCAGAACAAAAATTTACCTGAAATAACATTTGCTGAGACGCCCACAGAAGTAGCAAGGGAAGAAGCTATGGATACACAGAGCCAGGTCAGCACTAGAACTAACATCAAAAACCACCCTAAGAAAAACAAAAAAGAAGCATAAGCCATGTAGCAAAGAATAAGTGAAAACTTGCATATTTAAAGTTGACCTAAAGCCTCCGTGGACCAGCAAAAAAACCACCACAAGAAACAAGCGAAGGCACAACGCATAAACAAAGTCGAACCAGACCAACATTGGATGCAAGAATGGAGGTCGAGTCTTAGTTTTCCCTTGGTAGATGTGAATTAGCTACATTTGCGAAACCAAGGCCAATACAAAGGGGCAGGCCAAAACAATTAAAACTGCATTAAACCCTTGCACCTAAAACCTTGATTTTTTTATTCGGAAGATATACAAAGTTAAGCAGTTTGTTGACACGTTTCCTTTCCTCGGTATTTCCACCAATTTTTAGGTATCAGAGCAGGTTAGTTCCTTTTGTCAGTAAATATGGAGCTAGGTAGAAGAGGTCAAGGTAGAGCCATCAAAAGAGTAGTAGATGAAGGGCTACGAGAAGATATCGAAACCTTAACTACACGTTTGGCAGTAGTGGAAGTAGGAAGGTGCAGAGATCCGAAAGGTGGGGATGACAGTGAGGAAGAAAACGTAGCCAGGACGGATGGGTCAGATGAAGAGGGACTAGAGATTAAACTATTGAGATCAGTTTTACTAGCTAGTAGCAAGCCAAGACCGGAGCATTCTAATTATCATGGTAGTTTTTCCACAGACGCATTGTTGGACTGGATAAGTGAACTAGATAAATATTTTGAATATGAAGAAATCAGTGAAGACAAGAGGATCAGGTTTGTTGTCACCAAATTGAAAGGACACGCAACACTGTGGTGGGACAGTGTGCAGGCAGAAAGGAGAAGATTGAACAAACCATTGATTAAAAAATGGGATAAGATGATTGCTAAGATGAAGAGAAAATTTCTACCTAAAGATTACCAAATATCCCTTTATAGCCAAGTACAGAACCTGAGACAAAGAACAATGACCATAAAGGAATATAATGAAGAATTTTTTAAAGTAAACCTGAGAGCCAGCTATGTTGTAGATACCCCTGAGAAAACAACAAGGTTTGTAAATGGTCTACGGTGGAGATCATAGACAAAATTAGTATTCTTTCCCTGAAGACCATAGAGGAAACCTATCAGAGTGCTTTGAAGGTGGAGGAAAAGATTGCCAAGAAACAGAATTCCAGAAGAGGACGTGGTTCTGGCAGAGGTAGGGGACACTCCTTTGGCAGAAGTAGGACTCCCAACAGCAATGAAGAGAGAAACAGTTCGAAAACTTCACGACAGACTGAAAGGGAAGGTAACACTAGAGGAGAAAGGCCATACCAATGAGGAAGAGGTAATGGCAGAGGCAGAGGAAATGCTTATCAGTGTTACAAGTGTCACAAGTGGGAACAAAGGTCCTTTGAATGTCATGAAAATGAACAAACTAGAAAGAGGGGAGCATATGTTTCTCAGCTCGATGAAGCAAATGCACCGCCATAGGAGGTGGAAAATATGCATGAAACAGGGGAAGCCTTGGTGTTGAACAACATGTTATTGAAACCAGCTAAGGATGTAGTTGATCAAACATAGAGAAAGCATTATTCTCGATTGTGTGCAAGTCGCATGGGAAATGCTGCAAATTAATCATAGACAGTGGAAGTACTGATAATCTAGTAGCTACTGAAATGTTGGGGAAATTGGGTTTGAAGAAGATGAAGCACCCAACTCCATATAGGGTGTCTTGGTTGCAGAAAGGGCATCAGCTGCTGGTCAATAAGCAGTGCAAAGTAGAGTTTCATATTGGCAAGTACAAGCACAAGGTGATTTGCGATATCATGCCGATGGATGTGTGCCATATTTTGCTTGGCAGACCATGGTAGTATGATAAGAAGGTCGTCCATGTTGGGGAAACAAATTGTTACAGGTTTGTTAAAGATGGGGTAAATCATACACTAGTGCCCATGAAGGAAGAGGATGTTGCAGAAACCAGTGGAACAAAAGCATTATTGTTAGGTTGAAAAGAGTTTCTGCAACAAATTAAGGATAATGAGGTAAAATATGTAGTTGTGTAAAGGCCAAAAATAGTATTGATACATACTGAGATTACTGACTTTCCTGTAGAGATACAGGACATGCTACAGGAATTTAGTGATATTGTGGTAGATGATCTACCGGACAAATTGCCACCAAAGCAAAGCATTAGTCACCATATTCATTTCATTACAGGAGCCAATTTTCCAAGCAAATCCTCTTACCAAATGAGTTCGAAGAACAATGAGGAAATCGAGAAGCAAGTGCAGGATTTGTTGGATAAAGGGCTGATTCAGGAAAGTCTATGCCCTTGTGCAGTTCCGACTATTTTAGCTCCCAAGAAAGGAGGCGAGTGGCAAATGTGCACTGTTTCCCAGGCAATTAACAAGATCACTATCAGGTACAGGTTTCCTTTACCTCAAATGGATGATGTGATGGATTGTTTGAGTGGAGAAGCATAATTTTCAAGGATAGACTTGAAAAGCGGCTACCACCAAATCTGGATTGGAGAAGGTGACAAGTGGAAGACAACCTTCAAGACTAATGAAGGCTTATATGAATGGCTAGTTATGCCATTTGGACTGAGCAATGCCCCCAGCACGTTCATGCGTTTGATGAATGAGATGCTGAAAGAATTCATTGGTAAATATGTGATTGTATATCTGGATGATATACTTATATTCAGAAAAACGAAGAGCATTTTCGACATGTCAAGTATGTATTAGAAAAATTGCAGCAAAATAGATTGTTGATAAATTTGAAGAAATGTTGTTTTTTCAAGAGAGAATTAATTTATCTCGGATTTTATGATTTCTAAGAATGAACTAAAAATGGATCCAGAGAAGGTTGTAGCCATAGTTAGTTGGCCACCTCCCAAGAGTTTGTTTGACGTATGGAGTTTTCATGGATTGGCGAGTTTTTATTGTAAATTTATTAAAAAATTCAGTGGAATTTGTGCACCCATGGTGGACACCATTAAGAAGGAAAATTAGCCTTTTCATTGGATGTAATTAGCTGAGAAGAGTTTTTAGCTGCTAAAAAGGAAGATCACTAAAAAACCAATATTAAGATTACTAGAATCTAAAAAACTTTTTCAAGTTCGTTGTGATGCCAGTGGGACAGGCATTGGTGTAGTACTCAGCCAAGAAGACAAGCCAGTAGCCTACTTCAGTGAGAAATTAAATGAAAGTAGGCAGAAGTACACATCTTATGACAAAGAATTTTATGCAGTCTTCCAAGCACTAAAGCATTGGAGACATTATCTATTGGCCAATGAATTTGTCTTATTTTTAGACAATTCTGCATTACAGTATATTATGCAACAGTATAAGCTGAACCATAAATATTCGAAGTGCGTGGAGTACTTACAGAGTTTTACATTTGTGTTGAAACACATCAGCGTTCAAGCCATCAAAGTGGTATATGCATTAAGCAGGAGGAATTTGATCCTACAGGAAAGTACGATACAAGTATTAGGATTCGAACATCTTAAGGACTTGCATGAAACAGATGCAGATTTTAGTGAAGCCTATGAAGCTTGCCAAAATCCACTATTGAGGGATAACAGTTAATGGCTGGACTATAATATGCAGGAGGGGTTGTTGTTCAAAGGAGTGTAGTTGTGAATCCCAGAATTTTCTATGAGAGAGAAATTAATCCAAGAAAAGCATAATGGAGGTTTAACAGGGCATTTTCGCATAGACAAGACTTTGGATCAGTTGAGCCACTTTTACTATTCGCTGAAGATGCGTAGAGATGTATAGAGGTTTGTGACTAGGTGCAAAGTGTGTTTGCTTGCAAACGGACACAGCCAGAACACAGGGTTGTATACACCCTTACCTATCCCAAACAGACCATGGGACTCAGTGCGTTTAGACTTTGTCTTAGGTCTGTCGAAGACACAGCAGGGATTCAATTCCATCATGGTGGTGGTAGATCGTTACACCAAAATGGAACATTTCATTCCTTGCAGGAAAACCAGTGATGCCACATATGTATCACACTTGTTTTTCACAGAGATAGTCAGATTACATGGCTTTCCAAAGTCTGTTATTTCAGACTGAGACGTAAAGTTTCCAGGTCATTTTTGGTGAACCTTATGGAAAATGTTAGACACCAAACTGAACTTCAGCTCAGCTTATCACCTATAGACCTATGGGCAAACCGAAGTGGTGAACTAAAGTCTGGGAAATCTACTAAGGAGTCTGCTTGGTGAAAATTCTCAACAGTGGGATCGTGTACTTGCACAAGTGAATTTTGCTTATAACGATTCACTCAAGAGAAACACGGGTAGTAGTCCTTTCCAAATCCTATATGGAATGCACACACATGGAGTACATGAGTTGTGGGATTTGGGTCAGTTGGAGCACAAGAGTGTTGATGGTGAAGATTTCACAAAGGCAATCAACGATCTTCATGAACAGGTAAAATTAAAATTACAAGACAACAGCAAAAAAATACAAACAAAAAGTAGATTTGAAAATGCGGGAGGTACAATTCACCGTAAGGGACCTAGTACTAGCACACGTACACAAGGAGAGGTTTCCTAAAGGTGAATAGAACAATTTAAAACTGAAGAAAATTGGGCCTTGAAGGATTCTTCGAAAGTTTTCTGTGAACACTTATGAGTTGTAGTTACCTCTAGGTATAGCAATCTCACCCATTTTTAATGTGGTAGTTCTGTACCCATACATTGCTTCTAATGAAGAAGACAGTTTGGAGAGACAAAGACGGGACAACAAGAATGAGAACGACTCATCGATTAAAGAAATGCCTCTAGTAAAGCCTTTAGAGATCAAACAAATACTAGACACCCACGTGGCCAGACGGACTTGAAGAAAAGAATATTTGTGGTACTTGGTCAAGTGCAAGGACCATCCTATTGAGGATAGTTGTTGGTTAGATGCTTGTCAGATTCAAAGCACCAGGTACTCTATTGAGGAGCTCATGGACAGGATCCATGAGTTTAATTTATCCGAAGAGCTTGATGCAGGAGCATCAGATTGAAAAGGCGACAACTGGAAATGGTTTTTTTAACTTTCTCCTGGAAAGGAAGAAAAAATTACAAATTTTGTTTTATTGAAATTAAGGCTGATACAGTGATTTTCCTTCAAAAAGTAAGAAAGCAAGTAAAATAGAATTAGTTAAGAGTATGTTTAAAGAAACTGTTAGATAACTGAAGCACAATTTCTCAACTGTAAGGGACTGCTGGTAAGGCATAAAAGAAAAACCAAATCCCCACTATGAGGGTCTGCCATCTAGAGAGAAGAAAGAATACAAAAATTGAAATTACAGTTTGTTTTCTTAAGTATATGTGAAAGCAAATGAATCTAAAATCTCTGTCATAGAGAAAGAAATACAATTTCTTTTTCCTATGCATTAGTGCTTCAAATATTGTTTTAAGCAAAATATTGAAGTATTTCATTAAAGAGGCTGAATGACATCGACAGAAATCTCATGACTGAAGAAATTTCAGACCATAAACCAAACAAAGGAAAATCTAGCAAAGATATCACATTCTTTCTCAAAAACCCAGGTACATTTACATTTAGTATTCAAGCACACCTGTGAATTTATTACATTTCAAAATTTAACAGCTCAAATACATTTATGAAACTAAAATAGTAGAGGGTTTCAAAACCCACAAGTGCTGAAAACAACATTTTGCAGGTCAACACTAGTGTGACAGCGAGGGTTTGAAACCCATAAAACTGTACAAAACATAACTGAGAAAATGAAACCCCAAGGTTTTATTCCTGACTAAGGATAAGGCAAGCAAAAACAACAAGAAAATCATGGATGGATCCTACCCTGTTTCCCCAAGCCGCAAAGACTCCCAAGAATGAGGCCATGGAGCAGCATTCTTCAGGTATGACCTGCACATCACCACGAAAATGAGATGGGTAGTCAAAAACTGGAAAGGAAAGTAAAATAAGGTGACAGAGAGAATATAAAAGAAAGGAAGAACAAGGGTTTACCTAAAAAAAGCTTGTCTCCAAGTTAGAGGACGAGAACTGAGTCCTTAGCCAGAGGGTTTCCCCCAGTGAGAATGCAATTGGTAAGTTTACCTGCTCACCAAGGGGCCAGAGGGTTAGAATCACAAAAAAATGAAATGCAGAGATGAAACCAGAACAAAAATTTACCTGAAATAGCGTTTGTTGAGCCACCCACAGAAGTAGTAAGGGAAGAACTTGTGGATACACAGAGCCAGGTCAACACTAGAACTAACATTGGAAACCATCACGAGTGGAAAAAAATGAAGCATAAGCCAAGCAACAAAGAATAAGTGAAAACTTGCAGATTAAAAGTCGACCTGAAGCCTCCATGGACCAGCAAACAAACCACCACAAGAAACAAGCGAAGGCACAACGCATACACAGAGCCGAACCAGACCAACAGTGGATGCAAGAATGGAGGCCGACTCTTAGTTTTCCCTTGGCATATCTAAATTAGCTACATTTAATAAACCAAGGCCAGTACAAAGTGGCAGGCCAAAACAATTAAAAGTGCATTAAACCCTCACACTTAAAACCTTGATTATTTATTCGGAAGATCTACGAAGTTA
This sequence comes from Pinus tabuliformis, assembly GCA_031772625.1. Taxonomy (NCBI): domain Eukaryota; kingdom Viridiplantae; phylum Streptophyta; class Pinopsida; order Pinales; family Pinaceae; genus Pinus; species Pinus tabuliformis. The sequence goes on from CM062816.1 coordinate 619,259,556, forward strand.
AGAAGTTTGTTGACACATTTCCTTTCCTCAGTATTTCCATCAAGCACCCTTGTAACAACCCCGAGTAAAAATTTCATGTAACAAAGCTAATAAAGGTAAAAATAAGATGAAGGTCATGGGACACTTATTCCAAGTTGAATCTTGGGAAAGACATCCTAGCGGGCATCACTTATTCTTTATTGTGCCTAAGGAAATTGGCAAAAGAATTGGAAAAGGCTTTGAAAACACAAAGTGACAAATAATTGGTACTTATTTATGAAAATAAAGGAAATTAGGAGAAAAGGGAGATGAAAGGTCATAGGTTGCATGTGAGGAGGAAATTGAAGAAAAATAGAGGAAAAACGAAGAAATTAGAGGCATCAATAATAAAAAGGGGTCAGGGCATCAATTCAGAGCCTTTTTCCAGGTTATTTATTGAATTGGTTTTCATAGAGGAGAAGAGTATGAAGAGGAGGAATAAAGCAAAGGAAAGCAAGGACAATAAAAGAAAGGACAAGAAAGGAAAATGAAATAAAGGACAAGTAAGGAAAAATTGGATAGGGAAACTTTAGCATGAATACTTATAGGTAATGGTTGCATGTGTGATTTCCTAGTTGGTTTTTGCATGCATGGTACATGAATGTGTGTATTGTATTCTCTTGCTATCATGGGCATGGGTTTTGCCAGGTTTGATAGTGGTCTAGCCTTGCCTTTCCATTTCTAGATTTCCATGGTGTGATGGGATTCCTTCTTGGTTGAGCTTTGGATTTCCTGAAGGTTTTGGATTTGGGTGACATGGTCTCTAGAAAATACTAAGGGTTGGGGGTGGAGATGGTTTTCTCTGAGAATCACTCAATAGGTGGGTGAAGATAGGAAAAATCCTCCAAGGATGGTGAAGGAATTCTGAGGAATCCAATCTAGTTTGGTTTTGTCATATTAGGATCGATTTAGGTGAGATCACGATAGTGTGAGGGTGTAGGTGATTTAACCTATGGATTCCCTTGGTTTTTTATGTTTTGGTTTTCCCATGAGATCCCACATTCATTCTTGGAATATGACACAAGGGTTATTGGGTGAAAGAAATATTTGGTTCAGCCCAATCTATGGTCAGGTGGTATGTGGAAGCCCCTTACTTGGTTAGATTTTGCATATGTTAATAAGAGTAATTGTCCTTTTGTATTTTATGAGTAAATGTACTTGTTATGATGTGGCTTTGATCACTAGTACAAAATGAGAGATTAGTGACTATGCGACTAAAAGAGTTAGTCACCACAATTATTTAAAGTGAATTACTATTAAATTTGACCAATTTTAAGTGACCGAACTAAAAACAACTAATTTAGTATAGGGATAAAATATATGACTAGATATTAAGTGACTCAACTAAAAACGATTAACTTAAATGACTAATTTAGTCTAGGACTAACATATATGACTAGATAATAAGTGACAAAATTAAAAATTATTAACATAAATTAAAAAGTATTAATGCTTTATCTGTAAGGGCACAATATCATATTTGCACTTGTTCATGTTGGATTTTACATATCTAGGTAACATATCTATGGCATAGTAAACAGTGTTAAGCTTCAAACGAGTACATGAATACATGAAACACCTTGATATTTAAGACCTTTAATTATAATTGTGAAAAGGATTCACAAATTTGCATCATGGTCCAATTTTTTTCTTCATACATTTATTTCTTAATTTTTTTGAACACATTTGACATTTTGACCACACCCTTACGCAAATCAATGCACAGGAACGTGAAATGACTTGGTTCATAAGGCTAACAATTCACTATTTTAATCCTTCCTTGACCATGGTTAAGGCCCCAAGACCCAACTATGACACACATAACTTTTAAATAGAACCCATAACACACTTGAAGGCTAGATATATTTTAGATAGGATATTTTTGGTGGTTTGAAGCCTTATTCACATCCATTGAACTACTAGAGTAGTTTCATTTGAGAATTAAGGATCTTGTTTTGGTTCCCTATCTACCGCAGAGGCCATAAAACCTATTCTTATTATGAAAAACATACTAATTCTACCCATATTCCCATTCTAATCTCATATTCATGAATATTAAACATAATATATATATATATATATGTGTGTGTGTGTGTGTGTGTGTGTGTGTTTTAGGCCTAAGATCCTTTTTCATTCCCATGATTTTTTTCATATTCACAAATACTTAGTAAAATACTTAGAAATTATCATCACAAGCTAGTATGCCATGACTTAATTCACCTAATATTCATGCATTAATATATTTCCAACAATTGTAAAAATACCTAATCCAATATAAGATTAGGGTGGGCCACCAACATTTGATCGATCCCTAAGGAAATGCACATGAGAAAAAACGAAGACGCATTGAATAGCAAAAAATAATTTTAAAAATTCATAAATGAAAATTTACATTTAAAATAAAAAATCACAATTTATTACAATGAAACCAAAATAAAAGCTTTTTGTTCCAATTGAAAAAATAGTGTGAAGCAGCTCAACAGGGACAATTGAAAAAATGGCATCAAGCAACTCCCTGAGGTCCATAGTTCAGCCCAGGATTCAACCACAAGAGATGTGGAATCAAACTTCCAACACCATAGAAAACCTCCATCATGCCTGCCATGAATTCATTCGTTTTTTTCTGTAGGGTTCGGGGTTGTGTATTTTTAGTATCTGTATGTATGTAGAGTGTTACTTTTGTGAGGATATTTCTCCAAATTTGGGAGTCATATATTCATTGATGTTGAATTTTGTGTGTATCTTGCACTGCAATTGGAAAATCTAAATTGAAATTGGAGGGAGGCAATGTAATGCCCAATGCATGCTTATCTGAGAACTATCGATATAATCAATATCTCTATTTATAGGATGAGTGTTGTTGTAAAGATGTTGCCTCTCTGATCTACTATTATTGATTTCATGCAATGGGTTTGATCTCTGGAATTGGGTGTTAGCACTGCTACATGCTTTTATCTAAATAATTTACTTGAATGTGTTGTTTTCTTATTTACGGAGAGTCCAAGATGAAAAGTATCCTTTAATAGCCACATTTTGTCTATAAATATTGATAATCTAGTGGTTGATGTAGGCAATTTGATAAATATGGGAGAGTTTATTTTGGGGTTTTTTAAATACGCACTACCATATTTATTTCTTGCAATACAATTTTGGGAAGAATTTGCTAAACGTGGATGAATTGTAGCTTTCTTGTGACTGCCAAATAGCCCATTACTATTTGTTTGAGGGCTCAAAAAGGGGTTTATTACATAAGCGAGCTTGTAGATGTCATTGAATCCAATATTTTTGAATTATTTCTATATTCTATTTAATAACCCATAAGCTCATTGGCTAAATCGAATTTTTACAACTACCTGGTTGAATATCCTATGGCCTAAAATTGATAGATTTAGAATCCTCTAATAGTAGGGTCTTGGGCTTGGCATGTGCGGCCTTTAAGGGTAATTTTATAGCTTCTTCATTTGATAAATCAATTTCCCTACCTTTTAATAGCTTGAGAATCCTCCAACCAAAAGGTTTTATGCTTGTGTTAAAAGATTGGTGTGTGGAGACTTACAGGGAAATCATCCGACTACCTGGAAGATATATTTATTTGACAACTTTTTGATAGCTTAGGAATCCATCTAGCAGGATCCTTTTGGGATTTTTTTGGAAGCTATTCATTTCCCTATATTTTGGTATGTTGAAACCCTCTAGTAGGAGGTTTTGTGAGATTTGAGTGTCCGGGAAATTTAACTGACATTGAAAATAGGGTCTCTAAATTTGAATATTTTGGCCATTTTGGGGTAATTTGGGTGAGGGAATTATTGTCGATGGAGTCCAGGCTAGTTAGTATTCAACCTACAATTATTTGGCTAATGGCTACAATAACATTATAAGATAGTGAGGGAAAGAAGAACAGTTATAATAGTGCATATTGAGTTGGCTTCCCCGATTGAGTTTGGTTCTGTTCTTTGTTTGGTAGGTAAATATGATAGGCGCGAATCAGGACGAGGAGGAGTTTGAGATGTTGCGCAGAGAAATTCCTCATGAAATATCAACTCCTCCTCATATATAGGAGCTTCATAGAGTCAATAAAAATTCTCCCAAAGGTGAAAAGAGTGGGATTTTTTATAATAATGTATGTAAGTCTTCCATCTCATCGACACATGAGGATTTCTATCACGATTATCAAGAAGTTTAGAATATGTCTCAATCCCCTACATGAAGCAAGTTTGTTTCACATTCTCACACATCCAACCATCCCCTTAATAATTTTATAGCAGCTTGCCCATGGATGGTTGTGGGAGAGTGAAATCCCCTCAACTCTAAGAAGTCCAACTATCTCCATCACAAGTAATATTACACCAACAAAACAAGATGGAGCAAGGAGAATCTCTCTCCACATTAACAATGCATCATAATAGGGTTTCCTTGCCCACCCAATATTTTTTCTCAAACCCCCGGATGCGGGTGTCCATCATGCATGAATGGCAGGTGGCCATTAAGGCTTTCCTGCGGCTCTATACCTGTCTCAAGGCCGAGGCAGCGAGCAGGTACGAGACAGTGATGGCAATAAAAAACTATTCAATGCTTCAGGCAAACGACATTAAGGAATGGCAGAGCACGGTCGAGGTTGCATTTAAGTCGAGCAAGCCTGCTCCGGTCTCGAGGAGATCTGGTGTAATGGAGTCTGGTACGCGGCATTTGGTGAGGGCGAAGTCCTGGTTATATACCAACACCGCTCATACCTGCAATGATCAGGGAATGTTGTTTGAAGTGGGAGGCGGGCAAAATATTGCTCTGCAATATTGTCTCAAGGAAACTGAGCAGAGTCTCAAGGCGCTCAGGTTGGAAACAGTTATGTGTCGAAGGGGCGTGCCTCGTCGCGGTGGTCGTTCAGGGGTTCGTTATGGGATTGAAGGGGAGGAATCGCACCCAATAGCACCTATGGCAGCCATTTCCCCCTCATCATCCAGCTCTGAGGAGGAATTTTTGCTATTGCCGGATTCCTATCAGTCTTTCCGCCTCCGCATTCCCAGAGGGATCCTTCAGTCGGATGTTATGGTCAATTTCTCTGTGTATCTTTCAGAAGCGCCTCCAATTAACCCCTCATGGTCCTCCCCTGCTTCCGACAGTCTCCAGAGTAGCGAAATTATTCTGGGGGATATGCAAGGAAGAGTGCATAGGATGCCCCGTCCGCGGGCACCCATAGAACAAGTCGACCAGCCTCAGCAGGCTCAGAACCAGGCGAACTCAATTTGTGATGAATCAGTGCAAGAAATTCAACCATTAATAAACTGTGTCCAGAATAGGAATGCGGAGCAGGATTCAGCTCATCCAGGTTCGGAGGGGCATCTTCAGGTGGGTGAGGAGTCTGTCATATGGCTTGATCCGCCCAGCCCGATGCAAAGGCAACCGCCAACTTCGCCAAGTCACCCTACCTGAATATGTTCGAAGGCGTTTCTCCAGGTTTTTGCATTTTTGTATTTTTGCTCATGTCTTTGTTGGTCAAATCCTCAATCTTGCTCAGTTCCTGTTCTCAGCCCTATAGTGGCAGCTTGTTAAAAGTTCGAGTCAGCAAGGTAATAGATTCTGTTTTTTTGGCCATCCAGAACTGTAATGTTGTCCAAGGGGCTCATTTGGACAATCATTGTAATGCTGTCTCAGAGGTCTGCTAGTCTGTCCCAGTTGTCTCTGTTAGAGGGTGGCCTCATCCCCCTTGGTTGCTGTAAATTATGTAAATATTTTTCTTGCTTAATATAGAAGTTACTTTTACCCAGAAAAAAATATTTTTTCTCAAACTGTTAGTCCCTTGTGACTATGTTTGTAAATTTGAAATTTGAAAAAAACAATGTAATTGAATAGGAAATTCAAGAGTCACTTGGGAATGGAGGACGGTTTAGTAATTGACTTGAAGATGATGGGTAGGGTCCAAGTCAATCTGGTGTAGCATATGTTGGCCTCAATGTAACGAACATGTTTTTTTCAGAACCTTTTACCGATAACTTGAATTATTTATGCTCAAAAGAAACTATTCCAACTTTAGTAGGCATACATGGGATCAAGTATCTTATTGAGTTTGCAAATAATAACAGAAATATTGGAGAAATTGACATGATTTTGAAACATAATACTTATGGTGCAATTACATCTGGAAACAATTATGTTAGGTCATTCTATGATACTTCAACAATATTGCTGGACCCAGGCTTTCAATGACAAATTTCTATGTTCAACTAGTTATGCTATAGAGGTTGGGTCTTTTATATTAGGTTTGTTGAAACAATACTTTCAGACCCCCATGTTGGATCCTACTTGCAACCTGAATGTTCCCATGTTTATGCTCTACAGTAGACAAATCCAATGTACTTGACATGACAATAAATTGAGGATGAAAGGCATAACAAAATACAGCAATAGTAAATCTTGTTGCAGCAGGCTCAGGCATTGTCTGGTCTGCCTAGTCTGATGTTTTCTACAATTGGTGAGCACCACTATTGCAACAATGATGCTGCAACCCTTGGGCTACCTACTTTACTCTTATCAACCCAATAGTTCGTAACAAACTTGGAAGCATCGATGTTGTATGCACAAGTACTAGTTCTAACTGCAGGTTTTCACTTGGTCAGCCGACGCAATATCACTAGGAGCTCAAGCCAACTTCTATGGATTCCAGAAGAAGCTCTATATGTGATGAAAGGAGAGAAAGATTACTCTACAGATGCTACCCTAACTACAGAAAGGAGAAAGACTGAAATGTAAAGCAAACCTAGTAAACCCTACTTAACCAACTATTCATACTTTTTCAGAGAGCACTATGAAAACCATGAAAGTAATTCCATTACCTACTCAAGGAAGTAAGAAACATCAAACTGAGCTATTTCTGGAAGTAAATAAGAAAAAAACATCTTTCTGGATTTTTATGTATTTTTATGTGAATTTGACATGCATGTAATTTATTGTGTGTAAATGTGGCAGCGAATAAGTAGCGTTGGAGGGTGGTTTTGGGACTCGAGAGGATGTAGGATAGTGTGGATGGGTCCTAGAAGGTATCAGCTGGCCTTTTGGAGGCTTTTCCCACACTCGGCCTTCAAAAGAAAGCCTACAAGAAAATCTACAAGAAGACACCGGAAATCTACATGAGGAAAACAGGGAACTACAGGAGGCCTACAAGACGAGGCCAAGAGAAATTTTCTCTATTTTGAGGGTGTGAGAGAGGGTGGAAAAGGTGGATGAAGGTTGGAATGAGGCGTTAAGGCACCTAGGGTCTACCAAGAATCACCAGGAGAGAGAAATATGATTGGGTTTGCTCAAGGAAAGAGGAAGAAGTTCTATGGAAAATGCAGGAAACTAAGGCAAAATTAAGGTGAGACTTGGGCGACCTATAGGGAATGGATCAGGTGGAGGATGGGATGGATGATAAGCTGGCCTACTGAAAGAAGATATCTGCTACAAAGGAACTGACAGTCAACTAATAAGATCAAGCAAGTAATGAAATAAGTGCATCTAGAAAAAACAGAGTTTTGCATCAAAGTAGTCCAAGCTATGATCTATGAAAGGAAATTCTGAGAAGTGATGCAAGAAAGGAAATCATGAAAGAAGACTAGTACAAATAAAAAACTGAGCATGATGAAGAAGATCTGAAGCAAAATAGAACTAGACTATTAACCTACTAAAAAGCCGCGAACACTAGAATTCCTATGAATGAGGAAAATCTGTGTTTTTGGGGCAGCAAGAGGGTCTTTTCCTCAAATCATGGTCCCAAAGGGAGGAAGAGAGGCCAAGGCACCATTTCTAGCTTTTTGAATCTTCTTTTTATCACTACTTAACCTGCTATACAGAGCACAAATGGAAGAAAACTACTAAATCATCAAAAGCAACCTATTCTTAACCATAAAAGAAATACATCTAACAACAACCTAATCTACAAACTGAAATAAACATACAAATACAAGTAAAGAGGAGCTTGGCTGGTTGGATTGGACCATAACCCAAGAGCTTCAGCCCTCACAGGTAACTCATTGCTATCTCAAAAAGGATTCCATCTTTATTTCCAAAACAATAGCAAGATTACATGAAACTGTGACAAAATAATAAGCTCGAAGTTGAGCAGAGTTTACATAAGAAAAAATCCAACCCTATTGAGGCCCTAAGCCTCTCTACTTATACAAATGAAGCTACCAATAACTTCCTTGAAATCAGGGAGGCTTGGCACCAAAAACTCAAGATAATCATCAGTTATCCTCCACTTGCTCGGCTGCCTTCTAGTGCATGATTTGGCTACTTGTACTCCGAGCTGAATGAAGTGCAATTTGAAGTGAGGAGCAATAAATTAGGGTGATTCCATCCTATAAGTCCTCTCCTTTGTCCACTTTGAGTTATTGCTACCATTTGTCCACTGGATCCTTGACTTTGACCTCAAAATTCATCAATAATCTACATTAAACACATGTTAGACCACATGGCATCATAACTAACTCAACTCACTCCATAAGCATAAATATAATCAGAAAATCATACAAAAAGCTAAGAGAATGGTTGATTTCACTAGGTTAGGAGGTAAAATGAGCCCATATAATTACCCATTTATGAGGCTCATCATCACCCCCCATTGAAGGTGTTGCTCATCCTTTGAGCAACTTAGTCCATCTCCTCATCTTTTATGGCCCTGCTGGCCTCTCTAGCATCCCAAGCTTTTGGTGTGGTCTCCTCTTCTTTGTCATAGAATCCTATCTTGCTTTTTATCTCTTCCCACTACTCCTCCTCTTCTTATTCTCTTCTGCCTTCCAACATGCCTAACAGCAGTGGGGGTCTTAGTTTGAGGCCAATCCAGTTGACCTTCAGCCTCTGCATGGAGCGCTTGTACATTGGCACTCTTCTTAATGCCTCCTTCATCCTCATGGGGGAATGATATTCCTTGATCTGTAGACTGTGTGGTAAGGTGTTCCATCTCCTCATGCATGCATGCACAGAGTCATCCCCAAGTAGCCTTTGCATATCCTCAATGTGTGCAATGGCTTGTGCCTAATCACTTATATATCTAGGGGAAATATAACGATTATTAGCAAGCAGGTTGTGTGTGTTGATGAGTTCCATGGGATTTGATGGATCAACTCTTATCATTAATGGCTCATTCTACTCTTTTATCATCAATCTTCTTATTTCTGTTGCCTTCAACTCTTCATGATTCATCCATGAGGCCATGGCCATTAGTTGTAGTTCCCCTAGCCTAGCATTGGGGTTCCACACATTCATGTCTGTGAGGGCCATGTTATGTAGGTATAATTCTGCCATATTTTCCTTATCCGCTGATGTGCTTTGGTCACACAGATCCATAAACTACTTGTAATCTTGGAAAGGCATTGTGCCTCTTTGTGCCAAAGTCTTTATCTGAAATTATAGCCATTGGTCCTTGAGATATGGGCCATAGGATTTTTCTGGTGTTCTACATTGCAATGCCTCCATGGATAAGCTAGCCATGCATGCCAACTGGGTCTCTTTCTCTTGCAACTACCTCCTTAGCAATTCATTTTTAGTTTCAAGGTGGCTTCTTGTACTTTCTTCCTTGTGTCTGATAGCACTCAACTCTTTGCCCATTTCTTTTAGTTTGTTTTCCATATGGCCAATATTCTCAACTACTTTGGATTTGGCTATTTGCATCCACCTATGTATTCTTATTCTCTCTTTCTCTAATTCAAAGAATAGTGGAATTGTAAATTTTTTTGGAATTATCCTTCCTCCCTCAAGTAGATTGTAGTAGGAGGTAAGACTAGGCTGGGGATTGAGTTCTTGTAGCTCTACTCCTTCCTCCTTTACTTGTGGCTGTCCTTCCATCCTTTCCTCAAGCTTTTGGGTCTCTTGTAGTTTTGACAGTGTCTCCTGTAGAACTGTCTGAGCCTCCTGTAAGACTGTTTTTGGGTCCTGTAGTTCTACCTTTTCTTTCCATGTGGGAGATCTAGGAGTCCCCCTTTCATATGTGATAGGTGCCTTGGAAGGGGATTCTTTTCCTTGGGCAGAGGGTGAATCTTCAATTGTAATTGGCACTTTTGAATAGGGTTGAGGTTTGCCTGTTTTGATTCTTGTGCTCTTCCTAGCCCTGAAATACATGGAGGCTTGCCTTTTCCTTTTTTTCTTTGGCTTGATTGGTGTACTAAGGGTAGTGATGGCGGCTGCTGCCTCCCTTTCTAGAGTATCAGGGGACCCTCTCCTTGTTTTGCCTTTTCTACCTCTTTTTCTCCTCCTTCTATCTCTTTTTCTATCTCTGTTTTCTCTATTTCTTCCTGCTCTATTTCTTCAACTTTCTCCTCCTCTATCTTAGTTTCTTCCTCCTTCCTTCCTTATTCTGCTAAGTGTTGCTCTTCCTCCTCACTACCAGTAGGACTGATATCATCGGTTAGGAATTATGTCATCCTCATCTGTCATGTTTCAGAAGACTTCCCATGCTATAGGGAGTGTAAATGTATGGAGGGATTCTTCCACTAGGATTTTGATTAACCAATGGTGAGCTAGCCAATCTAAATTCCCTACTTGGACTTTAGTGTTGGATTCAATGAGGGACTGTAGGAGGAAGTAGGAGATGTTGAGCTTCTGAGAGGCTGGAGTGTCCATGCCATGCCTTAATTCATGAAGGATTCTAAAGTGATAACCATAGACAATGTTGTACCTCCCCTCACAGGAAATGTATTTGATTATTTGGTAGCTAACCTAATCCCAAGGATATGGTATGCTAGCCCTTCTAATGCAATTTTTATCCTCTACAGGTGTTTCATTATTTTGGAAAATGTTTTTCTTGGTAGTCTGGCCAATTGGTTTCTCATCCTTACTCCAAGGCAGCCCAAGAGGAAGGGTAGTGACTCTAATGATAAATTAATGGGTTATCTCCATGGAAAGACCTCTAAATGTGACAGTGGCATGAGTTCTTATGTGGGGTACCAGAGAGAGAGCAAACTCTTGGGCAATCTCCTCATCAAACCCTTGAAATTTCTCAAAGAAATTCATCCAATTTGCCATTGTGAAGATGTCCACCACTTGTGGATGTGCATGGAGCTTGGTGGAGTTAGTGGGCTCCTTCCTCATAAATTCTCCTGTCATTTTGTTTATATTCTTTTGGGAAACCAAATGTGAAGATGGAGACAACAATTTTTGAGAAAAACAGAGAAACAGAGGAGACTGTGTTTTTTTTTAAATAAGCAGAATTTTTTTTTATGTATTTCCTCCTCCTTGAGGCTTTATTTCCTCCTAAAATTGAATCCACTGCTTGCATATATTAATATTCAATGGGGGCATTCATGGAACCTACCTCTTCAAACCAAAAATCGTGCTAAAACCCATGTTTTCTCCCTTCAAAACAACTCACTTCCCCTCCTGTAGAAGCCTGTTGTCCCTCCTTTAGAATTCCTGTAAGTGGTCCTGTAGAAAATGCCAAGACCAGGAATATGGGAGAAATCAATGGAGGACGATGGTTACGAGGCTATAGGGGCACAAGGAGACTATTGTAGCTAAGTTACGAGGAGAGAATGAAGGAAAAGGTGGTGACACTACTCGGGGGGAGGTACTTATTACCCTTTATGGATATTTCCGGTGATGGGGGGTGAGCTGGCAAAGTATACGTTGGCCATATTCATACCATTGGTCCACACCTGCCTTGTCATCATGGCCCCTCCTCTTAATCATCCCTCATGATTGCATCAGAGTTCACACTTCCTCCACTACCTGTCCTTGACATCTTTCTTGAGTTGACTGTGCGTACATGTGGGTGACATCTCGGATGAGTGGAGTCAACTAGATGAAGGTGGCCAAGTTAACTGTCCACCTTTCCCTCGTTCAACCTCAACCATCTCATTGCTTTTGCATGACCTCTAATTACACAAATGCAAATAGAGGAGTGGGTTAATTTCTTACCTTTGATCCGAATGTATTTTTTGTGAGGTGTTGTGGCTCTCTCTCTACTGCATGCCTTGATTTCTTTTGTTGCATGTTGTCTGCTTGCCAATCTGTGGCTGTGTCTTGTGCAGGTTCTTCTCTGGCTGGGTCTAAGCTTTAGGTGCCTTCTCCACCTTCATGTGTGCATTCTCCTGCTGTTGGTGCTGGGTTTTGATGGGATCTGTTATCACTCAAGAAAAATTTCTAAATTGTTCACAGCAGTTCAATTGTTTGCCAAAGGGTTGGTGTCAATTTTGGGTCTAGTCTTTTCATCTGGTTTTAGAGTCTAAATAGTTTGAATAGGAGTCTTAGTAAGAGTATTGTTGGTATGTATAAAGGGGTCAATTCTCTGTTTTAGTCTATCATTGGTCTCACATCTCACATGGATATCATATGTCCAAACTCATTTCAAAGCCGAAATTGTCTAGGTGATTTCGTAGCGCCTGTAATCATTTTAAAGTGGTTTTGCAGCACATAAATCCTTTTTAACAGTTTCACAGCGCAACATGTTTTAGGTGATTTCGTAGCGCATAATTCATATTTTGCACTGGCTGCGCTACGAAATTGGGGATTTGTTCGAATCCATAGCCATTCTTTCACAGCTGTCATATCCATCAAAATCCATTATCAGTGATCAGCTTATACCCTTTGCCTGTCAATTCGACCGCTTATCTTTATCATTAGGTCATTAGGTGTCGCCGTAAGCTCAAATTGCAAGTTTCAAAAGAAGATATAGAATCTCGAAGCCTCAAAGGTCATGTAGCTGTGAGTTCATGCTCACACGCTGGTGGTCACAAATATGCTGGAAACCTTATAATATACAGTTCAAATGTTGATGGTGAAGTTACTGGTCACTGGTGTTTAAAGAGATCTAAGGGAGAGGTGTAGGAGCAATTACCTGTGGGAGCCTCGTTTGAAAGCAAAATGGGGGAAGGTTATTGGTCCTGCAGCCTACCGATGGCAATGGACTGTTACAATGAGTAATGAGACAGGGGTGTTAGATGGCTGCAAAGTTAACGCCTGGTTGAGATCCCTGTCTTGCATTTGGCAATTTTCGTGGTTGAGATTACGGCCAGAGATTAACAAAAGAGGCAAAAGCAGCTCACTCAGTGATTCAGTGATGGCGTGGTATCTGGCACTTGAAAGTGGTAAATTTTGGTTTCCAGCTCAGGTATACAATCGCGAGCGTGGACATGTTGGGTTTATGCTATCTTGTTATGACGCAGAGCTTAGTTATGATAGCAGAACCGATACTTTCAAGGCCAGGTATCCACCACATGGTCATCAAAAAATTGTCGTTGAGGAAGGAGTACAGTGGGACAGGCTGCGAGCACCTCCTGTGGACACACCTGCCCATGATCTTCACCAATCTGTTTGTTTGAATGTTCTATGTCCTGGAGATCATGTTGAGATACAGTAGAGAAGGAACAAGGAATTCCCATATGGATGGTGGTATGGGGTTGTGGGTCATTCAGATTATTGTGACAGAGATAGTCGCCACTGCCAATGTCATTTAGATGATACTGTGATTCTAGAGTTCAATCAATATACACCTGGATCACGATGGCGGCGTGCAGCAATTAATAGAAAGGATCATCATGAAGAACATAGGAATATTATATGCTAATGAATTGAAAAACTCAAGACTTAAATCTTTTTCTGCAAATATTCATCGAATGGGTGTGACAAACAGCATAATCTGCAACTATGATGGCAAAGAGCTGCCAAAGGTGTTGGGTCTGAATTCACTTGATAGGGCGTTGTTAGATGCACCCTGCAGTGGCACTGATATATTTTGGATAATCAAAGATGAAGTAGCAGTGGAAAGGATGCCTGTGCGTTACTCTCAGCATTTGATAATCGCCTTTGGATTCCAATAAGAAACATTCTTCTGCGGCTTTGTAAAGGTTCTGGATTCAATCCATCGTAAATGCAATAAAACAGGGCTACAGGGAAGATAATGGGCTTTACCTTGAGATTGATGTAGATGAGCAGCTACTGATCTATATACCATTTACTCAAGTTATCAAATTGCATTCTTTGGTAATTAAAGGTCTTACCGAGGAAGTCCAAAGACAGTGAAACTATTTGCAAATAAGGAGCATATGGGGTTTAGCAATGTAAATGACTTTCCTCCAAGTGATACCGTGGTTTTATCACCAGATAATCTTGAGGGAAAACCAGTTGTCTTGAAGTATGTAAAATTCCAGAATGTTCGCAGTTTGACCATCTTTATAGAGGACAATCAGGGCGGTGCCGACGTTACACAAATTCAGAAGCTTGTCCTATATGGGAGCACTGTGGAAACAACAAATATGAAGGAGTTGAAGAAAATCAAGGAGGATCAGTAGATGCCAAGAAAACCCGCATGCATGTGGCATATATGTATGTTTGGTGTGGAACATCAAAACATGGAGAATCTTGGTCAAATCTCTTTCAGGATTTACTGTGGAAAAAATGCTTCTTGGATGAAAAGTTGTTTGCGTCTTTCCTTAATCGCTTGTTTAACACCCTGAGTTGCACTATTACTGAGTTTTCTGTTTCATTTAAGGAGATGGAAGAACATTACCAGGTCCCAGAGTTGCAATTAAGGAAATGCATCAGCTCCTCAACCTTTTTGACACTGGCGACAGATGTTTTTCTTTTTGAAACTTCAAGTTCAGGGGAATTTAAAGTGGTTATAGAATGGATTCAAGAAGGTGCTGCAACAAACAAATTACAGAAATCTGCCCCGATTGAGGTGATGCATAACATCGCAGCAAAGAATTTAAAAAACTTGTCTCACACAGATACAAATTCTTTAGTGAAATTAATGGCAGAGGGAAATGTTTCCTCCTCCATTGAGGATAGTAAAAAGAACAGCTGCACTAAAGCGGTAGCAAAAGGTTACCCTTCTGAGCATAGTAAAAAGGGTGGAAGTCTACATAGCAAAACATCACCAAATAATAATCTTGTTTAGGAGGCTAAGAAGAGTGGAAATTCAGAGAACTTTTCTTCTTTAAAACTGTATTCACGAAATCATACATCAGTAGTGGGAACTACAAGGTGCTATAAATGTAAATAATTGGGTCATTCTGCTCAGTCTTGTACAAAACATAGTCCTGCAGAAGCTGAGAGTAACCGTTCCCGTGTTTCTACTCGTATATCTCCTACAAGAAGCTCAAAAGAATTCACAAATTGAACTCTCCAGAGGAGATTGCATTTCCAGGTAACATTACAGAATGTAAAAACAGTCAAGGTTCAGGGAAAAAACAACTGAATTTTGACTCTGATATAAGAGACCATGTCCAGTGGGCAGGGAGTGATTCACCTAGGTAGGTTTCTGGAATTCGGGAAATGTCCTATGCTGACCACAAATTTACTCTCAAAGGGCACCACAAACAGGTGGAGGAAACATATATTCGAAACCAACTCTAGACTTTTGTTCTAAAGTGATCACATTTACTACAGTTCAAAATATGTCAAAACAGCTTAAAAGAGTTTTTGCCCTTACACATAAAGGAGGTGGACAGCACATCAAGGACGTGGCAGTCTGCTCTATTTTGGGTAATTAAAGGATAAAGGACATGCTTCTTTGGATTCGAACATTTTGAGGTAAACCAAAGACCAGTAAAACAGGGATAATTTCCTATGTTTCAGGACAATGGAAAACGTGTGACATTGAAGACCAACATGGAGCCTTGAAGATCCATCACATCCAAACTAAAAGAGACCACTTGTCAGGGAATAAATCCTGATTGTAATAAATGCTACGTTCAGCATGATGTAGAATTAGAATCCTAATTGTTTTAGGATTCTAGAGCTGTCAATTAACAGTCAGTTGTATTTATTAGTCAGTTAAAGGGTTAATAGCTGTCATTAGAAGTAGTTTTCGAGTTCCCTTAATGTTTAAGGAGGAATCTCGATCAGTTAGAATAAGAGCTCTATATATAGCTGAAACAGCAATGTAATTAGGGTTGGAAAATTTTATGATGCAACTTGTATTTGGCTTATGTAAAGACTCATTTTCAGTAATATAATTTTGACTTTACTTCTCAGGATTCATGAAGGATTTCTTATGTTCAGAATATGTGATCTTGTCCTTTCCATAATTTTTACAGTGGTATAGATGTATAATCACTCAGAATTCACTGAATGTGCTCTGATTTCCTGTATGCATTTATAAACTGTGGTCCCATATGAGTTATGTTCTGAATGTCTAAATACTGAGTGCCCTGACTTCTATGTAAGGTTGAGTTCACTGTTATATTGAGGTGTTGTTGACTCCATAAGCCCAATGGATAGTTGTTTAATGTATTTCCAGCATTCATATTTTTCACAGTTGTTCTATAAGAGTTAGCCATCTTATCTTTAATCAAAATCATTAATCCTTTAAGAGAGAGCCCTCTCAGGTTGAGGAGGCTAAGCCTCAGCCTAAAGTAGTTCTGAAATAGTTACTTAGAGTCAACCTGACCAGCAACCTATCAGGATCTGATTTTGAGATAACAGGATCAGCTGCTACAGGAATTCCTACAAGAGCTCTTGTAGTTGTTTCTCCCCTTGAAACTTCAACTTCTTTCTGTGCTTGGAGCTTCGAGGACGATGCCAGAGATGTAGATAGAGATGGAGAGGTAATAGGTGGGCTTCAAGTGAGGTGGATGGTGTTGCTTCCTCTTTTATTTTTTGTTTTTTTTTTCTTTTCCTAAAAAATTGTGTTTTCTGTATTTTTCTTGGACCATAAGAAGAATGATGCTTGGGGTGTGATGTAGGCTTGGAAATGATGGCAAGGAGATTTGAAGATTGTAGGTGATCTGATAATCACCCAATGAGTGACCTTAGTTAAGAATTATTAATTGGAGGTATTACAAACTCGTGTTGGTGTGTATGTCTATGTTATTTAAGCAACGGATCGATCAGATTGCAAATACACAGGCACTTAAAATGGAAAACAACATAGAAATATAGTAAGAAAATATAAGAACACAAGAAATTAATAACGAGTTCACCCTATCATCCAGGGCTACATCTCCGGTCCAGCTCTTAGTGGTGGCGTTCTTTTTATTATGTCTTGAAGCAAAGAATTACAATGAAGGAGATCAATATGAGTCTCCTGAAACAGATTGGCTTGGCAGGGTGGTTCTTGGATTCCCCAAAGCACTGGAGTACTTAGACTCTCTTACTTACCAGCTCTTTGACCTCTCTAGTCTGACAAATCTTCTCAGGGATGGCTTGAGTCTCTCAAGCTTTTTGGTGCTCGACGCTGCCTTTGTTTAGCTCGGCCCTTCAGTCTCCTTTCTGCTTTTTGCTTCACTGGTTCTTCTCTTTTCTATCTTTTTTCTTCCTCTCCGAGTGTCCTGCTTTCTGTTCTCTATTCATGGCTTCAAAGACATTTGGGATCATGGCGGTTCGGTTCCTCTTCCACCTTTGTTGGATCGCTTGCTTATAGTTGCGCTTGGAGTTCCTTGTTCTCAGCGTCATCATGAGGCTCACAGGGATGGCCACTTGTCCTCCTGCGAACTACGCCAACTTGCTTCGTTGGTTCAATTCTTCGGTTACATCATGGAATGAGTCTTTTACCACCTTGGCAGTCAAAGCAAATCTCATATTCTTCTAAATCATGGCTTATTCCATCGTTAAATCTAGCTTCTCCATCGGGCATGATCTCAATAGTTAGATCTGGAGCCCCCAGATCCAACGTCGTTCGCTCGTCCCGCACGGTTGACTAGCTGGGCCATTAGCGCGCGATGAGCGGTGGTTTTCTCTCTCCTCTGTTTGCTATGCGTTGGGTGTTGAGTGGAATCACTCCTTTTCCATCAAAAATGCTTACCGCCCATGGATGCCTCCGATCAATACTGTCAGTTTTGGAGTGGGTCCCACCTTTAGCACTTAGCCTTTTGTCCCACAGTTTCCCAGCCCCCACGTGACCAAGTGCTCGGGGCTTCTCCATTTTGAGGTTTTTCGCCCAGTGATGCTAAGTGCTAATTGCGTATCAAAAAGTGCCTCTGTTTCCTGATCTGGGCCTCCCAAGGGCTAACTTCACCTCTCGCATAGTCTCCATGGACCTCGGTCAGCACGCTTTGACCAAGGTCCTTGTCATTCCACACTGGCTGCCATTGCCACTAGTCTAGAGGTGTTTTTGATCATTGTTTTCAATTCTTTAAAGTCTTTCCTGACCTGGTACAACCATGGCTCTGTTAATCATTGTTTATGGATCCAATTCAGATCATAGCCTTAACATTGAAAAGCTTTTGGACCACCAAAAGTTGGTTTTCTTTCAAGCATCGACTAAGTGAGGGTACTGTTGTCTCACTTGCCCAATCTCAATCCACTTTGCACTGCTCGGCTTCGAACCTTTGAGTCCAATTCTGAGGTACTCAACATCTCCTTTACACGTTGTCCTCACCTTCCTATCCAAGACTGTGTCTTCTTGCAATTCATTCAGATATTCAGGTAGCAGGTCATCAATAGAAGGCAATTGACTTTGCTCTTCGGGATCTTCAATCATTGAAGGTTCAAACAATCTTAAGCAATCTACATTTACGACTGAGTAGATGTGCATGTAAGCTGGTAGATCAAGGCGAAAAACATTTTCACCAATTTTTTCAAGTATCCTAAAAGGTCCATACCTGATAGGCTTTAGCTTTTCACCTTCACCTTGCATCCTGTCCTTGCTGATATACAGCCAGACCTGGTCACCAACTTGGAAACTATGCTCCATCCGACGCTTGTCATGCCTAGCCGTGTATCTGGCTTGGCTCTTTTCTAGTTGTTCTTGTACTGCCTAGTGAATCTCCTGGATTTGTTGACTCAAAATAATTGCCTTGTCCACATCACTGTTTCCATCCACTGTGGTATCTTTACCAAAGACAAAATCCAAAGGAGACCTTGGTGTGAAACGAAAATAGGTTTCAAAAGGAGATCTCTATGTAGAAGAGTGTTTTTCTCTGTTGTAAGCATGTTGCACACAACACAAATGTTCATCCCAAAGTTTAGGATGTTTGCTACAATATCCTCTGAGTAACTGGATCACTGTCCTGTTAACTACTTCTGTCTGCCCATCGATTTGTGGATGAAAAGTTGTGCTTTTCTTCAGTTGGGTGTCCATTAGCTCCCCCAAACTTGACCAAAATTTCCCCACAAATCAGGTGTCTTGATCAGATACAACAGAAGCGGGTAATCCAAAATGAACCCATACATGTTCAAAGAATAGTTTTGCAGTTTGTTCAGCTGTAATCTGTTTATTACAAGGCATTAAAATACACATTTTGCTGAACCTATCCACCACCACATACAGATAATCATGACCTTTTCTAGACTTAGGCAGTCCTCCAATAGAATCCATGGAAACACTTTCCCAAGGGTGAGAAGGAAGTTGTAATGGAGAGTACAAACCTAGTTTTCTATTGTTGGGCTTGCTTTTGGCACACATAGTACACCCTCTTACATACCTAGAAACTGTCTCGTTCATTTTTTGCCAATAACAAAATCTTTGTAGTTGTCCAACCATTTTACTTACCCCAAAGTGACCTGATACCAGAGAAGTGTATGCCTCTCTAATTATCTTTACTCTCTTCATTTGTGGACTGCAGAGTTTCCCACAATGATATAAGAGTCGGTCCTTCACATGATAATCCAATTCTTCTACCTTTTTGCCTCGACTCAAAGTTGCATATACATCCTTAAAGTCTATATCTTGAGAATATTGTTCAATGTAGCTTTCATGTAGTACAGAATTATGCTTGAGTATAATAGATGCATTTATAATGGGTCTAGATAACATGTCTGTAACTTTGTTATGTATGCCCTTTTTATATCTGATGACTAAATGAAACTGTTGTAGAAAACCCATCCACCTGTAATGTCTTGATTGCTGCAACTTAGTTTGGGAGTGTAGATATTGAAGTGGTTGATGATCAGTATGTATTACTGTCTCTTTGCCCATTAAATAATGTTTCCACTTTTTCACACTCTGAACTAATGCATACAATTCTTTATCATATGTAGGATAGTTAACTACTGTAGGATTGAAAGTCTCAGAATGATAACATATGGGTTTACCATGCTGTGTCAACACTGCTCCCATGGCATAGTCACTGGCATCTATTTGGATCTCAAATGGTCTTTGTAGATTAGGCAGTGCTAGTATAGGTGTTGTACTAATCTTTTGTTTCAAGGTGTCGAAGGTTTTCTGATGTTTGCCTCCCCACTGAAACACCTTGTTCAATCCTGTCAAATCATGTAAGGGAGTTTCAATTGAGGAAAAGTTAGAAATAAACTTCCTCCAATATTGTGCTTCTCCTAAGAAGCTTCTCACTTCTGTAGCAGACTTGGGTTTAGGCTAGTTTACAATGATTGCCACTTTAGAGGGATCTATTTTCAATTCACCACCCCCTACTATATGACCCAAATAATTTGGAGATGTTTTGCCAAATTCACATTTGGAGAGTTTAACATAAATTTTTTCTCTTTTCAAAACATCTAATGTCTGCTTAATATGCTTTAAGTGTTCCTCCCACATTTGACTAAAAATCAGAATGTCATCTAGATACACATTAACAAAATCATCAAGAAAAGCTCTGAGTACATCATTCATTAATTTCATGAAAGTAGCAGGGGCATTGATCAAGCGAAAAGGCATAACCAGCCACTCATACAATCCCTGCTTTGTTTTCAAAGAAGTCTTCCATGCATCTTGCTCTGCAACTCTGACCTGATGGTATCCACTATGCAAGTCCAGCTTGGTGAAATAAACAGCTTCCTTCAATTGATCTAAAAGATCATCTATACGACGAAGGGGATAACTATTTTTTATTGTTATCTTATTCAGGGCTCGGTAGTCAATGCACATTCTCCACGAGCCATCTTTCTTTCTCACCAAAACAATTGGTGACCCACATGGTGATGTGCTAGGCCTGATAAACCCTTTCTCGAGCAACTCCTGCACCTGCTTCTTGATTTCAGAATTCTCTAGAGTAGACAACATGTACATTCCAATGTTAGGCAATGGAACATCTTGCTGCAAAATAATATCATGTACTATTTCCCTTTTGGGTGGCAAACCTTTAGGTTCCTGAAACAGGACATCATACTTTGAAACAATCTTTCCTATATCAACTTGCTGCTTAGCATTACAGCCCTCAAGTACATTGGTTTTATTAGGTTTCTTTTCCTTTACAACCATTAGTAAGAATTGTTTGCATGAATTTATCATTCTTTTCATCTACCCTGAGTTTATGAGAGTATAATTATTTTTGAGCTTATGAGCTCTTACAAAGTATTTGATTCCATCTTTAACAAGTAGATACTTGTTCTCACCTCTATAGAAAATAGCTTTTCTATCATACAAGTAAGGACTTCCTAAAACAATTCCACATATATCCAAAGGAATTATGTTTAACTCAACCTCATCTACAAATGCTAACCCAAAAGAAAACTTGAGTTTGCACTGTCTAGTCACTTGTAGTTGTGCTTTATCATTCAACCACCCTAATGGTATGGTTTCTTGTGAGGTGTAGTTTCTGATCCTAATTTCTTTACAATTGCTTCAGAAATCAAATTTACTTGTGAGCCACTATCAAACAAAGTATCAATCTTTTGATGTTTGGAAACAACTCGAATATGGAAAAGCTCATGTCTTTTTCTCTCATGTTCTTCATCAATAACAGATTAAGAAGAATTACTAGTAGATGCTTCATAATTCTTAGTTTTTATACATGTGGCTGCAATGATTGTTTCATCTCCTGAGTCTGACCCCAAATCTTTCTGAATAGCTGCAGCAGTCTTCTTCTTCTTGCCCTCAGACTTTTTAGGTCTCAACTCTGGATGCAGAATCCAACAATGCTCATCATCATGCCCATCCTTTTTACAGTGAGTGCATGAAGCTTTACCTTTCTGTGCAGTGTTAGCCTTCCTTGCTTTCCACTTTTGCTTTCTTTTCTCCTTGCTCTTTCTTGCAGTGGGTTGGGATGGTTCCCCAACTTCTAGATTTCCATTCTTTCCTCTAGCCTCTAGATGAGTAGCTTGTACAGACACCTCACCTATATTAGTGGGATTAAACATGAGGATGGTATGCCTCATGTAACTGTGTAGACCACCAATGTACTTCAAAAGAGTCTATGGTGAGTCTAATGAGATCCATAGAATCAATGCTCTCTTTCTAAATTCTTGAGTGTACCCTTGCACACTTTGCCCTTTTGACTGCCGAAGAGTTTGCCAACTCATCATGGCTTATTGCATGTAGGCCAATGGATAGAACTACTTCTTGATTGCAGAAACAAAGTCACTCTAGATAGAGATAGTCTTACCATGTCTTTTCCTGACATCTTGGGTTTTTCCTTCCCACCAAACCAAGGTAGTGCCTCCTAGGCATACGCTTGCCATCTAAATTTTTCTCTTGTCTGAATCAATGTTCTATACTCTGCAATACACATCAATTTGTCTAATCCAATTGTTCAACTTTTCAGCATTTAACTCCCCATCATATGTAGGTAAGTCAAATTTAACATCTAACTTGATCAAATATGCTTTCTTATTATGCACAGGGCTATTAGGAGGTGTGAGAAAGTTTTCATCTTTCCCTTTTCCTTTTGAGTGGTCACAGTTATGAGATTCTTCTTCTTCTTTATCTTGTTTAGAACCTAATGAATCTTCATCCTTATGCTTTCTAAAGTCCCTATACATTTCTTCTACCATAGACTTTATAGCTAGGAAACTCTCTGTGAATTGAGGTTCTGGCCCCATAGAACCTTCCTCTGACATTGTCTTCCGAGGATAGACTCTCCAAATTTCAGGATTAGTTTCGACCAAGTCTCCTTCTCCTAATTTGAGCTTTGATCTAGTAAGCATTCAACAGCTAAACCAACACAAGCTTGTCTAACCTTACAGCCTAAAGCTCTGATACCACTTGATCTGATAATCACCCAATGAGTGACCTCAGTTAAAAATTATTAATTGGAGGTATTACAGACTCATGTGTTGGTGTGTGTGTCTATGTTATTTAAGCAACGGATCGATCAGATTGCAAATACACAGGCACTTAAAATGGAAAACAATAGAGAAATACAGTAAGCAAATACACGAACACAAGAAATTAATAAGGAGTTCACCCTAACCTCTAGGGCTACATCACTGGTCCATCTCTCAGTGGTGGCCTTCTTTTAATTGTGTCTTGAAGCAGAGAATTACAATGAAGGAGCTCAATATGAGTCTCCTGAAATAGATTGGCTTGGTAGGGTGGTTCTTGGATTCCCCAAACCACTGGAGTACACAGACTCTCTTCCTTACTAGCTCTTTGACCTCTCTGGTCCGACAGATCCTCTCGGGGATGGCTTGAGTCTCTCAAGATTTTTGGTGCTCGATGCTGCCTTTGGTCAACTCGACCCTTTTGTCTCCTTTCTGCTTTTTGCTTCACTGGTTCTTCTCTTTTCTGTCTTTTGTCTTCCTCTCTGGGTGTCCTGCTTTCTATTCTTTGTTCATGGCTTTAAAGCCATTTGGGCTCATGGCAATCGGTTCCTCTTGTACCTTCATCAGATCACCTACTTGTAGCTGCGCTTGGAGTTCCCTGTTCTCGGTGTTATCATCAGGCTCACAGGGATGGCCGCTTGTCCTCTTCCGAACTACGCCAGCCTGTTTTGTTGGTTCAATTCTTTGGTTATGTCGTGGAATGAGTCTTTCGCCACCTTGGCGGTCAAAACGGAACTCAGATTCTTCTAAATTGCAGCTTATTCCCTCATTAAAACCGGCTTCCCCATCAAGTGTGATCTCAGCCATTAGATCTGGAGCCCCTAGATCCGATGTCATTCACTAGTCCCGCGTGGTTGACTAGCTCGACTATCAGCGCGCGATGAGTGGCGGTTTTCTCTCTCCTGCACTTGCCACGCGTTGAGCACTAAGTGGAATCACTCCTTCTCCATCAAAACTGCTTGCTGCCCATGGATGCCTCTAATCGATACCACCGGTTTTGGAGTGGGTCCCACCTTTAGCACTTAGCCTTTTGTCCAACAATTTTATTCGCCCCCACGTGACCGAGTGCTCCGGGCTTCTCCATTTTGAGGTTTTTCACCTAGCACGCATCAAAAACTACCTCTATTTCCCAATCCGGGCCTCCCAGGGGCTAAATTTGCCTCCCGCACAGTCTCCATGGGCCTTAGTCAGCGCGCTTTGACCGAGGTCCTCGTCGTTCCACGTTGCGTGCCATTACCACTGGTTTAGAGGTTTTTTTTTATCATTGTTTTAAATTCTTTAAAGTTTGTCCCGACCTGGTATAGCCATGGCTCTGTTAATCATTCTTTATGGATCCAATTCGGATCAGTAGGAGGGTTTATAGGTTCTTTATGAAGCTTCCCTATCCCTCAAATTGCCTTTTAAATCCATTTTTGGCTCTCTGTAATTCCTACAGGAGCCTCCTGTAGAAAACACAGCCTTTGAAAAAGAAGCACAATGGGGTGAAAGAAATGCCAAAAATGATGGAGAAAAGTGTGGGAAGGTAGGATAGGTACTGGTATGGATGTCAAGGTTCCCTTGGCACCTTCTTCTGCTTCATGTAGTCCTCCTGCAATCTGCAATGCAAATGAAAATTCACTTTCTTTTTCTCTTTTTTTTTTTTTTTTTTTTGAAAACAACTACGGTGCCTCAGGGAGGTTTTCACCCTAATTCCCTGCCCTGGGTGCCTCCAAGGGAGGTTTCCACCTAGGGATCTTATTTTTTCCTTCTTCTTTTTCTGACATCACTGGGCTGCCTCAGAAGAAGTTTTCAACCCAATGATGTGACTCAAGCGCCTCATGGAGGTTTTCACTTGAGTCCTTATTTTTTTTATTTCTTTTTTCTTTTTTTTCAATGAGTGGGTGAAGTGGAGGTTAAAACATGCTCCACTACCATCACTGTCTTATTCAAATTTTCAATGAACTCTCGCTTGGAGAGGGGTTTCTTGTAGAGTTTCAACCGGTGTCTATTGACAATCATGGGGGTGGCTTCATCATCAATGGTTCTGATCAGAACTAAACCATTATCATTGCATTTCTCTATAGTGTAGGGTCCCAACCATCTTGTATTTAGCTTTTCTTTGAAATCTTTGTATCTTGAATCATAGAGTAGTGACCAATCTCCCTCTTGGAATTGCTTCTCCTTGATATTTTTGTCATGCCATATCTTTCTCTGAAGCTGACTACCTCTGTATGGAGAAGGGCCTGCAATCTATGTTCATCCAATCCATTAAGCTAAAGTAATCATTCTTTATGTGCATGGCTCAGGTCTAGGTCTAGCTAAGCTGCCATCCTTAGCATATTGAATTCAAATTATATTGACAGCAAATCTTTCTTCCCATAGACCATCTCATAGGGTGGGAACCTTGTGGTGGTCTTCCATGTTGTGTTGTAGGCCCAAGTGGCCTCAACTAATCTATCTGCCTAGTCTTTTTTGCTGCTGCTCACTACCTTTGTCAGTATCTGTTCCAATGCTCTGTTAGTGACTTCCACCTGCCCATTGGCTTATGGATGGTAAGGGGTCGAAGTCATGTGCTTGATTCTATGATGTGTGAGCAGGTCTTGAATCAAATTGGAAGTGAACTGACTACCTTGATCTGTGATCAATTATCTTAGATACCCAAACTTGTAGAATAAGTTCTCTCTCAGAAACTTAGCTACTTTTTCCTCTATTGTTGTTTTGATTGCTTTTTTCTCTGCCCACTTTGTCAGGTAAATGGTGCACACAATGATGTATTGTTTCTACTTTGAAGGAGGGCTGATAGGACCCACAAATTCCACACCCCACTTCACAAATGGCTCAAAGGTCACTTGAGGTTGCATGAGCATCTCATCCTTTGGAGTAGATTTCCCCATCCTCTGACACTAATCACACTGGCTAGTATATCTCCTCACATCCTAATGAAGAGTGAGCCAGTAGTAGCATGCTTGCAATATCTTGAAGGCAGTTATTTTTGCTGCAAAATGAACTCCACAAGGCTTGTCATGATAGTTCAAGAGGATGTCAAAGACTTCCTTCTCCGTGACACATCTTCTCAAGATGTGATGTCGGCCAAGTTTGAAGAGATTGCCCCTAATCCAGGTGAAAGGGGAATTTTTCCTTACTATCTTTCTCTTCTCTTTCGAGGACATGTGTGGTGGGAGCTGTGCCGAAACCAAGTAGTTTTCTATATCAGCAAACCATAGGGAGAGTACTAAGATAGCAAACAAGTGTTCATATGGAATTTGGTCATCCACCATTCTTTCTTTGCCTGCAGGCAAATTTACTCTAGACAAAAAGTCAGCAACAACATTTTCTTTACCAGGCTTATCAACAATGGTCAAATCAAATTGCTGCAGTAAAAGCAACCATCTAATAATGCAATCATTTACATCTGGTTTGTTCATTAAATATCTAATTGCAGCATGATCAGTGTGCACAAAGTTTTGATAGGTTATGATATACTGTCTGAATTTGTTCAAGGAATGCATGATAGCTAGGAGTTCCTTCTTGGTCACTGTATAGTTTAAATTTGCCATTGAAAAGTTTTTGCTTATAAAGTATATGGCATAAGGTAACTTTTCATCAATTTGTCTTAAGGTTTCTCCGATTGCTTTGTTTGAGGCATCTGTGTGAATGTGGAAATGTAGAGCCCAGTTTGGGCCTCTCAGGATTAGGGCAATCACCAGCTTGCTCTTCAAGGTATCTAGGGCTCCCTGACAGTTTTCCTACCATATGAACTCGACATTTTTGCCTAAGAGGCCAAACAAAGGAGAGGATAGCTTACTGAAATCTTTAATGAATCTTCTGTAATATCCAGCTAAGCTTAGGAAACTTCTGACATCTCTCACCTTTTGAGGAGGTGGGACCCTTTGGATGATGCCAATTTTGTTGGGGTCCACCTATAGTCCTTACTGAGATATTACATGACCTAGCACGGTCCCTTCAGTCATCAAGAATTCACATTTTTCTGGACTGAGGGACAGGTTCATCTCAATACACTTATCCAGAACTTTTCCTATGTTAGACAGAGCTTCCTAAAAGTCAGCGCCAGAAGGAGTAAAATCATCCATGTATACTTCCACTACATCATGAACCAGCTCAAAAAATATACTCAATACCGCTCTTTGGAAAGTGGCTGGAATGTTGCACAAACCAAAAGGAAGGACCTGGTATGCAAAGGTACCCTAAGGACAAGTGAAAGTGGTATTATCTTGGTCTTCTGGGCTGATTTGAATCTAATTGTACCCACTAAACCCATCTAGGAAAGAGAAAAACTTTTTCCCTGCCAGACCGTCTAACACTTAATATATGAAAGGTAAAGGAAAATGGTCCTTTTTAGTGGATGTGTTCAATTCCTGATAGTCGACATAGATTCTCCACTTACCATTTTTCTTTGACACTAGCATCGAAGGAGAGACTCATTCACTGTCATAGATGGGATAGATGAATCCTCCATCAAGAAATTTCTGCAGTTCTTCCTTAACAATATCTTTAAGTGCTGGATTCATCCTCCTTTGAGGCTGCCTGACTGGCTTGTAATCCTTCTTGATGTATATATGATGAGTACATACTGAAGGGTGCACTCCCTTCATCTCGTTATAACTCCAGGTGAAGGCATTTAGGTATTTTATCAGCAGGCTACACAGTTCCTTCTCCTGGGAAGTGGATAGGGATAGATTGATTTTCAAGGTTTTTTTCTGGGCCGAAATCTATATTCTTAACATGGAGAGGAGTGGAGTCAACCACACAGAGATCAGTTGACGGGTTTTTTTTGGGTTTCTCTTAGTATTTCCTCTAATGGTGATACACTGGGAGGTGGATTATGAATCATATTTTCAATCATATCATCCTCATCTTGCGATTTTCCCCCCATGACGATTTCTAATACACAAAGTGGTGTAGAATAGATTTCATCCTCATCTTCCTCCTCCAACCAGAGAGGTAGATCATGTTCTATCAAGGGTTGGGCAGGAGGATATAGGATTAACTGTTTGGACATGTGCCTGTTCTTTATGGTCATGCTCCCAGCTCGACTGCTGATGTAGGCATCGGCGGTAGCCAACTAGTGTCTTCCCAGAATTAGAGGATACCCAGTGAGCTTTGCCTTTCGCTAGAGAACTAAGAAATCAACAAGGTACTCCCAAGAATCAATGGATACCATCACATCTTCCACAATTCCCTCAGGGGTCACGGTGGAGCGGTCTGCTAGTTGTAGCACGATCGTGGTCTTCCTCAAGGTGCCATGGAGGTTGAGTTTGAGCATTGTGTCCTTTCTCATCGCATTAATGGTAGCTTCCAAATCAATTAAGGTGTGTGGGATCATCATGCCATTGATGTGGACATCAACTACTGGGCTTCCAGGGTCCAGATATTTTGGACAGATTACCTACCCTAACATCAAGTCGAACAGTTGCCCTATGACATTGATGGTTGGGGAATCTCTCTTGCGCCTTCCTGAATGCCTAAAGCACTTCTCTTTGATCAACCTATTGTAGATAGGCACATATTTTATGGCTTGGAGAAGTGGTATCTTCACACATAAATGTTTCAATTCTCCCAGGACTTCAGTTTCTTATGGGGTAGGCTGGACTATCACAGATAGTCTCTCAGGAAAGGGTAGAATTGCTTTAGGTTCACTTTCCTCTTTATCTTCCTCAACCTCCCTAGGTGGAGGCTAGCTATTTGGGAGAACTTTCCCAGATCGCAAGTTAATTTCTTGAATCTTCACAACATAAGTTGGGCATGATGGTTCCCCACTATACACCTGTTGAGCCTGTCTATTATTCGGGTTCGAATTTGGTTAGGCAGGCATTCGGGGTTGCTTTGGTGGAGTAGGAGGTAAGGGTTGTGGTTGGGTAGGTGGTGGAGGTAAAAAAGTGGGAAGAGAGTTGTACTGAGGCCTCCACCCCTGATGAGGTGCATTCCACTAAGGTTGTGGCTGAGCGTAGGATTGAAATGAATGGGTGGCTGGTTGGTCTTGATATTGAAATGTGAAGGACCAAGGAGGAGGCATGGACCAGGAAGGATGAGCAGGGGGGCCCCAAGAAGGTATGGTAGTGACTTGGTTGGGGTTGTAGTATCCCTGAGATGTCCCTTGCATCCCCTACTGGTATGGTCTAGGTCCATGCGGCCTCCTTTGGTTTATGTAATAGATCTATTCAGTGACTCCCTCAGCCCCTTGATATACAACTTTAAGTCTGGGTAAGGAAGGGCACTTATCTGTAGCATGATTTTCTTCACAAACTGAAGAAACCTCTATAGAGCTCAATGGGCATTCATTCTTAGGATTCCTCTTGGTGCATCTAGGGCGAAAAATGGCCAAAGCCCTCTCTGCTTCCTCTTATTTCCTTTTGATATGTAAGGTATCCATTTGCATGGCAAGAGTCTACAACATCTCACTCTTGAAGTCTTCCAGCATGTTTCCAATTTCTCCTTTAATGGATGAATTAGAGGAAGAGGTACTGGGTATGGGTTGACTCCCCCTACCTTTCTTTCTAGCTGCTCTAGAATGGTTTCTAAAAATAGTCTTTATATCCTCATCGGACAGTTGGTAGATGTCTCCCCCGACTAGTAGATGGAGGGTGTCTAGAAGATCTTCCCAAATTCCTCTAAGCAGGACCAGCTTCAGAGACTCAGGGTCAAGTGTACACCCAACCCTCTTGTAACTAAGCTGGAACCTCTCTTCATAGTCTTCCAGGGATTCATCACTTCCTATAGTCACTCGGAAAATTTCTTCTTTAGTATATTTTGACTTTTGATACTTGTTGTTAAAGGCTTGCTGCATCTGAGCCCAAGTTGTGATGCTATTCCCAAGTAATCCCATGGACCAGTGTAGTGCTTCATCCTTGAGAGTACAAGGGAACAGTTTCAACTTTTTCTCATCTTCTACATATTCATAGGTTTGACAGATAACAACAAACTCGAACAAAAAGGTGTTAGGATCTTTTATAGTCAGATCAAGGAAATGAGGTAGGGTGGAAGGGCTTATATTCTTCATTTTGGTGTCCCCATTGGTCTTCCGAATGGGAAAGGTACCCTCTATTCTCTCTCCATTCCCCCTAGCATTTATGTGTTCAGCCATTGGCTCCAAAGGAATGTTTTCTTCTTTTTTTCCCCTATAGGTTCTTCAAATATGTCTTGTTGTTCACCTAAGGGTTCTTCTTGATCACAACTGCCGAAGAAGAGCGAAAGCTGGCTATGTGAAACAGTGGGGGTGTTGGGAAAAAAATTTCCTGAGTTATCTCTATTCCTACGAGACATGAAAGGAAATCTTTTTTGGTTGGTTTTTGTTTATTTTTCCCCACACTGATAGTACCTGCAGAAACTAAAATTGATTGAACAAAACAAATTGCAACTAGTTGAAATGAACTTGCTAAAATGAAATTTGCAGAATTGAAGAGAAAGCAAGGAAATGCAGGACTTAAAAGAATAGAAATGATTAGTCTATTTTGCTGAAATAAACTATTAGTAGAATATTGCAATAGAAAATAGAAGAAAGCAGTAATCACAGAATACTCTGACGCTTCCCCGACAATGGCGCCAAAAAGTGGTGAGCACCAGTATTGCAGTAATAATGCTACAACTCCTGGAATTCCTACTTTACTCTTATCAACTTGGTAGTTCGTAACAAACTTGGAAGCATTGGTGTTGTATGCACAAGTACTAGTTCTTACTGCAAGTTGTCACTTCATCAGATGGTGCAAGATAACTAGGAGCTCAAGCCAACTTCTATGGATTTCAGAAGAAGCTCTATATGTGATGAAAGGAGAGAAAGTTTACTCTATAGATACTACTCCAACTGCAGAAAGGAGAAAGACTGAAATGTAAAGCAAACCTAGTAAACCCTGCTTAACCAACTAATCCTACTTTTGTATAAAGCACTATGAGAACCATGAAAGTAATGCCATTATCTAATCAAGGAAGTAAACAACATCGAACTGAGCTATTTCTGCAAGTAAATAAGCAAAAAACATATTTTTGGATTTTTATGTATTTTTATGTGAATTTGACATGCATGTAATTTATTGTGTGTAAATGTGGCAACAAATAGGTGGCGTTGGAGGGTGGTTTTGGGACTCAAGAGGATGTAAGATGGTGTGGATGTGTCCTAGAAGGTATCAAGTGGCCTTTTAGAGGCTTTTCCCACACTCAGCTTTCAAAAGAAAGCCTACAGGAAAATCTACAGGAGGACATAGGAAATCTATAAGAGGAAAATAGGGAACTACAGGAGGCCTACAAGAGGAGGCCGAAAGAAGTTTTCACTATTTTGAGGGTGTGAGAGAGGGTGGAAAAGGTGGATGAAGGTTGGAATGAGGTGTTAGGGCACCTAGGGTCTACCAAGAATCACCAGGAGAGAGAAATATGTTTGGGTTTGCTCAAGGAGAGAGGAATAAGTTCTATGGAAAATGCAGGAAACTAAGGCAAAATTAAGGTGAGACTTGGGTGACCTGTAGGGCATGGATCAGGTGGAGGATGGGATGGCTGATAAGCTGGCCTACTACAAGAAGAGATATACTGTAAAGGAACTAATAGTCAACTAATAAGATCAAGCAAGTAATGAAATAAGTGCATCTAGAAAAAACAGAGTTTTGCATCAAAGTAGTCCAAACTATGATCTATGAAAGGAAATGCTAAGAAGTGCTGCAAGAAAGGAAAGCATGAAAGAAGACTATTGCAGATAAAGAATTGAGCATGATGAAGAATATCTGAAACAAAATAGAACTAGACTATTAACCTACTAAAAGGTTACAAACATTAGAAGTCCTATGAATGAGGAAAATCTGTGCTTTTGGGGCAGCAAGAGGGTCTTTACCTCAAATCATGGTCGCAAAGGGAGGAAGAGAGGCCAACGCACTGTTGCTAGCCTTTTGAATCTTCATTTTATCACTGCTTAACCTACTATAGAGAGCACAAATGGAAGAAAATTCTTGAATCATCAAAAGCAACCTATTCTTAACCATAAAGGAAATACATCTAACAGCAACCTAATCTACAAATTGAAATAAACATATAAATACAATTAAAGAGGAGCTTGGCTTCTTGAATTGGGCCCTAACCTAAGGGCTTCAACCCTCTGAGGTAACTCACAGCTAACTCAAAAAGGATTCCATCTTTATTTCCAAAATAATAGAAAGATTACATGAAACTATCACAAAATAATAAGCTCCAAGTTTAGCAGAGTTTACATAAGCAAAAATCCAACAAAAATCTGACCCTAATGAAGCCCTAGGCCTCTCTAATTATACAAGTGAAGCTAGCAACAACTTCCTTAAAATCAGGGTGGCTTGACTCCCAAAACTCGAGATAATTATCAGTCATCCTCCACTTGCTCAGCTACCTTCTAGTGCATGATTTGGCTGCTTGTACTCCGAGCTGAATGAAGGGGAATTCAAAGTGAGGAGTAATAAATGAGGGGGATTCCCTCCTATAAGTCATCTCCTTTGTCCACTTCGAGTTATTGCTGCCATTTGTCCACTGGATCCTTGACTTTGACCTCAAAATTCATCAATAATATGCATTAAACACATGTTAGACCACATGGCATCATAACTAACTCAACTCACTCCATAAGCATAAATATAATCAGAAAATCATACATTAAGTTAAGAGAATGGTTGATTTGACTAGGTTACGAGGTAAAATGAGCCCATATAATTACCCATTTATGAGGCTCATCAACAATTGTTGCAAATAGCTCTAACATGGGCCTCATACCGCATAGCCCTATGAAAACATTTCAACAACTTGACTAGCCTCATGAGATCCATCAAAGTGGAACAACTACTACAGAAGGAGATTGTGCTAGTCCTATTCCTGGTATGACAGAGACATTGACTTATAATTACCTAGAGTTTTCTCTACAAATTGGAAACATTTGGCAGTGGTGAAAGTTGCCCCTTTTCTAATTTTTAGATTCATTATGTTGCAAGTACGAGGATGTCTCAACCTGGTTGTCTTTCACTCAAGGATCCAAGGATGGTTGCAATTTTGAATCAACTAGAAAAACATAATTTTTCTAAAAGGATTTTGACTCGAAATGGTTCACGTAGTGTGGATTCTGTCATATCCCCATTTTTATTCTTCTTCATTGTGTAGCCAGGGTGGATTTCCAGAACAGGGGATCGCCAAGTCAATGGAGGAGGTTTATGTCATCACGGGTCCCGATGGACTTTTTACGAGTTTTTATGGGATTTGATGTCATTTGATTGGCATATTCCATCATCAGCACAATTACCCTTTCGTTCCGTTCCATTCCGTCAACTTTCAAAAATCACATTACTATTGAGAATAACTTAATTAATTATGATCAAGGTGGAATTCTGGGGAGATTAATTGATGGAACACCTTATTATAATAGCTCGTTGGAACCGAAATGAGAAGGTCAACATGATGGGACTTTTGGATGGGAGTTTCAGTGACCTGAGGAGAAATGCTAGCCAATTTACCCTTTTCCCACATTAAAAAGAATATTTTAATTAAAATAAAAGAGGGAAAAGTGCTCCATGATTAAAATAATAATAAAATAAAAGATTCTAGAGGGGTCCATCAGATCTATAAAAGAGGAACAGGAGGCCGTTGAAGGATATCTTCGTTTTTATATTGTTTCTTGTATGGGAGGTTGAGAACCCGATTCTCAACTCCATTGGTAGCCCGACGACGAAAACCCTCAGGTGATATAGAGAGATTGGGCGAGCACCCATCTCCTTTTGGTGGATTCATTCAGAATCCACAGGTGTAGTGATTGTTTTCTGTTTCAGTTTGGATACCGAGAGTCATTCTTGGATATTTAATTGGCATCTATCTATATATAATAAAACTAGGTTTTGGTTGCTGCATTTCTCATTGTTCCTCTTGTTGTGATTTTAATGAGATATTTTGCAATTTATAAGTTTATGGTTCTGGTTTTACATGGCAACCTTCTAGAAATGCATGATAGTTTAATATAAGTGCTTATTCAAAAATTAATTAAATTGGGACATCACAGTGATATTAGAGCATCAAGCTTGGCTCAGCCTGGGGTTTCCGGGGTTGATTGTGGTTGTTCAATGGTTTCAAAGGTGCCAAATTTCTTTGGCAAACCCCAAAATTGTCGCATTTTCAATAAATGATCGACAAAATGACAGATGAATTTTAAAGGGTCGAATCAAATTTTGGTGGGGTTGTATCATATCTCATATAAATTTTTATGAGCCAAAGGACCGTGATAAATATTGAGTTTTATGCCGAAAGAGGCCGTATATATTATGAATAGACAAATATTGAGCTTTATGCAAACAGAGGTCGTAAATATTATGAATAGCCAAACTTTACTAGCCAACTCTTTTATTTGGAAAAGTCGTGGAGTCATTGGATAAAGTACTAAGTCTAAAGATTTGGAGTCAAATATTTGCTTGTGGGCCGATTTGTTTAAATATGTGGTGAATAATTTTCGGAGTTGTCTATAATGCGACTTTTTGGAGATTCCGGTGACGGAATCCGGCGGAAGAAATTGAGGTTGAATCTTGATTTGTTGCAGTTAAAATGGTTTTTTAACTGCATATTTGGATTCAGCACCCTGAAAAACCCCTGGGACGCTTTCATTGTGCAGAAACTACCTATCAAACTTGTGATTCCAATAAATTCCTGCCGGATTTCAACCGGAAAAACCCGCGGGAAAGGCTTTCAAAAAGTCGCGTTATAGACAACTGCATAAT
This sequence comes from Pinus tabuliformis, assembly GCA_031772625.1. Taxonomy (NCBI): domain Eukaryota; kingdom Viridiplantae; phylum Streptophyta; class Pinopsida; order Pinales; family Pinaceae; genus Pinus; species Pinus tabuliformis. Next base: position 619,294,112 of record CM062816.1, read on the forward strand.
TTTCATGCAAAGGGGTCAATTTATATATATGCAGCGACAATTTTAAAAGAAATTATGAGGTCGAGCATTGGATCTAGGTTCGAAAGGAGGGTGTTATAGTGAAAGATGCACCCATCAATTCCGATGCATAATTTCCCCATTTGGGCTGATGCCGAATTTTATATGCTCGAGGGCCGAATCGTTGCCTTAGGAATCACACTGAGGTAGAAGGGGTGGATCGGGGCGGTGTTGCCTGACCATTCTCAGAAATCCTCAGAAATCCAGAGACGCAATTAAAGTGTTAACACATGATGGTCGACGCCTGCAGCTGACAATTCCATCCCCACGACTAAGAGAAACGTGAAAGGTGGATCAACCGTCGATTAGCTGACGGTGCGTTCAAAGCACGTGGGTCTGGATAAGGATTTGATGCCGAGCTCCTGGGCATTCAAGGTCAAGGCTAAGGGAATTAATATGGACAGAGGAAACGATCAATTCAATCATTGACCTGTGCATCTTCATTGGATCGAACAGGAAAATGTGTGCTAAGTCTACCTGTAGTATAGTCTAATCACTGCATGTAAAATCGACGTCTGAATCAAAGACGGATCATGTATTTTCCAGGCGTTGGATTCGGACGCAATGCTTAGTCCAGTTCATCAAGGACGAAGAGCGACTTAATCCAAGAAAGAATTAATATGACGGTGGAAAACCTGTGTCTGAAGTGCATAGCTGACCGGAGGAACCCCTGTGGAGATAAAGTGATCACTATAGTGCGGTTTGACAAATTCACCATTAGTTGTTGTAGCATTAGATCGGGGTGGAGCATAGGAGGAAATGTGAATCGATCAGTACATAGCAGATATATATCATCCTATACCGACTATGCATTCATCAATTGTGGATTATCTCTTGTTAGACGTGTTATTGCGGCCTGTGGAGGCATGCACTATTCACTTCTATGTTCGGGAGGCTGATGGTATTCTCATTCTATTCATCTTTAGTTAATCACTAGTAACTTTCGTCCCAACGCGTTATCATTACTAAGCATGTGTTACCAATATCCATTTGTTCCTAAATACCTCTTCATTGTATGCTTGGCAACGTTAGCATTACTATCATTTTCAAGAATCATCTACGATACACTGTCCTCAATTTGTATGCAAAAACACCATAATAAACTAAACCACACAAGCCCAGAAAACTAGTTGGTATTCTCCAAGAATTTTGTGGTGGCCATTATGGGTGACAGAGACAGGGTTTGCAATTTTCATATCTGAGATTGCATCTAGTGTTGTCGGTCAGAGTATGCTTGCTAGGTAAAAGTACGTCCATGTATGGTTGAGATTGTTGGTGGTTCTTATGACAATGTATTGTTGCTGGTAGGGTTGACTAATTGTTGTCCTTGTAGCCGAGTGTGTGTTAGGGAATTAGCACAGTAATGGGTTGCATGGGTTCTCACATTTGCAATGTCCTGTTGTATTCAGTCCCATGTCATACTACTAGCAGTATTTGTATAACAACATTGTAGTCAAAAGTAAGATTTCTAGTAGGATCTAATTCTAATATTGTTATAATGGTCAATAAATGTCCTAAGTGGTGAGAAGAATTGGCTGCTAGAGTATATCAATGTGTAGTTTATTACTCATTGATTGTAGTTGAACTACCATTACTTCCATATATGTTGCTGAACAATGGAGTTTCTAAGACACCTCATAAACCAACACAACAACACAACTATTGATGCCTTAAATCACAATGCTTCTATGGACCAAAAACCCAAGCAGAACAACAAACTTTTCTCCAAAGGGGTCTATGCCATTCTTCAGAGAGAACAGCCAAAGGATGTGCAGAAGGGGTAGGAAATAGGACACAACTTTTGCACTCGGGACAGATTTGAAACACATGAAGGTCACATGGAAAGTCATTTTCAGGTTAGATGAACTAGATGCACTCCTTTCCAAAGTGAGCTAGTTAGAAGGGAAGAAAATAATTTGGGCTCTTAAACCAGCTATGCTTACTCTCATATAGCCCAAGTTCTTGGAGGAACCTTGTGAAGGGGTTTGACTTCCAATTGCATCTTGCCTCTGTCACATCATGAGAGTGACTACACATATACCTCCTCTCAATGATGAAGTTATGAGGAAAGCTTTCAAGCTGACAACAGTGAATTTTCAGGATTTGGACAGCAGTTCAGTTCCTACATTTGGGAAGAAGCTTCAGGTTCTAAAAATTATGGCCATGACTAGGACATATGAAATCATGTTAGATCTAGAGTGCGATGATTTGATCCTACAAATTTTCCAATGCTTCTTCAGCATTAGGAAACATCATCCTAACATAGTCATAATGCACATGCAGTCCATCATATCATCATGTATGAGAGTTCGTGATGCCATTTGTTGGGAGTTGGAGTCTTGATTGTTATCTGTTTGGAGGAGAGAACAATTGATCTCGCCCGCTGCTTATGAACTAGCCAAGAGGTTGGTTGAGAAGAACCTTGGGCTGTTCAGGAGACAGTTGACCAGAGAGGAGAAGCTCAGGTTTGGGGGCTCATATAGCAAGAATGAGATGAGGAGGAAGGGACTTTGCTTCATCTACAAAGGACCTTGGGGACCTGACCACTCATGCTTGAGTGACACTGAGGAGATGGAAGCAGTAGAGCAGGGAGATATTATTTACATTTGTTAGGATGGGGACTCTTTGTTAAATGAGTCCATAGGTTCATACAATGGTACCTTAGAGGAGCATGAGCAGTCATATGTAGTTGACGACAGTAGCCTAGATATGCATCGATGTGTGATAGAGGAGTACGAGGAGCAACTGATTGTTCCCATGTGGGAAAGAGATTAGGGAGGAGATGAGCGGCTGTTGATTCAACATAGAGAGCACATAGAGGAACATGAGTCATGGCAATTCATTGACATCAGGCCAAATTCATATGATGAGTAGTCTGTGGGTCCTACGAGAGACATTAAGGATAGTGTGTCACCAGTGATGAGTTAGCATAAGCAGCATAATATGGAGCATGAGTCAGCTGAGCAGGGTGAGGTGCACAGTATACATGATGAGCCTTTTTGGGAGATCCAGCTGGAGGTTCATATTGAACCTGTGATAATGGACGATGAGCAACCACCCTTGGGGTCAGTCGTTGATGAGGAGAAGACAGACGTATAGACAGCTGGCAGGGTGATGATGTTTGTTGACGCTTGTCTTGAGGAGATGTTCGAGTATGATAGGATAGCTTGGCAAGAGATTGGTGCATTGGAAGAGCGTGGAGTTTCCTATCAGGCGAGAGAGATGGCAATGCATCCACCTTTGGGACTACCCATTGATGAGGTGCAAACAGGTCTAGTGGTTGCTAGCTGAGCTGCAACATTTTCAAGAAGCCACCCTCTCCAGGAGTAGATAGACATGGCTTGGAGCACAGCTTTGCTACTGGTACCCATTACAGGGGGAGAGGCAGGACTTTCTCAATGGATATTGTTGACCAACCCAATAGGGTGCCATGAGTTGAGTATGGACCAACATCAGCATAATAGACTTGTTCCTTACACAAGATTCCATGACTTAGATTAGCGAGAGATCATCGGTTGGTATCCTATTGATGGAGTATCATTCGTAGTTGGGAGAAGTCTACTGCAAGAGCCCTTAGAGGTGGGGGGTATTACATCCTCC